>CP139509.1:459353411-459967291 GCA_021014915.2 Artemisia tridentata subsp. tridentata
AGGTAGTTAAGATAAGTTCCCAAACCAAAGATTAAAACTTGCCTTTGTGTCGCTTGCGAATTCGGCTCACCTTTGATTGATAAACAAACTCTAACGGAGGTTTAAGGAGGGTTTGACATTAAATTGTCGAACCGAAAGAAGCGGGTTTTTAAGGAGCATTTATTGCCCACCTTTGCTTCTCCGCCACTCTGTGCGTTTTTCAGTCAGAAAGCTACCGTACGCTTGTTGATTTAAGGTTTTAAGTTCCTTGTGTTTTGCTTCGATCTTGTTTTAATTGAATTATTTGATTTAAGGTTTAAGTTATTTTCCAAAAATCCAAAAAAAAATTGAAAAAACCAAAAACCCAAAAATATTTTTCTTCACCCTCTATCCGTTTAATTCTTTTTCTTTATGTCTTCATCTTACCACCATGGTTTGTCAATGGTGTGGAGGTCCTCATAATGGTGGGAATTGTCCCGGTTGTAGCATGGTGGAATCAGGAAACGGGTTTGTTTATGACCAAAATCCTTATTCTTACCATGAAACACCCGACTTTTTCAACCAGCCCCCACACCATGAGATGGAAACATATTCTTGTGAACATTGTGGAGGTCCGCACCCAAGTTTTGATTGTCAAGCAGGAAATACGTCTGTCTATGAACAAGATCCATGTAATCAAAACTTCGGGTATGACCAATATCCATATGATTCACCGAATCAGTCACAGCAAATGTATTGTTGTGAGTACTGTGGTGGTCCACATTATGAATCTGATTGTCAAACGAGGACCCCGCTTGTCTATGAGCATGTCCCTTGTAACAATTACGACTATTCTTGTCATGACCAACCTCCACAATATCAAATGATTCAACCTCAGCCATCTCCTCTGGAAAAATCTTTTGAAAATGTATTCCAAAAACTCCAAAATGTGATGGATACACTTAATGATTTGGCTGTTAAAAATGCCCAAGAAGATCCTCATCAGAAAACCATTGGAGAGCTTCTAGCTGAAGAAGAACAAACAGCTAGAATGAGTTCCAAATATCGTCAAACTTTCATTTGCGATGACGATGATGAAGATTCTATGTAGGGAGTTTGCGAGAATTCGTCAGCTGCAATCACACCTGTCCAGAAAAGGCAGGAAGACAAGACTATTGCAGAATTGCTAGCAGATGAGCAAATGGAACGTATAAAAGCCATTTATGCTAGCAATATTGATGAGTAGGACGACGAGGAGAGTATTATTCCTTTGAGCGATATCATTTCTCAACTCCCTCAGTCTATTGCAATCACACCCTTCTTACAGTCTATGGACTCCGAGGACTCTCTTATTATGGGGATGAGCATATTAGCACTATTCCTGAAAAGGAATCGGACGAATTCATAAAGTCTAGTGCTGAGAACCTTTTCCCAATCCAAGTGAGTCTGAGGATATGTCCAACAGTGAAAGTGATTGTTCTATTCGTAGTGATCAACCTCTTGACACAACTGATGATTTTTTCGGGACGTTTTCTAACCCTCTTTTTGATTTAAACGATGAATTTTTCGGGATTTTCTCTAATCCCCTTTTCAATTCAAATGATGATTTTTCCTCTAGTGATGACGAATCACTTTCTGATGAGGACGTTCAAAATGAAAGTTTCAAAGTCTATTCGAATTCTCTTTTTGAATTTGACGATGAGTACTTTTCTAGCAAAATAAATCCTCTCTTTGATGAAGAGTTAGAAAACGATGAGGTCAAGGACTCTATTATTCATAAACTTGATGATGTGACCTCAACTCTTAATCCCGATATCAATCTTTCTCCGAAATATGTGACATTTCCCGTTGAGGATCGCCATTATATTGACTTCACATATGTCGTTCGAGTTTTTCTACCTTTCTTCGCCTATAAGGTAGATTGTCCTTTCATTCACTCGTTTGGGAATGAGGACAAAGTTTTTGATCCCGGCATCTCTTTTGAGCCGGATGTATCTCATCGGAGTGGATCTTTCAAGAAATTCAATGTTGATCTAAACACATTGAATGAAAGTCCGATGGAGATGGTTTCTTCCACTTGCTCCCCCATGAACCAATGAATTCGGGGTCGAGTCAAGCTAGTGACTCGGTTAACAAAAACATTAGCACCACATGGGTGACCGCCCATGTTTCTGACTTTTTTTTTTTTCTAACACCTAAGTGTGGGGGAGTTGCCCCTGCTGTTGTATATATATATAAGTAAAAAAAATGATGATAATAATTGTTGTGTTCCCACGCTTGGCTAGTAGTATTACCTTTTTACGTTCTAAGTGTCGGCATAATAGCCGGTACTTTGAATATTGAGGGCAATATTCAATTCTAAGTGTGGGGGGGGGGGATTCTGGCGAATTTGATCTAATGTGTACCTTCTAGTGCCCTAATTCCCCCGTTTTGGCCAAAATTTTAATTTTTTTTTCATTTGGTGGAAGTGCTTTGCACTAACACAACAAATGGTTATCAGTCCACCATGTCTAACCCACATAAGGACTGGCTAATCCGAGAGCAAACGGCTCTAGGTAAAGATATCTCAAATCCGTTTATGGCTGACAATTTGCCAAAAATTGTATGGTATTCAACTCACCATATCTTTGATAGTGAAGAGTTGGCTAGCCCACAAGGTTATGGCTTGTGGTAAAGGCAGTAGAAAACCATAATTGGTAATCAGCTCACCAAGATGATAACTGTATTCTATCTAAGAGTTGGCTAGTCCAAAAGCAAACGGCTTTTGGTAAAGACAAATCAAATCCGTTGATAGCTGATGATTTGCTTAAAATCATTTGGTTATCAATGTACCATAGTATCATACTAAAACATTGGCTACTCCAGAAGTAATGGCTATCTGGTAAAGAGACATAAAATCCATTAAATTTTCAAAAAAGGATTGCTAGGGACTAGCAATAGTTTAGTGTGGGGGATTGATGAGTGTGTAAATACTCATCATTTTTGTCCCATCTGAACTGCAAAAACATTTAAAAACACTTAGAAATGCTTCAAAATACAGAAAATATCCTTGAATTGTGTTTTTATCTGTTTCATGTGCAAAAGGATTGAAAACAGAACGGAAACGAGCATTTTTTGATCGACTCGACGACAATTGTACATTTGATCAAGTAAAGACGAAAGTCAAAGACAGAGTCAAAGTCAACCCCCAAAAATCCCAAAATGACACAAATGGTCCCTGGAATTAATTTCTATTTTTGGCAGCAATGGTCCCTGGATTTTCAGAATGTACAACTTTGGTCCCTCAAAATTAAATCCAAATCCAAAGTAAATCCTAATCACTAAACCCAGCCAACCCAATCCTAATTACTAAACCCAGTTACCAACCCAGCCCAATCCTTCCCACAGCCCATCTAAACCAAAGCCCAATCCTATTAAAATAAAACCCAACCCGGTATTTAAATAACTAATACCAGGTTTGACTTCGGTCAAACCTTTCTCCCTCACTCACCCCGCCAAAACCAAAACCATACCACCCTTACCCATGGTTTCTCTGCAACATCACCTCAACCCCCCTCCTCCTTCCCAATACAACTCCCTAACAGTCCAAGGAAGCATTTAATGCTTTCCCACCCCCACTAGGTCTGTAAAACCCACATGGACCCATTTTCCCGCCAAAAATAGAATGAATGGCTGAGATGATGCCCAAGCCTAACCAGTGGTGGGATTTGCTCGTAATTGATCAAGGAAGCTTTTTGGATAGCTATATAAAGACCAAAAGACACAATGAGATAGTTGTCACTAGTTTTAGACCTTTCGTAGTGTAAAATTTACTTATTGCTTAATCTTAGTTTAAATTTAAGTTGGATTCTCATTTCAAGTTTGTTTTCAAAGTTATTATCCTTAGTTACTTCTGAATTGTACCAATTTCCAAGTTATTATAATTCAAAGTTTTCAAGTTTCTCTGTTTAATTCGAATCAAGTAAAGTGTTAATTAAAAAGCTTATTATCTGTTTTCATAAGCTCATATAAGCTAAATATAGCTTATTATGAGCTTATCTTAGTTCAAGTCTGTTTTAATATCAAAGAAATCCAAAAGTCAATGAAAGTCAACTCTGTGGTCAAAAAAGCTGTTCTGGGTGGATAAGCAGTTCTGGAATAAGCTGGAGTGGTGTTTAAGCTTGGTAAGTGACAAACCAAGTTTAGTTCTGATCTAGTTCATCCTGTTTCTTAACCATTCAGTTGTAAGCTTTTTCTAAGATTTTGCATTATTCTCTAGTTTACTGTTCCACTGCTTATTTTTAGCTTATTGTTGTAATTATCTGCTTATTGGTAGTTTAGAAGTGTATTCCATCTGTTTTATCAGTTTTATAAAGCCTTTTCTTATTTTGCTTAAAATCAGTTAAAAAAAAAAAACAGTTAAGATAGCTTTTAGCTTATTAGGTGCTTTTTCTAATTTGAAGTTTGCTTATTTCATGTTCATTAAGTTAGTTAATCATATTAGAGTCAGAATTATAGGTCAATTAGGTCATTTCTATTGTTAAACTTAAAATCAGTGAACTTTAAGGGGTGTTTGGATTAGTTTGACAAACTGGGTCAAACCCTGTGTTACTGTTCATTTGCATTTAGCATAAGTTTGATTCAGCTTAATATAGGTTAGATGAGCCTTAGTTGTTAGATTTTAAGTTGTTTTGAGCACATTTGATGATTTGTGTGGATTAGTGCAAAACTTAGCTTCATAACTGCCATTTTAAGCCCCAATAAGCTGAGCTTATTGAGACTTGCATTTTGGTGATTTTTAAGTTCATTTCATTAGTTTAAGTGTGTATCAAATAGTTGGTAGTGTTTCAGTTGGTTTTGCAAAAGATTTGAGTCCAAAATCAATTTCTACTGGTTCAGTGTATACTGAGCAAACCAGCACAAGTAGGTGCTGTTCTCAGCTTCTTATCTGCTTATTCCCTTGACCTCAATTCTTGATTTATGGTTTGCTTATTCCCTATAGTACTAGCTTTCAGATTCTGTGCTTGGATTCTCCTTTAGAGCTTATTTCCCTGCTTATTATTAGTCTGCAAATAGCCCTTGTTCACTGATTCAACCCTGCACAGTTTTAAGTTTGACAAACCATCTGATCTAGGTGATAATTAGGGTTCAATTGGGGTGTTAGAATTAGGGCTTTTAGTGTTTTTGTGTAGCCTGTATTGCTAGGGAGCTTTTGCCCCCATAATCTTCCACTTTTCTACTTAATTGAGTGCTTAATATCTGTCTGCAAGTAAGGGGTTTTTACTGATTTTACTGCATAAATAGTGAAACTGCCCTAGTGCTTAAATTGCTTATCCAGAGGGCTTATTTGAGATTTTTCAGTTGAATTGTGCTTTAATAAGTGTATTACACTAGTTCTGAGCTTTTGGTAATTTTTAGAGCTTTTTAGCTTATTTTTGTGCTTATTGCCAAACTGCTTATTAGCCCATTTGCTTATTAGGGTTTAGATAGCTTCTAATATTATTTTTCCTAGATTAAGAATAATATTTTAGATTTACTTTGAATTTTTCAGAATTTTCCCAAGTCATTTGCTATTTTTAAACCTTTTAAGTAGTTTTAAATAGTTTTTAATTCATAATAAAAAAATATAAAAGTCAGAAAAATATAAATCTTTTTTCTAAAATTTTCTTTTATTATTTAGGATTTAATAAAAATAATTTTGAACTTGTAGGATTAGTTTTCTAATATTTCACCTTTTAATCCCGTTTTGTAAATTCCCGTTTCGCGTTTTTAATATAATTTGTTTAGATATTAATTTTCCCGTGAGAATTTGTTTCTCATTTGTCAAAATAGAATTAAAAAATACAAAAATCTCATCCCAATCATCAGTCACTCTAATCTCAAACCTTAAACGATTGTCCATTCCATCCTCGCTGGGAAACGACCCGGGTAATCACTTACCTGGTATCACATACACAAACGTGAGTTTTTGCAATTTAGCCTTTTTCCTAAAGGGTTGATTTGTTTTTATTCACGTGTATCCGTCTGCATAATATTTATATATACGTTTTAGCACGAATCACACGGCTTTCTCGTCACAGAGTATTCTAGCGCGGTGTTTGGATAACCAATCCATACCAATGACTATGTCAAAACTACCGAGCTGAATAGGCATGAGGTCGATGGGAAAAGGGTTGTCTTTTAGGATTATGGTACAACCACGAATTACGGTGTCGGTGCCAATTAGGTTTCCGTCCGCCATTTCAATTTCAAAAGTTGTGTTTTGTTTGGAGGGGGTAATGTTAAGCAAAGGAGCAAACGTAGTTGACACAAAACTTCTATCTGCTCCAGAATCAAATAATACCCAAGCACTATGTTGATTGAGTAAGAACGTACCCGTGACAACGTCAGGGTTCAGTGGGGCATCATCCTCCTTTAGCACATATGCTCTCCCCCGAGCGTTGTTTTGCTGACCATTTCCTTTCGGACAGCGGCTCTTGAAGTGACCTACTTCTCCGCAGGAGTAGCAAGTTGGAGTTACAGGCTGTAGGTTGCTACCAGTAGCGGGATTCCTTCAATCCTTTGTCTGATGACCCACTTTCTGGCATTTTACACATTTGGTTGTGCAAAGCCCATTGTGGTGTAGTTTGCATCTGTTACACTGGGGTTTCTGACCTTGGTATTCCTTGCCTTCAGTAGCAGCATAGGCCTTGGCGGTTTCCTGTCTTTGGTTTTGTTGATGGTGACGATTGTTTCGGTTTTGATGGTACGGGTTATTGTTTCTATGATTGTTGTTGTTGAAGTTGTTGTTGCGGTGGTTATTGTTACTGTGGTGGTGAGTGGTTCTTTTGTCATCGAGCTTCCTCTTGAGCTCATTGTTGTACTTGACCTCTCGGTCCAGTAGTTTTTGAGCAAGTTTAATGGCTGCCTCCAGAGTTGGCGGGTTCGATGAAGTGACATTTCCCTCAATACTACGGGGAAGCCCTTCGATATACTTCTCCAGTTCTTTTTCGAAATTTGGTACAACAGTAGGACATAGTATTTTAAGCTCTTGGAATCTCCTGTTGTATGTTTTAAGATCAACTCCTTTCACTACCAGTTGATGAAATTCATCTTCCAATTTTCTTAGTTCAGAACGGGGACAGTATTTCTTCAGCATCTTGGTCTTAAACTCAGTCCAAGTGAGCTGGTAGGCTGCTGTCATTCCCATGGCCTTAACGGTAGCATTCCACCATGACAAAGCATCTTGCATAAGAGTTCCAGTAGCGAAAATGACTTTGTTATCCTCAGTACAACCGCTTCTCTGAAAAATAGTTTCAGATCGTTCGAACCAGTGAGCAAGTTCAGTCACTCCTTCAGTACCTTTGTAGGAAGTTGGTTGACAACTCATGAAATCCTTGTAGGTACACTTGCGGTTTGCAGCTGTCACACTTTCTCCTGTCGGTAGTCTAGTGCCACTGCTGCGAGCATTTGTTGCCGCCTGTTCTGCCAAGACTGCATTTACACCGTCAGCGATTGCCTTTCGGATAGCTTCTGGAGTCATAGCAGGTGTAGCCATTGTAGTTTCACGAGTTGCGGCTGAGGTTGCTTTCCTTGTACGTGCCATAGTTCTATCAATATTGTAAAAGCATATTTTTAGAAATCTCATAATGATCATGTTAGGTTAGAATATTTGTAAGGTAATTGAATATGGGTTATGATAATACAGCCATAATATTAACCACAACAATTGAGTTTATGAGGATAATAATTCTGGTTTATATCTGTAGGCACAGCAAGTATCATATCATAAATACATTCACGACATGTCTGAATCAAATCACAACACACATGAGAACATAAATGATTGAATTGTATTGTATGAACCAACATTTCACGAGACAATATATATAGCGAATCATAATGCATATGAGTGTAAGAAACAACCATGGAATACATAAATCAACATCAATATAATACATCCACACAACATAAGATTAATAACTTGTTCGATTTGTTTTACAAAACATAAGGATACAAGATTCTTTACTAATACAACATTGGTAGACTAAGATATCTCTTAGTTATACTGACACATCCCTGATCTATGGTCCTCCTGGTGCACCATCTAGGCGGCGCTGAAGATCTGCAATCACTGCCATCAAGGTCTCCACTGTCTGGTCTCGAGCTCTTTCCCTAGCCTGGGAATCCTCAATCATAAGTCTAAGAATCAGAACCTGAGAGCTAACTCGATCAAGCTCAGAGTCTAGTGTCTCAATCACTGTCTGCATCGAAGTAGTGGCCTCTCCTAGTATAGAAATAGTCTCAATGGCTTCCTCTAGACTAGTACCTACTTGATCGAAGACTGTCTCCATTGCCAACTGACCTATCACGAGGTTTTCCACCTCTTCCCCAAGTGTCTCAATCTGCTCGAGTGGTAATTCATCAAGAATATCTACAATATCGTCAAGATGATCCTCATGTCGGACTAATCTAGCTGCCAGTAGGGGTAGGGTGTGATGGAGGGGTTCTCCGGTAACCGGAAGAATCCTCGAAGCAGCAGTAGCCGAACTCTCTCCTAGTTTCGTAGCTCTCGGGGCTCCCTCCTGGGATCTCCAGTAACGGATGATCGGTAGCAAGAAAGACCATCGGCGAGCATCGATCCTCTTGCGGGTCCCAGTGCGAACTGCGGCCTCATCTTTGACCTGGGCATAGGGGTCCGATGAAGATGGAACCAAGCGGTATGTCCTCTTGCAAGGTAGCAGAGGCTCACTGAGAGTAGCTGATGGTGGAGAAGCAAGTGGTGGAGTAGAGGATGGTAATGGAACAGTAGTGGTCTGGTGATAGAAGATAGTAGGTGGTGGAACTGAAGATAGTGGTGTAAGTGGTGGTGTCCTGGAATGCTCAGGAGCTGGGGGTGGTGATATCACTGGAGTCGAAGTTGGTATGAGTGGGGCTGGTGGTGGTATGATCAGAGCTAGTGGTGCACGTACCCATTTTCGGGGAGTGTGTTTGCGAACATGACCTTCTCCGGGGCGTCGGTAAAGTTGCCCAAAGGGTTCTGGCTCATATGGCTGGAGTTGTCGCACTCGTCCATGCTGGCGAATCGGGCCAGGTGATGGGATTGGTGATGCTGGAGGGGAAGTCTCCATGTCGGATGCCGGTAGAAATTGTTGGCTTTCCATGTACCGGTCAGTAGCAGGTGACATCGGTATAGCTGCCGGAGCAAAGTCTGAAGTGAAAGGCATAGGATCCTCATTCTCTGAATCAGATGATACAGCGATAGGATGGGGGTTCGAAGACATAGTACTGTAATAATCCCGAATAGTAAATGTAAGCTATTAACATAATCATAAATATGTTAAACTTTGTTAAGAACTCGTATAGTAAGCAACATCCTAAAAATGTTGGAAGTGTGTAGGCACGGAGGGCATAAGGTGGCTATCCTTTAAAATGGTCCGTTTTAAAAAAATGTAGTTATAGTCCAATGTTTAAAATACATCTGGTTCTCTATAACCATGAGCTCTGATGCCAATCTGTAACACCCCCTAAATTCGGATATCAACAGCGGAAGACTTAATTGGGTGTTACGTAGTGGATCGTAGTCATAACCATAGAAAACGACTTAAAAGAGACGTTTTAAGTTTATCATTCAAAATACAAGCATTTGAAATACAAAGAAGTTTCATAGTTAACATGTTTATTTAGACTTGAATGATAAAACATTTATTTAGAACCCGTGCCGGGTTTAGTGCCCACTTCGTGCCTTGAGTTCCAGCTTTTAGTTACCTGAGATAACATGCTAAAAGTCAACAAAAGTTGAGTGATATTCATAGGTTTAAGTTTAATAGTTGAACACAAAGTATAAGTGTTAATTGCATCGAATTACAATTTAACGAGTTAAAATCAAGTTGTTATTGCATTAAGCTCATGACACGCAACGTTTAACAGGCATCAAAATGATGTAAAGTATATAGGCCCTCGGGATAGGTATTTGCCAATAACCTATAAGTTTGTTTAAATAAAGTGCGCTTGGGTGGCTCATCCTAGCAGACCCAAACGGGGATTGTCAGTCCCAAATAGATCTATTCACAACTATTTACGTTCACTCTCAAGTGATTAAGGTTCATGATAGAGAGACTTCTGGCAATGGCTACTTAAGCAATAATAACATCAGTCATAGCATACAAAAAGTTTGTGTTCATGTTTGTAGCATGTATCTCCCCACAAAAGATTTAAAAGTTTAAGTGTGGGCTATGAACTCACCTTAGTAGTACAGTAGTGGTGGTAGTATCGTTACTCAAACGATGAAAGGAAACGGCTTCAACACACGACCTATATAGTATATGGCAAGTTTTAGTGGTTTGATAGTCTAAGTTTGGTTTATCGCGAATCATAACGTTTAAGGTTTTATCGATTGATAATTAATTTGTAACATTAAAACATGCGTGTTTAAATGCTTGAAGTTAAAAAGTAAGGTTATATATATATATATATATATATATATATATATATATATATATATATATATATATATATATATATATATATATATATATATATATATATATATATAAACTCTTAGGTATGTGCTCGTTTGTTGAAGTATATAAGTTTGGCTAAAGAGATCGTTGTTTATAAATCAAATTTGATTTATGATAAGTTATGTTATGCGTTAAATGTTAAGTGATTACGTATATATATATTTATAAGTTATATAACTACGTATATAATTATTAGAAAATGTGACATTAAATGCGACTTGTGGGACTAAACATATTTGTTTCGGGTGTTGAGTTCCTAAAATATTATTACAAGTATAAAATCATAAATAACCTTTGGTTTTTTACAAAGTTACACTTTATACCCTAACGGCATAATCTTTGCACCGTTAGTCCTCGGTTAAGTTTTATTACATTTTAAGTCTAAAACATTTAATATTTACATTTTATACTCAAAAGTTCTTAAATTTACAGTTTTCATCACAAGATATCAAAATGACAGTTTTTACTCTAAGTTTCCAAACTTGGCAGTTTTGGTCCTTCGGTTAGCAAACTTTTGCAAAACAAGTCCAAACTTTATAAAAATCAAAGTTCACTATTTTTATTTCATAAATAAGTTTAAAACAGCTTATGTAACTTATATAAACTGCTTAATTTGTCAAAAGCTTATTTTTCGAGCTTATGGGCTTTTAACGAGCTAAAGATGTGGCCCATTATGGGTTTTCAATCCATTGGGTTTAGAGGGGGTTTGGGCCTGACTTTGGGTTTGTTTAAAGGTTACAATTTCACATCAAGTGAGCTTATACGATAAGCTTAAAAATAGCTTAGTGGGCTTATAAGCCCATCGCTAATATTTAGTTTTTGTGAAAGACTGGTTCTAGATCGATTGCTTTGGGGTTTAACAAGGTTCAAGATAAGTTTACTAGGTCGAAAGAAATACGTGACCCGTAAGTTTGGTAGCTCGACTATCAAGTCGAGCTATAAAATGTATGTGTTGTATGTCGAGTTTGTGAAACACAAAGCCAAAGTTAACGTGACTTAGCTCATTATGAAAACAGTTTTTAAAGTCTCAAAATTTTTCTAAGTGTTTTATAAAATTCGAAAGTGCCCAAGATAACTTAGAACGTGTGATTTTTATGGTTTATACGATTATATAAGGTTCGAATAGTTGTTGTTCTCGATAAATAGCATAGCAAAGATATAGGATGTCGAGTAAAATATATGTGTCGTAAATTAAAATAACGAAATATTGGTCTAAAGTAAATTGTGTTCGCGATAGGAAATGAAATCACAAAAATATATAACAATGAGAAAAGTTCGAAGGGTGCTCACTTCACCTCAAAAGGTGGAGCGTATCACGATATCGAGACTGAGTTAGGCCAAGGAAAATGTGTAGCTTGATTCTTTAGACTTCGAATAATCAGGAACAAGGTTTGAATGCCTCTTGGTTCGACTCGAACACCATGAAAAATGATCAAAGCTAGGCGTGCTCAGGAACTGAAAAAGACTTAGTAATATTTTTGAGTTGGATATGTTTGTGTTGTTTGAATGCCGAGTGGTTGAGGTTATTTTAAGGGTGAAACATTGAGTGTTATAGTGAGTGAAATGATGAAGCATGATGAGGGTGTAAGAGAGTAGCAGGGAGGGTCATTGATAATTAAATTTTGAGTGTGTAAGTAGGCTAAATGATGGTTGTTTTTGTTGTGTTAGCCGGCGCTAAGGACCAAGGGGAAGGAGACAAAACAAAGTTTTAAATGTTGGTTTATGGTTGTGTTCGTTGGTATGATCCAAGGGGTCAAGTAATATGGAAAACGTGACTAAGATCAATTATGTGGCTCGCTTGTGACTCTTAAGGGTCGAGGCATATAGAAAACGTGTCCAAAATCGTTTGTGGCTCGAGTGGAGTCGTTTGTAGGCCGAACAAAATAACTCCCTAGACGAAATGTGATTTTTAGTTAAGTTGAACAAATATCAACTCGTGGTCATCGGCTAAGCTTGGATGGATTTTAGCTAGGCAAATGATCGAATTTTGAAATATGGTTTGTCACACTCGGTTCTCAGCTGGGTGGAGAATTGGGTGGTGTGAAAATATTATGTTTTTGTTAAGCTAGATTGCTCGTAAATTGGCCAAAGTGTTCGATCCTTGGGGTAGCCAAAACGAAAATTTATATATGAAACTTGGGCTTCGGTTTGTGTTTTGGGCTCGATTGGTGGACTAGGCCCAATGAAAGAAAATAATAATAATGCTAAGGGTCCGTTTGGTGTGTTGGGTTGCTGAGGGCATTGGGCCATGGCCCAATGTCATTAGTGAGCGATTAGGATTATTTTCGTAAGTTCGGAAAATCATATGAACGAGTTTGGTTATATGACGAAACATATCACGTTAAATGTTAAACGTTAATTGTTTTATGTAACTTCACGATATTTAGACTATCAAGGTTCGTGTGTAAGCATCGTTTCTAGGTAAATGGTAATCACAAGTATCTCAAGGTTCGTGTGTAAGCATCGTTTCTAGGTAAATGGTAATCACAAGTATCGTTGTGATTTAAAATAGTATAGCATGAATAACAAAAAAAGAAATTGTTACCAGTAGAAATGGTTATTAAATAACGTAATGATTCGTTAATCATTTATTAGCATTCACTATTCATAGGGAAAATTACGAGAGGTTACATTGTTTGTGAAATGAATAAATAAAATATAAAATATTTAATTTATTCAAACCATTGAAACTCTTACGTATTGTGTGCAATCCCGAAGTCTCGTGTTCGAAACCGGACATACAAATATTAATTTATATCCACAAACTCTAACACAATTATTCAGTCAAATTATCAACACAATTCATCCGATTTAATTCAATTTGAATTCGATTTCATATAAAGGAGTACATGGACCTACGCTCGATCATTGATCTATCATCATCCAATTAATCAACAATTATGAAGGTACTTTTCGCCCGAGAATTCCGCGTTACAATTTCTGGTATCAGAGCGAGAAGAGGATCTATGTCAGGAATTAATGATCAAGAAAGAAGTTATGTCAAGAATTAAAAAGACTATGGAAAAAAGAAACTATGTTAAGAACAAAGAATCACGATCAACAGCTAGCTATTATCAAGAATTAATCTTCCTTGAAAGCAAGGAACTTTTCGCCCGAGAATTCTGCGTTACAATTTCTGGTATACGCCAAATCTATGTAGACAGCATTTGGCTTGAGCAAAAATGCAACCCCCCCCCCCCCCCCCCCCCCACCCCACAGAAAAAATGAAGAATTTGGTTCGAGTCAAATGAGTGTTTTGGTTTGTTTTTTAATTGGCTTTTGTGTTGAGTTTGTGTTTTAATTGGTTATGAAGGGTTCTAAAATGAGTGAAAACAAGTGAAAAAAAAAAATGAAAAAGTGACGTATATATGACACTTTGGCTTGAGCCACTGCACCTCTTACGTTTAATATATACTCCATTCGTCTCAAAATTATTGTCAGGAGACAAAAATCACAAAGTTTAATAAAAGTTGTACCATTATAATTTTTAGTCAATGAAATATAATATTCCCCACTAAATTTTCTTTTTATCACTTAAAAAGAAAAGTGCACAATTATTTTGAGACGTTCTTAAAAAGAAATGTGGACTATAATTTTGAGACGGAGGGAGTAGCGCTAAGATACAATTTTAGACGTCGACTAAAGTTTAAAGGTAAAATAATGAGTAGTACATCAAATTTGATTTGTTTTTATGGAAAAGGTTAAAAATAATTATTTGTTCTATCAAAGTTTGACCCGTTTAATTTGGTGGGTCTGCTTCTGACTCGATTGGGCCTGTGGCTGTTTGGCAACTAATGGGCTATCATTTTCTTTGAGCTTTGCATACGATGATCTCACCAATTATGGATTTCGGTTTATTAAGTTGTATGGATGTTCAAATAACCTTCAACTTGTGTCCAAAACTAAAAATCATGCGAGTGTGTATCGAGTTATATGTCATTTAGATCATACGCAATGGTGCAGAGGTGGCCGGCGTCATGCTGGGGTGGCTCGGCGTCACAAGTGGTCACCTATGGTGAAGCCGAGCAAAACAACCTTAGCCATGGTCGTGAGGCCGAGTAAAACTATACTTTCCCCGTTTTATTTATTGCGAGTGAAGTGGTGAAAAAGCAATGAGAGTATATGATGATTGTGGCAGAATTGGTAAGCAACAGATAAAAGTCAAGGGATTTTTTGATAATATATGTCTATAATTTAAACCTTAATATACTACTACGTGAGGACTTAAGTCACTCAACCCACATCGATCGTTAGTTTCACTTTTCATTAATTTGAAACTAGTGTTCTTCTTTATTTCTAGTTTTTTCAAATATTATTATTATCCCCACAAATTAAAGCATTTTTCCGATATTTTTCTGTAATTAGTTATGCCAAAACAACTAATTCAATAGGTTCCTCAATGCATAGCTTTTAAATGAAGGTTGTGAATTTGTGATACTTCGAGTCAGGTTTGGTTCTGTCTATACTTATGCATTTCAGTGGCGGAGCTTGCCTAATTTTCTTAGGAGAGGCGAACTGTAAATCACGAAACTTGAGAGGGCCAATTCATCATTTATCTTTAAAATCTAAGGTTATTATGCAACTTGTTTATTAGTAGTATAAAGTCATTTTATGTAAAAATGAAAAATCTCAGGAGGTCATAGCCCTCTCTAGTCTTTATGAAACTCCGCCATTGTGCATAATAGATAACAAGAATAATAAAAAGAAAAAAAAAAGAAAAAAAAAAGTCTAAAGATATTTATGATTTTATCAATATGCATAGAGACCAATTATTCACAAACTAATGAAACATTGACGCGTAAGTTTAGACATGACATTAGTCGTGTCCAGGGGCGGAGCCAGGAATTTCCGTTAAGGGGGGCCGAACATTGTACCGGATTTTCCACCGCGACCGGTCGGACCGGTTCAACCGTTGACCAGTCAACACTTTAATATCATTCACCTCTCATTTATTTTTATTTTTTTGTGGGAATGCATTTTTTTGGCATTAAAATTGTAACTTTGTAAGTGTGGGTGGGTGACAACTGATCAAATTCTTGTCACCAAAACATTTACTCAACACACGAGCTAAGAAAATATCACATCTTATTTTTCTCTCACTTACAACAAAAAAAACTAGATCTAAAACCTATGTAGCACCGAAACGGGAACGGCAAAGGGATACGGGAACGATACGGGAACAGGAAACGTCAAAATTAAAAATTCAAGATACGGGAACGGCATAGATACGGCAATAAAAAAAATATAAAAAAACTAAAAATACATTAAAGAAAATCCAAACATAAATATGTAACGAACATTTTAAATAAAATCCAAACATAAATATGTAACAAACATTTTAAATAAAAAAATACGAGAACGGCATAGATACGAATAGTAGTTATCACGTAAATATGTAACCAACATTTTAAATAAAATTATATAAGACTTTTGAGTACCATCCATTTATAGTATTTATGTAAAATCTCTTAATTATACTTTTAAATTTTAATCACAAAAAGAAAGTGAAATAAATGTCAATAGTTATAAAAAAAAGAAAAAGAAATAATAAAAGCATAAGAAATACGGAGTACTAAAAGAAAAAGCATGGGGAGTATCAAAAGTATAGATGAGCTCCTTTTCTATTCACTTTACAAGTTTACATCACGTGAAGAAAGAGAAAACTGGTCATCATCTTCATTTCACATGCCTATCTTCATTTATCATCTTCGTTTCATAACTTTCCGAGTTTCCGAGTTTCCGACCAGCACCACCATAAAGGCCTTCGTTTTTCTTATTGAGGGGGGCTCGGATGTTTCAAGATAGTGCCAAACTACATGAAAGTCATGAAACATGGCCTGAAATTCAAGCTATAAGCCGGAGAAGTTGGGCGGTTGGGGGGGGCTGAGCACCCTCCAGCCCCCCTACTGGCTCCGTAAGTTTAGACATGACGTTAGTCGTGTCGTTTTTTCCCAATCATATCTAAAAGAGAGAGTTAAGACAAACAAAAGAATATTGAAATGAAGCATAAAATTAATCGTAAATGAATAGGAAAGCACATAGCAATTTTTTCCATGATTAATCATTTTATTGAATCTTAATTTACTGCATTTTATACATCACCTAACGATAGCGCATATAACTTGAAACCACCACGAAAAATAGATGATCTGCGAACATGTATAGAAATAGATTGAATGTGACCATAGAATCAAAAACGGGATCGTTCTTGAATATCATTCAAGATATTTGCAACGGAAACCGCTCGTTGAGGTGGAGGATGTGGATGACGTAAGCAATCAATAAGTCGAGTTATGAAATTACGAAAACGACGACACCAAAAGCACAAGCCTGCGTGACCAAGTACTCCGGTAAACGCAGCTATGCCCATCGAGGGCTCCATTCACAACAACAAGTCACGTAAATTGTTGTTGGAGTATGAACTATTTTCCAAAGCTGGTAAAGTCGAATTATGTTGATGACTTGATGTAATAGATCGTATTTGTAGATTATTATTTCTGAATGTAGCATATGTCATTATTTATGTCGAATTGTAACCGATTCTCCATTAATTCTTGAGAGTTTTGACTTTGTTTTATTGGTTGTTTAAAAAAAGTACCAAAAATTTTAACTAAGAATTAAAGGGAAACTTTCACGACCAACATGAAAGAAATAAATAATGTAATAATACGACTAAAAAGACAAGACTACAAGATGAACGAACCTATAAACTTCACCTTTCTGTTTTTTCTTTTGCGATAACTATAGTTTCCGATCTTTTGAACCTGTAAACTTTGTTTTATATTTCATATCTCAAATTTAGATACCATTTGGAAGAAATAATCATCTATTTATTTCTCATCTAGTTACCAAATGACATGATACAACTTATGATATCCCAACACAAATAATGTTTAAAAAATTAATTAAACCTATATAAAATACTTGATAATTAGATCTCAATGGCCAACATGTTGGACAAATAAAGACAATAATTCTTGTAACTTTTCATAAAAATCAAGTGCATCATTTTAGCCAAAGTAGTACAGTAGTACTTACAAACATCATTTCCTATGTATACCTCAAAATCTACAAACTACACCAATCTCAAAATCAAATCTACCCAATGCCTTATACCTGTAAAAGTAAAAACAATTTGATATACACTGTATGTAAAAAACTAAAAATGAAACTTTTTCTCCTTGTGACAAACAAGTTAGTCCGAACTCCATATATTGCACAAAACTATACAAATGAAGATAAAACATTTTGGTTTCATGAAAACTGTAACTAGTCATTGTTCAAACACATTTTTTTAGGCCATATACTTATGGCGGCCCAATTTCTTTTACATGAGCTATCGACTCGAACATATAAAAAGCGAACTTTTAGGGTGCGTTTAGTTGGAGAAAAAATTATTTTGTTTTCTATTTTTACTTTTGTAAAAATTTGGAAGGGAAATTTATCTCTACAAAACACTTGAAAATATAGAAAACGCGTTTAGTTGATGTTTGTATTTTCTATTTTGAAGAAGGGGAAGGAGGGTTGTGGGTTACAAAGGAAAACAAGGAAAACAACTAAAATTTGTTTTTTAGTTTTCCTTGTTAAGTTAAGAAATAGGGGATTTTGTGCTTCGCAAAATATTTTGCTGAAAAATGTTGATTTGAACACGATCTGTGTTTTTTTCTTTTTTTTCACAAAACATTTTGTAAAAAACAAATGAGTTTTCCCCCAACTAAACGCACCCTCAGCTTTTCAAATTTTCAGTAAGCTTGCAAATTTATTGAATAAGGTAACACATGATTGGATAGTCAAGTGTTCTTTACAAAAAGAAGTTAATACTTACAAGTTTAAAGAATTGTACATGATTTATGTTGCATGACCAATAACAGGATATATCATATGGTTGCATAAACGTAGTAATAAAACCTCTTTGTATAAAACATTGTTATATGATAGTTAACGCATGTATGTCATTTTAACTTGGCGTTTGTATCTTCCTTTATTTCTAACTCCTTTATAAAGATTATGTAACCTGTTGAAAATGTTAGAAAAAAAAGAGTTGCGAAATGTCGAAAATACCCTTCTAAACTTGATTCAGGCATATTTAAACCCCAAAAAACACACACACAACACAAATACACACTCTACATAGCCTCTTCTTTTCTCTCTAAACCAAAAACCTTCATAACTAAAAAAAAACCACTTGACGCCGCCACCATCCGACGGCACCGCCACCATCCGACGCACAACCATCATTCGACATACCACCACCGAAACCCTCCACCATAAAGTTTTAAGGTATTTTGATATATCTATGATTTTTCGTTATCTATATTGATTTTATTTATAGATCTATATGTTTTTCTTGCAGATCTAACGTTTTTGATATTTTTTTTTATTTGTGCCGCCATTTTCAGCCGCTTACCACCGCTTGCAACCACGTACCGCCGCTCTCTCACCGGAAAAAAGGTTTTTCATGTTTTGAATTTTTTTTAGTAGATCTATATGTATTTAACAAGTTTTGAACCTTTATTTATTATTTTTTTTACAGCCGCCGGATCTTCCTACCAGCCGCCGCCGCGGACCCATCACCCACCACCTGCAGCTGACCATCATTGAGATCCACCACAAATTTTTTTTAAGGTTTTTCTTGGAGTTATTTTTTGTAAGCTTTGTTGTAAAGTTCATGTTTATTGTTTGTTTGTATATTTGGCCTTGGTTTTTTATACTCTTTTCTTCCTAGTGATGTAGCGTGACAGGAGGGATAATTAAACAAAATGTAACTATCCATATGTTTACACCAAGAATGCATTGTATCAATAATTGAATGTGTTTGTTGTCTTAAGTGGTGATAATTAGAAAATCAGTTGGGTGGTATTAGAGAGTTAAGAAATAAATAAATAAATTTAAAATGTAAATGACTACTAGGAGAGGAGGGGAAAAAAAAAGGTAGTCAATATTAGTTTCAGGGTAGCTACTTTGATTCTTTGCTTGATAATCAAATCAAGACTTAATAAATTATATAAGCTAATCCGTTGTTTTGAAAAGCCAATATTATCAGCTAAAAAGATGTTAATTTTTTCGTTAATATTTTTTTTGTTAATATTTATCTTTAATTTTTTCGGTAATTTTTTTTTTTTTTTGTTAATATTTATAGATCTCTGTGTTTTTTTCTTTTAGATTAGCCGCCCGGAATATTTGCTTCCTCACCGGAAAATTTGCTCCCTGGCCGGAAAATTTGCTGCCTCACCGGGATTTGTTGCTATCGCCGGAAATAGTATGCTTTAGTTTTAAAATTGTTGTTAAAATTCTTGTAGATTGAAATTTTTTAATATATCTGTATTTATTCAAGTCAGCTCCTCGGTTATTTGTACGGTGGAAAATTTTGAACCAAATGTTTATACAAGTGTCGATCTAACCAATTGGGGAAAAAAATCAAATAATTGAGCTACAAAAAGCAATGAACTCACTCTGCTTTTTCTTGGGTCTATCATATTAAAATTTTGAAAGTTGAAAATTTAAAATTTGTGACTATTTTGGCATCTCGAGATATGGCATGAAGTTTGAATTTGCATTGGAATTAGTGGGGTTGTTGATGGCAGTATACAAAAATAAAAAGAGTGATAATGACCTGAGACACATAGTTTAGACCAAAACAAATAACGTGAATCATGAAATTTAATAATATACATGCTTGGGCTACAGAACTATGATAAATATATATATATATATATATATATATATATATATATATATATATATATATATATATATATATATATATATATATATATTTCTTAAGTTTCGCATGCTCAAATATTAACTTAAGGGAAGATTGTTATACTTTCAAGTTTTATTTGAATACTTGATTATTTGGTTTTTTAATGAGTTTTTCTATAATGGAATTAGTGGGGGTGTTATTTGAATACAGATTCAAGAATGGAATTAGTGGGGTTGTTATTTGTCTTCGTAAATTTGATTATTTGGTTTTTTAATGAGTTTTTCTATAAATATGATCTTTTGGTTTTTTAATAAATTTGACTTTTTTATTCCTGCAGTTTTGATGCCACTCTTGGAATCCAATGTTGTCATTGGCCTTTGTGTAAAATTTAAAATGGTCATGAGTACTTGTAAATAATATTTGCATTTGATATTTAGTTTTGTGTAAATTTTGTTAATGAAAAGTTTGTTTTTCGATTGTATTTCTTAAAGTTGGTTGTGTATAGAGATATAGTGTATATTGTTAACCTCAAACACTTTTCGACCAACTTTTTATTTTAGTTCTTTTTTTAATTATAAATTTGCTTTTAATTGTATAGAAGTTATGACTTATGAGTATATGATAAGCCATTAAGTTGGGGTCTTTTTATTATATTCTTTCAATTTATAGTTTTTTAGATGATAATAACTAATTAATAGGCCTCATGGATTATAATATACATTTTGGGTAGCTTACGTTTTGTCTTAGAGTAGGCATAAAATAGTTACAGATTATATGAGCTGGAGTACAAAGTTAATTTGTTATTTACTTATCGGGACATGAATGAATATCCAAATTTTTGAATATCTGAAATTCTGAATATCGATTAGTTTTACACGTACAACAACAAACCGTTTATGGATTGCGTTGTTTTCAATGATAGTACTACTAATTGTGGGTTTGAACGTCAATTTATTCGTCGACAATATTATCATTTGAAGCCTGTGCCATGGTATCCGCCGCAACAATGCGTTTGTATCTTCCTTAGTTCTTTATATATACAAATGTCAAACTTTAACTTGTTGCACAAAATTATGGTAAGGAAAAATCTGACATGGCGACATCCCCAATTTTTCGTCTATTTTAATGTGACACGTTTCCTGCATTTGCTTTATGCACATAACATTAATAGAGTGTCACAATATTTTCCATAGACAAAAAATTAATCAGATCATTTAGCAAATGTGTCACCTTAAGACTCATAGGTAAAATATGAGTCAAAGTTGGGTGAATATTTATTATGTGATGGGTCTTACTAAATTTTTATAGCAGATCTAATTAGGTTTTTGACATAAAGTATAATTGTATATGGATTTAGAGTCTCTAGCGGGTCAATAAACAGGTCTTTTAACTCTTTTATTTTTTACTCACTTTTTTTCCTTTCAAAAATAGGTAGGTTATCCCGAACATGACCCGTCTGACCTGACTCAATCAACCCGTGCTTCCAAATAATCCGATTCATTTAGACCCGGAACTGCTTCGACCTTACCCATCCATTTGGCTTATACCATTTAGGTATGCTAATATTCGTGGTAGAATATTCCTAACAGTTTATAAAAATAAAAAAATAAAAATAAAAAATAAAATTAATAATAAATAAAAAAAAAAATCAATTTCCATAAAAGGAAGAGTAAAATACCTCGTTAGTCCATGTGATTTGGCCCAAATCCTTACTACGTGTCTGATACTGTTTTCTTACATAAACCCACCTTACTTTTAAACCTTGTAATAACGTATGTCCTTGCACATGTGCCTTGTACACGAGCGGCTTTAACAGTAGAGCTTAACAAACATCAAAGATAAAGATATGTTGTTAAAGGCAGTGTTGCAAAAAAAGACCTACAAGACCGATTAATCATCGCCTAGGCGCTAATCGGTCACCATCCTTTTTGATTTATGCAAATCAGTCAAACAAATCGGTCAACGGTGGACAAAGATTGTCAAACTTTCCGTAAACTTGCAAACCTCGCCGAAAATACCGTCGACTTAGTGAAAACTTGTTTTAACCAATTATAGTCGTTGTTTATACCCAAAACTCTTCGAAAATATGCAAAGCTTATCGGAAATGCCAGTCTGATTAATCCCACCTACATTGATCAAAAGCTACAAGGGGTTTCAAAATAAGGATGGTTTATGAAAAAAAGAAAAGAAAGATTAAAGTCGGATTCGGGTTAAAACATAAGGGACCTATGGTGTAAATTACTCAAAAAAGAATGATCCTTGTACTATTAAACTTTGTTTTACTTTTATTGTCTTTGTTGTTGAGACAACCTTAAACCCTAAACATTAACAGTTCCAATTGTCAGATTAAGGCTCAAGCTTTTTCCTCGTCTTATTAACAACAACCCAGGTTGTTGTCCCTTAGTCGTTTGATTTCCAAAGATATAGAAAAGTTACTGAAAAATCGTGTATATTGATAGATCAAATTATGTTACATGACTGATCCTATTTATAGATACATAAAGTAACCATCGTGACTGTTCACGAATAGTCACACCTATTCCTTCCAGTAAATACCTGTAACCGCTATTCGGTTATTAACTTTATATCTAACGTATCCGGCCCTTAGGCTTTACGCTTATTTCATAACATACTAAATACATATTATAAACTGAGCAATGAATCGGGATTAGGTCCACATTCTCCCCCTTAATCTCGATCGTTGCTTCGTCCTAGATATTGAACCCCGAGCATCTGCCGCATAGTGACAAACTTCAGCCTTGGTAATGCATTAGTCAATATATCTGCCCTTTGTAGTTCACCACTGATGTGTTCCACATTGATGTTGTCCCACATTGATGTGTCCATTCTCTACACATTCACGAATGAAATGGTAGCTAATGTCGGTATGCTTACTTCTTCCATGAAATACTGGGTTCTTGACGAGTGCTATCGCTGAAACGTTATCAATCTTCAGTGTTATTCTTTCCTCCTTCCAACCCGTTATTTCACTAAGTAGCCGCTTTAACCATAAAGCCTGACATGCTGCTCTAGTAGCTGCCATGAATTCTGATTCACATGATGAGAGTGCTACTGTTGGTTGTTTCTGAGTGCACCAGGTAATAGGTGATTCTCCAAAGTAGAATACTATTCCAGTTGTTCCTTTTCCTTGGTCAGTGTTGATTCCATAACTACTGTCGCTATAACCTGTAATTTTGCAGCCGCCATCTTTTCTGTATATAATACCATGCTCCTTGGTTTCTTTGATGTACAGCATTACTTGCTTTATCGCCTTCAAATGGTGATCCTTTGGTTCTTGCATAAATCTGCTGAGTAATCCGACTGAGTAACTTAGATCTAGTCTAGTGTGTAGTAGATACCTGAGACATCCAATTAAACTTCTGTAATAAGTTGCGTCAACTGGGTTTCCATCTTCCGCCTTGACCAACTTAGTTCCCGGGTCCATAGGTATCTTTGTGTCATTACTTTACATCATACTAGCATCCTGTAAGATCTTGTTGATGTAACCTGTTTGCTTGATTGCAATCTCTCCTCCTGTCTGAGTAACTTCTATCCCGAGGTAATAAGCCAACAATCCTAGATCGCTCATCTCAAATTTGTCTTCCATCTGAGATTTGAACAAGTCTATTTCCTTCTTTGGAGTGCCCGTGATTATCAGATCATCAACATAAACTCCAACTATTAGTGTGGACGTCTTACTTCTCTTTGTATAAACTGCTTGTTCGAGATTACATTTCTTAAAGTCCAATGACCTTAAGGTTTGATCAAGCTTCATATTCCAAGCTCGTGGTGCTTGCCTTAAACCATATAGTGCCTTTGAGAGCTTGTAAACTTTCCCTGAACTTCCTGGTTTTTATGAAACCTTCAGGTTGTGTAACATAGACTTCTTCCTTCAATTCTCCATGTAAAAATGTTGATTTGACATCCAGGTGATGTACTTGCCATCTATGGTATGCAGCCACTGCTAAGATTAAACAAACTGTCTCAATGCGTGCAACTGGTGCAAATACTTCGTCGAAGTCTATTCCTTGTTCCTGCACATATCCTTTTGCTACTAGCCTTGCTTTGTATTTGATGATTTCTCCTTTCGCATCCCTCTTGGTCTTAAAAACCCATTTGAGTCCTATTGCCTTATGATCTGTAGGCAAAGTAGTAAGAGTCCATGTGTTATTCCTTTTAATTGAATCCAGTTCTGTTTCTATGGCCTCAATCCATTTCTTATCCGTTGATGCTTCCCTGTAGTTACGTGGTTCCTCTTCCGTAAGTAGCAGACTTTCAGTTTCAACTACCGGTGCATATGAATATACTTCATTAAAATCTTTGTCGAAAAATACATGTAATGAAATGGGCCAATCAAGTCGAAAGTTGCACACTAAAATGATTTAGATGTTTCCAGATTCTCTTATGTGAGGAGCTTATAATCATGATTATTTGATGGCATTTTAAATTTGAGGTAGCAAAATGGATGGGGTGGGATAAATTTTAAATTTTTTACTTCTGGACCCAAATGCATGTCTAAAAGAGAAAGAAAAATATTATTTTATCAATAGATGAATTAATTATCCATTTCTTCTTATATTGACTTGGTAACTTGGACAAACATGATAAGCGTGTGAACTTTTACTGTCACAAAATCCGTATGAGTCTTCAACTGGGTTAGCAATAGAGTTATATTAATCTTTGGAAGTACATGGGAGAGTTAATTGATGAAACTATTGTGGAGCTGCCGAAACGGCTCCTAATTGTTGACATTTTATGAAACTATTTTGTATTATGAGGTAACAAAACTTCGTTACTACAGTTAAAATTTATCTTTAAACCAAATAACTTATATAGTTATAAGGTATCCTACAATGTACATACTCTGTTTTCATAGCGTATTAATAGCATGTAGCAAAATGACATTTTTAAAAACTATCATGCATAGCCAAGTTCAAAATTTGAATAAAAAATCGGTTGCCAGCTAATTTTAATTAACTATGGTAATTAGTCTAAATTATCCTCAAAACTTGTATTGCATATTTGAAATTGAATGTAACGTTTAGATGTTATAATAGAGAGATATAAGTAATGCTACTATTAACAGGGAGATGTCGATTGAAGAAGAGACGAACCTTGATTCGGGAGTTGATCGCCACTTTTAAAGCCCGCTGTTATTAAATGAAAATTTTCCCCGTTACTCATTTCTATCAAGTGTATATACCGATATGCATGTATGATTTTGGACTTGGATCCATTTACGAAAGTTTGTAATCATTAAATAAGTTATCTGAAATAACTAAAAAAATGACACAATCCATGACACATTAATCTTATTCACAACAAAACCAAGCATAGTAGACACATGCGGCAATTAGGATCCCTTTACGTGTTAATGGGCCAACTTGGGTTCTGTTATATCACAAGTGGTCAAATTTGGGACATACAAAATATATATCAGAAGAATGTCCAACATGATAAATGGGTCATGTGCATTAACTATTAAAAAGATAACTTTAAAAATGATAAATAAATCAGCTTACTTCTGCACAGTGAGGAAGTTGGTGATGAACAACAGTCTGAACACCAAGAATATCAAGACCCCTAACGGCTTCATCTGTAGGAAGAAGTACACTGTGCTTATTTCAATGAAAATGGACAATTGCCTACAATTAAATCCAAGTTTAACATTGCATAACCTTTAAACATATAAGGGATATTCTTTTATAAAGAAGTTTTAAAGTATAATAGTAACTGGATAATTACAATGACGATTACTCTTTATATGGCAAAGTAATGCAATGAACTAAAGATAGAAAATAACAAACCTTGAGGCGAGCACTGTATTGGTATTGTTCGTTTCAGTGAATACATTTTTTCCTTTGAAGTCATTGTGTTGATCACTCACAGGAGAGTGTTGAAGCAATTTCTTACAACCGCTTCAAACAAATAAAGATAGCCTTCCGGTTGAACTTAGCTAGGGTTCTTCCGGCAAGCTTGGGTGTTGGTCCTTTCGACTATCGGAGGTCTTCCGGATATCTGCACAAGACAGCACACGTTAGGCTCGCCCCGGGTGTTATCCCAGGACCCACCTCCGGTGTGAGAGTAAGTATTTGGTATTCCGGAAGGGCTATAAAGTATGGTAAGAAATAAATGCAGGTTGTATGTTAGTTGAGAGTAGTAAATGAGCTGAGTATTTATAGTGCTCAGCCTCGATACCTGGAATGGCGGCGCCAGATTTTCAGGGAACATGTCCCCGACATAATCCCGTAAATCCTGGGACGGCGGCGGCGGTGTCTGCAGCTGCCATCTGTCAACAGGTGAATGCCATCTGTCCTATTTACTTACAGTGATACTGGCCGGAAGAACCATGTATCCTCCGGTATGTCCGGACGGCCATGCGTCGTCCGGACCGCCGGTCAAGATAGTCCGTTTGGACACATACGTCAACATGTACCCCCAGTATTGCATTATCGGTTGAAGATCGATGATGTAATACTTAAAGAATATTTTTATATCTTTTGTCAAGTGCCTTCCGATACACATGTGTGATGCCGGTATCGTATTATTGGCAAAATATTAACGTAATACTTCGAAGGGTATCTTATGACCTTTTGGCCCAGATCATCCGGATTAATGTTGTACTCGCCTTTTGGCCCGGCCGATGGTTTAATACTTTAAGAGTTGTCTTTGATATGACATGGCTTTGATGCGCAGAAGCTATCATTGTACCTTTCCCGATCCTCTACTGGTTTGCCATGCATACTTCTTTCAGTTCAGGTTAATAAGGGTCTTTTGCTTTCGTCCGCCTGACCTTATTGTCCGAGGGTTCCGATTTGCCGAACACCGTTGCTGTTCCTTTTGGAGATCGATTGCTGCTTTTGCCCGGAGGGTCAGGGTGTGCCGATAGTATGATATTTCAAACAAATTGTGGATTTTGTTAGATTCTCCCGAAGGATATTCCATTAGGTTAGAACATGTATGCACTGGTTTGACCGGGAGTTGTCCTTTATTTACAACTCCTCGTTACTTTATGGTTATTTAATAGAGATCTTAACTGAGAAGTGTCGACACGTGTGCGCGTGCTCAACACATGCGTTGAGGCGTTGCCACGTCAGCATCTTGCTAAGTGTGACATCCCACCTTCTGCGTTCTTCCTATAAATAGGGCTACTGGTGTGTGTTTTTGACTACCGCAATTTCGTATTTTCAACTGAGACGCCTTCCGGTATTGCTTTTCGAACGATTGTTGTAAGCCAGCTCGTGCCATTTTGCCCGTTCGATTTCCACATTTGTCCTCCGTCTTAAAAGGTGCGTTTCAGTTCTCGCAGTTAGATCCACGCATATATTGTTTTTATTGTTGTTTGGTCGCGTCCTTCTTCCCTTCGGTCAGACCATGTCGGTTCTGCCCGTTTCCACTCGTGAGGGTCCTCCCAGAGTCAAGGGACTCCGCTCAAAGTCTGTCAGAGGGGTTCGCCCTTAGGCTAGACGAAAGGGCTGTGCGCAGAACTACATGGGCCATAGGATTCTGTCGTGCCTATATCTACGTCTGCCCCCGAAGGGTATGACGATGGAATAATCGCCGAATGGCGCCATTGGTTTGCACTTGGAGTGTTTTACTAGGGGTGGTTTCGTTATTTTGCTGTGCTTTGGCCAGCATGTATGCGCAAAATCTTAACCGTCCGATGTTTTTGTTTTTGCAGCTATCACAATGTCTCAATATTTAAGGAAGCCCAAGGTTAGGAAGGATGTGCCCGTGATCCAGAAGGATCAATCCTCCGAAGCGCACACGGCCGCTTCCGTCGCTTCCCAAGCCGCCATCCCGGAGGAGACGGTCGAAACGACAAGGGTCGAAGCGTCTGACCCAAAGGTTATGGAGGCCAGGAAAAGAAAATAGGACCAGAATGTCGTTCGGCCCATACCTCAATCTCAAACACAGGGGACTAAATTTCGTCTTCATCCTGACTCGTCAGGTGGTGGTACATTCCGAGAGATTAAACGAAGTAAACCAAATGAGGGAGCCGGTATGGCGGGTTCAAAAGAAAGCGTCAGTGCTTCGGGCGCAAGAAAACAGCCGGAGGGGCCCAATGCTTCGGCCGAAAGAAAACAGCCGGAGGGGCCCAATGCTTCGGCCGGAAGAAAACAGCCGGAGGGGCCCAATGCTTCGGCCGGAAGAAAACAGCCGGATATCCCAGGAGGTATTGGCGGAGGCTCCGCGTCGGAGACCACGGGTGCTGGTAAGTTCTCTCCTTTTTTCTTTATTTTTAAGAAGTGTTGATCCCTGTCCCTTGCCTTTGCTCCGACAATGGTTGTTACTTAACTTTATTATTCTCTCCTGCGGGAAATGCAGGAGGTTCGTCCGCTGCTGCTACCGATCGCGGGAAAGACAAAGTGATCGATGAAGATGACTCGGCGTCCTTGCATGTGCCGATGTGGAAGGTGCGCAAGGATGGCCGTCTGGACAGCTGGGAGGTCTGTCGGGACTTGATGCTGAACCTTCCGACTCCGAAAGAAGAGTCGTTTTTGGAGGGTTTGGGGGACGCCGAGGCCGCTCAAAGGGCTTGGAGACTTTTGGGTATGGGGGTCGCTGCCCAGTCGAACTTGTTGCTTCGGTTCGAGGGCCTTCTTCATGACCACAATGAATTGTATCGTGTTCACCAACATTGCGGAAACCTTGGAAAGAACGAGGGTGAGCTTAAACAGCTGAGGGCTGAGCATTCTACTTGTATGGTAAGAGAGTCGGAGCTGATGGGGCAGGTGAAGGATTTGGAGAAGTTGGTGGAGAACGAAAGGTTGGCCGCAGCGGAACGAATCAGTGCCTTGGAAGCTGATTTGGAAAAAGCTAAGGTTAACCTGGGTGAGGAGGTGAAAGACAACCTGGCCCTCCGGGAGCAGAAGAAGGATCTTATTGCCCGGGTGGGTCGCACTGAAGGGGATAGGTTCAGGGTTGTTAAGGAGGTCCTCCCGGAGGTCGTTCGTCGACTATTAGGCAGTTATGAATATAAGGAGCATTTGGCAGGACCTTTCAGCCTGTCCTCGCAATCCGGCTTCATGGAGGGCGTGGTTGTGGGCCGCACGCCGGAGGAAGTGGCCGCTGTCCTGGCCAAGACGGAAGATCTTGATGCAGATGCGGCCAAGAAGCTCGACCCATTGTATGATGGGTTGTTCACCGCAGAGTATCCGTACATCAAGAAGGTTAGCAACTCCTACCTTAAGTCTCTTGATGAAATTCTGCAAATCTTCCCGGATCCTGAACCAGCTCCTTCTCCAAAGAGCCTAACTGCCGATACCGCCGAGGGGTCACCTTCCGGGGCTCTTAAAGCCGGGGTTGCTAATTTCGAGGGTTCAACTGTTGGAAGGGATGAGTCGGCTCCTTGAATATTCACACAATTTGATTCAATTTGGTGTTGTAAGGCCTTCAAGCCAAGAACAAAATTTATATCCGGATGACTGTAATAATTTGTGACAAATAATTCGTATGGCCCATTTGTTTGTATATATTCATGATTGTTTCATATTTCGTATGTGCCATGCTTCATGTCCCGCGTTATTATTTGCTTGTTTCTGTAGTGCTTTCCTTTTTTGGTTTGTTTGTTTCAGTGTTGCCTTGGGAGTAGGATTTTATATTTCAGTCGACATGATGGGGTGTTCTATCGGAAATTTGAACGAATCTGTCGGATTTGTGGACTTGTGATTATAAATGGTTGCCTTGTCCTACTTCCCCCCTTTTTTCTTTATTATTTTTATTATGTGTGGCACTGCATGTGGAATGGAATGGGACAACTCGGATCTTCAATCGTGGTGCTGCTTTAGCATATGGATCTACCTTTATTTTCCTTTACCTTCTTTCGACCCCCGACACATGCCGGCCAATTTGTTGTCGTTCGGCCTTTGCCTGAGTTATGAATCGTATCACTTGCTTGTTATTGCCTTTGCCATTTGCATAGTTTTGGAAATGTATATTTACGTTGGAGCAACACTTTTATAATTACGAACGTATAGCACTTGTTTGTTATTACCTTTACTATTTGCATGGTACCTCCTTGAACATTGACCACAAAAATCTCCGGAGGGGGCCAGCCTCTCGGAGGGATCACTCTTCACTTATGTTCAAGGTATGTCACACGATTCAGCTTTTCCGCAAGGATCATGGCAACCCCTTTTCGGGTGTCAACCATCTTTGGACATTGACCACACACTCCCCGGAGGGCGCGAACCTCTCGGGGGGGCCATTTTCTAATTATGTCCAGAAAACAATGAACATTGATCACTAATCTCCGGAGGGCACGAACCTCTCGGAGGGACCACTCTCTAATTATGTTCGAGATATTACAGGTGGTTCAGCCTTTCCGCCAGGATTATGGCAACCCCTTTTTGGGTATCAACCATCTTTGGACATTGACCACACACTCCCCGGAGGGCGTGAACCTCTCGGGGGGGCCATTTTCTAATTATGTCCAGAAAACAATGAACATTGATCACTAATCTCCGGAGGGCACGAACCTCTCGGAGGGACCACTCTCTAATTATGTTCGAGATATTACGGGTGGTTCAGCCTTTCCGCCAGGATTATGGCAACCCCTTTTTGGGTATCAACCATCTTTGGACATTGACCACACACTCCTCGGAGGGCGTAAACCTCTCGGGGGGCCATTTTCTAATTATGTCCAGCATGTCACTAGTATTCTTGAGATGTTCCTCAGAAATATTGCCTCCCTCCGGGGTAACTGCATTTGATATTAAAAATAGTCAATATAGGGTCTTTTTGCGAAATCACAAGCATTTCAAGGAGGTATTGCGGGAAAACTGCCCCCCTTCAACGGTGGGGAACTGCATAACCGTATTTCATTAGAATAGTTAACATCAAACCCTTTCGGGCGTTACAAAAGGTACAAAGAACTCTATTCATGTGGACACATTTTTTTTTATTCAGTCGCCCGTCCTGCCCTCAGCGCTTTTCTGCCCCTCTCTTCTTGACTCGTGCGTTCTCATACGGTAAACTTCCGGCCTTTTGAGAGGCTCATGCCTCTGGCGGATGGTGTTCCTATAGGCTTTGCTTCCTTGATATGCGACATTACCTGTCTTAAGTTACGAAAGTATTTGCGTTTCTTCCGTTAGCTTGCACATAATCGTAGAATAGAATAAAATAGTAAAATTATTCCAGTGGTTATTTCGTACTGACAATTACCTGAGTCGTTATTCGTACCTTGGTGAGTCCGTCAGGGACTTCTCGATCACCACCCCGGTTCGACTTCCTACCGTCCCTTCTTCCAACGATGGGTTCTTTCTTTTGCTCATGCGGCATGTCTCTTTGCTTTTCCGCCGGTGAATGAGCTCTTTCCTCGATTTCTCGTTGTCCTGCCATAGGCTCCTCACTCGTACCGGGATGCTTTCGAACTTTTGTCCGAGTGGCCAATGTTGCTATGCCGCCCGGTGTGGGAAATTTGATCATCGCATGGACAGTTGAAGGTACAGCCTGTAACTTCTTCAAACCGATGCGTCCCAGTATGGCATTGTAGGGGGAAGGCGAATCGATTACGGCAAATTCCAAGTTGATTTTTCGGGACAATTCCTGGTTTCCGAAATAGACTTCCAGGTCTATCATCCCTCGTGGTTTAATGGGTTTTCCCGTGAATCCCATCAAGATTGTGCTAACCTCCTTCAACCGTGTCCTGACCGCTGGATCCAGGCACTCGAATTGGTGCCCGTACATTATTTCCATCGAGGCACCCAGGTCGACGTAGACCTCACGTATTTTCCTCCCCCCAGCTTTAATTTCGATTACCAGCGGTTCATCTGACATTTTCTCCGGGTAGATGGCCGGAAAACTTATCGGCACGTTCATCCATTCTTCTATCTCCACTTCTTCCGTTTTCCGAGAGGTTCTAAAGCCTTGGATCATATTAATTACCTTCCCTTTGTTCCCTTGGTTGTTACCCCCTTGGTTAGTTTTCCTTCCTTTCCTAAGGTCTTTTACCAGATGATCCAGCTTCCCTGTACTCAACGCAGTTCTTAACTCTTCCCGGAGTTGCCAGCAGTCGTCAGTGATATGTCCTTTCTCTCCGTGATAGTCGCAATACCTGTCCTCACAATCCTTCTGTGGCTTTCCCTTCGTAGGAGGAGGCTGCGGTAATCTCAGCTGGTGCTCTGTTGCCAATATTTCTTTCGGTGTCTTGGTAAGGGTGTCCAAGTCGATGGGCCTCGTATCATTTCGGCGGACATCAGTTCGGCGAGGGTCGATCCTCCCAGCGTTCCCGTACCTTGGGGCGATATAAGGTGCATAGTAATCGTTTCTTCGTCCTTTATATCCGACCTTAGGGCTGTTCCGGCGGTAATCTCCAGCAGGGGGTTTTGACTGGTAGTCGCCCTTGTTTTGGTGCGGGTTAGGCCGAGACTCCGTCCTCTCTCCTTTTGGCAATTCTGTCGTCCGGAAGGCCTCCTCGGACCGAACAAAATCATCGACCCTTTCCAACATCTCATCAACGGTCTTAGGAATCTTATCTGAGAATTTCTTGGCCAACTCTGGGCAGTGATGGCCATTCAAAAATGACCCGATTTGCATAATTTCCGGGGCGTCCGGGAAGTTGTTGGCCTCGCAAATCCATCTTTCCTTAAAGTCCGGAAGGCTTTCGTTCGCCTTTCGGTGAATTTTATTGATCTCCGTTAGGTCCTTGGTGCTTATCCTTAACATACTGAATCTGTTCAAAAACCTCTTCTGGAGCTCATCCCAGCTATCTATGCTCCCCGTCGGGAGTTTATCAAACCATCCTCTGGCTTTCCCGTCCAGGGTTTGTTGGAACATCCGACACCATACGGGCATGGGCCACTCTTCATGATTTCCTGCTCCAGTGAAACGATTGATGTGGTCATCCGGATCGGTGGTTCCTTGGTACGGTTTCAGGTTCGTCGGTATTTTGTGCTTGGGGGATGAAAACTCTATGATCCTTTTCGTGAACGGGCACTTGATCATTTCCTTGAATGGTTTGCTCAGATCGTCGTCCGCCTTTTTTCCTTTCCCGTAGCTCGAATCATCATCCGCCTTTTTTCCTTTTCCGAAGGGCGACCCTCCGACATCTTCTTCCTCCGAATTTTCATACTCATCGTCGAGCCTCAGCATTTCGGGGCTCACCAGGTTGCGATTGCCTGGCTGTTTGAATAGTATTTGTTGAAGCAATTTCTTGCAACCACTTCAGACAAATAAAGAGAGCCTTCCGGTTGAACTTAGCTAGGGTTCTTCCGGCAAGCTTGGGTGTTGGTCCTTTCGACTATCGGAGGTCTTCCGGATATCTGCACACGACAGCACACGTTAGGCTCGCCCCGGGTGTTATCCCAGGACCCACCTCCGGTGTGAGAGTAAGTATTTGATATTCCGGAAGGGCTATAAAGTATGGTAAGAAATAAATGCAGGTTGCATGTTAGTTGAGAGTAGTAAATGAGCTGAGTATTTATAGTGCTCAGCCTCGATACCTGGAATGGCGGCGCCAGATTTTCAGGGAACATGTCCCCGACATAATCCCGTAAATCCTGGGACGGCGGCGGCGGTGTCTGCAGCTGCCATCTGTCAACAGGTGAATGCCACCTGTCCTATTTACTTACAGTGATACTGGCCGGAAGAGCCATGTATCCTCCGGTATGTCCGGACGGCCATGTGTCGTCCGGACGGCCATGTGTCGTCCGGACGGCCGGTCAAGATAGTCCGTTCGGACACATACGTCAACACTGATTGTTAGAGTTTTGGAAAAATATTAAATCGTGTATGACTAGAATCGAACCCGGGACTGAGGGATTGCACACTTTACGTATGAATGATCAAAGGAATAATTAATATATATATTATTATATATTTTAATTATTTGGACACAAAATATGGACTAACGGACGTTAAAGTAATTAACGGAATTGACTAATGATTGTTAGTAAATAAAGGAGGGGGTTGAGTGTCGAGTTTTAGAACCTAGGGATGTGCTAGCAATAACTTGTTGGACAAGATTAAATGCTATCTATAAATACCCTTTAGTCTTATTCGGTTTAAGAGATTTTTTATCCCTAACCGTATTTACTATTCGGTTCTCTACTATGTACGATACAATATAATAACCTTAATGTCTGTCGACATTATTATATTACAAAAGGTTAATCGAACAAAAGGTCAATCGACTTTAATGTTCCTTACATGGCTCGTACTGTAGTTATGACATATGATAAATATGTACTTGTACACTATGATATTTATTATGTCACATGATATCTTTCTTTAACATATGTATTGTACGGTATGTAGAAGAATTATAATTATTTACTTCCTTCTTGAATTATAGATTCAAGGTTTATTAAACAAAATAGTTTTGGTTTAATAATTGTGTTCATTCACTAGCATCAATCTTTGATCGAGTAATAGTACGTGTGTTCGAGAGCTCGGATATAACATACTTTTGTTATTCATCTTGGATTGTGGAACAAAAGGTAAGGGGTTCCACGTTAATCCTATTTATTCGTTTGATTGTTCTAGTGAAGGAGAAAGAAGATTTGATCCTTGTTCTTGCTAAGATCATAACGGTACGTTTCTTATTTAATATTCGGTAATACTTTATACATGTTAAATTAAGATCCTTGCTTCCGCTATTATACGTGCTTTGATGTTTATTTATTTATTTGAATGTCAAGATATTTAAATTCCAACACTGATCACTCACAGGAGAGTGTACATACGCATGAAGCCCGTCACTCCCACCATGTCTTGTGAACAAAACCAAAAACATAGATTAGTCACTACACAAAATTCACAAACACCATACCCAAATCCAGGAACAACCTGCAATTTAAAATAAATTACAGACGATCACATGGTTATTATTTCACTCTTAATCTTTGTGGTTATTAAAAAAATTATAAATGATAAATGCTTTTGCATATGAAAAAAACTGAAGTCTCATCACATTACCTAGTCAATATTCAAGGTTCCCCAAAACACTGACCATATGTTCACCATCCATGGCAGCTGCATATTTTACCAGAGTACCCATCAAATCCACTCAAATGTTTATTATAACTAAACTCCCTCCGTCCCATATTAAGTGTCCATAATGGAATCTTGGGATGTCCCAAATTAAGTGTTCAGGGAATATTTTCAACCAATGAGAAGAGACTTTAGTGGGTAATAGTGATATTTGATTGGTGGAGAGTGTAGTTGGCCCCACTTTCCTAAAACTTTGTGCATTTGGAAAGTGGACACTTAATATGGGACGGAGGAAGTATAACTAAACTAAATATGAGAAAAATGATTTTAAAGAAAATATTATATGTATCTGGTCATAATCAAGAAATCATGTGCTCTCATCTAATCTGTAAGGCATGGTCTCAAAAAAGATAAACATCGCTTATATTTTCTTTGTATTAGTCTGAAAAGTAAAAAGTCAGACGGACTTTATAGTAGATAGGCATCATGCTATATAAGAATGAACGGATGGTTAAGTACATGATAACCGTGTGTCAAATGCCCATCATGAGGAAGATCAAGAGCCATGATTTTGTCATGTACCTTTAATAAGGCAGTGTAGACTTGGAACTTAGCTGGTGACCCTGAAAGAGGCTGCACGTTCAATGCATCATATAACAGAATTAGAAACATTGTGGGTATGTATGATCACATATGTTATGAACATGGAACATGAGTTTCGAGTTCTTATCATTTGACGAAATGAGTAACATGTAAGTACCTCCCCATTTTGCTGGATCCAAAGGAAAGGATTCCAAGGCACGCTTCTGACACAACGTTTCTGCCATGTCAATAAACCTACAGGCAAAAAGTATTTACATCTTGGTTTCGACTGAATCATTGAAGGACAAACTATCTATATGGTTAAAACAAAAGTTGTTTGCTTACTCATTTCCACCATAGTATCTAGCACCGGGATACCTTCACTATATTTGTTAGTCATCACAGATCCAACTGCTTGCATCACTGATAGTGAGGTAAAATTCTTTGATGGGATGAGTTCAAGACCCTTAAAAAAAAAAAAAAAAAAATAAGCCAAAAAAAAAAAAAAAAAAAAAAGGTCAGCTAATGGATGTTTGATTTGATTTGTGAATATACAATCTAAACACAAGAAAGCTAAGAAAAACATCTCATGATAAAAGATAATAAAAGCGCAATATGTTCTTATGCTTTGTCTTTTTAAAAGCAGACTATTTAAAATTATGGAATAAATTAATACATTTTCATTTAAACTAAATTAGTCCTATATCCTTGTGACAACCGGTAATTTTTGGGGATTATTTTAATTCCGTATTTTGATCTACAACGAATATTTATATATGGGCACCGTTTTGTTAACAAATTGGGGAATTGTTTTGGAATATATGAAATTTTATTGGAATATTGCTATGTGATATATGAAGTTTCCCCGTAGACCTTGAATTTGAACACAATGCGAGTCGGCACAAGTCTAACCTAATAATACGAGAAATAATTGATTTTGACGCGTTGTACGAATATAGACGTACTTATAGTCATTCTTAACGGAAAAATATATTTAAAAATGATGGCGCAACTTAAAATGACACACGAGCATTTTTGCTACGATAAACGAGCCCGAGAAACAACATAACGAAAGATCACCAACAATTACTAGTTTGGTCCCTACGTTAGTTTTAACCGCGCCCCCCTAAGTTTCACGAGTTGGCAGAAATGGTCCCTGGGGAATTATATAACCCGTCCCCTCTCCCCACTTATCCATTTTAAAAACATAACACATCTTTTTCTATCTCTCTTCTTTTGAGTTGCAGCCGCCGCTCACAAACCCTAACACCACCGCCGCTCCCACAGTTAAAATACCACCAAACCCAGCCTTGTTTCATCACTTTGAAGGCGGATCTGAGGTGCACGCGCCGTCACACTCCCATACGCGCCACTAACCACCTCACCGCCACCAACAAACCACCACCACGACCACATCTGTGTGTAGATCTAGTTGTTTTGAAGGTTTTAGAGTTAGATCGAGAGTTGTTGTGTTTTATCTCGTAGCCGCCCCACCTCTTCATTGTCTTGTTATTTGAATCCTTTGGTAAGTGGGTAAAATACGTTTAAAGTGAAAGGGTTGATTAAAGTCACGATTCACACCCACGAGGTGAATCGGTTTTGGTATAAAACTAAGGTTGTGAAAAAGGGTTTTGATAAATATAACGATTCATACTCAAATGTGTGAATCAAAAAAGTGATTGAAATAATTTTAAAAATGGTCTTGGTATCATCGTTCTTGTCGGGTTTTAGTGTCGAGGTTGTGAGGTCGAAAACATAAGCTCACGACCGAGCTTGTGTTTGGTTAGCCGAAGCTTATTTGGTTTTGTTATAGTTTTGGTTTTAGATTTTTTTGTTTTTGGATTAGTTTAGGTTAAGATGCGTGTGAGCCGAGACATATTTGGGTCCGTTTGGTGGTTTATTGTTGCGACTTGTGGTTCGAAGCCGAGACCACAATGGTCTCGGTGTGGTAAGTAAATTTCTATTGTTGAGGATGTGTCGAGTTTGGACTCGGTTTGGATTGAATTTGATATTAACGAGCCTTAGGTTTAATGGCCGTATGGAAAACGTGATTGACATTGAACTTGGATTGATACTTGTGATTGTTTGAGAACCGAGACTTTGTAGTCTTAGCGTGCCTCCACAAGCCAATAGATGACTTGAACTTATTATTTTGGACATATGAATCATTATTGTTGACTTGTTGACTCGAGAGATTGATATGAGATTGTGACTCGAAACGGAAATAACTTGTGACTTGATTTATATTTTTTACTTGACATAAAAGGAAGAAATAATAAAGTTTTTATCAAGAAATATTAATTGACGAATTTTACCTTGTTATTTGGTATAAGTGATGACAAAAATGGAAATTTAAAGTGTGAATATAAATTTTTGGATAAAAATGGGAAACGTAAGGGTTATTAGACGTTTCGAGACACATTACTCGTAGGATACCATATTTGGATTTATTGGGTTACTTGTTGGATTATTTATTTATTTGGTTGTTGATTGGTAGTCGGTTTACTTTATGATTTTTGCAACACCGGACTTGGGAAATATACGGTGACGAGAAATATTATTGTGAAACTAAATTGTAAACATTCGTTGCCTAAATTACTTTGGAAATAAATTGTAATAAAGTCTCTTGACTTGGAACGTTCTACGAACAACTAAGTCATGATGAGTTTTTGTTTAAAAATATAAAACATGTATGTATTATAAAAACTTACTAGGATTATAACCGACGATTACCAATCTTTTCAACTATGTGACGTGTTTATAAGGTGTGATTTCCTTGAGTTATCTCTGTCGTCTCTTCTTGACTTCTCGTCATCCATCCCGCGTCAATTCCGTTGTCTTGTCTTCCGTTTGGCGTGCGTACTCTTGAGTCAGTGTTTTCCTCCCGTTACACGAATGATGATACCAAACACTTATAAAAGGGATTAAACAAGATTATTTTTGAAAACGGAATTTGATTATATTTTGGGAATGGAATTTGATTATTTTTGGAAATGGAACTTGATTATTTTGGAAATGGGAATAGTTAACCCTTGGAAACTTTTACGCTTTTTAGAATATACGTTAAGACAAGTTTTATATTATTAGGTTGTGCCGAGTCCGTTGTGCCGTGTTATCATAGTTGCCGTTGTGCTATACTACCATTGAGTTGTTGTGTTGTGCTACTATTTGGGTTATTGTGATGTTCTACCCTCTGATATTGCTGTGATATTGCATTGCTAGACTGAGGTGAGTTCACGGCCCCTACTTTTAACTGGTTTTACAACTGTTTTCGGGGGAGAATACATGCACGTTTTAACTTACTCAATGATTGACTATTTGGAAAACGGGATATTGTTTACTCAAGATTTAATTGTTTGACTAAAATTACTTGATTTGGTTATTTGAAAGAGTTATGCGTTTATCTGATTTATATGTAAGTTTCATAGCCCCTTCTCTACTCATAAACTATTTATCGAAACTTGGGGTGAGAAAACATGCATACCATTTTTTAACGGACCTGTTATTACTTTTTGATTTGCTATAACATGTTGACTTGCTATGGTTAGGTATGCAATAGATATTCAGCTTAGACCAGGGTAGCAATCCTTTGCTATAACGTGGTGCCTGGCTAAGATTAGATATCTATACCCGGCCTAGACCAGGGTAGCAATGTAACCATTTATGCCTTGCTATAACGTGTTGTCTGGCTAGAGTCGCCTAGGGCCCTACTGTGATCTCTCTTTTGGTATTGGAATGATTGTTATTGGAATTTGTTGGAACTTATGACATGTATCTATCTTAGTCCAGTGTAACAAATAACTTATCTTGGTCTACTGTTATACTTTTGTTTAAACCTATGAACTCACCAGCGTAAGCTGACCTTTTAGCATGTATTCTCAGGTAACTGATACAACTATTGTAGAATGCTTAACTTGGAGGCTTGGCAAGTGGCACGGCTCATGGATCAATTTCAACTCTGATAACTAAATTGAGGACCTACCTTATTTTTGACTGTTGGGCTTACTTCCGCACTTTTGTCTAAATGTAAACATTAAATATTGGGTTTGAAATGTTTTGTATAAACGGGTAATGTATTTCTGTTTTCTTATGCTTGTGTTGTGTACCAATCCCCGTAGCACCCCGAAAGCTTGATTAGTCTTCCGTTGTCCCAAATTTCAGGGGTGTTACAATCCTTAAATAAAAAAAGTAATAGCATTACAATTTACAAGCTTTAAGCAAGAAAATATGTGGAGAGTTAAGGGGCTAAAAGAAGCGTTTATATATATTAAGAATATAGATAGTAGATAGATATATAAACAGTAAAGACATGAGCTTATGTAAAGGGTTAATTCCATATATGTCCAATTTAAACATCAAAATGTCATATTTAGTCAACTAATTATTATAATGTCTGTGACAACTCGTAAAATTTCCGACACATTTTATTCGGAGAAATGACAAATTATTTGGAGGTTAGTAATTCTTTCAAGAGACTAGGCATATTTATAATCATTTTTAACTGAAATAATATTCTGAGCGCGTTGATGAAATTCCTGTGTCATGAATCCACCATTTGCTAGTCGAAACGAGCCCCGAATCACTAAATTTCAGAAGATAACAAAAATTTCAGAATTGCTCCCTGGAAGTTATTTACACCGACGCCCCCTGTCCCTAACAATTTACATTTTTGACCCTAGGTTTCCCTTATATAAGGCCATCTATAACTCCTCCTCCCCATTTTGAAAACCCTAACATCCTCTTATTTTCCGGCGCCGTCACCGGCGGTCCGGCCAAATTCCGGCTAACTTTTTTTTCCCGTCACTAAAACATAGATCAAGCAACGAAGATGGTTTTTGGAGAGTTGGAGACCAAACGAAGGACTTTTGCTAGTCTTGAGCACCACAGCCTTCGACCACCACCAAACACCCTCACCGCCACCCTTATCCCTCCGTTTCCACCATCAATCACCACCACACGCGCCAACACTCGTCATCAAACGCCTCGTACGCACCTCCACAATCACGATATCACCACCACAATCCTCTACTTTTCTGGAACTATTGATTCACTTTGTTAAAAAGCAAAAACAGATTTTAAAGGGGTGTTTGGGTCAAGTCTGTTTTAGGTGTTTTGGTCATTTAGCCAACCTAGTTTAACTTTAATTTAGTCATTTAAACTGTTTTTAAGTAGTTTTAAACTTTGTTTTATAGTTTTATAGGTTTTGTTTAAGTTTTCAAAATTTTATGGTTTAAATCAGTTTGTTATAGCTTATTTTTAAGAAATTGTCAAAAATCTTATTTAGGTGTCATTTTAATATCAAAATCAGTCTAATAAAAAATCAGTCTAATAAAAAGTTTGTTTTTTATGTTGTAGTTGTTTAATAGTTTTGAGTCTTAAAATTAGGTCTGCAAGTTCTTTCATAAAAACAGAAAAACCAAAAAAATAGTGCTAAGTCCCTGTCTTATCAGCTTATTTATAAGCTGATTTTAAGTTCAAATAGTCTGAAATTTGGTTTATAAGGTCTTTAGTTAGTCATCTATGATGTTTTTCAATTTTTAGCTTATTTCCTAAATTTTTAATAGCTTATTTCAGTGTCTTAAAGTAGGGGTTCAGGTATGCAATTTTGCATACAAAACCAAAATTTATAAAAAGTCTTAACTGTTCCTTTTTTCAGCTTATTTATAAGCTCTTAATAACCTCTAAAATGGCTGAAAATGGTTTTACAAGCTCTTTGGTAGTTGTTTTGATGATTTCATGTTCTAGCTTATTTGTTTACTAGCTTTTTAGATAGCTTAAAGTTGCCTATGTAGGCTGTTTTGGTTCAGTAGCCTAATTGAGATTTTTGTGTTTTCTGGCTTATTGTAGTGCTTATTAAGTTTAGATTAGCCTTTTTAGGCTGCACTTAGGATTTAGAAGCTTTATTTGTTAGTGCACAAGCTTTTAGAAGCTTGTGCAATAGTGTTAGTTAGGATTGTTTGATTTTTAAGTTTCTAAGTATACTATTAGTGTTTTTTTTTTTTAATTTTTTTTTTATTTTATGCTTTTCAGTTGTTGTTTCTGCTTATTTTGGATCCTAACTGCTTATTAGGATAAATTTTGAGTGTATAAAGCTTTTTTGATTGTAAAAGCTTGTGCTTTTATTTTAGTTAATTTTCTTTGGCTTTCAAGTTTTTTTTAAGTAAACTGTTAAGCTTTTTAGCTTATTTATGCTTATTTAAAAGTTTTTAAAAATATTGCTTTTACAAAAAGTTTATGCTTGTGAGTCGCAACTGTCCAAGTATATACTAGTTTCGTCACTGTATATACTACTTTCACTTGTTGTTTGTTAGGTTGAAAATTATGTATGTGTAGCAGTTTCATGAAGCTTTTTTTTTTTTAATATCAAATATTATAATGTATGTAGTTGATTTGACCTTACTAAACATGTTATGTTTGGGCGCCCTGAAACATTGTCTAAAGGATTGAAGTCAATAGGCTTGGTTATTTCCTACTGTTGTTAATGATAAAACGCCTCAATGTGTATGTATGATGCTTGTGAGTCGCGACTATGCAAACTGCAAGTATAGGGTAGTTTGGTCACTGTGTATGTATGATGCTTGTGAGTCACGCCTCACTGTTAATTCTACTTAGGAGCTTCATGGGAAGCTTTTTTTGTTAGTTAAATGTTTCCTTTAGTTTTAGATTCGTGTTTTTAGAATGTCCTTACATCTTAATGATAGCAAGTGTATTAGCACTAACTTGTTAAACAAAATGCATTAGCCATTGCCCTCCCTCGCCTTCAAAAAGGTCCACTACTGCCCAATTCAATCTTCAAAACGGAAATCGAAGAAGACTCATCCACGCCCTCAAGTGCCACTTTCACCAGTGAATTTGTATACCCTTTCCCCTCCCATGTCATAGTTAAAGATTTTGTCACAGAGCTGAGTGGCGAAGGGACGTTCAAACTGTGGAATAAGCAAATGACCAGTCTCTTGGAAAACTACGAAGTTTTTGGTTTTGTCAGTGGTGAGTATGTAAATCCTTCTCATTGGGAGTTTGAGCCTAAGGCGGAAGATATGGCGTCATGGATAAAGTCGGACACCCTAGTGAAAGGGTGGATTCTAGCTTCCCTCACCAAGGAATTAGGCTCGAGTTTTGCTACTCGCCTCACATTTGTGAAAATTCAGGGATCTTTTTATTCAAAAGAGTTATGGGATGAAAGTTATGGGATGAAATTCAAGGGATCTTTTTATTCAAAAGAGTTATGGGATGAAATTCAATCTGTCTATGGTCCAACATTATCACCAGGTACTACAGTCTAATTTTTATGTTTGTTTAATTTTGATTTCCGTTATAATGCTGGAGTACCTGGTGATAATGATAATGCTGGACCATAGACAGATTGAATTTCATCCCATAACTCTTTTGAATACTGGACCATAGAGAGATTGAATTTCATCCCATAACTTTTTTGAATAAAAAGATCCCTGAATTTTTCCAAATGTGAGGTGAGTAGCAAAACTCGAGCCTAATTCCTCGGTGAGGGAAGCTAGAATCCACCCTTTCGCTAGGGTGTCCGACTTTATCCATGACGCCATATCTTCCGCCTTAGGCTCAAACTCCCAATGAGAAGGTTTTACATACTCACCACTGACAAAACCAAAAGCTTTGTAGTTTTTCAAGAGACTGGTCATTTGCTTATTCCACAGTTTGAATGTCCCTTCGCCACTCAGCTCTGTGACAAAATCTTTAACTATGACATGGGAGGGGAAAGGGTATACAAATTCACTGGTGAAAGTGGCACTTGAGGGCGTGGATGAGTCTTCTTCTTCGATTTCCGTTTTGAAGATTGAATTGGGCAGTAATGGACCTTCTTGAAGGCGAGGGAGGGCCATGGCTAAATGCATTTTGTTTAACAAGTTAGTGCTAATACACTTGCTATCATTAAGATGTAAGGACATTCTAAAAACACGAATCTAAAACTAAAGGAAACATTTAACTAACAAAAAAAGCTTCCCATGAAGCTCCCAAGTAGAATTAATAGTGAGGCGCGACTCACAAGCATCATACATACACAGTGACCAAACTACCATATACTTGCAGTTTGCATAGTCGCGACTCACAAGCATCATACATACACATTGAGGCGCTTTATCATTAACAACAGTAGGAAATAATCAAACCTATTGACTACAATGTTTCAGGGCCAAAGGCTAGCACACATCCTCCCAAACATAACATGTTTAGTAAGGTCAAATCAACTACATACATTATAATATTTGATATAAAAAAAAAAAAGATTCATGAAACTGCTACACATACATAATTTTCAACCTAACAAACAAGTAAGTGAAAGTAGTATACACAGTGACGAAACTAGTATATACTTGGACAGTCGCGACTCACAAGTATAAACTTTTTGTAAAAGCAATATTTTTAAAAACTTTTAAATAAGCTTTAACAGTTTACTAAAAAAAACTTGAAAGCCAAAGAAAATCAACTGAAATAAAAGCACAAGCTTGTAAAAGCTTGTGCTTATATCAAATAAGCTTTATACACTCAAAATTTATCCTAATAAACAGAAACTTAAAAATCAAACAATCCTGACTAACACTATAAGCACTACAATAAGCCTGAAAAACACACTATAAGCTTCTAAATCCTAAGTGCAGCCTAAAAAGGCTAATCTAAACTTAATAAGCACTACAATAAGCCAGAAAAACACAAAAATCTCAATTAGGCTACTGAACCAAACACATACTGAAACAGCCTACAAAGACAACTTTAAGCTATCTAAAAAGCTAGTAAACAAATAAGCTAGAACATGAAATCATCAAAACAGCTACCAAAGAACTTTTAAAACCATTTTCAGACATTTTAGAGGTTATTAAGAGCTTAAAAATAAGTTGAGAAAAGAAACAGTTAAGACTTTTTATAAATTTTGGTTTTGTATGCAAAATTGCACAAACCTGAACCCCTACTTTAAGACATTGAAATAAGCTATTAAAAATTGAGTAAATTGCAAAAATCGTCCCTAAAGTTTGGCCAAATTGCAAGTTTCGTCCCTGATGTTTGGAAAGTGCAAGGATCATCCTTGTGGGGAAAACTTTGGTGCAAGTATCGTCCTTTTTGGGAAAACTTTTGGTGCAAGTTTTCTCCACAGGGACGATCCTTGCACTTTCCAAACATCAGGGAAGAAACTTGCAATTTGGCCAAACTTTAGGGACGATTTTTGCAATTTACTCTTAAAAATTTAGGAAATAAGCTAAAAATTGAAAAACAGCATAGATGACTAAATAAAGACCTTATAAACCAAATTTCAGACCATTTGAACTTAAAATCAGCTTATAATAAGCTGATAAGACATGGACTTAGCACTATTTTTTTGGTTTTTCTGTTTTTATGAAAGAACTTGCAGACCTAATTTTAAAACTTAAGGCTATTAAACACTTGACTACAACATAAAAAATAAACTTATTAGACTGATTTTGATATTAAAATGACACCTAAATAAGATTTTTGACAATTTCTTAAAAATAAGCTATAACAAACTGTTTTAAACCATAAAATTTTGAAAACTTAAATAAAACCTATAAGACTATAAAAATAAGTTTAAACTATTTTTTTGGTTTTTCTGTTTTTATGAAAGAACTTGCAGACCTAATTTTAAGACTCAAGGCTATTAAACATTTAACTACAACAAAAATAATAAACTTATTAGACTGATTTTGATATTAAAATGACACCTAAATAAGATTTTTGACAATTTCTTAAAAATAAGCTATAACAAACTGATTTAAACCATAAAATTTTGAAAACTTAAATAAAACCTATAAAAATAAGTTTAAAACTACTTAAAAACAGCTTAAATGACTAAATTAGGTTGGCTAAATGACCAAAACACCTAAAACAGACTTGACCCAAACATCCCTTTAAAAACTGTTTTTGCTTTTTAACAAAGAATAAGACTATATTAAGTTGATTTTATTGAAAATAGAAATTAAACTGACTTAATAATGATCTAAAAAGCAAATATCAACTAATAAGAAGCACTAAGCAATTAGAATAAGCAATATTTTTGGATTTTTATGACTTTTAATGAAAAACTTAAACAATTAATATTAAATCTACAAATAAGCAACTAGAAGCAACTAAAAGACTATAATAAGCAGTTAAGAACAACTAATAAGCACTAGAATTAATGCAATCTATTTCACAATTAGGTTAATATATAATAATTAAATAATTAAAAAAAAAAACACCTTAACCAGCCGCTACACCTACAACTTTTGATACAACATATACGCTTTTACGACAATCAATTTCACATGTTAGATTAAAACATGAACCCGCTTTTACAACATATTAACCAAACAGTGACTAAATTATAGCTTAATACAGATTCAGATTCTCCGACATAAACTTGTGAAACTAATTAACATAATAGTTTTGTAAATCAAACACGTTAGTTAGGTAAATAAATAATAACTTAATACTCATTTAATACGCGGTAATAATAAAGTGAAAGAAGATGATCGAAGAATATTAACTGAATTGAGTGAATATAGAGTATAAGAGATGTTACGAGAATAGTTGCGGGAGATGATGACGGAAGATAGCCGGAGGATGACGGAGTTATTGGTGGGTGAAGGTGAGTGTGTGTACAACTGTGGTGATGAGTGAGTGAGGGAGTGTGTTTAATCGGGATTTTAAAAAACAAAAACAAAAAAAAGTGCGCTTAACTTATTTTACTTTTAGCTTCCCAACAAGTCAAAAAAATCTTTTTTCTTTCTTATATTTTACATTTTATTTTAACCCAACAACTTTCAAACATGCCAAAATTATACAGTATATTGTTTTTTCGTAAGTTATGTAAAACGTGATTGAGAGTTCGTTTCCCGTAGGACCCAAACATCTGATTAAGAATCAAGAGTTCTGGTAACCACTTAAACAAACCATGTAAGTGTGTGTTTGCTATCCTTTTTTTTTTTTTTTTTTATTGAACGGCATTTAAGGTTTAAGGATAAACCTCATGCGGCTCTAGACACGTCGATCATCTAACGTGCTCACAAGAATGACAAGTGGCATCCTCTCCTTGGCTCGTACGAGGTCGTGTCGTGCCTCTTCTCTTGTGTTCTCCAATATTCCTACTCGTGTGTCTTGCAATGTGGAGGAATTATATGGAGGAACATATACTGTAAATGAGACTCCTAAAGATGTTTTGAATGATGATAATGGAATCGATAGAACAATTGAACCAAACTAGGTAGAAGGTCTAGTTAAAGATGTCATATCTAATTAGTTTGTCTTCAAAGTTGTTATGGAGTTCAAAATTGCAACTTGCAACGTAAGGGGTTCGGGGAACGAATTAAGACAAACAGAGGTATAGCAGTTTTAATTAAAGAAGAGCATCTCAATGTGTGTGTTGTTCCTTAAACACATTTGAAACAACATATTAACAAGTGATTATATGGTAATTAACACATTTAAGAATGATATCTTGTTTGTCACTACACGAAGAGAAGATTCTTTCTCTGTTCGAATATAATATTGTGTTAAGATATGTATTACTTGTGTTAAACAACATACTAACAAGTGATTATATCTAATGAGAATACAAAGTATGCTACAGCTGCTCAAGACAGCCAAGCCAAGCCTGCTGCACAACACTTAGTATCTCATGTACGGGGTGTTTACTTTTTTTTGTTAGCTAAGAGGCTAGTGGGTCCCCCTCCCTTACTGCGTCTTATTTTGCGTCTGAGTAGGGAGAAATGCATTTTTTACACTTTGTCCATATAGATGATATAAGAGAATCTTGTGGGCCCAAGTGAAAAAGATATATTATTATATATACATCCTTAGCTAACAGAAAAAAGTAAACAAGCCCTAAGTATCTTATGTACAAAATGTTGGTACTTCATGAAGCTGCTCAAGTGTATTGTGACTAGGGGTGTCTGTCGGATCGGGTCAACCCGACCCGAACCCGAACCCAATCGGGTCGGGTCTAATCGGGTCAAAAAATCTAGTCGGGTTGATTTGACCCGAACCCGATAACCCGATAGTGTTATCGGGTCGGGTTCGGGTTAAATAAAAAATATTATCGGGTTATCGGGTCAACCCGATAAGACCCGACAATTTTAATTATTACTTTTTAGACCTGCACTTTGGAATATAAGTTTTTAGACACGGTTGATATGTAAGAAGCTTTGTTTATGCCTGGTACCCATCTATAAAAAACTTGCTATGGTTATACAATTTTCTAGACACTGCATGGTCTTCTTGCAATTTATTCAGTTCCAATAATTCTTACTCTCTTGCTTTTTATACTTTTCAGTTAATCAAGGAAGATCCGTCATTTCCTGCACCAAGTTCGACAGTTTGATGCTGTTGCAGAAGTCAATATGACATGCACTGCTATAAGAAATTTGTTTGTTGCTGGACCATGTTTGCAGTAGGGATCTATCTTCCTTTTGTTTTTAGTATCTTGTGTTCAATGTTTCTCAATGACATTTTAGTATTATTTTTAGGATTTCAGTAATGTTTTGTGGATTTAATAACTTCTATTTGGTGATTTTATAACTTTTGCATTTCTCAACGTGTTTTAATGACTCATGTGTGTTGCTACTGGAATATGAAGTTACTACTGGAATGATACAACATTTACTATCGGGTCACCCGATAACCCGAATCACCCGACCCGACATAACCCGACCCGATTACCACCCGAACCCGATAACCCGATTCCTTATCGGGTCGGGTGTCGGGTGAGTTTTTAAAAAATCAAAACCCGACTGACCCGACCCGATAAGACCCGATAACCCGATAACCCGACCCGATAACACCCCTAATTGTGACAAGATGTAATCAATGTATTTATAACTGTTTTATGTCCATATTCAATGTAATAGTAGAAAGGCAATGTAACAGTACATAGTAGCAGAGTAGTATAAATAGTTTGTACATACTTCATTCAATGTAACAATTTCATTTTCAATCAATACTATTCACAGTTTTTCTCCCAATGTCACATTCTAATATGGTATCAAAGCAAATGTCCTGATCTACCATCACAACCATAACTAACCACCACAATTCCGCCACCTGCAAAAAAATTTCTCGCATGTAACTAACTCAGGCCACCATAACAGAATAACAAACCACCATAACTAACCACCACTTATCACTTTTCATCATCAAAATTGATCAAATCACACAGATTTCTAATCCTTACATCATTCTAAATCCATTTCTCATTACAGATCACTCTCAAATTCAATAAAAACATCAATCTTTCCCAAAATTCATCAAAGCTATCCATCTTTATCACAAACTCATCCAATCATGACTTCAAACAGTGATACAAGTACTTCAACCACAAATGTCAATGCTACAACAGAAGATATCACAAATGTGAACCATCCTTTGTACTTTCACCCACAAGATCATCCGGGAATGATTCTGATAAAGATTTATTTGGTACCTTTTTAAGGGGTCATTTAAGCCCAAAATCGTATTAATATGATCAAATATTGTCTCAAATCGTTTCTTTTTGCATTTTAGGTACTTGGGACGAAAAATCTGGAAATCGGCACTTTTAGGGCGTATTTGGACGAAAAAGTGAAGAAAACGACGAATTCGCGAAATTCAGTCAGATGTAGGAGTCTGACGGTGTCACACGCTACAACGTGACGCCGTCACTTGTTATTCGAGCTGGATTTTTGGTGGAAAACTACCAAGTGACGCCTCAGAGAAATTGGAAGATGTTATAACCTGACGGCGTCAGGTGTTAATTGAATATGAGAGCCACGTGTTAAGCTAACAAGAGACGGCCCCGAACACTTATTGAAGGACGACGTCAAGACATGAGCTAACGGCGTCAGAGTTACAAGGCCCCGTCACAACGACGACTTGCACAAGACGAAACCCTAATGCGGTGTCACAACCTATAACGTGACGCCATCACCAATGTAAATCTATATATAGTTTTCGTATGTTTTCATTCAAACGTGTAACATCTTGGAGTAGGGTTTTGTGGACGATTTTCTCAGCTTTTGTAAGGGTGCTACAACCCCCAAAACACATGTTTTATTGAAGATAAGTTATCCATTTAATCATTCAACATGTCTATGTGTTGTTTGATTATTTGTTTATCTTCTCTTCACTTTAACATGCTAGCTTAGATTTATTTGTGTTTGCTTAGATCTAATGAAACCTAGTTGTTGAATATTGATTTGTCGTCTCTTGTTTAATTGATTGTTTTAAAGCGTTAGGATAAGAAAATTTGCTTAACTCTGACAAAGTAATAGCATGAAAGTCTTATAAAACACAACCATATAGTGCACTATTGGTTTTCCTCGTTGTATTTACTGCGTGAATTGCGGCTTGTTGATCCTAGGTAACTTAATAGACTTTAAGGGATTTAGGGGAGACTAATATTCATAAAGTTGGGGCTTTTGGCATCTCCCCACGACAGATATTAAGGAATACAACGCTTCAATTAAAACAAGGACGTGACAATTTGACAAATCAGTAGGAGATAACTAGGGAGTAATTAAGTCTAAGTGAACACGCTTTACCCTATAAAAAGAAGTCACCACTTTTATTTTCTTGTTTGTTAGTTTAATTTATTTTATAATTAGTTTTAGGTTAGTTGACTAGCAACTAATTCCGCCCACTTTTCTAAAACCCGAGATTTTAATTACTTTCTAAAAATTATAAAAATACAAAAAGAATCATCCCTCACCTATAGACCTATCTCGTCATACATTTTGACATTTCCACAACTATTGTGAGACTATTCCCCTAGAGAACGATCAATCCCCTAGACTTACCTATACTACACTACAACGGTTAGGTACACTTAGGAGGATTGTAAAACTTCTTACAAGGGTTCGCAATCCTTCGCACATCAGATTCTTGCCTCCAAAAAGCTTACTAGTTCAATGATGATTGCACCGAATGCTAGGAATAAGTTGAAATTGGTTAATGGTGAGTTTGAAGAGCCTGCAATGACATCACCAATAAGGCCTTATTGAGAAAGATCCAATGATATGGTCATTTCTTGGGTTCTCAACACTATTTCAGAACAGATTGGTAATAATCTCAACTTTGTTCACTCAGCACATTCAATGATATGGTCATTTCTTGGGTGCTCAACACTATTTCAGAACAGATTGGTAATAATCTCAACTTTGCCTCTTGCGTTTTTTAGGTTTAGAGCGCCATAGATAGTTCCCTTTAGGCTTTTAGGAGTTTAGTACCCCTTTTGTTCTTTTCACTTTGTCCGTAAGTATAGATCCCCATAGCATTGCCCTTTCCTAGAACTTCACTACTCTCTTAGGTTTGGATCTATTTTGGCTTGTAGGCCCTTTCCCTTTGCGCGTTTATGTGTCATTGTCTCTTATGTGTTTTTGATTGTACGCTTTTATGTTTATATTGATGTCTCCCTTTGCCTCTTGTGCACCCCCTTTTTCTTATATACTGTGTTCTCATGCGGTCTTTGCTTTAATGTACTTTTGCCTTTATTCTCTTTAGATCCTATGATGGTTTTTTTGGGGGTATATTGCTTTGTATTCGTGTATGTTTGCTTTTCGCCTTTTGTCTTTATAGATTTATGTATCCTTGTAACTGCACTCATTCACTCATGCACTCATGCAGTTATATCACTCTCCCTACTTTCACATTTATAGGGGTAGGATCTGTCTATATTTCACCTCTCCCATACCGTGTTCCGGCGAGATTGGGTATGTTGTTGTTCTTGTGGTAGATAAACATTTACAAATGCACTAAAGTGTTTGGCTAGTCTCGAACCCAAAATAAAAAAGACTCTAAAGACCAATCGAGTTCTGTTGAGGATAGGGGTGTTCATCAGTTCGCTTATCGGGTTATTCGGTTCGGTTAGTTCGGTTTTAAAAAAATCTGGGTCAAACCGAAAACCGAATTCAAATTTGATTCAACCGAACCGAATAACCGAAAACTGAACCCCTATAACCGAAAACTGAACCGAATAACCCGAAGTATTATTCTATTAAAGCACTTTCAATATAAGCTCACTCAAGTCCGCTTTTGGTATTCTTATTTCTTCTTTCAATTTAATATATATGTTGGTATAGTTTAGTGTGTTTCATTGAGGGGTTCCATTACCGTGTTGACAAGGTAATATTGTGGATTTAGAAGATATGGGTAAGTTGTCATAAAATGACGAAATAGACGAGTTAGGAACATCCCGTAAGGAATAAGTTTGTTAGGACTATCTTTAAGATGTATGATTCGTCTAGCGAAGAAATAGGCAAGATTGTAAGGTTGTTGAAGTTCAATGCAGTAAAGCATGTGAGCACAACATGCTGGTAAATACTTACGATCTCCTAATAGACTCAAGACATTTTCACATAGAATAACCGCCATGGGTTGAAGGTAGTCGCTGACATTAGGTTCGAGCATACGTATTTTGTTGGGATCGCTGACATTAGGTGAGCTACAGACAACGTTGATCAATTCTTTAGCAGATGGAGCGAATTTGTAATATGGACCGTCTTCTTCTTGACTCACAGAGTTAAGAGAGAATTCTTCCGTATAGCCAAATTGCCCGATATTTGGAATTCCAAGAATTTGAGCGAACTGCTCGAAAGGCATGAGGAATTTATAGTTTTGAATGCAAAACCAAAGTGAGAGGGAACGATCCTCGTTGCGTACAAGACTAATGTCGCGAAAGAATTCTAAAATGAAACGTGGACAAATTCGTTCGTTAATTGTAAGTAGACAGTCAAAATTAATTGCTTGAAAACTTCTTTCAATTTCTCTCTAAAAAATTATAGGAGGGTCCAAGACCCGAACTTCATGAATATAGCGAGACTCGAGGTTTTCGAATCCACTAACGAATTCTATAGGTGTGTAAGGTTCTAACGAAAATTTTGGAATATAGGCGTTGGTTGGATGATGATCGAAATCATAAATGTGTGGCATCTTGATACCTATACAAGTTGATTAAACGTTATGATGAATAGATGAAATGTTTCAAGTGATTTACTTGTATTAACAATGCTGATTTTTTTTAAGATGTTTCAATGTAGATATCATTACGAGATAGGGATGATTAACGTATACCTACTTGAATTAATTTTTGAAGATACATAACAATTGAGTGATTTACTTGTATTAACAATGCTGATTTTTTTAAAGATGTTTCAATGTAGATATCATTACGAGATAGGGATGGTTAACGTATACCTACTTGAATTAATTTTTGAAGATACATAACAATTGAGTGTAGAGAATGCCAAATACTTACTCGGAGTATGATTTGAGCTAAGGAAAGATTTAGTTCTAAGAGAGCAGTATATTTGTGTTTTATTTAGGATGAATGGATAAGAAAGATGAGGGGCTGTGATATATTCAGCTCTTCTGTACTGCCGGTTCTGCCGGATCCTTTGAAAAAGGGATCCGGTAGGTTATAATCGAAGGAACCGGGAAGACAGTCGAGAAAAACAGGAATAGTGTTTGGTGTATTAGTCCTTTTAAAAAGTTTGTTTAAGCTTTTGATTATGACAAAATTTTCTAAGTAAGAATCAGAAGATTAGAGAGTAAATTTGAAAAATTTAGACGAAGCTTGGATGCGGCATATTACAATATAGATTGTAACGAGAAATAAGTTACAGAAGTGAGAGTTTGGGTAATTTTGAGACGAGAAATAAACGTACGATAGACCATAGTTGTGTTGTCTTCATTTCTTAATATGAGGTGGTATTAAGAGAGCAAGAAAGTTTGTCGCAAGAATGAGGAATTTTTTATGAATGAGTCACTTATTTTTTATTTTAGTGTTCATGTCAAAGAGTTAAGTGGTATAAGTTGTTAGGAATATAAATATTCAGATGAAGGCTCGGTCACCCCGAGCATCTATTTAGCATCTACATAGCTCGTAGGCTTATTTATATTAGCTTAGCAATATTAGTATTAGTATTATTAGTTTAGTCGTATTTATATTTGTGGAGTGGGTCGGGGCTTTCCCCACTGTCAGCTCACTCCACAGCCCACTAGGGGCATAATATTAGTAAGTATAAATACCCCTTCCCACTCTTGGGAAGGGTTGGAACTCTTGTCACAATTTCACCTACCAATCTAATAGATCCAGATTTTCTCTCAAGAGTCTCCCTCTCTCTCTCTCTAGTTCATCTCATCTAAACCATGGATCTAATCTTCCATGAACCAAGACCACCCGAATCATCCACACAATCAAGATGGGTATTTCCTACAATTGGTATCAAGAGCCATGGTTAGGTTCGGTTGATTGTGTGTAGGTTTTATTCTTTATGTATGGTTTGAACATTTTTTTGTCTAACTGTTTGCATCTTCTTTTTGTTCAAATCATTTCATATTGTTCAATAAATTTGATTCTTGGGTCATGTTTTGTTATATCTCATCATTGGGCCTTAACTTCTCTTCTTGGTTTTATTTGTTGTGATTCGTATATCTCTCAAAGATCTACTACTTTGTTTATTCTTCTTATATAAGATAAATCTGTGGCTTATCTTGTTAAAAAGTGGGCCTTGATTTGTGGCCTCAAAAGGTTCAAGATGTCTCGCTGACATTTTTTTCTTGTTGGTCCATATGTTCGAATACATTGTTTCAAGAGTAAATAAATGTTGTTAAAGTCAAGAGTGAATAAAACATGGATGAGTTGTGGTGTAACAGTTTGCTTATTGCTGTGTTGTGATCCAGTTTTGTGGTTAAATGTGGTGTTGTAAATGATATTCTTGGATGCGGTTTGTGTAAAAGTGTGGTATTTGTGGATTGTTCTTGGATGAGGTTTGTGTCATGTTTGGACAGTAGCTGCAAAAAGAGATAAAAGACAAAATTGGGTGATAGTGACAGCTTTGACTGGTCAAAGATGCGGTTTGTCTGTATAGTCATGTATGCGATTTGTCTGTATAATCACGAATGCGGTTTGTCTATATGCTCACGAACTCGGTTTGTCTGTATAATCACGAATGCGGTTTGTCTAAATGCTCACGAATGCGGTTTGTCTGAATGAGCATGAATACGGTTTGTCTGTATGATTGTGGATGCTGTTTGTCTGTATGATTCATGGATGCGGTTTGCATGAATTTTCATGAATGCTGTTTGTCTGAATGATTATGGACGCGGTTTGTCTAAGTTTTTCATGGATGCGGTTTGTATGAATATTCATGAATGCTGTTTGTCTGAATGATTATGGACGCGGTTTGTCTAGTTTTTCATGGATGCGGTTTGTATGAATGTTCATATATGCGGTTTGTCTGTCACTCGGTCAAACGGTCAAACGGTCAAATTTGGTCAACAAGTTATCAAACATCAAAATGAAACGATAAAGAAGAAGATGAAGCAGTCATTGACCTCAACCACTACAGATTCCGCAGCATCAAGAACATACCAGAATTCAAGACGAAACAAGAAATTATTCATATCAAACAAAAATTTTACAACTACAATGAATACTGCTTACACTCCTTTATATTCAAAACACTTCACAAACAACAAGAAGTCCACAGCAACAAAATTTGTTATTCATAGCAAATTCAGTCCCAACAACAAACAAACCCTCACATCTCACCGCCTAAATTTGTTATTCATAGCAAATTCAGTCCCAACAACAAACAAACCCTCAAATTCAGTCCCCAGCTCATTTCAATCAAAAACTAAAACAAAATCATGCATAATAATCTCAGATCGGTTCAATTTTTGCTTAATCTTTAAAGATTTTTTTTCTATTGAACCTTAACCATCATCGATCCATATTTGTTTGAAGATTTACTTCATTGAATATCCGAATAAATAAAGAAAATAACTATAACAAATTTGTTATATTATTTTTCTTTGATTCGTTATTTGACAGAAGCTTACAAGGAAATAAGACACAATCAAAACAAAACAAGATGAACCTACCTTAGATCTATACAAAATCTTGATGCCGAGTATAATTATTTCACAAATAGCCACAAGTGTCTTGATCGGTTTACAGAAAAATCATAAAGGTTCGGTTCACAATGATGTGTTGATGTTAATTGATGAAAGGATTGTGTTTGTGATGCTTGATTATTTGATAAACCAAGAAAGATTTTATCTTTTTGGTAGTTAGGTTTTTGTGTTGAGATGAGTTTGATGACTGGTAGGCGTAATGTTTGATTAGGATTATGAGGATTAGGGTTTGCTTGGTATTAAATACCGGATAATTAGGGTTAACAGTGAAATGGATTGGGTTGTATTTTTCTCTTTGGATCGGGTCCAATGTTATGTTGAATGGGCTACACAAATTGTTATCATTCTTTTTGGCTATGGCTAGTTTTTGAACCGGGCATACATGATTTATCACATGCTGGCTCTCTTTTTTAGTGGTAATCGGACTGGGTTTATATTGATGGACTGAATGGTTTATAGGATTATTGGTTCCGTAAACACTTCAATGATTAGGCTGAAATTTTAAATACAGTGTATTCTAATACATTTGTGTTACTTTTGGCATAATTATTTTGAAGAGAGTGGTATTTTGGTCGTATAAAATTTCACGAGGATACACATGTCACGGCTAGTATTTGGGTTTATGAATGTCAATGGGATTACAGAGTTGTGGATTTAGAAGCATAGTCCTAGTGATGCCTACGATTTGAGTGAGCCTGCGATTTGATATTTGCAATTTGAGTTACAGTTGACTAATTACAATTTGATTAATTGCAAATTGACAAGTTGTTATTTGACTTGATGCAACTCGACTGATTGCGATGCTACCAGTTGCAATTTGACGTTGCGAGTTAACACTTGCAATTCGACTTATTGCGATATGGTTGATTGCGATTTGTCTTGTGGCACCTTGACAAACTGTGACTTGACTTATTGCGATTTGATCAAGTTGTGACTTGATTTCTGTGACTTGAATTTCAAAGGTTAGCATTGCACTTCACTCTTGGGTATTCTGGGTGATTTCACGGTTTCTCTTGTAGACTTTATAAAATCCCGCGAAAGATTCGATTTCTCGGTTAAAATCTCAAGAGCTGTAAAATCCCGTGAGATTAATTTTGGACATGTAGGCGGGACTTGAATTTAGACATAATAAAACTTACGGGGTTTGACCAATTTTTCAGGATAAGTTTGTGCTTCGAGATCGGCAGGAATTGGGAAATTATGGTGACTTGGTTGGTTTGTTAATTCACGGGTTGGTGTACTTAGTGTCACAAACATCTCGGGGTGGATGGATGCACGATGTTTGATGACCCTTGCTCGAGGGTATTTAAGGTGATTAGACTTGGATGTTCAAGAAGTGGATATATACAATAAAGGATGGAAGGTTGGGTATATATCACTACCTATATTTAAAGGAGTTAAGTTGTTGTGCTCAATATAGGTTCTAAATCACAATTTGCAATTTAAGGTGATTAAGGTGATTAGACTTGGATGTTCAAGAAGTGGATATATACAATAAAGGATGGAAGGTTGGATATATATCACTATCTATATTTAAAGGAGTTACGTTGTTGTGCTCGATATAGGTTCTAAATCACAAATTTAGTGCAAGTATAAGTCGCAAACTTGTCCTTTATCAAGCTTCATCAAGTGATTATTGTCTCTCAAGCTTCTAATGGGATTGTAGTACAAGATCTTCTCAAGAGGTGGTCAGACTTAAAGACAAGAGGTGGTTGTTCAGAGACGTGGTTTAACCTTTTACATTCTAAAGTTAAACATATTTCATCAAGCGGTTTTGGCATATAATGAGCTTCAAGGAATTTATTAATCTGCTAAACAATTGACGAGGAGACAAGTAAGGGGTTACTACAAGAGAGTCTTAATCACCATCTTCGTTGCAGTAGTTTCATTTGTCTCTTTCCATGTATTGTGCCTGACAAATTCACAAACATCACGGACTCTCAGCTTTGGCAAAAAGGTCATTTCATGTCCTTTTTGAGGGGGAGAATTAGCGCATGTTTCTTCTCCTTTTGGCTAGTCAACAGCACAAGATGATCACGAAGTTCATTTGGTATTCCTCATTTGAAATTGAAGCTGAATTTCACGAAGGCGTCTACTTATTTTATCTTGAAGTCGGGGTTGGTTGGATGCATAACCTTCAATGATAACTTGCTCGTGCTCAAAATTTAAGTTGAAGACTTGGGTTATCTAGTTACCAGCAGTCGGGGTAACTATCACTTAAGAGTTATTGGAGTACTCAGTGTCACACGTCAATGACGATGTCGATAATCGCAAGAGGTGTTAATGTCTCATACTTTGGTTGGGTATTGAGCTCTTAGAGATTTGCTTGGAGCATTAATTCTCTACACCGTTCTTCCAACATTAGTGCAAGCTTAAGTAACAAATTTGGGGACTTCTACTTCAGTTTTCAGTATTGGTATATCGGGTTTCCTTCATCAAGTGGTCACTAATCTGTGTACAAGGTTGGTTAGTTGGACAAAGGTTTTAAAAGTTGTGATGTGAACTGTAATTCTCACAAGATATTCTTAACCCAAACTGATGTTCACCAAAACCAAATCAGTCATGCCACATCCAATCTGTCACTGTCTCACGGTTTCTTCTTGGTTTTGTAAAATCCCGCGAAAGAACTTATTTTCTCGGTTTAAATCATAGATTTGTAAAATCCCGTGATGATGGGCTATGCGCTCTTGACCATGATCGGGTTAAAACCATTATCAAAGTTCAGCTATAACATCACAAATGGCTGGATCGAGGCATTTAATCGACAAGATGTGACTACGGGGTTAGTTCAGTATTATTTATTTGAGGCTGAAGTGAAATTTCATGGGTGCGTGTACTTAGTATCTGAAGATATCGGGGAGGTTGGATGAAGATTCTTCGAGATCCTTGTTCGAGCTTTCAACATTTACAATGACGAGGACTTGGATATCTAGTTATTTTGTCTTTCTCTCTATTACAAAATAACTATCACTTTAAGGAGTCACGTTGTAGTGCTCAGTGTCACACGAAGTTGTGGATATCCAAGAGGTGATGTACGTCTTATACTTGATGGTTGGTTGGTTGAAGAGTATAGAGTACTTAGGGATTCGTTGTTGCACGAAGTCTTTACACCGCTCTTTGTCACGCATTAGTACAAGTTTAAGTCACAAGTTCGGGTGATATTACTTCAGTATCAAGTTCATCATATTGGGTTTTTCTCCATCAGTGGCCACGACATCAAGCCGACAGAATGATAATAGGGTTGGTAACGAGTTAGATGAGAGAAGAAGTAAAGAGAGAGTAATGACGTCTGTACACTTCAGTGCAGGCCTCGCTCTTCAACATTATGACGTCTGTACACTTCAGTGCAGGCCTCGCTCTTCATCAGTATGACGTTTGTACACTTCAGTGCAGGCCTCGCTCTACATCATTATGATGTCTGTACACTTCAGTGCAGGCCTCGCTCTTCATCATTATGACGTCTGTACACATCAGTTCAGGCCTCGTTCTTCAAAGAAAAGAAAAGTGTACGCTTGAGTACACTTTATCTTCAAAAGAAGAGGAATCTTCTTATTTATGGCCATTCTCATCAACAAGTTTCATGCTCTTTCCGTGCTTATTCAGTCTTCAAGTGGATCGGTGCATATTGGAGTATATTTTTATTCACGTATTCAACCAAAAATTGCAGTTGACAGGCATATGCAATTTTTGAGGGGGGGAAAGGGTGAATAAACAACATGTCAGTCTTCAAGAACCGTCAAGTGGAGCTACTTACCATTGATGGTATTCATATTCACTAGTTCAATCATCAAAAATTGCAGTTGGCAGGCATATGCAATTTTTGAGGGGGGGAAAGGGTGAATATTAATCTACATGTTGGTTGATGATTGAGAAATGGTCATACGACTCCTGAATACGTCAGTTCAGGAGTCGTGCAAACCATGTTTTTCCAACACTACTTCTTCCGTCTATCAAGGTGTTGAAGAACATGGCCATGGAATGCTAATCGACATTGTCTCACGGGCTGGTACAATCAGCAACAAAGGGTTTCTAGTCAATGCTTCATGTACACTTCATTAGGCTACATGTACACATCTTGATGATGATTCCGATTAATCGTAACCATCATGGGGGAGAGAAACGTGTACACCAAGGACGCACAATAGGTTCACGTGATCGGGCTTAATCATTTATTCCGGTGTTGATAACCGCAGAGATGATCAGTGGTTCAACTTGTTACCTTGGTATTAACGTTTCACTGTTACGTCATGGGCTGATTAATCGTAACCATCAGGGGAGAGAGAATGTGTACATCAAGGACGCACAACAGGTTCACGTGATCAGGGCTTAATATCCAAGGATGGATACATACTATAGATGATCAGTGGTTCAACTTGTTACTTTGGTGTTATACTAAAGACTGAAGAAGGTCGAGTCGTCAGTCTACTCTTCATTCTCTGTTGGGTGTTATCATCTCATGTGTATGCTGCGGGCTGATGGGTTATATGTAAGGTTACTGGAAGCCATTTGGTGAGATGAAGATGATTGGTATTTTGTTCCTCCACATTGGGCAATCTTGAAGAAGGTCGAGTCTACAGTCTTCTCTACATTCAAAAATGTTGAGCTCTTTTCTTACAACTTGATATTTAACTTAATCCCATGACAGTTCTTGTTTGATGAGTTGTGGAGTTAAGTTAGGTTCAAGTTGTTCTGTAGTTTAAGGTTAGGTCCAACTTGATTTTAACCTAATCTCATGACAGTTCTTGTTTGATGAGTTGTGAGGTTAAGCTGAAATCAAGTTGTTACTGGGCTTAAATTTGTGGTTTAGCTTAACCTCATGACAGTTCTTGTTTGATGAGTTGTGGGGTTAAGCTAGATTTCAGTTGAGGCTCAACTTAAACTACCGAAAAGATGCACAAGGTTTTTGACGGCGTTACTCAAGGACGGGGGTGTTAGAAGACTAAAGACGGCATGCATTTGGTTATCAAAAGACTTCTTCATATTATGGGCGTTCATCCAAAGTCTTCTTCCTATTATGGGTGTTCATCAGAAAGGTTGTCAGATTGGGGGAGAGCATTAATTAGGGGAGAGTGAAAAGCCAGAATCATTCCCTGATTGAAAGTGCTCACATTGCTCTTCAGCAAGTCAAGTGATGAATGCGGTGAAGATTCAGAATGCTGAGGAGTAATGATTTCTGGTTCGTATCCTTGTATATATTTTGCTTCTTACATTCTTTTTCATACCTTATACCTTTTTGTAAATAGATATATAGAAATCTTGCTAATTGTAAACAGAGAAACGTAAAATCAGAAAAACCATAAAAATTAAAAAATTAGAAAAGACCAAAAATAGTTTCACCTAGGCATGTCTTCTGTTTATCGATAACATTTACTGACTTAGAAATGTCATTCAATAATGGCACGGGTCTTTAAATGAAGCTCGAGCAGAAGTTAAAATGGATTGTTAAAACATGTCTAAATGGCTTGCAGTTACTTCATACTGCAACCCGCGCTTCATATTGGGGAAAGCACGTCGCCAAAAAGACGGCTGTTCCTCCAACTGGGTGATGTTCACCTGGGCATGGATTACTTCATATCCATGTTTCCTGATTTGATGTACGTTTCAGTGCATCATTTCTTGTAAAAGAAGAGAAATCTTCTTAGTATAACAAATAGTTTTTATTCTATGATTCTTCTGAAAATTATTTGTGAGACACTTGGTGAATATGTGTTGTATGAAATTTGTTTATACTTGGATTATGAATAAAAATTTGTCACTCAATCAACGACCACAAATCTTTAACTTGAATATGGGTCATTGATTGAGGGGGAGAGTGAATTCAAATTTTATATCATCAAACGGGTTTCTTGATTAATTCATGACTCTTAGAAAAGGTTTTGCAGTTAATGGGGTATTAGTTGAAGAGGATATTGCTTAAATATATCAAATGACCAAGTGTGTTAGTTGCTAGAAAGTTTAGGGCATTATGTGCAATTTGCTTGTAGTATCCTAGCTTCATATAACTAGAAGGTTCATTTGTATCTCTTTGGAATCCTCGTTTAATCCCCTAGATACATTAAAACTCAAAATCTGAAAGAAGTTAGAAAACCCGATGTGTTTGATGTTCTTGAATGCTCCACTGACATTTGTATGAACTAAGTGAATGAGTTTCAAATGTTGTTTGTCTCTGCTGCTTAATTGTTGTTGATATTGTGCATATGTTCTCAGGATTCGCTTAGGTAGATTGCTATTATGTTAGAATCATGTTCCTAAGATCCTGAATTGAATATTGAAATCCGTGTGAATTGCCATGTTCATGATTGCTATTTGCTCTTCATGCTAGATAGTGGTTTGACGTAGTTCCTGATTATGGTTTGATTATAAGATGAACTTGGTATTATAATGTGGCAAGCTGCTGAAGGGTAGCTATTAAGGAATAGTGTATATGTATGTATGCATATCTGTGTTGATTTTCTTATGCAGATTCCATAGCCAGAATGAATGTGTCAGTTCCCATTCTAACCATTTGATCAGACATTCAAACTCTATTGATTGGCTCGAAATTCACCACGACAACAACATCGGCAGCAACAACAACAACAACACCTTCACCTCCACCACCATCATTTCAACAAAGAAGTACTTACTCAGATCTCGCCAAGTGGGGATCGACAATACTTGAGAAGATTTGTTGGTGGATGGATAATCGATGTTGACCACTGACTCACTCAGAAAAGTGGGTGATTACATCATCTGCGCAAAAAGGTCAATATCATTTGTGTCATAATAATCAATTTGTGCAAAATTAGCAGTGAATCTCCCTCTTAGATTAAGGGGGAGCATAGTATGTTCCATTATCAGAATACATTAAAATTGGACACATTTTCTCCCACATTTTCTAACTCATTTAAATCAATTGGGATCACAAATCTCAAATGGTTTGAAATTTTTGATCGGGGGAGAGAATGTGATTTAAATATGAAATCTGATAAAATGTGATGATTTGAACGTAAAAGTAAGCTCTCCCGTATGTGTTAAACCATTTTGTATATCTATGCACATATTGAGGGGGAGCAAAATGTTTTGGATGTGAAAGTAAGCTCTCCCGTAAGTGCTAAACTCTTTCGTATACCAATGCACTTATTGAGGGGGAGCAAAGAATTTGGCATAACATGAGATCGTGACTCAGACTTAACAAATGAATTTACGCAACATATACTGTCATGAATCGAAAGGACATATCCTGGCCGGGTAATAATTTCAAGCCAGTTTATCTGGTGATGTAAGCGTGTCTCGCAAAGGACGTGTCTGAGTAGAATGTACCGATTTTGAGCGATCTTCCTTGAATGTGATCTGGACGGGTAATAATTTCAAGCTAGTTTACTAGTGATGTAAGCGTGTCTCGCGATGATCATGTTCTTGGAAAATCAATCAATTCAAAAGTGCGAGCTTCACCTGACATGTGCAAATTTATAAAACAATCATTTGAGCACATGTTGAGGGGGAGCATTTGAAAAATATAAAACTCTCAAGTGTTTGCAAAAATGTGTTTCAGAATCATGAACACTTTGAGAGATTTTTCAAAAAATTTGGTTTATGGCAATCGTGGAAGAATACCAAAGACCGACCATTTTATTTAATGCATGGAGTTATAAGGATGGTAAGGTTAGGTTCAAGTTCCCACGATCCCGCCAGAGCCGGAGGGATCTACCCAGGGACAATCCACTAGTTAGTGTAGAAGTCCTTAGGTATGATTAAAAAGGAGAAAAGTGTGATTAAGGGAAGAGTGCCGACTGAGATGGAGCTAACACTGGAACAAACCCAACAAGGTGTTAGTTATGAAGTCTCGGTAAGCACTGAAGGGGTTGAAGAATGAAAAAGAATTGTAAAGATAAAGGGTGATAAGAAAAAAGCCCTCCTTACAACTTAGGCAGAAACCGGGTCAATACATATGCTGTCAGAATCACTTAGTTGATTGCTGACATTGAAGACAAAGTATCATGGACCCAGTGATACGCTGCACAACCTTCCCTAGCCACTCAAGGTCCCTCAAAGGATTCTTGTTTCAATTGTCACGGAGTTCAATACATTTCTATCGTCTCTCTCACTCCGAGTTAGATGATATTGAAAAGGTGGCAGTTCTCTCCAGCCTCCGCTCACTAAATCAAAACACACTATCGAGTCTAGAGCCACGAGATGCATAATAAGATCTCATAGGAACACGTATTATTTCTACACTGGTTGGTCAACATTAAGGACACCAGTTGTAAACTTATGAGTCCTACGTAGATCTTAGTAATCTGCCAGAACATTTATGAGAGAATTTACGAATGTAATTCTCAATGATTGAATGGAAATTCCTGCCAGGGTCAACATCAAACAGCCCTGAAAGCAGGTCACTTCGATAATTCTTTATGGATTACGCTTAGTGGTCACGGCGGTTTCAAACGGTCTACAGTCGTGGAGTGATCTCCAGCGACTCACCTAATCGTTGATGTGCTACGGTTCGATCTTAAAAAGCCCTCTGTGGGTTTTCGATTAGGAACGGTCTTGGTAAGGATTAGAGAGAGTTTTCACACTATGCTGTTAACAATCTCGAAGTCCGAACCTGTAAGTACCGGTCGATTTGTTGCTAACTGTCGTATGCAGGAACTTCTGGCGGTTGTAGCAGTGGAATGCTGTAGCTGGTTGCTGTTGTAGCTGGTTGCAGAAAAGATGCCAATCCTCTACCACATGTTCACACTACATCATCATTGTAATTCAACAAAGTCATGATCAACCAAAAGGACCTTCAACACGGCTTCTGCAAACTCTGATGCTAAAGATCATGACACCAAATAGTGTGAGCATGTCGACTCAAAGAATAACACATCACATGGAAACATACTGCTGAAAGATGACTTGGAGACTCAAGTTGGATGATAGTTTCGAAGAATACTCAAAATCATCCAAGACAAAGAAAGGTCATCACAAGATCACTGCTGAATGCACTATGTTTCAAGATAATGAAGAATCAAAGACTACGAGCTATGACGTCAAGTTCAGAAGACAGAATGCTAGAATTCAAATTATTATTTCCGGGGTGACCTCCCTTAGGGGGAGATTGTTAGGAATATAAATATTCAGATGAAGGCTCGGTCACCCCGAGCATCTATTTAGCATCTACATAGCTCGTAGGCTTATTTATATTAGCTTAGCAATATTAGTATTAGTATTATTAGTTTAGTCGTATTTATATTTGTGGAGTGGGTCGGGGCTTTCCCCACTGTCAGCTCACTCCACAGCCCACTAGGGGCATAATATTAGTAAGTATAAATACCCCTTCCCACACTTGGGAAGGGTTGGAACTCTTGTCACAATTTCACCTACCAATCTAATAGATCCAGATTTTCTCTCAAGAGTCTCCCTCTCTCTCTCTCTCTAGTTCATCTCATCTAAACCATGGATCTAATCTTCCATGAACCAAGACCACCCGAATCATCCACACAATCAAGATGGGTATTACCTAAGTGGCATAAGTTTGTCGTGATATATTTTAAGACGAGAAGAAATGTTTATGAGTTTGATTGAGATGATGATCAAGACTAGAAAAACTTTTTCTTGTGTCGACTTGACCAAGGAATGATGGAATACAGTTCCTTATAGTTTGAAAGATTGGTGAAGAGAGACTTTTTGAAAGTTGTGATTTAGATTAAAAGATTAGTGTTGATATGACTCTTTTTGGAGAGAAATAATTTTCATAAGAGTTTTGAAGAATAAAACAAGTAGGCACAAGTATGTCAAGTAATGTGTACCAAATAAATCAACACTTTTTAATCATAATCAAATAATCACCTAAAAAGAAAAAACAAACATACCTTTGCCATATTATCCTTAAGAGTGAGAGCACTCTAGATAAGCAATACTTCATGAGATTTTAAAGTGCTTCCCAACATGAAGATTTCTACAAAAAGGTATGTTAGAAACATTTAAATGTTATAACAATTTTATCAATATCCAAATGTTAAAAATGTTATTATTTTTGTAAAAATGAGTTAGATGTTGATTTTTACAAAGGTTTTTCCTTTGTTGTAGTTTTCAACACATACACGGATCGTATCAAGTTTTTAAAGTAAAATATACTCTAAGAAACTTGGTAACGAAGCTCTGATGCCAATTGTAGAAAACTAGAAGGGGGGGGGGAGGGTTGAATAGTTTTACCGATTAAAATTACTTATTAAAACTTATAGATCGACTTATGTCAATCTAGTTTTGACGTGTTGGATATTGATAGAAACAAAAGCATATAAACTAAACTACGAGATAGAGTTAGAGAGACACAACCACAACAAAAGTATTTATAGTGGTTCGGCTACAAGGACACCTTCCTTACCCTACTCCACTCCCCGAGTCACCTACTCAAGAGTTCGTAATCACAACACCAAAACTCCTTTCACACGGCAGAGAAGCCTTTACACCATAGCTCTCACTTTATCCGGTACAAAGCTATATACGGGGTCCTTAGCACGGCGGACCAAACCAACACACCCAATACAACTCGACTAAAGGATTTCACTTCCTTTTACACCTATTTGACCCAACACCTTAACAACACCTTTGGAGAAGAAAGAAAGAACAAGTATCACTTCTGTGATCTTGGAAAAGAAGATCCTAAGCAACTCATCACCCAAGCTTGCTAGTCTTCGAGAGGTTCTGTTCTCGCCTTTTGAAGGAACCTAAGAGAAACACAAAGAGAAACTACATAGAAAGATCCTTGGATATGAGGTTAGAGAGTTTAGAGTGTAGAGAGAAGTAAATTCTAAAAGGGGTGAGAAACAAGTGAGAAATGGCTCACTATTTATAGGCAATTTTGACTAATGTTCACCCGGTTCCGCTGGTTCCTTCCCTAGAGGGATCCGGCTAGTGTAAACTCAGGGATCCGGCACACTGGGTAAACCAATCCGGATTTTGGGTTACAAACCGGGTCATGGGTTATAGGTTATGGTCCATGGATAAATGATGTCATGCCTGATGTCAAAGACATCTTGGGTCATAGGTCATGGGCTTTGGGTTATGGTTTATGGACTTTGGGTAATGGGTCATGGGTTTTACCCATTATGGATGTCATGCAATGGGTCATGGGTTATGGATCAAAGCTCCATGGGTTATGGGTTATGGACTTGGTTTTGGGTCATGGATAGTCCAAGTGTTTACTAGCATTTTCTTTAACATGTATTTTATAAAATGCAAGTAACAAATGTTACTAAAATGTTTTTATTGTTGTGAAACATGAACAATAATGAAGAACACAATAAAGAAGAAGAATGAAATAATGTTTTTAAGGATTAAGATACGTCATACATCTCATTCAAGTACCTCCTTGTACTTCGCATATACACATTTTATTATGGCACATTTAAATCAACATTGTGATCATCATCTTTATAAATTAATGGGGTCTTTTCAGCATCATGTGACCTCATAAATATGAGTTGTAATTTTTCCATATAAAGATATTAAGTATCTTTCTCTAGCTTCCATGATGTATAAGGATTTCATCCTTAAGATAACAAACTATCTTTTATTTCAAGGTTCAGTTTCTAAGCATTCAATCAGCTTTGAAGCTTCGTCAGAGTTCCATCAATATTCAAAATATCAAACTACATGAACCCTTATATCATATTGAAAACCAGATATTCTTATAAAGTAACATGGGCAAACATAGTCATTTTATGACACAATTTCATTGAGTATATGCTAAGGCGATTATAACATATAAGCCCAATAATATGATTGATTCAGTATAATCAAATAATGTTCTTGAGAACTTTTCTTATATGCTCTAAGCATTCAAAATCACTAGCATGCTTCTTGCATTTTATATCTTATAATAAAATCTCAACATTACATGAGCTCTCTTCATATCTCTTTTAGACGCACATCAATTACTTAGTAAATTGCCAGACTTATACAATATTAAAACACATTATTGGATCCACCACATGAACATGTATCGTCATTATCATTTCAAAATCTTTGTGAAAATATATGTGTGCCATCACTTGCGCCTTATGCTCAATTTAATTTCGCTATCTCACAACGACATTTATATATCCAATAAGTTTTACATATTTATGTATTTGAACTTTAAGTTCCAATCGCATGTCTCATCATACGAGACTTCAATCATTCATTAGTTACTTGCGTCATTAAATTTTGGCCATTCAGTAATACATATGCACTTCTTGCAGATATCCAATATCCTCACCTTTATTTTAGCGCTATATTATTTACTTGCATAATCATTATCATATATAATAGTACTATCGACATCGATTCATTTCTTTTCGATTCCACACTTTACTAGACATTATATATCATTTATTGAGATCTTATAGTTTTTCACGTACCCGTGGTTTTTTCCAATTACCTTCATGTCTATAGTGTCTCTTTAGGAGACTATTATGGGGTCTTTATTACCTCGATTAGACCATCTTAATTTTCTTGCTCCATTTTTCTCTTCATTCGAGGACTTTTATTTTGAATCGATTAGTCTACCACGTTGCAGACGTGCCATAGACTCACTACCAATCAGTGGTTGTCATGTTGGGACACACATTATAATTGGAGCACCAGCAGCGTATATGTGTGTGTGTATATATATATAGTGAGACTTTCTTGCGAGAACTATCTTATATGCGAGAACTGACAGAACCACCAAAAACATACATGCACGCCTTCAATAATTGTATTTTTGCACATATGTTCTAAAAACAACATATATGTTTTTTTTTAAAAACATGATTGTTCTAAATAATTTGATAAGAAATTGGAAATACAAAATTTTTCTTTGAAGGTGTGCATGTATGTTCTTAGAAGGCGTGCAATGACAATATTGCGGCCGTGTGTAAGGTTTTTGTGAAAAAAGAGGATGAGTTCACGATGATATTGAAGAACATAGGTGGATACTTATGATTATTGATGATTTGCATGTATTTTTATTTTATTTTAAAAGGCGTGCATGTATGTTTTTTGTGGTTCTGTCAGTTCTCGCAGATAAGATGGTTATCGCAAGAAAGTCTCCCTATATATATATATATATATATATATATATATATATATATATAATATATATATGATCTAGTCACATTCTTTAGGTCACAAAACGTGTCTGGCATTTACTAGATCTGGAATGTTATTTGTCCCTTGAACTTTAAGTTCATATTCATTAATGTAAGGATCAACATTTATATCATAATTCATTCCATATTTTTCGCTGCTCATTCTCTCCCCCTAAATGAATTATCAATTTAAACATCCCATTTTGTGTGTTGTGGTGTATTTACTATATATCGCACAATTACAAAATCTCACATGGGAAATATGGTTTGTGACCAAAACCATTCTAACGGGGAGGATTCATTATAGATTGTTGGCAAGATGCGATTCATATGTCATAACCTGCCCCATAAACTAAAAGTTTTGTTCTCACAATATTATTGGCTTTGCAATCAACTGAAGACGTTTGTAACGTTTCAACAAAAGCAATTCGCGTATGAACATGGGCTACTTTTATGTTCAACACTTATTTCAATAATCGCCCAATACTTGGAAGTATTCACCACCATTCTCAATAATATAATTTGGAAAACTGTGCTCGCATTTTATAAGCCGAGCCACTAATCACGCTAACTTTAAGTCGCATATTTGATGATCATTTTGACGATGCATCGATTTTAAAACTCAAAATGATCCACATGGCGGATGTATAGGCCTACATACATCCCCTTTTATATTCATTCCGAAACTTTATATGACAAAGTCATTACTTAATTTGGTGGTGATAGATGAACAATTAACTTCCATGAGAACAATCAAATTTATCTTTGAAAAAACTTATGGTTCTTCTATAAATTTCGCATCATTATTGACCCTGGATGGTCTACCAGTCATGCCACTCAATAAAATAATCTTGGCTCATAAACCTTGGTTTATGACCACATATGCTTCAACTGCACTTGACTTATATCTAAAAGTCGAATAATAGGAAGAACCTATATATGAGCTCTTTCATAACTTTCAAATATCTAATATAATACTCACATTAGCCTAAAGCGTTATCAAACAAAATAAAACATAATATATTCAATTAATTTAGTCTGTTGCATAAAAAAAAAAATAAAAAAAAAAAGCCAAATTGCATATATATCCCTCCCAAAGTGAATAATTGCATATATATCCTTTGTACAAGTTTTTTATGCACATAATACAATGGTTTTTATGCATGCTTTGGATATATATGCAATTTTGCATTTTCGGAAGAATATATATGCAAAAGCCAAAAAAGGCCAAATTCGCATGATATAGTAAGTCAGATAACAAACTTTTCATCAACATTCATAAAATTTTGAGTCGTTAATCTTTTTGTTTATTTGTGAGGGATAATAATTAATTCCAAACTTGACACAAAGATGATTGTAGGCTTATATCATAGAAACAAACTTTTGTCTAGTAAAACAAAGCATAACCTTATCTGATAATGTCAGACCCACAAATTCAATTTACGCAACATGTAATATTACAGTACATGCAAATGAAGCAAGTTACGTATCAAACAAAATAGACACAATTCAAACAAGATAGATCAAATATTATATGTAGCGAATAATCAATCTCAACCACAAATTTTAAGTTGTAACCAACCTTAATAGAGCACATACCTCATGCAGATTCATACACTCAAAATATATCATCAAGAAGCAATAACATGACCAAAGCCGATTTTAAAAATAATAACCGTAGGCGGACTTACTTATAACAAATTTTAAGAAGTATCTTAACATTCGGTGTTTTGTATTCGCCTTTGTTCCACTAGATGCATTGATATCACCAACAACAATTAGCACACATGTATAGGCAAATCGAATATCGCTTTAATGCATATAACGTAAATATGACATATTCAAGCCCATACAAAATATCGCAAATTTAATCACATAGTCAAGGCAGATTATAACAATCAATAATGATCTACATAACATATTTTGGGGGCGTCTATGACCTCCGAACACTGTGACATATAGTCTCAACAAACCTTTTTTTTTTATTTTATTTATTTATTTATTTATTTATTTTTTAAATTTTGGTTATATTTAAGTTTCTAATTCTCGTCGTGAACTACGAATAAACTTATCCATCTACATATTCAAATAAATTGTGTTGCCATCAACGTACACAAAAAAAAAACTCACGTTCACATTGTACTTGTGTCAAAGCCACCAAATCACAATTTACATGATCCAACATTAAGGTTTAATGGCATATAAAATTAAGAGTAAATTACACAAATGGTCACTATGGTTTGTCCATTTTTTCACATTTAGTCACTGAACTTTTTTTTTGACATAAATGGTCACTGAAGTTTCAAATCGTTACAGATTCAGTCATTTTTTTGACATAAATGGTCACTGAAGTTTCAAACCATAGTGACCATTTATGTAACAATTTGAAACTTCAGTGACCATTTATGTAACGATTTGAAACTTCAGTGACCATTTATGTCAAAAAAATAGTTCAGTGACTAAATGTGAAAAAATGGACAAACCACAGTGACCATTTATGTAATTTACTCTAAAATTAAAAATCATACTATTGGATTTTCAATATAGCCAACTAACTATTATACTAACAATTAAAGATTAAGTGTTAAACCCATACAAAATCTTGAAGCTAAAGTAACATGTCAAAAATGCAAACCAAGGCTTTAGTCCCGCATAGTGAGAATCAATTCAAGATTTCTTTTTCCATAGTTTGCACATAGCAATGAACATCGTGAAGTATAGCATATATCATAAATTCTCATGCTTTTTTTTCTATTAAAGGGAAACACATAAAATTATTTTATGTTTTATAAATCAAACAATTGGGCATCATTATAACAACATGCGAATATAGATATGTTGTGAATAATAAACCAACTAACAAAAATCATCGCTATTCAATTCATCACAAATGACCTTTCAATTTATAGATGCCATAATACAATTATACGAGACATATCAGATCAAAACCATGATAGTATTGCTAATAAAAGTATCTTATTATAAGTATCACTTCAATTAGAAGAAAAAAAATGGGACTGGAACCATGGTAAATCAATTATGCAAACGTAACTATAAAATAGTTGGTAACTATAAAATCGTTGGTGACTAAAAAAACAAAAAAAATCAAATACGGTGACTTTAATACATAGGGGTGGCAAATCTTGCCCATATTGTAATTTTCGGGCGTTTTTGACACTTTTTTTAAAGTTTGGGGCGTTTTTTGCCCCCTTCCTTTTTTTTGATGGGCTATTACGGGCTCTAAATGAAAATAGATAAATATAGATGGGCATATGGGCGGGCACTAGTTACATAAGCGGGCGTTTTTTGCACCTTCTCTTTCTTCACAGTTAAACCTCCGGTCATTTTTTCCCCTTCTTTCTTCACAGTTAAACCCTAAACTTGATCTGTCCAAACGCTCTTAAATTCCAACTCCTAAAGTCCTAACACAAAGACAGTCACACAGGTATCTTTTTTGTTTTTATGCATTATTATTTATTAAACTTTAACAGAAGGTTTTTTTTTGTCAAATTTTCAGATTTTATCAAATTAATTTTTTTAATTGATAAATAATTAAATATAGTTAATTATTTACATTAAATTTAGCCATTTAGGGTTAATAATTGTAGATTTGTAGATGCTGAATTTTTTTATAAAGGATGAATCTAGGATTTTTAGGACTGTTTGGAATGTTTATAATAGTTGAATTAAAGCCATTTAAAGGGGTGTTTGGGACTGTGTAAATAGATGAGTTAGTGGGGCGTTTGGGACTGTTTTTACTGCTAAATAATGGGTATTTGGGACTATATTTATACCTAAATTAACGGGTTTTTAGGACTGTTTGGAATGTTTATAATACTTGAATTAAAGCCATTTAAAGGGGTGTTTGGGACTGTGTAAATAGATGAGTTAGTGGGGCGTTTGGGACTGTTTTTACTGCTGAATAATGGGTGTTTGGGACTATATTTATACCTGAATTAACGGGTTTTTTGGACTATTTTTATACCTGAATTAAAGGTGGTTAGTATGCTGAGTTTTGTGTTTAATTATGACTCCAATAATAATTGAAGATACTTATCATTTTGTGTTGTGTTTTTTTATCTTCAGGTTATTGGAAGAATTTCCAAGTATGTCGAGGCAAAGTATGGAAGGGGATAACGAAGATGAGGCTTCTTCAGCGACTTCAAAAAAAGAACATTCTTTGGTATGGAGGTGTTTCGATAAGATTGAAGGAGAAAACCCTAAAGATAGAAAGGCTACTTGTCTTAATTGTAACAAGGTCCTTAGTGCCAAACCGAGTCCAGGAACACGAAATTTGAAGCGACACATGCATAAATGTTTCGACATTAAAGAAGGCGAGCCACGACAGAAACGTGTCCCGTTGGATCAAGAGATGTATAGGGAGAAATTGGCAATAACGATTATTAAACATAATTATCCATTTAGTTATGCTCAACATGAGGCAACAAGACAAATGCACAAATTTTTACATCTAGATGTGACTTCAATTTGTAGAAATTCAGCAAAGTTGGATGTGCTAGCTATATACGAGAGAGAAAAGGCGAATCTTAAAATGAAGCTCGAAAAGGTAAGTGGTAGGATATCTTTCACGGCTGATTTGTGGAGTTCCATAGCAAATGATGGGTACATGGCTTTAACGGCTCATTATGTTGATGAAACTTGGGTATTAAGGAAGAAAGTGTTAAACTTTCGCGTTGTACCGCCTCCTCATTCAGGTAAAATCTTAGCATCAGTTTTGATAAACTTTTTATCAGATTGGGGGATTAAAGACAAAGTTTTTACTTTTTATCAAGTCATATGCACCAATGAATGAAATGTGGATATGATATTAAACCCTGCTGTCAATTTTGAAACTGGGAAGTCGATCATGGCTGCATTTCTTGTTTGATCCGAATTATAATTTGCCCGTTTTAGCCCGCGCCCATTTAGCCCATGCCCGTTTTGCCCGGATTATAATTTGCCCGTTTAGCCCGTGCCTGTTTTAGCCCGTGCCTGTTTTAGCCCGCATTCGTGCCCGCCCGGCCCGCCCGTTTTGGCACCTCTACAAAATACAAGTGTGTCAAATATATTACACACTATATTCATAGAAGTAAGAATCTATGCAAACACAATTTTTGCTCCATAAAAGAAAATATAAACTTGTTACGATGAATGAAATTTCATATTAATGATGCATTATATTCTCTTGCATTTTCCTCGACAAGCCATAACATAAGTTTATGTGCCAAAATTATATTATTATGAGGCATGACCGGTTGAACCATCCCGAGTCAATGATGATGCGAATATATAAAAGAACCATGAGTTTCTTCAATGATTTTTTCATTGTCTTTATTGCTCTCAATAGAAGTTAATACTTCAAATATTACCACCAAATTAAAGTAAGGGCTCATTCCCTTAGAGTTTTGGAAAATATCCAAAAGAGATATATATAGGCCTATACAAGTGCCATTTAGATCATTTTGATTTTAAAATCGATGCATCGTCAAAATGATCATGAAAGACGCAACATGAAGTTAGCGTGATTAGTGGCTTCGCTTATAAGAATGCGAGCATGTTTTCCATATTATATTTTTGGAAATGGTGGTTAGAAATTTCAAGTATTTGGTAATTATTGGAACAAGTGTTGAACACTTGTAGCTCATGTTGGTAAGCGAAATGCTTTTGTTGAAGCGTTTATAAACGTTCTCAATTTATTACAAAGCCAATAATTGTGAGAGCAAAATTAATGGTTTATGGGGCATGTTATTTAAATTATAGAACATGAATTTGCATCATGCCAAAATTTATAATGATTCCTTCCCATTTAATGGTTTTTCGGTCACGAACCATCTATCCCCCATCTAAAAGTCATGCAATTATGCGACTTATAGTGAATCTACCACAACGCAAAATGTGAGATATTGAGAATGATAATTCATTCAGCGGAAGAGAATAAGCAGCAAGAATTTGGAATGAATTATAAATAATGTAAATGTTGATCCTCACAACACTAATGGATATGAACTTGAAGTTCAAAGTGTAATTCATTTTTATGATCTAGAAAATGCCAGACATATTTGGTGACCTAAATAGAGTAACTAGATCTTTTATACGCTGCTAATGCTCCAACTTATATTTGTGTCCCAACTGGACAACCAATGATTGTTAATGATTCTATGGCACGCCTATTGCGTGATAGAACAATCGATTCCAAATATAAATCCTCGAATGATATATAAATGGAGCAAGAAGTTAAGATGGTCATATCGAGGTAATAAAGACCCCATAATAGTCTCGTACTGAGACACTAGACAAAGAGGATTCTAAAAGAACCTCTTGTACATTTAAAACTATGAGATCTCAATAAATATAATGTCTAGTAAAATGTGGAATCAAAAAGAATTGAATCGACGTCGATAGTACTATTGTATCTAATGATGCGCAAGATAATGAATTTATAAATAAAATAGCGCTATAGCAGTGAGGATCTTGCAAATAATCCTGCGAGAATCGCAGTTGCAAAATGATTGACCATGATGTAAAGACGCAAGTAACTAGTGAAAGATTGAAGTCTCTTGTGATGAGACATGTGAGACTTGAAGTCCATACACATGAGGGGGTGTTTCTTTTTTCCCCTTAGCTAAGGGATACAATATAATATTATTACTTTTTTAGTAGGGCCCATAAAAATCCCTTGTTTCCTCTATATCCATAAGGCTTAAATTATCACTCCCTCCCCATTAAGATGCTTATATAGTAGTAGGACCCACATACACCCTTAGTTAAGAAAAAAAAAGAAACACCCCCTTATTGGAATAATATTTGTCTTTATAATTAAAAAAAAAAAAAAAAAAAAAAAAAAAAAAAAAAAAATCGAAATTAATGTACTAAATTTACATTTTCGCAAAGACGTGAAAATAATAATGAGACATGATCTCATGTGGTGGATCCAATAGGTATTTTGATATTATATAAGTCTGTCAATATGAGAAATATTGATATGCGTCTAAAAAAAATATATATGAGTAAGTGCTCATTTGATGTTGAGATTCCTAAAAGGATATAAAATGCATGAAGCATGTCTCGTTATTTAAAATGCTTAGAGCATATAAGAAAAATTCTTGAGAATACTACTTGATTAAACTAAATAAATCATTGTATGAGATCAAGGAATATGAGCAAAATTGTTACAATCGCCCCTAGTCAATATTTGTTAAAAATGGGACATGAAATGATTATGTTTTGCCCATGAAATTTTATAAAGATATATGGATTTGATGAAACTCCTTGAGAGATTATGAAGGCGATTGAACGCTCCGAAATTAAATTCGAAATAAAAGACAAAGTTTGTCTTAATTTATGAATTGAACATCGTAAGGATAAAATTCCTTTGTGCATTAAGAAAGTTGAAATAACATGTTAAATGTACTTTATGTTGATAGATGACGCTCATGGCTATGAGGTCACATGATGCTGAAAAGTCTCTGTTTGACTTATAAAGATGATGTTCACAAAATTTTGAAAGTGTCATACTTAAATCCATATGAAACATTGATAGTTCTCGCCATGGTTATACATGATATATTATATCATTTCCTTTAAGTTTGTTGGCACTACATAACTTATGAAATACGAGGAAGTACTTGAATCAGATGTATGGCAATCTTTATGGATATATTAACAACATGTGGAGAACCTTTGTTCATGCGAGATTCAAACATGTTTATTATTTCAAGACACTTATTATGTTGGTATTGAAAAAGTTTGAGTGATGTGATCATCACGGGAAGGAAATACTTGTTGCACTCTTTTTTCCCTTGACCATGGTTTTGTCCCCACTAGGTTTTTCTGGTAAGGTTTTTGACGAGGCAACATCCCTAAGCGTATGAAGGAATTATGTACTCTATTCCATTCACTAGATTTTTTGTCCCACTGGGTTTTATCTAGTAAGGTTTTAGCGAGGCATAATCTTCAATTGGACATCAAAGGGGAAGTGTTATAAATAAGTATGGAATGGATGTCCATATCCTTTTAACTGCTACATCATCAAACCATGCCCAACTTATTGCACTTTATGAAGCCCTTCGAGAGTGCTTTTGGTTCGTTTGGTTAAGATAGATGATTCAACACATCCAAGAAGAATGCGGTCTCAAGTCTATCAAAGGAATTGCAACCTTACGTGCATGGCTCAAATCAAGGAAAGATTTATTCACAAAATTATTTTCGACAAAAGTGTGTGAGCAACTGGTTCGGAAGATCGGCATTCGACGCTTGAAAGATATATATTAATTTGAAGAGGAGTATTATGCGCACTCCACTCTTTTTCCCTTCATCAAGTTTTTATCCTATTGTGTTTTTTCTTGATAAGGTTTTTAATGAGACAGATTATAGCGTATAACAAACGGTGAATATCTAAGGAGGAGTGTTGAAAATATATTATATGTATATTCCCCTTTGTTCTAAAATGTATTTAGCTAAGGTTTACATCCTCTAAACCCTTATAAATAAGGGACTCATTGTATTCATATTTAATCACTACTTAATAAGAATCATATCCTCCTCTCAATCTCTTTACATTTCATAACAGTACAAACAATAGTCCAAAAATGATCGTTTTATCAGTAAGGAGGCGATAAAAGAAGAAGTAAAATGTCATTTGTCGTAAAACACATTTCGTCGTACGCACAAAAATAACTTCTTTTTCAATACAACAGACATTACAAGTGTTCTTTCACATATCGCGAATTAACATCAAACAATTACTATACGAACAACAATAAGCTTCAGCGAGAAAAGAAATCAATAATGGAAAATAGCATCAAAAGAAATCAAATTCCAGATAATTATCCGAACCCTTTTTCTCAGGTGGGACCGTGATTGCATCAGGCTTTTTCTCACCAGGATTTGGCATCGGAACAGGAATCCGCTCAATCTCGACAGGCCTAGGGACTTCCGGTGGGCTTGCACACCGAATCAAAGCCCAGTTAACACCTTCAAAAAATGGGTGTTGTTTGATCTCTGTAGCACCCCTTTTATATGCCAATCGATGTTGAGGTTCTTTCACTAACAACCCTCTGATCAAATCACGAGCCGAAAAACTAACCACTGGTGAATCAGGAAACCTCAAAGGCTGACCCACCACGTTCATCAACGTAGCCCGATTCCCAGACCCTTTAAACGGAGTCTTACCAAACAACAATTCATACAAAAATATCCCAAGTGTCCACCAATCTACTGCACTACCATGCCCTTCGTTTTTAATGATTTCAGGAGCTAAATACTCGTGGGTCCCGACAAACGACATCGACCTGGCTCCAGTTGGTTCTGCCATGAGCTCAGGTAGTGGGGTCACTTGGTGTCTGATCTCCGATTTCGCAGGGGCCTTAGGTTTTGATTTCGACTTTGATTTTGATTTAAAGAGTCGCGGCGAGAAACAGGATGTGGGGACCACACATGAAGGTGTTATACAAGAAGTGGGTTCAATGCATGCTGGCTGAATGCAATAAGCAGAATTTTTTCGAAGTGGGTCAGTGTCTAGAGATGCTGATTTAACGAGTGTGGGGCTCACAGAACATCGAAGAGAAAGGTCAAAGTCAGACAGCATTATGTGGCCGTCTTCACGGACCAGAACGTTTTCAGGTTTAAGGTCACGATATATGATCCCGAGCATGTGGAGGTATTCCATAGCAAGAAGTATTTCTGCAACATAGAACCTGCCACGCAGAAATTACGATGATTAGAGCTAAGACGTGGATAATAAAGAGAACGGGTGACTCAAAAATGCATAATTATGTGAAAGGGGCCCAATGTGCTATAATACAGAAAGTGGGTCAGGCATGTACAACCACAGAAGACGGGCCAAACATACAAGATAAAAGGAGACAGGCCAAACATGTAGCAATAAAAGAAGACAGGTCAAACATGTAGAGCTATAGGAAAAGAGGGTCAAACATGTACAGTATATGAAAGCGGATCAAACACTTGAAAAAAGAAAACTGGGAAATATAAGAAATGGGGCGAACTTTTAGGATTACAGCAAATGAGTCAAAAACACGTATAATTACAGATAACAGGCCAAACATGAAAAATTGCAAACAAGAGGTAAAACATTTATGATACTAGGAAACGGGTCTAACATGTAACATTATAAGCAAAAGGGACAAACATGCTAGATCACAGAAAACGGGCCAAACAAGTAAAAGAAAAGAAAACGGATCAAACATGTAAAATTAAGGGTTAAGCAGTAATATTTATTTCATTTATTTTAAATGGTAATCATTTACAGATATACTAGTCAAAAAAAGTTTGGGGTCAATACAGCCCATTTAAATCTGCACAAGAAGTACCCTTGACGCATCGCCTCTAAACATACTGAGCCTCCAGTTTTGACACCTCTAAACATACTTAACTATCTTTAATGTTAGGATGAGAGTTCTGACACTGATTATTAACATAATTATGTGATTAAAGTTAGGGATGGGATAGGTAATTTACCCAAACACTCAAAACCAATTACTTCAGAAGGGTGAAAAACTTTAAAGGATCGAGCAAACAAAAAGAAAGGATTAAGGATCATACTTTACAGCTTGCTCAGTAAAACGCTTTCCAGGTTGTCTCTGTCTCAAAGTATGCAAATCACCACCAGGACAAAACTCCATAACTAAACACGAGAACTTATCAGTCTCAAAATGAGTATACAACGTCGGAAGAAACGGGTGATCCAAAGATTGCAATATCTCCCTTTCAGTCTGAGCCCGTAACAATTTCTTACGGCTCTCTAACGACACTTTATCCATAACTTTCATAGCAAAATACGATTTAGTACCACTAAGTTCAGAAAGATAAACACTACCAATATCACCACAACCCAATCTTTTCAACAATCGGAAATGACTCAAACCCAAATTCCCGTCTTTTGATCTAACTGCTTGAATTGCTTCCCATCTTGAATCATTTGATTTATGGGGTTTACTCATGCTGCTACTTAAACTGCTACAACTACTTTCGTCACTAACATCAGTGCTTGTGCTTCCCCTACATATACTACTTTTTCCACTTTCAACAAGTTCGGATTTTTCAGTTGTTTTTGCACTTCCACTAGTTTTAGCACCGCTGCTGATTCCATCGGTAGATGCTGAGCTGTCTTTGAAAGATTCTTTTTTACCCGATAAAGTTTTTTCTTGATCAAATGTATCTTCCGACTCTAAGTTGATTTTTTCAGACGACTTTGTGGGAGTTGCAGGTTCTAAATTAGTAATCTTTTCTCCCACTGATTGACTACTGACGCTTTTGGTACTTGATTTTGAATCCATTTATAAAACTACGAGGTTTTTTAGATCAATCAGTTCAGTTGCAACATCTCAAACCCTGAAACAAGTAAATCGAGTATCAACTTTTATTCTCGATTTTTAAAGAAAGAAAGATGTAGTATATTGAGCAAATCAAAATACTTTAGTTACAAGTTCAAGAAACAATAAATGGAAATCAAAATATAGGTGATGTATCATACAAATGGAAAAGAAAATTAGGCGCATAAAACTTACTTAAAAAATTTTGCATTTTTCACATAAAAATCACTATCAAGAAAGAAATCAAGAAACTATCGATGGAAATCAATGTTAGCCAGGTAGTTTTAAACTGATACATCACAGATAAGATTTACACAACATCGCTATCGAGAAATAAATCAAAGAAGTTACAATAGCTCAAACAAATCACGAAACTATCTATAGAAATCAAAATACGCCACCATAAATTATACAACTAATAACAGAAATAACTTAACTTACATACCAAATGAAAATATCAGATCAAGATTTCAAGTTATTCCACTCAACTCAAATCAAAATAGCAAAGCATGGTTTCAGTAGTGTCTCAAAAACCAAATAATTAACATTTTTCATACAACAATCAAAAGTCAATTAGATAAGAACATAGCCAACAGAAAGAAAAAAGGTAAAAAGCAAAAGGGTATATGAAAAGCATACAGATCTTGAAAACAGACCCAATTAAACCTATACCAATTTCACCCCACCAAAAACCCTAATCTAAATATCAATCAAGCACACATCAAAAGCAAAACTCACTTTGCATATAAACCTGAAAATTATTACAAATATTAAAACATTAAGCTCTAGTACACATAAATCAAGAACAGATCCACTACTGAAAAATGAGCAAAAAAACACATAAAATCCAAAAATCAGTTGCATTAACAATCAAACAATCAAAGATGATCAAAACTTTAAAAATAATTTTAAGCCCAAATATATACCAAAAAACATAAAAATCAAAACCCACATGCATTAACACCCAGATAATCATATCTCAAAAGGGTTTTTAAAAAAATCAAATCTTTAGTATTTTTATCAATCCCAAAATCAAAACCACAAAAATTAAAACCCACTTGCATTAACAATCAAATAATCAAACCCCAAAAGGGTTTCCAAAGATCAAAACTTTAGACCTAATTATGAACAAAAAACCCTAATCATGAAACCAATCAAGAACACCTAAAAACCAATTAAAAACACATAAAAATCAAAACCCACTTGCATTAACACCTAACTAACCAAATCCCAAAAGGGTTTTCAAAGATCACAAAATTAGACCTGATCAAGATTCACAAAACCCTAATCTTGAAACCAAACAAGAACACATAAAAAAGGCTGAAAAAACAAGACCCACTTGCATTAACATCCATATAATCAAATTACAATAAGAACCCAATAAGCACAAACCTGAAGGGTGTCTAAAGATGAAAACTTGATGAGTCAAGAACTATATAAAAACACACACACAGTTAAAAGGTGAAGTGTGTGTGGTGGATGAGAGAAAGTGTTTAATGGAAGAGAGAGAAAGAATTTGAGGAATCGAGGGTAAAGTTAAAGCTTTGCCACGTTCTTCATCTTATTTTTATAAAAATTTATTTATTGATGTTAAAGAAAGAAATAAAGAAAGAAAAGATATGGGGTTCTTGTGGTTCCAACCTGTATTACTAGCTTTTATGGCAACTTGTAAATTTTTCTTTTCATGTCTTTGTACTAGGCTATTAGATCAAAAGGTGAAAGTTTTGGTATTGTTTTTTTTTTTTTTTGTGTTAGTTTGTGTGAGATAGATAAAAGGTGAAATGTTAAGGTTGCAAAGGGTTAAAGATGGTCAAACTTGTGGTGTTATTGTATGTATAACGTCATAGCTAAGCTAATGAAGGACTTGTGCAAAATTTTATGTGATCAGTAAACATGAGGTTCATAAAATTACTATACTAACCATTGAAGCAAAGATCATCGTAATTTTGATAATCTAGCTTCAAATTTAACAAATTTTTACAACATAAAATTATATTACGTTAACATGTTTTGTTGGAAGCAAATTTTGAGGCCCTGAATATATAACATGATGTACATTTTTAAGGCCATTAAAGATTTGAGACCCTATGAAATAGCACCCCTTGCACACCCTCATATAGGTATGTCTGATATTTAGCATTTATGTCATGGACATTGAATTTTATAAAAAAATATTTTTAACTGCAAGCGAGATATTTAAAGCTTAATAAAATTGAAAAACCGTGTTACATTAGTACAAAGAGATGTATCTTCAAACTTGGAAATTGGTGAGATCTTAAGTTTCCAAACACGAGCATAAGTTCATATCTCGGATTTATGTAATCTAGATACGATACCTTCTCAGTGAATGGATCACTCAGGTCTTCCGGAAATGGAAGAGTGCGTAAGGTTTATGTTTGATGTTTGAGGCTTGTACATAGTCAAATTGTACATTTACCCAACATCTAGGACTTTCATTAGAGTTGCTCATATTGAATTCATGGATGAAACATTTATTGTGAATCTCGAATAGGTCTTCTCATGTATAAAAGATTTTTGCTAGGTTTAAAGCGCGAAATTGTTATCTTGAAAGAAAAGATTAGTAAATGTCGACATTGTGTCATGATCTTTTGAAAGAAAAGATTGTTAGGTTGGAATATGGTTTATATTTTCTTGAACTCACATGAAAATGTTTTAAATTTATGTCAACTACAAAAGTGTATGCCATAATTGGTGAATTTGGTGGTTAGTTCACCAGTGCCTAAAATTTATGTGATTGTACATATTGGAGTTCCAATAAACAAAGAAGAATCCTTGTCAAGTTAAAGTTATTCAAGTTTGATTACATCACGATATACAAGTAAATTATTAACTTAATCGATAAATAAATCATAAAAGTTTTACTGGGAATCTTTTCTGGCAAATAAATTAAAAAAGAAAAAACATATAAATAAATGTAACATGGTGGTCATGAGCAAAGATACTTTATATATCCATTATTTGTATTCAGAAACTAATCACTCGGCATGAATAAAACTGTTTAGCGTCAACAACTTTCATGACTTGTGTTTTATAATACCGAAGTTGTATTGTAATTCAGGTTTAACAAATTCATATCAACCTTTTTTTTTTCCGAACGTCAATATATTTTTATATATAAATAAAACTAGCAAGTAGCTAGAGAGTATAAACACCAATAAAACAACAAAACCAAAGACTTCCCACAAGAAGAACACGTTCACTTGTCATATGTGTTTGGATATATTGTGTTTTTATTATACTCCTTTCTGTTCTAAAATAATTGTCTCATCGACAAAAAAACATATAATTAAAAAAAATATAAAATTATTATTATTTTTTTTCTCTTACTTTTTACAGAATAACAAATAATATTAATTTCAGCTAAAGGTAATATGATAAACACGATCAAACTTCTCAATCTATTTTTATTAGTGGAAAATTAAATTAAGAAATGTAAAAAGAAAACATAAACATGTACTATAAACATGTACTATGAATTTGAGATGGAGGGGGAGTAGTTGTTAACTTCTTGTCTTCATGTATATGTCCTATAAACAAGAAAAATAATAAAAAAAATTTGATGACCCACAATCAAACAAAAGTACTATGTGAGATCCACACAAAAGAAAGAAAAGGTGGGAAGAAGAGTTGGCTCCTTTTATGAGTCAAAGTCAAAGGTTTAAAGTATTAAAGATATATGTAAACTTGCTCCATATTAATCTTTATCAAAGTCAGAATTGAGCTCATTCTTCATCTTTCGGCTAGTTCGAATACTAGCAACATATCCACATACTTGACAATTTTACTAGTCGATATAACTGCGCCACGAAAAAGTCGGCTAGCTTTGAACCACTGAACATGACTTTTGATGAACAGTTTGAGGAGAATAAATAACAAGAGTCGTCTTCCAACACGCCGTATTCAATGAACAAAACTCAAAATGAAAAAGGAACATTTATCAAGAACAGATGCTTCAAAGCCCCAATAGCGAGAATTTTACGATTGTTTCTAGAAATAACTTTTCTATGTACGACTCCAATAATCCTCAAACACAACCGCAAGCACTGTACACTACTAGTGATCAAGATATTTGGTGGTCTCATTCAAACTAGATGCGATCAAAATTCTTGCCGACTTCTAAGTTGCTTATTCAAACTAGATGCGATCAAAATTCTTGCCGACTTCTAAGTTGCAAAAGCGACCGACACCTATTACAGTGCTTAAAAACGTTGTGGTGTCAATATTGGTGAACTATGAGTTCACTCAGATGGTAAACAGTCGTCAACTTTATTATTTGTCTTCAACATCTTTTGTTTAACAACGAATTCTTTTTGTGATGAAATACACAAACTTTAGCTACTCGATAAGTAAAGCAAACTTGATATGTCGATGAATAACTAATAAAAAAAATTAGTCGTTCAATTATTTTGAAGTATATGATCTCCATTCTGGAAAATACAACATTATGAGCAATGCCATTTATCTCATATTACAAGTCAAATGTCCCAAGTCATTCATGCGAGCTCAACATTATACAGAAACACAAAAAAAAATCATCAACTAAAAGTGCAAGTTTTCAGAACCATGACAAGCTGCACTAATTACATGGTTCAGAAAGAGAAATTCAACCTCCAAAGGAAACCGATGTCAGATTAAACATGTACAAATGCATAAGGATATCTCAAAAAGTCAAACAAATATTTTGGAATTGAACATATTTCCTGAAAAGCTTGGTTATGGCTGCATTTTGCAAATTATGATTGCAGTCATATGAAACCTGTGTGCGAGAAAAAAATATCCCCTAGCTGGGGAATTTCATGATATACCTTTCACTTTCAGTGAATAACAATTTACAAGTTTACAAGTGCGGTTATACATGAATCAAAAGAGGCTGAGTAATTACTCTAACGTTAATGAACACATAGTACTAGTAGTCTGTAGGGCTGCAAAGCCGAGCTCGAGCTTGACAGGGCTTGAGCTAGGCTCGAAAATTATAAGGTAGGCTTGAGCTTGGCTTGATAGCTTGACAAGCTTTAATCATTTAGGCTTGAGCTCGGCTTGAGCTCGGCTTGAAAAGCTTGAATTTATATATAAACATTAAATTCGATAGCCAAACTCATCAATAAATTCAAAAAATATGCGATGAACTCAAGAGCAAATAACTTATACAAAACATTCAGGAGAACTAGGGTTTAAATAGTCCTTCTACAAATATTTAATTACTATAACAATATTCACGTTAGCCTTTAGGTTGTTTATATAAATATGCATTATAAAAGATATATGTTCTTGAAGGCTCGAAAAGCTCGATAAAAGCTAGCTTGAGCTCGGCTCGTTATGTGTTTCGAGCTGGTTTATTGGGGTTGGGCTTGAGCTCGATAAAAGCTCGACTCGATCGAGTCAAGCTCAATCTCGAGCTCGAGTTGCTTGATAAAAGTTTGGCTTGTTTGCAGCCCTAAGTAGTACTATTCAACATGACCACAACTACTTCGAGGTGTATAAGCATTAACCACCCATATTATAAAAGGAATAGTAAGAAATGGCAACTTCAACCCACTTAAGTTGATTTGGGTTTTTTTATCTTAAACGGAGTGGAACAAAAAAACTTAACCAAGAAGGGAGCAGGAGCTCAAACAAAGAAAGAACAAATCTTGCCACCACCAAAGAATGACAAACATGCAAAGTATATATAGTAGTGCCAATCCATTAAGATGTCTCTTATTCACAAGATTGTTCTAAAGCATAGTGCAAATTTGTCACTTTAAAAAACTTATCCTAAACAGCTACGTCTAGAAAATTGTTATCTGAAACTTGTAAAAACATCCCAGCAGGCAACTTCTAGTGTTCCACACTAGGAAATTAAACACTGCCAAGATCAACTCGAGTAAAAATACTAGTGCCTGTATGAAAGTGATCTAGCATAGAAATCATACGAGCACCTGACCCGAAACTTAGCTATGAACTAAATATACTATAAAATAAGCTTCTTGCTTCTAAAAATCTCATAACCAAATACTAAACGTAACTACATATAGTTCCTATATTAAGTTTGCCCAAGGAAACATGAAATAAACACACTCCAACCACTGGATCTCTCGTAGCATCTTGAGTTGCAAAAGTTGAAGGAAGCCTAACTTGATTTAAAGATGCCAAAACTAGATGAAACATTTGAAGAACTCCTAGAGCCAAGCGGGATCTTAACACCATATTTTTTCTACCTTCAATAAGGATGATAGCGACTACCGCCACTATAGCCTCGAGTACCATAAGAGGCACCATAACTAGGAGCTGGACCAGAACCAGGACCCCCACCAGCACCTAAATTAGCATAGCTGTACCCACCATACTCATCACCACTTCCAAAACGACTAGCATCACCACGAAAAGATTCACCACGGTAACCGCCAGAGTCTCCATAACCACCAATACTACTACCCTCGCCACCATACGGACCATAGTAACCAGGTCTTTCAGGACCATACTTACTCCAAGTGCCACCAGGCGCCTTATAGGGAGCATACCGGCTATAGCCACCAGCTACATCAGGCCCCACAGGTGCCCGCCAGGGAGCATACCGGCTATAGTCACCAGCTATATCAGGCCCCCCAGGTGCCCTATAGGAATTATACCTACTATAGCCATCAACTATTCCAGGGGCCCCAGATGCCCTAATGGGACCAGGGCCATATCTACCATCGAAGCTATCATACGCACCATCGTATCCACTAAATTTATCGGGGAAAGAACGTGACCTAGACCTGCTAACAAATGGGGGGTTTGACCCTTTCTTTGGTTCTGCTTTTTTGATCTCCACCTACAAGAAAGTAACTTAGTAAACCTAATTCAACTGTAAATACACTATAAGATGAGCCTTCTACAAGACCTACACCTGTAAAATCTCAGCCTACATCATATACATTATGCACAATTTATTGGATGTGTTAATTATTGTAACAGAACTAACGTGAGAAAATACTTGAGATGTAAAACAACTTTTTTGGTTGCTATAATATTCATGTTTACATATACTTTTCAATAAAGAAGGGATACCAAAGCGCACCTGATTACCAGCCATATCTATCATATTTCCTTTAGATACTAATTCATCAACAACTTCAACACTATCAAAAACAACAAACCCAAATCCCCTAGATCGGTTGGTCGCATGATCACGTACAATCTGGTGCTCCACCACCTTTCCATACTTCGAAAAGAAAGTTGCAAGCTCGTCTGAACAAGATTGAATGACATTTATATCATATGTTTACAAAAAAACATCGCATAGTTGCATACATGAAAACAGAAAATAGTAGTGTACCTTCACCAAGTGAGGATGGAATACCCCCGACAAATATCTTCTTTGTTTTGAAATCCTTTGAATTAGCAGACCCTTTCGGAATGGTCCTCTTAATCTCAACCTAAAAAATGGAAATAATATGAGCAATAGATACGCAAGCCAAGAACTCAAGAAGACGTAACCGCATATAGCAACCACTTTTAGTTTTTTACCTGCTTTCCACTGAAGACATGGGTGTCCTCGATAACCTTGTCCACAACAAGGGGATCAGCATATGTTATGAATCCAAATCCCCTAGGTTGACCAGTCATACGGTCCTTCATTATCACAGAATCTGTTATGTCTCCATACTTCCCAAAGTGCTTATTAAATTCATCTGATGTTTATACAAAACGTACCATGTCAGCAGGAATTAAAAAAACAACCAACCATAATGCACTAGAAAGGTACATAAATTGTGAAACGCAGCAACCAAATAAAGGTGTTACGTTATCTATATAAACAACAGTTACTAGATCACGTCAAATACATCCCTCAAAAAGCATAGCTATTGTCTCACAAATACTTCATAAGTGTGACAATTATTCTGTGTCAAAATCGTTTTGAGAACCAGAAATTTGCAGCATGGACCATTCGAGACCAAAGCAGACATACTATATATAATGCTTCACTTAATCAAACACATCGCACATAAAACACTGAATTTCAGACTTACTAATCAACAGATCCTAGATAAGCTATCACCTATGTTTAAATAAACTGCGCATATACGGATGGGGTTTTCCATGTTCAAGTTATCCGGGAGGGCAAGCCTTTTTTGACTCATTAGGTGCATTTACCCATTCAGTGTGTTTTTTTTTTCTCACTTAGGTCACTGAACATACAAAACCTAGATATCGTATTTAATAAGTTGATTAACCTAACAGAACGAAATCGCGGTAACCTTCGTCCTTGGTATATATAAACCCAATTTCAAACTTTTTTAATATAAAAACAATCATATAGAAGGAATATCTCACTGTATTCAGTTTCTTTAGGCAAGCCTCCAATGAATATCTTCCTGCAATTTTACACAAAACGTTATCAAAACCAAATTAAAAAATTGGGAAAAAAGTTTAATAATGGAATTAAACATACCCAGGACTAGCACGATCGTTTGATTTTGAATTCATTCTGTTAGATTTGATTTGATTCGATTCAAAATTAGGGTTAGGGTTAAGATTGGGATTGAATATTGGGAATTTGGGTGTATTTATAGAGAGGAGTATGTCGGTGTGTGTGGATTGGTCCTTGTTGTTATTGTGATGTTATAACTTGTGGTTAAAGTTATTGGTGTTTACACTTTGGTCCATGAACTTGTGTTTTTGTGATTGTGTGGATAATAGGGGTGCTATTCGGGTCGGGTTGGTCGGGTTCGGGTCAAACGGGTCGGGTCCAAGTCGGGTCGAGGGTAAAAATGATATACCCGAACCCGACCCTATTTGAACTCGGGTTAGTCGGGTTCGGGTCAAATCGGGTCGGGTCAACTCGGGTCGGGTCAACTCGGGTTCGGGTCTGTCCCATTTATATATTAGTATATATGTTATTGTTAGGAACACGTTTTAATTATTTACAAGTCTTGTTCATTTATAATGTTGCAAGTTTAATAGGATTATATTGTTTGTAATTATGGACCGGTCCATTAGTAATCCATGGACCGGTCACAATAGATAGTTCATGTTAGTAACATGCATGGGAATATTCCTAGAATGATTCCCTCCCATTGCCTATAAATACAAGGCATGGGGTACATTCTAAATGTCGGTTTTTTCATGCATTGTGCGGAAGCTATGCTCGTGTAATCTTTGATCTAATTGGAAAGCCTACCATTCTTATTCTTCTCTTCTTAGTTCTCTTCTCTTGTTTAGCTTATTAGCTTATTGTTTAATTTCATACGTAGCTTATTAATCTAGATAGTAGTACGAGTTCTTATTGTCTAAACGTGTGTGTGTTTGAGATCTAAACGGGAAACTACAAGTGGTATCATACGCCAAGGGATTATTAGGATAGTGTGTTTGAGTCGTTAGTATTAGTGATTACGTTGGTTTTTTAAGATCTAGTAAGGTTTTCGTTCAAATCTTTACGTTATAACTCTTACTTGTGTTGATAAATCACTTTGAGTCGTTAAAAATTTCACAAATCTTCGTCCACTTTCATTATCTAATCGTTAAACAAGCTTAATCTTCGTTAAAACTATTGGTTCCTAATCGTTTAACGTCAAAAACAATAGTGATTTTTGGTTATTTGAATGATTTAGTGTAATCCGTATTATTAGCGATTGGAAAAAGTTGATGAAAAGTGCTACTTTGGTTTCTGAGTGAACTTCGACAAAAAGGGGTTTTATCGCAGTTGGCAATCAAGAAAGATTAGGGTTTCATCGCAGTTGCAAGTTAACTAAGGGTTCTATCGCATTTGGCAATCAAGATAGATTAGGGTTTAATCGCATTTGGGAGATCTTCGATTATCGCATTTGAGACTCAGTATTGTACTTTCTTGTATTAGAAAGATTACATACTTCGACTTGGTTGCTTCTCTTCTCTTGTATTAGAGATTGAGAATTTATCGAAATTGGACTTGTGATAAAATTATCGCAGTTGCTATAAATTATCGCAGTTTGATTTCTTATCTTATCGCAGTTGATATTTTATCACTCTATAAGATAATTTTTCAAATTGAAATTGTTTATCGCACTTCATAGTTTTTATCGCATTTTCTATTTTCGTTATCGCTATTGAAGATTATCGCACTTGGTGAATTGTCCTTATCGCATTTGGTGAATTGTCCTTATCGCACTTGGTCAACTGATATTATCGCACTTGGTGAACTCAATTCATCGCATTTGGTGTCCTAGGTTATCACATTTGGTGAATTGACCTATCGCATTTGGTGAACAGTACATATCGCATTTGAACAAAATCTTTTGGATTTTTCAAAATCAACTTTCCATAACTCATCAACACATATCTTAATTATCTTCAAGATCCAGATATGTCTCAACCACCTCACTTCAATTACTACTATCAGCTACAGCAACATCCTCAACAACAACAATTCCATCCTCAGTATCAACAACAACAAGCATTCGTACAACAGCATCAATTTCTCTCTCCACCACAAGTATCCCCACAACAAATCATGCAACAGAATCAACAAGTGCAGAATTACTCATCCTACTCCAGAGAACCTCATTGGTTTAACAAGATGTGTGAAGCAATTAGTAGTCAGCAATCACGTCATGAAGCTGGAAGTCAAGAAACTCCACCAATGCTAACTCCGGGTAACTACGTGCAGTGGGCTAGTAGATTCCTCAGATTCGTTGAACTGAAAAAACCCCATGGTCAGTATCTCAAGAAGGTCATTGAAGAAGGACCCTATCCTATTCCAGCGACTGTAGTTTCAGCAACTCCAGAGAGAGAAGAAACATCCACACCCATTCCGGTTGCTAATTACACAACTGAGCAAACATTACAGCAAGAGGCAAACCAGTTGGCTATGTCTTTCATACTTCAAGGAATTCCTAATCCTATCTACCGAAGTATTGATGCTCAAAAGACAGCCAAAGATATGTGGGAACATGTTCATCTTCTCATGGAAGGAACAGAGTTAAACCAAGAAGATCTTGAGTCCAAATTATATATGGAGTACACACACTTCATCATGGAACCAGGGGAGACCATTGAATCTTACTACCACCGTTTCACCAACATTATCAACGATCTTGATCGTCATGATATCAAGTTACCAAAAATTGCTATCAATTCCAAATTCCTTGGATGCCTTGGTCCTGAATGGCAAAAATATGCAACCTTTGTGAGGCAAACAAAGAAAATTGGTGATGTCAAATACGGACTCATGTATGATTATCTCAGACAACATCAATCAGAAGTGGATAAAGAAATTGCAGCACGAGGAGGCTTCACACCAGCACCAACACCAAATTCACTTGCTCTCGTTGCTCAATCTAACTTCTCTTTACCACAACAGGAATTTGGCAACTCATCTTTTCAACCAACCATTCCACCCCAACCTCATAATCAAATCATTCCTTATGAAGCACCACAACCATACTCTGATAACCAGCTGGTTCCATACAACAACACCGATTCAGTAATGTACTCAAATGCAGACTATGATGAAGAAGAGGATGCTTTCAATTCACTTAATGAAGCATTTGGATTGATTGCTAACGCATTTGGAAGATTCACCAAATCCAACAACCGTCTTCGTTCATCTTCAAATACAAGGAATCAGGCAGTTGTTCATGATGGCAGAGTTGAAGTTCAGAATAGGTCTTCAGGTCGATATGGTTCGGGAAATCGTGGATATGGTAATCAAAGGGTTCAGTCAGGAAGTAATAGGTACAATACTGCAGGGGCAAACAGAAACAGTATGGGGAATGTTCAGAGAGGAAATTCGAATGTTGGGAATGGTCAGAAAGGCATTGCTAATACATCTATCACTTGCTACAATTGTGGAGGGAACGGTCATATGGCTAATGCTTGTCCAAAGCCGAGAACAATGGGCAGTCAGTATCACAAAGAAGCTCTTATGATGGCACTCAAAGATGAAAGGGCAGCTGGAATGATGACTCAGAATGATCAAAGTTTTATGGCAAATGTGGAATCAGATGATGAGATGGAAGACCTTGAGGCAAATGCAGCAGTCATGCTTATGGCTAACATGCAAGAGATGAATATGTCCGAGTCAGGCCCGGTTTATGATACCGATGGTCTTTCTCAGGTACCTGATCCGATATGTCTTATTCATGAAATTGCTTCACCGTCTGCATCTTCATCTACAAACGAAACTTTTGTTCAAAATGAGTCATTATCATCATCATCCGATGATCAAGATAACACGGTTGTATCATTTGATGATGATAAAACAGTTGTTTCCTTTGATGATCTCATCGATGATGCTAATTGTGATCATATTGAACAAAAAGATCCTTTGCATGATCAAGATTCGGAATTACAGGCCTTGTTATTGACCACCCAGTCACAAATAGAAAAATGCAATGACATCAATCAGAAACTCAAAGAGAAAATTGCAGTGTTAACAAAGGATAATGAGTGCTATAAACTACAACTTTCTGGATATCTTAAACAAGATAAACGTGAAAAAAGTTTTGAAAAGGCTTTCCAACAAGAGTACGTAAAAGTTCAAAATTTAGAAAGTCAAGTTCGTGAGCTAACCATTGCCAAAGCTGAACTTTTCTCTCAGAAAGAAAAGGATCAATTGGAGTTTAAAATTCAAATTGAGACTTTACATTCTGAATTGTTGAAAACTCAATCTGAGCTTTCTGCATCTCAGAAGGATCTTCTTGAAGAAAAGAAAGCCAATCGGAAATGTGTTGACTCCTATCTTGATCAAATTCTGGATTTGGAAACCAAACTCAAAGACTTTCAAAATGTTGTGTATAAAACGGGTAATTCTGTAACGCAAATTCAAAAGAATGTTGTAAAACCAAGTCCTAAAGGAGTAAGTTTTGCACTTGGCAGTGACACACCCCGCAATTTACACAAAGCACTCAAAGAAAATCCTAAGTTGTACAATGCAACATTTCTGTTAGATGATTCCTTTCAACGTGTTGTTATGTATTCTGTTGATGAAGAAACTGATTTTCTTGAAAACAAGATTGAGGGTCGATCAAAGTCACAAACAAAGTTTTCAAACGTACATTACGATTATAATGCACGACCTCATTTGAGCAAATCATTTGTTCCTCCTAAGGATCATCCAGAACAAACGTTAACATACACAAACATAAGTGCTACCTCGTCTATAACTTCTGATCCTACGACTGGTGTACAATTTAAAGATTGTTTGACAGAGGATCTTGTTGATCCACAAATGCCTAAAGAATGTCGGGTTCTTCGATATTTTCAGACATTTATGGATGACATTTCTCGTTTGGAGAGTGAAATTGAGTTCAGTTCTCAAATTCCTATCTCGTCTTTTCTTTCTCCTGTTCAGAAAGAAAAGAAGGAGATTCTTCAAAAGAAAATTCTTCCTCATGTCAGAAATCTGAAAAAGGGTGCAACAAGATGGGAAGAGGAGTTACATACGGATTTAGCATCTATGAAATCCATTTTCAAAGCTAAAGATGACAAGGTTCAACGTCAAAAACTTCAAAAGAAATTTTTAGCAAACGAAAATGATCGACTCTTGGAAAAAGTCTTGTGTTATGACGTAGTCTCTGTGATTATGAATTCGCTCTATGAATCTGGTAATGCGTTAATTATGAATGATCATGCTGTGGATATTAAGATGTTGCATATGGAGATTGCTAATCTGATACATGAGAATGAGACTCTTCGACAAATCAATGGTGATGTGGAAAACAAAGTTTTTAATCTTCAAAAACGGTTGGACTGGTGTCAAAAACAAAGTCTTGAATTTGAACTCAAATTTCAAAATCTCATGGGATCTCTATCATTTCAAAACAGTCATGAAGAAAACAAAGAAACAAAGGCTTTCTTAAAAGTTAAACTGTTTAAAAATGAAAAAGACCTGGATGAAGTTATTCAAAACAGAAATGACACAGTCTACCTAAACAGGAAATTAGATTCACAAAATCAAGAGTTCCAACACATCATTATTGATTTGAAGAAGAAGATCAGAGTTTTAGACAAAAGCAAAACAAACAGTCATAAGATTGCTCCAAGAATGTATGTAGTGGACAAAGAACTTACCCAAGCATCTGACACAACCACTGATTCAGCTACTTGTGATTCCACAGGACTAGAAACCACCTCTAAGATCAACCACTCCAAGACTCACAAGAAACAAAGGAAGAATAGAGTCAAGAAATCTAAGAAGGAAGTATCTAAGTCTGAAGAAGTCCAAGAAAGTAGTTTGAATAAAACAAATGTAACATCACTAGAATTGCACTTACCTGAGTCTAGTTCTAGGAATGATGTAACAGATGATAACTCTTTGCATATTAATGAAGATGCTTTGGTTGATGCTACTTGTATCTTTTGTCGTCATAGCATACTATCTGGTAATCATACAAAATGTGTTGCTAAAACTTTGCTGACTAAGAGAAAGAAACGACCTAGTGGCGCTTCCTCTAGGCTTAAAACCATTAAGAAATCCATTTTAGGAATGCCCCCACTAGATGTTTCTGAGGAGAAAATAGAAAAGCCCCAATCCAAGACCAAAAAGTCACCTAGTGCATACCTTAGGAAAAAGGCAGAGACTAGTTGGACCTGGCAACGCTGGTTACAGAATACTTTTGATTTCAAATGGTTACCTAAAGTACTAACATCTTGTGTAACTAACCCAGCGGATCCAACCGTTATCAATTCTCCACCTGTTTCCGATGTTTGTGATGCAGGTGATTCAAATCGTCCTTTGGATTGTTGATAGCGGGTGCTCCCGACATATGACCGGCAATCTCAAACTTCTTCAGAACTTTATTGCAAAGTTTATTGGAACGGTCAGATTTGGGAATGATCACTTCGCTGCAATTATGGGCTATGGGGATTATATTAATGGGAACATCGAAATTAGTCGTGTGTATTATGTTGAAGGTCTCGGTCATAATTTGTTTTCCGTGGGACAATTCTGCGATGGAGACTTGGAAGTAGCATTCAGGGAGAAAACATGCTTTATTCGTGATCTTCAAGGGAACGACCTTATGAAAGGGAAACGCGGAACAAGTCTGTATTCTATCTCCTTTGACGGCTTGACAGCTTCTTCTCCTATTTGTTTACTCTCCAAGGCTCATCCCACGAAAGCTTGGTTATGGCACAAAAGATTGTCTCATCTAAATTTTAAAACCATGACTGATCTTGCCAAGAAGAAATTAGTTGACGGTTTACCAAAGTTCAGATATGCCAAGGATCACTTGTGTTCTGCTTGTGAACAAGGGAAAAGTCATCGTGCCCATTTTCCTCCCAAAACAGAACACAGCACAGACCATGTCCTACAACTGCTTCATATGGATTTATGTGGTCCGATGCGCGTTCAGAGTATTAACGGGAAGAAGTATATTCTAGTAATCGTAGATGATTATTCAAGATGGACTTGGGTTTATTTTCTTCGGACTAAAGATCAAGTTCCTTCTATTCTCATCACGTTTCTCACCAAGATTCAAGTTCAAGTCCGTAACACCGTCCGAATCATCAGAACAGATAACGGGACTGAATTTAAGAATCAAATCATTCGGGATTTCACAGAGAAACATGGGATTGTTCATCAGACTTCCATAGCTCGCACTCCGGAACAAAATGGTGTAGTTGAAAGACGAAACCGGACGCTCGTGGAAGCAGCTCGAACTATGCTGATCAATGCCCAATTACCAGATTATCTTTGGGCTGAAGCTGTCAACACTGCCTGTTATACTCAGAACCGTGCAATGATCACCAAAAGACACACCAAAACACCATATGAGATTATACAAGGGAGAAAACCAAACATCCACCATTTTCACGTCTTTGGAGCTTTGTGTTATCCGAAGAATGATAAGGATGATCTTGGTAAACTTAAGGCTAAAGCAGATATTGGGATCTTTGTTGGATACTGTGAGAACTCCAAGGGATATCGTATTTGGAATCGTCGGACTGGAGATATTCAAGAGACCATACACGCTAATTTTGATGAACTCACCGAAATGGCTTCTGAGCAAGACCGCTTAGAACCCGCACACAACCGTCTGAACTTTCCTGAATCTTCATCTGCACCCCTACCTTTCAACAGGAAGGATCTGGAAGATTTGTTTGCACCAATGTTTGATGACGTTCATGTTACTAGTGCATTAGATGCTTCCACCAATTCCGCTGCTCAACAACTTCCGTATCAAGCACCTGATCCATCAGCATCTACATCTACAGTAGTTGTTGATGATGCACCACAACCTGAATCATCATCATCAATGGAGAAAACACCTCAACCAGCAGTTGAAGATTCATCTCCCATTTCTAACAATGTTCCACCACCAACAGGATATGACGGGAACGCCTTCTTTAATCCATTTGCTCCACCACCAACTGTTCCAGATTCCGGAGAATCATCATCGAGCAACATGGACCCGTCATATCATCATCACAACGTTCAACACTACCCATCAACTCATAAATGGACAAGGGATCATCCATTAGTAAATGTGATTGGCAACCCAGATAAACCCGTAATGACCCGACAGAAACTCCACACAGATGGTGAAACATGCATTTATGCTCTCACTGTTTGTCAATCTGAACCGAAAAATATCAAAGAGGCCTTGACTTACGACAATTGGATTGAATCAATGCAAGAAGAGTTGGATCAGTTCAAGAGATTAGAAGTTTGGGAACTCGTTGAAAGACCAGATGGAGTTTATGTTGTGGGATTAAAATGGATTTGGAAAAATAAGCTGGATGCAGAAGGAACGGTTATTCGGAACAAGTCTCGGTTGGTTGCTAAAGGGTATAGCCAAGAAGAGGGAATTGACTTCGAGGAATCCTTTGCACCAGTGGCTAGGCTAGAGGCAGTGAGAATGTTTCTGGCATACGCGGCTCATAAGAACATCACAGTTTATCAAATGGACGTGAAGACTGCATTTTTGAACGGACAACTTCGTGAAGAGGTGTATGTTTCACAACCAGAAGGCTTCGTTGATCCAGAACATCCACAACATGTTTACAGGCTTAAGAAAGCTCTCTACGGTCTTAAACAAGCCCCGAGGGCATGGTACGATAAACTTGCTGCATTCTTGCTTGCTAATCATTTTACTAAAGGATCTGTGGACCCGACTCTGTTTATACAAAAACACGGGGAAGACATTCTCATCGTACAAATTTATGTGGATGACATCATTTTTGGGTCTACCCATAAAAAGTACTCAAACGCTTTTGCAAAACTAATGAAACAAAACTTTGAGATGTCCATGATCGGTGAATTAAACTTTTTCTTAGGATTACAAGTTCACCAGTCACCTCGTGGTATATTCTTGAGTCAGTCTAAATATGCACAAGAGATATTAAAGAAGCATGGCATGACAACTAGTGACACCTATAACACCCCAATGGCCTCCTCATCCCCGAAGCTAGATGCTGATTTACATGGGAAACCCACTGATCCTACAAATTATCGTAGTATAATTGGGTCTCTTATGTATCTCACAGCTAGCAGACCGGATCTTGTATTTGCCACATACCTGTGTTCACGCTATCAATCTAACCCAACAGAAAGACATTTATCTGCTGTTAAAAGAATCCTTAGATACATCAAGGGAACCATTAATTTGGGGATCTGGTATCCAAAGGATTCTGGTTTTGCACTAACTGCTTTTTCAGATGCGGATCATGCGGGATGTATTGATACAAGGAAGAGCACATCTGGTGGTGTTCAATTCCTCGGTGACAAGCTGGTGTCCTGGCAGTCAAAGAAGCAAGATTGTACGTCTCTCTCATCAACAGAATCAGAATATGTAGCCATGTCTGCCTGTTGTGCTCAAATCATTTGGATGCGATCACAACTGATGGACTATGGTTACATATTCAACAAAATACCGATGTACTGCGACTCCAAGAGTGCCATAGCTATCTCATGCAACACAGTCCAACATTCCAAGTCCAAACACATTGCTCTCAGATATCACTTCATCAAGGAGCATGTGGAGCAGGGTACCGTTGAGCTGTATTTTGTGGGAACGGAACACCAATTGGCGGATCTTTTCACGAAGGCTTTACCTCATGAACGTTTTGTGAAATTAGTTCACCAAATTGGAATGCGATGTTTGACTCCTCAGGAATTGTCAAATTTTCTCAAAAACTAATATTTGAGTCAAACATCCAAAACTATCTTGTAAATATATATTTAAAAAAAAAAAAAAAAAAAAAAAAAAAAAAAAAAAAAAGTGCAAGTACAATTCCTTCTCCAACACTCTGTTCATTTTTCAATTTTTTTGAACACGTGTTGAGGGGGAGTCATAATTTTTCCAAAATATTAAAATTGTACTTGCATATTTTCAAAAATAGTTGTTTCAACAAGTTTTTGGTGATAAGATGTTAAGATAGAAAACTATGTGCCTTAAATGTAACAAATGAGACTTAGTTTTTTAGCATGATGATGGTTTAGGACCTAGTGATCAAAGTTGCTTAGGTTAGGGGACTTAATGTGTAAAATAGTCAAAGTTAAATGTTAGATATTTAAACCGCAGTTATTGCTCTGCTATTTTCACCAACCAAAGTTAATTCACTCCACCAACCATCATCAACGGCCAACAATCATTCCACCAATCCAAACAAGATCTTTAATTTCTGTGAGTGTTTCTGTGTTTATAATGCTAATATAAAAGATGGTTTTGAACGATATCATGATCCAACGGCTAGAACACCTAAAATTGAAATAGTTAGTTCTAGGGTTTGCGTTAAAATTGGGAATTTTGATCAAGGATGTTTGTATTGAAAATGATTGCACGATAACACTTTTACAATGTTAGGGAACCTATATTGCATGCTTAATCATACCCAGAAACCACAAATTAGTCGAATTGATTTTTAGGGTTTAAGCAACGATTTGGGGAAAACTTTGTGAATGCGTTTTTGTGTAATGTGCTTATTGAAATATTGTTGTCTGATGTTTAATTGAGTATTGCCATGCTTGAATCATACCCAGAAACACTTTAAGAGATTCGATTGAAGTTTAGGGTTTATCAAGAACAAGAACACAAGCAGATTTGATTCTTGATTATTTGTGGTTCGTATATGTTATAACTTTGTCCAAATGATTAAAATAGTCATCTAAGTTGATTGTGAATATCTGTGGACATATAACATAAGTAATAATGAATCACGATAAAGAATTTGAGTGTTTGTTCATCGTTACAAATCTATCGCAGTTGAGAAAAGTGTTCGATAACTCTTGTATTAGAGTTTATCGAAGTTGGCCAAAATTATCGCAGTTGTGATAGTTATCGCAGTTGTGATAGTTATCGCAGTTAAGATAATTATCGCAGTTGAGATTTTTATCTTGATTGGCTTGATTATCTTGATTGATATAATTATCGCAGTTGAATGATTATCGCAGTTGGATAATTATCGCAGTTGGGATGTTTATCGCAGTTGGGATGATTATCGCAGATGGGATGATTATCGCAGTTGGATAAATATCGCAGTTGGAGTTGTTATCTTGATTGGATATTTATCGCAGTTGTTATAGTTATCGCATTTGTTATATTTATCGCAGTTGTCTTTGATTATCGCAGTTGTGATCTGATGTAGAATTTAATCAATTTCCTTAGGTATATTTTTATATACTTATTGAAATTTATCAAATTTTATTGAATTTGGCTAATTCTTGATAAATTCTTTGATCAAGCATATATCAACTAATCATAAATACAATAGGGTGCCATGTGTTGTTCTTTAAACTAACAATTTTCTAACAAACATGCATTCTGTATACTTGAATATGATTGTTGATTCAGATACACATCAATGGCATCTTCCCAACAACAACCACTTCCTGCTCTTACCAAAGAAGAAGTCTTTCCTCGTGGGTATACTCTGGAAATAGGGAAGAACAATTCAAGGGTAGAATTGGACAAGATCAAATGTTCTGATCCAAGTTGTCAGATTGCTATAGAGATCCTCAAAGCTCACAAATGCAGGGATATTCTTGACAGCTCAGACACTATTCCAGAGCTTTATATTCATCAATTCTGGGATACCTTCACTAAGAGCAATGATGACAAGTACTTTACTTGCACACTGGATCGGAAGCAAATCAGAGTTACACCTGCTACTCTCAGAAAAGCCTTGAAACTTCCAGAGGCACCTGAAGTTGCTGCCCGATTCCACCCAACACCTTCAGAGTCAGAGGTCATGCAATTCCTGGAGGATATTGGTTATGATGTTCAGCCTGACACACCATTAACCACAATCTCCAAGGTTAATGCCAGATACATTCCTCAACCCTGGAGGACTATCTTCTTCATCGTAACACATTCAATATCTGGAAGAGATAGTGGGTTCGAGCATCCAAGACTGGCTCATCTTCAAGTCTTATGGGGATTTCTAAATGAAGAACCTATTGACTTTGCTGCTCTTATTTGGGATGATATAATGTACTTACAGCGTAAAATTTTCAAGAAAATCCCATTTGTTCGATTCACCAAAGTTCTTATCAGCTACTTACTTGATCAACATGAAGACATTGATAAACGTCCTACAGATCAAGAAGTTCATGAATATAGCATGGATAAAACATTGGGCAAAGTTTATTTTCCGAAGGAGAGTACACGAAAGCAAGGTTCAAGGTTGCCAGAATTTTTGATGCCAGAAGAGGTTAGAGAAACAAAAGCTTATCATGATTATGATCTAGCATACCGTGAACGTCGTGTAGGTCTTGCCAAGATGGTTGAAGAACCTAAGTCTTCTAAGACTCGTTCAAAAGGTAAGACTAAGGCAGGAAGTGCCTCAAGTATCTCTAAACCTAAAGGTAAACATCCAAGATCAACATTCATCAAGAGGAAAGTACCCAGCAAACCACAGCCAAAACCAGAACCATACAGAATCATTGATGAAGATACAGAATCTAACTCTGAATCAACTGAATCTGAAGAAGAACATGTTTTTATGACTGAAGAAGAAGCTGAACTTCACAATCAGATCTCTAAGGAGAATGCACAAAAACAAAGTCTCAAAACATTAAGAGCAGATGAAGAGTGTAGAGCAAAGAAAGTATTGGAACAACAGAGAGAGTATGAAAGAAACACATGGGGTTGGAAAATCACAAAATGTTCCTAAACCAGCTTCGACCCAAGACGATCCGGTTAATCAACCCGGAGGGTCTGGAGCTGAATCAACAAAGGTATCTTCACAGCAAACAAGTTCGGTTAATCAACCCGACTTGGGAGCATCAACTCAGGAGGAACAAGAAAAAGATCAGGACAGCAACATTGTTTTATCTGACAAGGATATTTCGGATTCTATGTTTGATGACAATCCAGAAGAACAAATACGCAATGATGATAATGACGAATGGAACTTAGAAGAAGAAAAAGATATTCTTGGAGACAAAACAACTGAAGCAGCCAAAGATCTTGAAGAAGCGGCTAAACAGGAGGAAGAAAGAAAACGTAAGGAGGAGGCTCAAGCTAATCTGGAAGCAGATAGCTACCTTCGTTCTGACACTCCAACACCTCCTCCTTCCCCTCCAAAGGACTTAGCCAAATCTGCACTGACTATGGTTGTTTATAAACCACAACAGCAGCATGAACAATCATCAGTTCAGCCCTCATCTGCTTCTTCACCGAAGACACCTCCTGGGTCACCACCGAAGAATCCAACACCTCCCCCTCACCTCAAAAAGAATCAAGTACTAAATCTGATGAACCAATTCCCTCTCTCACTCCATCATCTTCACGATCTTCATCACCAAAATCTAAAACAAAAGCAACGGTTTCTGAAGATATTCGTAAGGCTTACAAAGGAAAGAGCAAGAGAAGGATCGTCCAAGTTACAAAAGTTGAAGTTGTATCTCCTGCAGCAAAGAGACTCAAAAAGGCTGTAAAGAGAGCACAAGCTCAACGAGACAACCAAGCTACAACTAAATTGGCTGAAATGGAAGACTTAGTCAAGAAATTGTCTCAACAAATGGAAGAAATGCAGAAAAGTAAGAAGCAGATCGATGAATTCCTTGGTTTCAACGTCAAAGATCATATGACCCGCAAGGCAAAGAAATTTGTTAAGCAATTTCTTCCTGATCTTCAACAAAACATCAATGATCATATTGATTCACAACTTGATGCAAAGATCAAAGAAGCCGTCTCTTCTTCTTCTCAAACCAAACCACTTCAAGATCTCTCCATTGAAGATATTGAGCTTGTACTTCTCGACAAACTCTTTGCTATCCTCTCTCCCTCTCCAGAAGAAATCAATCTGATCACAGCTCTTCGTGCACACATTGACAAGAAATCATGCAAAGAAACTGCTGACAAAGGTAAACGAATTAGAGAAGATGATGAGGATGATCAGGACCCTAAACCCACACAAAAGAAACACAAAGGCGGGTCAGGGATTCACATACAGGAGTCAACTGAACATAAACCAGCACCTCAACCTCCTAAACATCAATCCTCTGGTCCAACTGAAACCGAGCATCACAATGACCAATTCACTAATGAAGATATGGACTTTCAGCCACACGATGATCAGCCTCATTCACCATCACCATCACCGTCACCAAAGTCAAAGCCATCCAAGTCCAAGCCTTCACACAGCAGAAAGTCATCTACTGGACCAACGGTTATCTCATGGCTGGATAATGATACGGATGTGCTAGGAAATGAATGGTTCGATCATCTTGCAAGCGCTCAAGTTCAGACTGACGAAGCTTCACGAGTTGAAGACAGCACCTTTGCTGTTACTCAAGAAATTAAAAGAACTCTCAATATCAAGAAAATGACCAAGAAAGAACTTCGTCGGATCAAGAATGATGCTTTCCTTCTTCTGAAGAACAAATCCAATAGCGCAGCAGAACTCGAATATCACCTTGAAAACATTGCACGGGCAATGTCAAGTGACTTTGACTGGGCTAGTCCAGACATCGTCAGGCAAGTTGGCAAGCATCAACCATTCACCACTGATTGGACCAAGCCACTGCCCGTGATTCGAAAACATCATCATTCGGAAATTCCCTTTCTAATGTTCTTCAACAAAGACTTGGAACTTCTAAAGAATGGAGCTCAAGGGACGACAAAGTACGCTACATCTATCACTTTCACACCAGCTGCTCACTACACACAATCAGCTATTGAAGAGGCAGCTATCAACAGCAAACTGTTTGTTAAACAGCTCGTCAAATATGATCGTGATGCAGAGCTGGGGATTCATCACTGGTACTCTAAAAGACAAACCTGGTACAAGTACAAGCTTGCCCTCCAGAAATCTAAAGAACCAGTTTACAGTGATCTCAGAATCTTGGCCGTCATCAACGTAAGCGGATCCAGAAAATGCGATTATATATTTCTAGACGAGATCACAGTAAAGAGAATCGACAACAACCTCTACACATTCTCAGAGGCGGATTTTCCTGATTTGAGTCTAAGTGATATCGAAGACATGTATCTAATGAAGATTCAAGGCAAACTGCAGCATCTTACCAATGAGCTTCGATATGCACTTAGCACTTCCCTTTGTCATTACATCAGGAGAACCATCATCAAAGAACGTGTCGAAGATCTCCAGCTTGGTGTTGAAAGTTATCAGACTCAGCTTAACCTTGTTGAACCTCAGTTCCTTCTAAACAGCAACAAGGATCCTCAGTACACCATGCTACATCGTCCAAATTTTGGGTTCGTCTACAGGAGCACAACTGATTTTCACCGATTCATGGCATTCACTGAAATTCACAAGTTCTGTGATGATACTCTCAAGAGTGTACGTGATGGGCTAGCTAATAGAGTTCGAGATTCGATGTTGGGAAAATCCAGAAGATGGAGTTCAAAAGAGCTGCGACAAGTAAAGGAATTCATTCGGAAGATGGAAGAACGGTTATACCATCGAGATCAGATAAGGAGGCTTGAGAGCTATGTTGGGGGTCGTCCACCGTTCGCCATCAGGCTATTCCAGAGATCAGACCCAGTTTTCACAACTTTTGGCAAGGGCGGTTGATGTAAGAATTTATTATCATATTACATTATTCTAATTCTTTCCATATTGGCCTAAGCATTACGGTTTGTGCACACATAACAGTGTACAACCCGGACCTCCAAGAAAGGACCCTGAGGTACGCTTCAGTGCCTCAATCCTGAAAAAGGAGCGAAAGCTTCTTACTTATGAGCAGAATTAAAATCAGAAAGTTTTCCAACGTTTTTCAAACATTCTGCTCATAAGAACAAATATTCCCTTGTTAAGGGGGAGTATTTGAAAATATAATCTTTGTTCAAAGAATTATAAATGTTCTTGAAATTCTTCCCTAAAACTCAAAAACAGCATATTTTAATCATAAACGTTTTTCCAAAAACATCATGAGTATGCTATTTTTGAGGGGGAGAAGAAAAAGATGATTAAAATATATGATGTCTCATTTGCTGAAATCTCGTGTGCTCAAACTCAGAATTGACCCTCGAATTGACGAATAGGAAAGTCAGTAGTCGAAAGGACATGTCCCGGACGGGTAATAATTTCAAGCCAGTTTATCTGGTGATGTAAGCGTGTCTCGCAAAGGACGTGTCTGAGTAGAATGTACCGATTTCGAGCGATAATCTTTGAATCTGATCTGGACGGGTAATAATTTCAAGCCAGTTTAACTGGTGATGTAAGCGTGTCTCGCAAAGATCAGGTTCATTGAAAGTCAATCAATTCAAAAAGTGCCAACTCTTTCCGGCATGTGCAAATTTCAAAATTTAATACTTGTGAGCACATGTTAAGGGGGAGTATTTCTGAAAATCATCAAACTCTCAAGGTGTCAACAAAATGTATTTACAATTATCGACACTTTGAGAGATTTTCAATGGTTTGGTTTATGGCATCATTAGGATAGTCATGGAGTTACAAGGTGACTAAGGTTAGGGAAAACCGTCCTATGATCCGCCAGAGCCGGAGGGATCTACCTAAGGACAATACCAATAGTTTAGAACTAGAAAGTCCTAGGTATGATATCAAAAGGAGAAAATGAATGAACGGAGATAGAAGGGGTTGAAGAATTAAAAAGAAAAGTAAAGAAAAGGGTGAAAAGAAATAGCCCTCCATCTGTTCAACCTTAGGGCAGACACCGGGTTCAATTCATAATCTACTGGTTGATGAGCATCACCGGTATTGAAGACCAAAGACGTCATGGACCCAGTGACGCACTAAAAAACCTTCTAAGCCACTCAAGTGTCTCTCAAAAGACATTTGTTTCATTCACACGGAGAACCCTTCATAATCTATCGACATCTCATTACGAGATTGTTGATATTGAAAAGGAGGCAATCTGCTCCACGCCTCCGATGACCAAACAAATGTGCACTTATTGAGTCTAGAGCCATGAGATTCATCAAAGGTCTCTTAGGTACACGTAGTATTACTCTGCTGTTCTATATCATGGGCAGCGGATGTAAAATTAAGAAAGTGTCCTTCGCAGATCTCAGCAATCTGCCAAGAACATTCATGAGAGAAGTCACAATTGTGATTATCAATGATTGAATGGAAATCCTGCCAGAGCAACATCAAACAACTCTGTCAGCAGGTCACTTCGGTAACTCCTTATGGGTTACGCTTAGTGTTTGCTCCAAAAGGTCTACAGTCGTGGGGTGATCTCCAGCGACTCACTGAATCGTGGGTGCACTTCGGTGTGTCCGTGTAATCCCTTTCGGGGGAATCCGGTTCAGAACGGTCTGGGTTAGGATTTGAGAAAGTCTTCACACTATGCTGTTGATGATCTCAAGTCTGAGCCTGTAAGTACCGGTTGGTACGTGCTGTTGCTGCTGTTGCTGCTGCTGCTGCTGCTGAGGAGCTGGAGTTCGACCATCAAGACTCCATCATGCTTATATTTTGAAGAAATGTTCTCTTAATGACTCAGTTATTACAGAAGTTCAACACAAGCTATAGTAATGTCAAAAGTTCAAGCATCTCAACCTTTCACAAGTTTAAAGATTGAAAAGTGAGAACATATTACAGATAACAAGTCAAAAATATATGAGCATGATGGAGAAGACAAGAAGACGTTGGAGATTGGCAGATAGAGACAACATCACATCATCATTACACAAGAACAAAGAACCAAAGATTATAAAGACGTCAGAAGCCTAAGAAGCAAAGAAGACGTCGGGCAACATTGATGATCAAGACTTAGGGGGAGATTGTTAGGAACACGTTTTAATTATTTACAAGTCTTGTTCATTTATAATGTTGCAAGTTTAATAGGATTATATTGTTTGTAATTATGGACCGGTCCATTAGTAATCCATGGACCGGTCACAATAGATAGTTCATGTTAGTAACATGCATGGGAATATTCCTAGAATGATTCCCTCCCATTGCCTATAAATACAAGGCATGGGGTACATTCTAAATGTCGGTTTTTTCATGCATTGTGCGGAAGCTATGCTCGTGTAATCTTTGATCTAATTGGAAAGCCTACCATTCTTATTCTTCTCTTCTTAGTTCTCTTCTCTTGTTTAGCTTATTAGCTTATTGTTTAATTTCATACGTAGCTTATTAATCTAGATAGTAGTACGAGTTCTTATTGTCTAAACGTGTGTGTGTTTGAGATCTAAACGGGAAACTACAGTTATTCATGTGCATATATATATATATATATATATTTAAAAATACCTTACTCATTTATAGCCTTTATCCAGTTATTAGTTATAAATATTGATATATGATTGTTTTTGTTAATAAGCTGGTTTCAATAAGCTGTTCGCTTATAAGCATAATCTGTTTAATAAAGCAATCCTAAACACCCCTGAGCAATACCAAGTTACCAAATAGTCAAATACCTTATTGTTAGTATTCATTGTCTAGACACTATTGAGTTTGAATGTTTGTTGAAAGAAGTTTCTCAGATCATCAATAGGAAAACCATAAGTATATCAGTCACATGAACGTAAATTAATTCCAAGTTTGTAGGTTTTTGCATATTGATTTTCAAAAGTCTGTATCTAACTTTGACGCAGGGTAGATCATTTTTTCATTTTAAAGAAGTTACATATTTTAACATTCAATGTTGGATCTTTTGAGAACAGATGTACTAGTCAAACGTTGCTTTATGATTTCTCATTTCCTTAACTTTGTATTCTTTTCGTCTTTCAAGGGGGTGCACGAGCTAGGCCAAGTATCAGAAGAACACCAAAATATGAATCATCTCCACTGGAAAAAAAAAAATCGGGTTAGTCGGGTTGACCCGAACCCGAATAGCAAAGTATTTTGAACCCGAGACCCGACCCTAGTTCATACTCGGGTTAGTCGGGTTGACCCGATTGACCCGAATAAGATTTTGGACCCGAGTAACCCGACCCGAGTATCCTTATTCGGGTTCGGGTCCGGGTCGGGTCGGGATTTATGACACCCCTAATTGTGTGGATAAAAAAGTACACATGAACATAAACAATTAAATCACAATTTGTATATTATTTTATTTTATGAGGAATGATTTGGACACCTAAACTCATGCTCTGTAACACCCCCTAATTTGTTTAGTGGCAGCGGAAAAGTAATTAGGGTGTTACGGTAAAGATCGAGTTAAAATTTCAGAAAACGGCCCAAAATAGGCGTTTTAAAAGTTATATGTCATTCAAATAATAGTTTTGGTATAAAGGTGAAATATCTGATTTGAAAATCAGAAAAGTGTGGTAATTTGAAAAGAATGACATATTTGATTTTACACCATTTTATTTATCAGAGTATAAGATGTCCGCTCCGTGTCTTGTCATACTCCGTTAATTACCTGAGATAAACATGCTTAAAACGTCAACACAATGGTTGGTGAGTTCGTGGAGTTTAAGAGAAAGTAACTTTCTTTCAATAAATTCAAGAGGTGTACAGTGGTAGTTGAAATAAATAATAGTACTTCCTGAAGTAAATAGTAAGTTGCGTTGGGTAAAATCCCCAAGTAAATCATGTATGATCTCAAGTGATCATAAGTTTCAAGTTTTAAATGAAAATGAGCTACGTTGTTATATGCTCGAAATGAAATGATGGGTTAACTTTTAAAAATAACGATATACCAAGCAATTTGGGTTGTCTTTATTAGAAGTCACAATTAAGTCACATATGATAACAATTAAGTTTCAAGTACGGGATCCATAATCCTAACACATAGTGAAAATAATAATCTAGTGTCTAAAATCTATCAGTGTGGAGTGGTGTTTACTAAATACAGTTGTATCCTAATATATATGAAACATTCATATATTCATAAAGTTATATTGCCCTAAGCCTCATGACACGCAAAACGTTAACAGTGTACCGTAAAACGGAGGTGTTCATCAAATTAATGATGAAGGTTTTGCCCTCATGTAATAGGTGATTTACCAATTCCTATTTTTCTCAAATATAGTGCATCACGACTAAATACGACTAACCATATAAGCATTCCGTCCAAGTATTTAGTGGGATAGGTTGTCAGCCTCTAACAGGTTTCGACGATGTTCACTATATTCGCGCTCACCGCAGTGATTAATGGCTCATGATCGAGGGACTTTATGGCATTAAAGTAAACTTAGGCAATATAGGTTTCAGGGGTTCATGGAATATGCGTATTTTATTCTTGGCAATTATTTCTATTGAAATGTAGAAATATCATAGTAAAGTTAACTGTACATTCAGTTGTTATATGAATGCATATAATGAGTCTCAGTATCATGTTACAGCATGTAGCTTGTTATCTTTCAAACACAGTGTTTCAGCTAGCAAGCAATTTGCAAGTATAACGAGCATATATTCTTTCCACATTGTGATTCAAAACATGTAAAGTATAGTTGATGATTTTGAGTAAATCATGAGAGTTTTCAAAGTATGAAAGTAAACTTAAAACAGTTAAAGCATGTATCTCCCCCAAAAGAGTTATTAAAAACAAGTATTAAAAGTAGGGGCCGCGACTCACGGTATGTCATAAGAGTTTTCAAAGTGCTCATTGAAGTATAAACGTCAAGCAAATCATATAGTTGATAAATGAGTAAAATATTTGCAAGCATGTATCTCCCCCAAAAGAGTTATTAACACAAACATTAAAAGGAGGGGCCACGACTCACCTGGAGCGTATCTGACAAGATAGAATTATAAGATCTATGGAAACGATCACGGAAACGTCTTCGATACGAAACCTGAATATGAGGGAAGTCTAAGATTCTGACTTACTACTAACAGTGCGTGTGAAAGTGAGAAATCGTATAACGATTTGATGATATGAGTGTGATATGCTTAAAATGCCTCAAGTTAAGAAAAATAATATCATATATGATATTATTTTGATTCTTATATCAATCGAACCAAGATATTACCCTCTCAAAATATGCTGAAATGATATGCAAAGTGATGTCGCTAAATTTCTAATAACGAAACTTAAATAATGCACAACTAAAATGTAAAATGCATATGAAGTGAGGGGTGAAAAATGGAAAATAAAATAAGAATGTCAAGTGAAATTAATTGGTCCTTGTCCTTTCTAGATTTTATACTTTTTACCCTAACTGTGCTTGCGTTACATCGTTAGTCCTCGGTTAAGTCCATAGTCCATAAATAGTCCAAAATTTGTCCATATGTCCATATAAGGCTTGGAGTTCAATGATATGTCAATTTAGGTCCTCTATAAACTGTTTTCACAGCATCAGTCCATAAGTTTCACAGGTTGGCAGTTTTAGTCCTTTAACATGGAAATGCGTTACATGTTTAGTCCAAAAGTGTAAAAATGGTGGGGAAAAGGTGGGCGACTTTTTAGGAGGCTTATTTACGATTAATATAACTTATTTTAACTGCTTATGTGGTCGTTTGCTTATTTTTCCTACTAATGGGCCTTAACGAGCTACATAGCTAAGCCCACTAGTTGTTTTAGTTATTTTCCAAATATGGTTTATACGTTTCACTTGGGCTGTTTTAAAGGGTTGTAACTCGCTTATTTTTACAAGGTGTTTAAACGAAAAGTGTAGTTTGTTACGTTGTGTAATAGGTCTTATAAAAATAAGACATGGTCGTTAAGTTGGTTCGTGAGTTTTTGAGTCATTTACTAGGCGGCTTGGGCTGTTTTATGTATACACAACACTTAGAATATATCTAAGTGTTTTTCAGTTTTTGTTATACGTGAGAGTTAAGTAGCATGTAATGCAAGTTTTTAAAAGTGAGAGTGGTGTGAGTTGTGTTTCTCAAGCCTTCACAGTGAAGACATGTTACTTCTCGTTTCTTATACGTGTAATACGAAAACAAAATGGAAAAGAGAAGTATACGTTCGAACATGATATCTATATGATGCATGGTTGATATTTTAGATGTGAAAGTGGGTTGTGAGGTGGCTTCTATACCTTCCTCAGTGGAGGTTTGTCACCCCTTGTGGATTCGTGAACTAGTTCTACGTGACACAATATGTGAAAGTTGATACGTTCGGTTCTAGTGTAAAAATGAAACATGCATGTGTGATATGTGGACGTGGGAAATGAAAGTATGAGGAATAATAGGTACTTACTACACCTCTTAAGGTGGTGATGGCTCAGTAGCAATCGGATGGAACACAAAGGAAGGATATCCACTCGCTAGAACCCAAGTTTACGTGTTATACTTGTAACCCATTTGCTTTGAAAATCTCCCAAGCGAAACTAACGAAGTTTTCTGGTCTTGCAGCGAAGTTGTTGTGATGTAGAGGGTTAGAGTGAAGGTATTGAAGGAGTGGTATGAAGTGGTGATAGTGAAATGGGTGGTGCGTATATGTGTGAATGCGTATAGGTTATATAGAAGTTTTTAAGACATTCTCACATGTTTCCACTATGGATGGCAGAAATTGATTGGTCCTTAAAGATGTGTCTCTGACAGGATGAGATTTTAGGAAAGATAGAAAGAGTGGACAACTTATCTTTTGTTTTTGCAATTTGTATATATTCGTTTTATATTTTTAGATGGGTGTCAAACGAATTTAGCGAGCCACATACTTTCACTGCTGTCCTAACTATCTTTCAAACATCATATTGTGCTAAGAATATTATTAGAATAGCGTAGGAAAAAGCGTGGTTTAATATGATTGTGTTTTGTGATTTTTGAATGTGTCGAAGTGGGTAAAATGGGACAATTGGTTTGGTCTTGAATTTCATAGGAAAACTTAATATCTAGTTCTGAAATTCGGCATATATATGGTCTAGTGGGTCGTGTATGAGATGGTGCAAAAATATTCGTGGGTTGCGTTTAATAATCGGAAGAACTCGAGCGGTTTTGGAGAGGGTATAGCAGTCGAATACACCTAAAATTCACAAAAAGGAAACTGGGTTTTGAAGTTGGGCCAGAAACGTGTAATGGTGATGGGCTGGAGATTTGGCCCGTTTGGTTTGTAGTTAATGAAATGAATTGTGAAGTAATTAGTGTAGGAAATTTAGTGAAGTAGTTTAGAAATGTTTACATGTAATTAGGAAAATTTAAGTATGTTTAGTGTAGGAAATTTATTAATACTCATCATCATTTGTGAGACTTGAATTTAGTGAGGATGGGGTTTTGTGAATACTTTGTGTCTCGACGTACGTGTCGCTATTTAATATATGTTGCGAAAACGTAACGTGATAATAATAACAATAAGAGAAATTTTTAAATTTCCCCGTAAAAATGGGATTTATTAGACAGAAATTATGAGTTTATCATTAATCAACAAGACTTATCACGATGGATTTTTACAGTATCTTACAGCGGCTAGTTTGAAGAATTTGTTTTTAAGAAAAAAATAAGTAGTACAATGGTTTGATAATAGACTAACTTTGTAAATTGTGATAAACATTTGTCATTATAATCCATTTAAGTTTGAAGAATTTGTTTTTAAGAAAAAAATAAGTAGTACAATGGTTTGATAATAGACTAACTTTGTATCATGCCTGTTCATATAGTATTTATAGGAAATTGTAATTTCAGTTATAAAATAATGACAGTTAGTATTTTCATGTTTACTTTCCCTCCACATTTCTACTTTGTCCATTTTACTGCATAATCACTCTGCACACACCCATTTTCTCAGTCTCTCAAACATTTGTTAATCACAATGGTTAACACAAACACTCACATTGAAAATAACCGGTCTAAACTACAAAGAAGATGACATGGCCAGCCTAAGAAAAACAACTCTTATGTTTAGTTACATACGCACCAAGCCTCCAAGCATGTCTTTATTTATAATTTTTGATACAAAAATCAGACTTAAACATCTTAATGGTACAAAAATAAAGACCTGACCAAGCCATCATCCCCAAGTTTTGGTGAAGCGGCTTTTAGCTTGCATATACATCTCGATCTCACTCCATTGCCTTCTATTCTTTCAAAATAGTATAAGAAGAACCAGCCCACTCATTGATCTACGTACACGTCATCCACAAAAATTGGTCATGGTGTTTACAGCTTTGTTGCAAATCTTCACTTTAACCATGTTATCAATTATTTATTAGCTTGTATTGTTTCGATGATGTTTACAAACCTGTTTCATGTCCACTTATCTAATGCACCAGATGACTTGGTGGCAACAACTAGAATGAAATATTATTTAATCGTGGAAATGCACCAGATGAAATAGTAAAAACATAGCTACTAATGAAATCAGTAGGTTGAATAGACAATCGATTGCAAACCATATAACTCAAACACTTTCATTGCATTTGACCAATATAAAAAAGTTACCCATATTGATCCATTCCTAAGTTACAGGGTCAAAACGGTTATCATCGTACATGATACAAAACTTTATATCAGACTACGAACGTTGTATGAGGTATGTTAAACCAACTCAGAATTCAGGAGCTCACGGTCCAATAATACTTTGCATGTCGAACGATACTGCACACAATTTCTAACAATCAAAGAGGCAATATTACGTATTAGCTGTAATGCTGTATATGATTTCCTATTATTATTTACCATTTAAACCACTTCATTAACTTTTTACACTACTTAAAGGGGTGCTTAGGTAAGCTCGTCCTAAATGCTTATGTATTTTCAAGTAGTGTTTATCCTAGGGATTAAGCTTATTAGCTTATTTGTCTCAGCAACCAGAAACTGAAAGAAGATATTACCTATATCTTGTGACACAACGTAAAAAAATTTGTTTACGTGATTGTACCTACAACCGGTGCTTGAATCTGTTCTAAATATTGAAGGATTGTACAATAGATTACAGATATACAAAATATATCCGGAAAGTGAAAAATGATACTTACCAGAATACAACCACTTATGCAATTATCAAAGGATTTCTGAGCACTTGTGATTAAATTATTTTAACTTGGTCAACGACTTGTTCATAGTTATCCCTTCTTGTTTGGAGGCCAAGTCCAAACAGTCTCTCGTGGTTCTAAAAATATACCAAATTTAAACCATAACTTAAAACGAAAAAATTGACATACTGGATAACCGATCATCAATATTCAATTTCATACTAAATGAACACGTTATATTTTTGAAGGTAAAAGAATGATACAAATGCTCTATGCAGAATATGTTTAACATTAATCTACCTTCTCGTAAGCGCTGAGCGCATCCCATCAGCTCCCGTCTTTTTTTTCCTTTGAGAACTAGCAAGATCAACCAAATGAAGGCTGGAGCCAAGTATATCATCTCCAACATCATCATGACCCCCTCCACTTGTTACTCCATCAATCCGTTTTTGCTTCATGGAGAGAGTAAATACGGCATATGATCGACTGAAACATAGAAATCACATTTACACAAAGTTAACACTACACGTATAAGTAACATAGAAGATAATAAGAACATATAGCCAAGCATTATGTATTAGACCTCAATTGACATTCGTATTTGTGCTTCCGGTCGCCCTACATACAAACATGAAGCTGAAACGAAGCCATCTCTTCTTGTGAAGTGACTTTAGCTTCTGTTAAACCAGCAAGTGAGATCCCACAGTTAGCCGTTCCCTTGATCTGAATAGGTGCCCGAGATGGCCATGTACCCTTTCCATTCCCATTACCTTTCAAATAAACCAATGTACTTGATTCCAGTAAGTCAAACACTTCCTCATTAAATATCTGAAACACGAATATACATCATCTCAGCAACACACAAATTTACCAATAAGGCGATAAATGCAAAATTTATTTAAACTACCTAAATATTTATCTTTTATACCAATAGGTGGTTTAATAAACACAAACTACGTATTTAACGTAACCATCATATGATCACAATATGACAAATTTTATCACTAAAAATTATTGCATGATTTATTTACGGAGTAACCATGTTGGTTTGACTAATATGATCACAATATGACAAATTTTAACCCGCTTCCAGGTTTCATTTCATTATGAAGCTGGTTCTTCTCTCTAAGCTTGGTATTATATTAATCCAAGTTTTGTTGAGGTATTTTATCAAACAGATTATGTGCATATAACCCATTCCCATTATAAAGTTCAATCCATAATTTCAGAATTAATCCAATAATCAATCACGCAATATAAAAAGATCATGATTCAATATCATACTTTAAAAGTAAAAAAAGATGATACCTTGTATATCATACTTGAAAAATCAAAACATCAAGAACTAAAGCATAAAATTAACTGATTACAAATAAATCACAAACTAATCACAAATAAATGAAAAAAGAATACTTTTAAAACATTAAAAATAAAACCGAAAACCCTAATCATATTATGTGCAAATTTAAGTCGGAAAAAAATCAAGAAAACTATAAACATGAAATATCACCTTGAACAAATGCGATCGGATCTATTTCATTCAAACATATGTCGTTTCTTTATCATAATCATCAGGCCTTTTTTTTTATAATCCCTTTGATTTACTTTTGATGGATCTGCTATTGAATTGGTTTTTTTCGGTTAGGGTTTTGAGCAGGGGATCTTGAGAGGATTTGCGTGTGTGTTTTTTTTATGTTGGGATACCAAATGAAGAATAGGAGAGTAATGTCGCCCAAATTTTTTGCGCAGTTAATGCTTAGAAGGGGAATACATCATGGACCGTTAGATCAAAATGATTTTCCAGGTGGCAGGTTTTAAGCAATTTTGAGAGTGAGATTGCTTTTCAAAACCCTGTTTTATTAGTATAGTAGATTCCCTTTTATTTTTATAGTAAAGTGCGAAAAATGTCCCTAAACTTTGCGAAAATTGGGAAAGATGTCCTCGAAAAAAAATTGCGAAAAATGTCCCTAAGCTTTCAATTTTTTGCGAGTTATGTCCTTTCCGCGTTACTGTAGTTGCAAATCTAGTTTTTCGACTAACGCTCGTTAGGAAATCTCGTTAAATGTCGTGTGAAATGACTATTTTACCCTCCTTTTCCCTAATAATCGCAAATCCACCCTTTTCCTTTCTTTCGCGCCAAACATAACCAAATTTCTGAAACACCATTTCAGTATTTATAACCCCTGATTGACAAACACAATTTCTGAAACACAAAATCACACATAATCAATTATACTTCTTCAACGAAATGGACAAATCCGATAACTTCAAGAACCCCATCCGTCCCTGCAACAACCATCACCAAAGCCGTCATATAACCCTCACCTTGAAAAACCTACATTCATCACACAGCCCTGAAAAGGAGGTTAAGATTGAGATTGAATATTGGGAATTTGGGTATATTTATAGAGAGGAGTATGTCGGTGTATGTGGATTGGTCCTTGTTGTTATTGTGATGTTATAACTTGTGGTTAAAGTTATTGGTGTTTACACTTTGGTCCATGAACTTGTGTTTTTGTGATTGTGTGGATAAAAAACTACACATGCACAGAAACAATTAAATCACAATTTGTCTATTATTTTATTTTATAAGGAATGATTTGGACGTCTAAACTCATGCTTAATTTTGTGACTAACTTGGGTGTCACTCTTTCATTGGTTTTAACTGAGGGACCCACTTCATCATAAACCAATGAGCTAATGTCATGTACTTTTAGGCACAAAATTAAGCATGAGATTAGGTCTCCCAAATCATTTCTCGTATATATCCCTCCAAAGATGCAAAATTGCATATATATCATTTGCATGCATAAAAACTATTGTACCATATGCATCAAAAACTTGTACCAAAGATATATATGCAATTATTTATCTTTGTAGGGATATATATGCAATTCCCTTTTATTTTTATAGTAAAGTGCGAAAAATGTCCCTAAACTTTGCGAAAATTGGGAAAGATGTCCTCGAAAAAAAAATTGCGAAAAATGTCCCTAAGCTTTCAATTTTTTGCGAGTTATGTCCTTTCCGCGTTACTGTAGTTGCAAATCTAGTTTTTGGACTAACGCTCATTAGGAAATCTCGTTAAATGTCGTGTGAAATGACTATTTTACCCTCCTTTTCCCTAATAATCGCAAATCCACCCTTTTCCTTTCTTTCGCGCCAAACATAACCAAATTTCTGAAACACCATTTCAGTATTTATAACCCCTGATTGACAAACACAATTTCTGAAACACAAAATCACACATAATCAATTATACTTCTTCAAAACGAAATGGACAAATTCGATAACTTCAAGAACCCCATCCGTCCCTGCAACAACCATCACCAAAGCCGTCACATAACCCCCCACCTTGAAAAACCTACATTCATTACACAGCCCTGAAAAGGATGTTAGGATAATACCCGGTCCTGCTAGTATTATTCAATTGGCTAAGCGTCGTAAACAAGCAGATATTAGCGAAGGTGGGCAGGAGTGTGTAATTTCGACACAATAGTTGTTACACCCCGTGCCCGCTTAGACCAAAAATTAAAACTTTTTACTCGAAAACGCTTGACTTTTATGGACATCCGGTCACTCTTTTGACAACTGAAAAAAATGGTACACATTCAGGACTTGAGACTATTTTTAAATGAAAGTACACTCAATTACCTTCAAAATGACGGGTGGCACGACCCGTGATGACTTACGGTTTAAAAGATATGATTTTTCAAAGTTTACCAAAATCTGCCGAAAAATCTAAACCGCCGGCTGAGATTTCCCAGCCGCCGGTTCAGACCTTTTGTCTGCCCGGATGAGTTTTTCAAGTTCCGCGCTTGGAAACCCGACCTCCCGAACTCGTTATCGAACCAAACTTTCCAGATTTACTTAGTATATCAATGAGCTCATTTTCCTACAAAAACATTTACCGAACGACTTCCCGAAAGGGTACTTTACAAATGAGATGGGTTATGCAAATAACCCGTTTTGACCTATATTCACTACAAACAACCCATACGACTTCCATTTAACGCCAAACTTTACCAAAAGCATAATATTAACATAACAAACATGTTCCAATGACACTTGACTCGTTTACAATCCAAAATGGGTAAAAACACCCTTAATCCAAACACCCCCTTAAACATTGACCGCAAACCATTTAACACACTTTGACACATCGTTGACCACCCAAACTTTATGACGACCTTGACACACACTATACAAACCATAAGAAAGACTCTCGGGGTTACAACCTTGACTCGAGCTCGGTATTATACCTAGCTCCTAACGTATATTATCTTCCAAATCCACTTCCAAATCCTTATGCTATAACCCATGAACCTTCCTTCCGTCGCGCATAAGCCTACAAAACATTGACAACTAAAAGAATAAGCTTACGCTTAGTAAGTAACCCAACATAAAACACATATCATACACATACTTTCACATAAGCATCATAACCGCTTTAAAGGCTTCTAAACTACAACATCCAAACCATATCACACATATCCTCATAACATAACTAATTATCAAAACACAACAACCATAACTAACTACATACCTTAATTAGTCCCAAGCTCATAAGCTAACATACTCTTAGCCAAAATCACTAGCCACCAATTTCCAACTTACAACCATTCTAATCCAAGTCTCATGGTCTCACACAATCATAATACATATATGATAAATACATACATAACACATGTTTTAGGGAGAGTTACTTACCTTCAATCCAAGCTAACTATCATATCATTATTTCACCACCATCATCATCATCATCTCCATCATTTTTCCTACTTCACAATCATCATATACAAATACTTAACAACACATAATCAAATATCTATAACTACTAACATACCATTTTTCATCATATGATCATGTATTGATCATATGATAACTAACCCATAAAATCACTAACTTTTAATCACTATAGTTTAACCCATAAACACTATAACATTTTAATTAGCCTAAAACCATCTTTTACTCAAAATCCCCAATTTAGAGTATATGAACCCTAATTCATAAATCATCAATTCAACACTAATTAGAGGTCACTTACTTGAGAAATCATTGGTAGGGATAGCATATGGGCACTTGATCTTCGTTTTCCTCATCCTAAGCCATCAACTAGTTTTCCCTCTCTTTTCTTTCTTCTCCAAAACCGGCCTCACTCTCCCTATCTCAATAATTGAGGAAATATCTAGAATATCCTGGATATATCTAGTTAGGTAGCAAGTTTGGTCTTTGGCAAGAATGGTCCCTCAAGTCTATTTCTTCTTACTTTAGTCACAACCAACTTATAATACCTTTAACATATTTACCACCATGGCAACTTAGGTCCTTTTAGTTATACATCATATTTTTACATAACCACTTTAGTCATATTTTGACTATTAGGTTTGACCACAATGCAACATTCGTTGACTGGCCAATCACGTAAGGTCTTTATCCACTTTCATCTAGGGTGGGGTCCCAACACCTGGGAAACGGGTGTTACAGCCCAGAACTAGGTTGCATAGTATATTAGGAAAGTTGTTGAGGATGTGGGTGAGGATGAGGATTTTTCACGTGGGTCATGGCTTTGCGCGGTTGAGTTTGTGAATGATAATGGGGGGTTGTGTTTGGATGTTTAGGTGATATCAAGAGCTTTATCAATAATGGTAAAGTTGATCAAGTTGTTGCAATAATCAAGTCGTGTACTCCAAATGCCCTTGGCGATCTTACAGTAACTCTCAAAGATCTCTCAGGTTCAATACCTGGTGCAATACATCACAAAATCATTAACGAGGAGGGGGGGTTATGGAAAGGATATTATTGTAGGAGCTGTTGTGATTCTTCATAACGTTTAAGTGTTTTCTCCTAATCGATCACACCATTCACTCCATTATCTTAACATTACAAAGAAAAACTTAGTTAAGGTTTTCCACAAGGATACACTTTATAGGAATGGGAGTGGGGTAGATGGTAGGGGAATGTTAGATGAAGAAGAAATAATGGAAATGTTAGTAGAAGAAGAACGGGTTAAACAAGAGTGGCTGGACGGTGGATATCTTATTGAGGAACAGGAACATCAAATAAAATTAGACAAAGAGGCATTGTTACAAACAATGGCAGAAGAAGCAAGGGATAAACAAGAGGAGGACGAGAGACTTAGGAAAGAATGTGAGGAAGCTTGGGAACTTGGGTTGTATGGCTTTGTATCTTATTCATTTTCTGATTCCGAGGAGGAGGAGAGACTTAGGAAAGAACCAGAAGAATATTGGGAACTTGGGGGTGTGGCTATGTATCTGATTCATTTTCCGATTCGATTAAGTTGTAACTAAACTCTATGTTGACTTTTAGAAGTCAAAGTAATGCTGCATATGCAAAATTTAGTTCCAAACATAACTAGATTGTGTTTAATAGTTGCATGCCACAAATTAAAACGACTTTAATGTATTAAACATAAAGTTGAATACTAAAGATGTGTTGAAACAGTTTGATTACTCAGTCATTCATGTTTTTGGGTGTATGTTGACTTGTAAAAGGCAAACTGGTCAAATCCAAACAACCCCTAAACTGCAAAGGCATATGCAAACATGCAAGTGAAACCAAAGCTGGGAACTTCAAGATAAAAATTATCATCTAAATTAGCTTCATTTCATAAGGCAATTAATCTGAAAGGTATGACAAATTCAAATCATCATAACTGAATGTTTATAAACATTCATCTTCACTGTCAACATTGACAGTTTCATCAGGATTTTTTTTATATAATTTTCTAAGTGCTGCCACCTCTTGCCAATGCTCCTTAGCCACTTCAGCATGTCTTTTTAACCTCGCTTCTCTTTCATCTTCCTCCTTCTAAATTTTTTGCTCCAAAGCTTCTAGTTCATAATAGAACAATTCATCTTTGGGTTGTTGTTCTTGCTTAAACACGACCCGTTCATCTTCCTTATGTTGTTTCCTGTAATGTTGAATGAATTGTAGTTTATGGATATAGAAACATACAAAAACATTGAAAGATAAATGAAACTGTCTAACATACTTGAGTTGATATGGTTGATTTTTTTCGAGATTTGCATTATCTCTTGCTCTTTTGTTTACACACGACATACTCATATACAAATGAGATTGATATTTCGTTAAGAAGATTGATCGTGTGGTTTCAGTAACATGTTTATAGAAGAAATATACACACCAAAACTGGGGAAACTGAACAGTCAATGGTAAATGAAGAGAAGCATTATTGGTTTAAGTGTTAAATTAATAATTGTGTTTATATTTGCAACAATAAAGATAGTCAAAGAAGAAATCACATCTAAAACTAACATTAATCTTAATAAAACCATATCATAAAGGTACTTAAAACATATTAAATCAACATAGTTAAAACTAATATTAATACAACCAGATGTAAAACTAATATTTGAAATTCATAGTTGTCCTAAAAACATATATTATATAAACATAGTTAAAACTGAAATTAATACAACCATAACATAGGACAGCTTTCATGGTTTTTTGACTCTTTCCTCCATGAGTAGCGCGATATAGTTGTTAATCGATGTCCACATGTAGCGCGCCTCTTCCTTAAACATGCGTAGTTCCTCACGAGCCTGAAGTGTATTTTTGCAACATTCACAGTTAGAGGCGTGTGGTTCTGGCATTGGTCGAAGTGGTGCTTCTGGGTCAACGGAGACATACCATGCTTAAGAGCCTTCTACTTTCAATGGGTAACGGACCGCATGGTTGTGACTGCTTGTTGCTAACTTTATGGATTGTGCATCTATGGTGAGCTGAGAGTTTCAATGAGTTTGATGAACAAGGTTCATGAAATGAGATGGGTAGGTTTGTGTGAAATTGTGACAAGTAAATAAGTAGATTAGATGGGTAGGTTTGTGTTTACATGTGCGAAGTTCATACTCCTTTAACTCACACATTCATAGTCAAACGGCTTTATCTCAAAGGTAGCCTGACCCTATATTTGACTACACAAAAGTAAATACAAACTAGGTTGGAAAGAGTGTGTGTTATTACTCTTGAAGTAAAGTCTCCTACCAACTATTATAGTGAAGCAAATACTCCCTCCACATGCATATCTTCCATCACAGATATGGCACACCCTTCAAGTAAAAAAATGAAGAGAAACAATATGGATGACAGCACCGAATCAACTAAAATGAGATTCATTGGCTGTTATATGGAAGTTAAAAATATGGTTGGTTTAACTTTTGAAGGAAGCCTACCTAGAGGAGCAAGTATATGGTATTCCTGTTGGAGGCATGCTTACAGAGGCATAACTAGAAGGGGTGGTGCAATGGCTAACAGTGGTGGTGTTATAGGCTTAGGTGTTGGAAGTGGAAACACAACTAGAGGGGGTGGTGCAGTGGCTAACAGTGGTGGTGTTATAGGCTTAGATGTTGGAAGTGGAAACATAACTAGAGGGGGTGGTGCAGTAGCTAACAGTGGTGGTGTTATAGGCTTAGGTGTTGGAAGTGGAAACATAACTAGAGGAGGTGGTGCAGATGGTAGTGGAGATGGAAGTGGGACAAGAACACCACCTAAAGATCAGGAAGAAGAAGAAACTACATGCGCAAGTCAAGAAAAAAGAAACAAATAAACTTCATTCAAAATAACCAAGAAGACAGCATGTAGGTTCAATCCATGATTACAAAATGGTTGATGGATTTTGGTGAATGTGTGTTACTGTTATTGTTGGTTTTATGATATAAATAAAATGCTTATTCCGTGGTTGATCAGTTATCTATAAAATTTGCATATAAAAACCGACTTTGTACAATTTTTTACCTATTCATGGCAACCCAATTCCACAATCTACAACCAACAAGTATGCAGACAATCTGATATTGAAAGAATATGGAAAATAACAAATTTAACCAAACGAAGTTGCATTACTAATAGGATACAAAAGATAAAGAACTGTTACAACAACTGCCATCCAAACACATAATTAATTCAAAACAACCTAATACAACCATATCATAAGTTACGAGGAAAGGTTTCTTTGTTTTTTGACTCGTTCCTTCATGAGCTCCACAAGATACTTGTGAATGCTTGTCCACATGAAGCGCGCCTCTTCCTTAAACACGTGTAGTTCCTCACAAAGCTGAAATGTATTTTGGCAACACTGACAATGAGAGAAATGTGGTTCTGGCATTGCTGCAAGTGGTGGTTCAGGGAGACGGATACGGTAATGATTGTTCCACATGTTCATAGGGGTGTTGTGAATATAAAGGGAGAGAGTTTGAAGATTGTGCATCCATGGTGACTGAATTTTATGACCAATGTTTATACGATAAGAGTTGTGGATGTAAGTGTGGTGTTGTGAATATAAAGGGAGAGACCTTTGACTAGTAAATGGCCAGGTGTGTGATTCGTGTGTGAGAAATTAATGAAGCTAGTGAAATCACTATTCTGCATAAGTCCATATGGAGTATTCCAGCAGGAACATATGAGGTATTTGGTATATGTTGACTTTTAAAAGTCAAAATGGATAAATCCAAACACCCCCTAAACTGTGTTACAAGCAAAAGGATTTCTTAAAAGATTAACCAAACCAATTAGATAAACATGTGTTACATAGCTAAACTAAAAATGTCTTAAAATATCGTATTACATACAAAGGACAACACAAAAACAAGGACCATTATCCTGCATTTAGTTTCTCTTTTTGGAATGAAATGAACAACACTTAGAACCTCTTTTGTGAGTTGGTTCTTTCAACTTTGCCCTTAGGCCATGTACGCAGCCGCTTACACTCAGAGGCCTTGCCATCCTTTGCTCACTGGTACCCTCATCTGGCTTTGCCTTCCTCTGTTTATCATCAGCTTCCTTCCTCTGGTTACTGGTACCCTCAGCTGGCCTACCCTTCCTATGATTACTGGTACCAAAATCCAAAACTACAAAGATTATACAACAAAGAAAAACTACGATATAAGCTGTAATATTCACTTGCAAGAACAGAATTTAAATCAATAACATCTATAAGGTAGAAAGACATTCCAAACACCCCTTTAAGACCTTGAATATATTTACCTTCTAGCGTTTCCTTGTTTCTGCTGATAAATAGCTCATCAAGAAGCTCTGCAGTCACTTTTGCCTTTCCCTTGTCATCTATAAAGATAGCCAAAATGAAATAAATAAGACTCATTTGCCTTTCCAAACACCCTTTTAAGAGGTTGAATACTTTTACCTATCATTTCAATCCTTGTCTTCATAAACAGCTCATTAAGAAATTCATCTACATTTTCCTATGTGATTGTTTTGTATGGCCCATATCTTGCTTTCATCTGATCCAATAATTCAGCATTAAAGTTATTGCCTATGTTGCACCATACTTCTGCATCATCCTCCTAACTTTCAATCACTTTTTGCCCAACCTTGTGTCTGATATCTGCAAAGATTATTCAAGATAGCAAAACTGTAATACAAACTCAAATAATAGTATTTACATTACATCATAAGAGGTTGAAAAAATGAACCTTTCAGGATTTTTGCCCTGTATAACACATGTTCAACTTTTGCAATCCTGTTTTCCATACGATCAAAAACGCTCTCCGCATTTTCCTTGTCATCTATAAAGATAGCCAACAAGACTAGATGTGATTACTAATACAAAATGAAACATGAACCAAGACTATACTTGTTAACCATTCACCAAGACTAGATGTGATCACTTAACACAAGCAACTGCACACTACTGTTAACCATTCACTTAATGCTCAACAAGACTAGATATACTCATGGAAAAATAATTTACTTGAAGGCATTACCCCAGATAACAAATGATTACCAGTGCACTACCAACAAAAATTAATTGCAAGTACTATGAAACAAAAATTTAAAACTCAGTCAATACTACTTTTTGGCATCACTCACAGTCAACACTACTTGAAGGCAAAACTGAACATGCATTACCAGTGCATAGCGAACAAACACTGAATGGCAACACTCACAGTCAATACTAGCCCATTAATACTTCCAACCTATGCTACAATTACCAAAATCAAACTATGCCAATTTTAAACAAATAAAGGAACTAAACAACATAAACTTACCAACACCAAATACCCGTTGCATAGTTTCACTATCAACAGGGCTTCCCCTCTTCTATTGTGGCGTGGGTGTACTCGGGTTAGGGGATGCAACCGAAGGCGCGGGTAGCGGACCGTATTTTCTAGGCCTCCCTCTCCCTCTGTTTTTCTTTACCACAACCCCATTCTCGCTTCCAGTTTGACCACCATCCATGTTAAAAAATTAGGGTTTGTGTAGGCTAAACAACCAATTAGGTTCTATGTTTGTATGTGTTAGACGTTAGGGACGATGTGTTTATGTTTGTGTCAGCCCCAAATGAAGCAGTTTTATAAGAAAGTTGTATCGCGAATTTTGTCCCTCAAGGTTTGGAGGGTGAATAAGTAATTTTGCATAGGTGCGGGAAAGAAAGGGAAATGTTGGATTTGCGATTATTGAGGAAAATGAGGGTAAAATAGTCATTTCACACGACATTTAACGAGATTTCCTAACGAGCGTTAGTCCAAAAACTAGATTTGCAACTACAGTAACGCGGAAAGGACATAACTCGCAAAAAAATTGAAAGTTTAGGGACATGTTTCGCAATTTTTTTTGATGACATCTTTCGCAATTTTCGCAAAGTTTAGGGACATTTTTCGCAGTTTACTCTAATTTTTATTTGGCTTTTCGACTCGACATTACGAGCCGACTAATATTAGGGCGACTACTCATTTGAATAGCCTAAAAAGGGTTAATTACTTGAAAATGTATCATACTTGACACTTTTTGTTATTGTATGTACTGAACTATATTTTTTCTTATTGTATGTAGTATGTACTGAACTTTCAAATTTCGATTATTGTATATATTTTGTGACTATTTAGCCATATAAAATGACCATTTTACCCTTCGAAATTTGAAAAAAGTAAGGGTAAAATGGTCACAAAATGCACACAATAATCGAAATTTGAAAGTTCAATACACACAATAAGAAGAAAAAAAAAGTTTGGTACACACAATAACAAAAGTGGCAAGTATAATACATTTTCAATCAATTAACTCTATGTAAAAGTGTTACTGAATATTGACTTCGTAAAAACTAAACTAACTCAAATAGATGAAACATTTCACAAATTAAATGTTTATTATGTCGACAAGTGATATCAAATTGGTTTGGGACATGTTCAGACTCGTGAATTAGTTGACAGTTATACTTGTATATAATGGCTTGGAGATTACATATTTCACCTTTTTATAAGAAAAAGTGATATCAAGACTTTTACTTACTTTAAACAAGAAGCCTTTATAAACTTATGGCTAGCTTATTTAAAAGAGATAATAAATCAAGATGCCACAAAAATTTACAGTTATTTTATATGCCACTTATTTATTAAAGTAAGCTTTAAGACCACCACCTAACTATGTGTTTGCTATTGTTTATACAAATTACAACTAATTTTTTATCGGGTAATTATCAAAATGCAAGAATAAACTTAGCAACAACGTATCAAAGTGATGCGAATAGAAAATTAGACGTTAAATTATAGTTGGAGCATAAATCCGCCGGGCTAGTCTTGACGGTAGATTGAGCCGTCCCATGTCATCCCGATCTTGGATATCTGCTGCAGTACAAGAAATAAACCGGTTAGAAGGGGTCCCAGGGCCGGAGCCCCGGAGCCACCCTCCGACGGTCAAGTCAGTTTAGTAAAGAGGTATGTATGTGTTTTAGTGAGAGAGAGATCATACCATTGAGAGTGATCCATGCCTTCTATTTATAGGACTTATTTATCATTGTCTGGTGGGCCTAGGTCATGATAGCGACGTATTTAGGCGGGAAGCTCCAGCCCCGGAAGGGTCTTGCTCCAGCCCCGGAAGGGGACTTGCTCCAGCCTAGACTCCTTCTTTATATCCTTCCCGGACCATACGTCATCATGTCCCCCAGTCTAGTATGATATGGTTCTGACCATGTCGTGCTAGACTCTACTTTGTTAGCGGCCATCATTTTCCTTCCGGTGTTGGAATGCTTGGTTTCCCGTGTTGAACGGTAAAGACCCCGTGAGAAGAACGATATTTCTATAGTCGGGGTAACACTAGCATCGACCGAATACCTTTGTGTTCATCTCTTAGTAGAAGATGAAAAAGGTTTATGAAGATGGAGATGGTCTCCATGCATTGTGCGATGAGAAGGGGCAAAGGTGTAGCCACCTTATACCAGCTTGTAACCATAGTGCGGACATCACATCCGTCTTCAGATTTTCCGGAGAACGTACTTCCGTAGTTGTGCGAATATTGAATTCGTCTTTTTGCGAATATTGAATTCGTCTTGGTGCGAATATTGAATTCGTCTTAGTGCGAATATAGAATTCGTCTTTGTGCGAATATAGAATCGTCTTGGTGCGAATGTAGAATTCGTCTTGGTGCGAATGTAGAATTCGCTAGAATTCGTCTTGGTGCGAATTAGATAATTCGTCTTGGTGCGAATTAGAGGTTGGTGTCGCGGGAAAAAGATCGTCGGACAAAGGGTGTGAACACAATTATGCAACAGATAGGTGTCAATAAATGTCCGGAGCTAAAGTGCTTCGAAATATGTTCCGCAATTAGCATTTTATATGGTTTGGTGGCCCGGGGGTCAACAGCCATGATGGGTGTTCGCCATGTCCAGAGGGTGGATAGTCAAAGGTTGGGTGGTCGTTGGCCTTCCACCCGGGATTGTTTGTAGAGGACCAAACAAAGTGATGGATGGTTATTCGCACTAGAGCTCAAGGGCTACTAGTGATGGATGGTTATTCGCATTAGAGCTCAAGGGCTGCTAGTGATGGTTGGTTATTCGCACTAGAGCTCAAAGGCTACTAGTGATGGATGGTTATTCGCATTAGAGCTCAAGGGCTACTAGTGATGGTTGTGATAACAAAAGATTCACTGATCAAGAACAATGTGTTGCAGTTCGCAGACTTAAAATCGAAAGTATGCGCCGCAGTTAGAAAAAAACGAGTACCAAGATTCTTTAAGTGCGGTCCTTTGTTCACCAACGCCGGATCCATCCTGTCAGATTTATTCGATGAACTTTATCTGAAAGTGGAATCAAATTTCTCGAGCGACGCTTGGTCGGGTACGTAGTTCATGAGTGTTTACTCGACTTTGTTTTAGACTTGTAAGTTTTGGCCGGATGTTGTATGTGGGGGTGCCGCGGGTTACTTTTGAGCGGCATATAGCGGACCACTAACAGTAATGTTATGATTGAACAAAAGTTTTTTGAAGGTGTTGGAAGTTGAGGCAAATTCCAAAGTGTGGTCAGGTTTACCAGAGGTTAAAGTGTTTGACTGCAAATGTATGCAGCTTTGAGTATTTCATTTCGGAGCTTAATGGTTGGAATTTTGTAGCTCCATCATTTCATGTCTCCGTCCGAATAGAGGAGCTTGAAGGTCGAGCCAGCCAACAATGGAGGCCGTGTTTACGAAGGTGATGACCGGGCGTCCTACCCCCGCAACGTACCGATGTGCCATGTTCGGATAAGTTATCGGTCTATGATGAGGATCGGGGGATCCGGGGAAGTTTTGATAGTTGTGATCCGGTGGTTAACTTGAAACACTCCTTCAACGTAAGAATCGAAGATTTATGAAGAATCGAAGATAATGAAAGTCATCGCAAGATGTAATTTTTATCTAATAAAATCATTGGCAATTGCGGAGTATAAATGTTGGGCGAAATGCTAGAAAAATAATCACACGAACACACCAAACTTTTAGTTCATTAGATCGAGGTGATCAGCCTTTCTTAGGTTCAGTAGATCGAAACTTGGTTGCAAAACTTGCAAATTTTGGAAATCCGCGGCAACTAAACGCCAGCAAGAATCTTAGGCGCATATATGCTAAAAGAATCATCATTAGAAATGTTCCAAATGTGACATCAAAATGTGACTGGATGTCGAGCTCCTAAGAGCTGAGGCTTGCCAAAGTGATCAGCGACCATCAAAGTAAGGGACAGAAAAAGGTTGTTTGACTTTTGCATTATTGCATTGGGAAGACAAGCTCTGAAAAAGTTGTCTGACTCTTGCATTATTGCATTGACAAGAAATATGGGCCATGCCATAATAAATGATGTAGACCCCACAGTACAAGACTTTTATGCCAAGTGACACATAGCCTAAGATGAAGCAATAATGCAAGACTTGTTGTACGGATAATTGTTTATTCTTATTTTGAAGTGATAAGACCAAGCAATAATGGCTTGTACCATGTGCATAAGATCAAGTCCAATCAACACTTTATTTGTATAATCCTATGCAAAGTGTGTTTAACACCACATTTTAAATAAAAACGTACTTCACAATAACAATACAAACCATATTTATTGTTTATGATTTTTACGAAATCAAATCATGTTTCAAATATTTCTTTAAAATACTAATGATAAGATCATGTTAAGGTGTCATGAACCAGAAGTCTGACGAATAAAGTATGAAAGTTGTAGACTTACAAAGGGTGTGATCAGAATAAAAGGAACAAGGGAAACAAACAGCTACAAACCCATTCACCATTTCCTTTTCTCTTTTCATTAGTGTAGGTTTGGAACCCAGGAGAGATTTGGACCTGAGTAGTACCGAGACAGACCATTTTCTCTTTGAGAAATCTATGGAATCGTTTGCGAAGCATGTTTTGCCTGATTGCTCATTTGGTAAAAGCAACTTTGGAACGCAGTTATGTTTGCGTCCCACGGATGGCGCCACTTGTTGGAGCATAAATCCGTCGGGCTATTCTTGACGGTAGATTGAGCCGTCCCACGTCATCCCGATCTTGGATATCTGCTGCAGTACAAGAAATAAACCGGTTAGAAGGGGTCCTAGGGCCGGAGCCCCGGAGCCACCCTCCGACGGTCAAGTTAGTTTAGTAAGAGGTATGTGTGAGTTTTAGTGAGAGAGATATCATACCATTGAGAGTGATCCATGCCTTCTATTTATAGGACTTATTTATCATTGTCTGGTGGGCCCAGGTCATGATAGCGACGTATTTAGGCGGGAAGCTCCAGCCCCGGAAGGGTCTTGCTTCAGCCCCGGAAGGGTCTTGCTCCAGCCCCGGAAGGGGACTTGCTCCAGCCCCGGAATGAGACTTGCTCCAGCCCCGGAAGGGGACTTGCTCCAGCCTAGACTCCTTCTTTATATCCTTCCCGGACCATACGTCGTCAATAGTTATACACTTATACGATATTTTTAATACTAAAGGCCGAATATAAATTGAGGTATACTTGGTATTTCATATCTAATCTTTAATTTGTATTGCTTAAATATGTTGAATTTTGGCTCCTTAATTCAGTTGTATAGTTTTAGGGCATTAGTTTATTAGAAAATGATATAAATGAAAATGTAGGAAACGGTGTACACTTTTATTAAGATAATCAGATTACAACGATTAAATAATAGAAAATAAATAACCGAATATTAAATACAGACAACAAAGTGTAGAAGGAGAAGACAGACACTATAATGACAAGTAAATAAAGTAGTAAAGGTCGTGGCACGAGGCTCGTGTTAAACACGATTCCCTTAAAACAGATTCGCCGTCTGTTTCCCAGGGTACAACGTACAAAGCTGTTGTACAGCCGGACCTGACAAAACTTGCCTAAAAGATCAAAAATTGTTGTGTGTTTCTGATCGACTTTGCTAGAACTCGTATGATATAGAGCTGCGTTTTTGGCACCCAAACCGAATGAGAATATGACAATATTTATAGCCAGGGGCGGAGGTACATGCAAGCCAGGGGTAGTCGCTACCCTGAAATTTTACCCGGTAGTGGAATTTTTGGCCATTTTTTTACGTTTTTTGGCGATTTTTGGCGATTTCGCTACCCCTGAAACAAATTTTCGCTACCCCTAAACAAATTTTCGTATTTCGCTACCCCTGAACTTGGCTCCTAGTTCCGCCACTGTTTATAGCGTACGTTTGTCTTGTTCTCCAAGACTAAATATTTGTCATAAATAAATCGAATATGTTATTAATAAAACAGATATGTGTATAATCTTTTACACAAACACAAACATTATTCTGTAAAACTTGTCCAATATATGGAAAAAAAATTACCCGAAACTTGCAGCAAAAAGATTCGCACGTAGGCGAGATGTCGGAGCTGCATTCGTGTCCGCAGGTCGCGCGGGCTCGCATGAGTTCAGAAGCTTCAAACCCATTTTGGCCCAGAAATCCTGAAATCTGCACCCCCCCCCCTGCGCGCGCGTAGGAGTGGGAGCATAGCTCACCTAAAGGAATTTGATAGCAAATATCAAGATTTCTATATAAACCACTATCCACTTCCTTTTCTAGGCGATGTGGGATACTTTTATTTTCCATATTTTTGTGTTCCAAGTGCCTCACTTTGAGACACGATATCTCATTCATATCAACTATATTTTTGACACATTTTAGCTCGTTACGAAGCTCTCGTCACGGAGAACGCAAAGCTACCAAGAAATATAAGTATATATAACATATACATATATTAAAATAGTGTCCAAAATATGCAAAATCATTTTGCAAAACCCATTTTTCCAACAGAAAACACAAAGTGGATGATGATTTATAAAGGTTTTTTCAATAAAGGGATAATCAGCAAAAAAAAAATGTATCTAAGTTGTCATTTTTTTTTTAATTTTGTATAGTCTTCTAATGTTTTTGCTTTTATATACATGTACTTCTAAATTTTGACCTTTTGATGTACCTATGCTGACTCGGTCATGGTTTTATCACAACACATATCATTGTCCAGGTGGAATTTAACAATAAAAAAGTAAACTCAAATGTAGCCAAACACCCCTTTCGTTCTTTCGTGCCTTTTACCAGTTAGCACCCACCACACTCCATCCCTTTCATCATATCAACATAACACACAAAAGCATTTCCAATGACATACTAAGTGCATTCAATAACTACTGAAAGTCACACAAAGTGTTTAGCAAATCCATAAAAATATTAGGAGTATTACATAAAACCTTGCAAATGTATACAAATATACAACTTCCCTAACTCATTTTGATGGTTGTTTGAGTTAGAAAACAAAATGGGGGAACAATTTACACTAGGAGAGATCTTCAAATAGGAGAGCCAACAACAGAAAAAACATAATAAAACAAAACCAATTCAAAGGAATTATAAATTTATCAATTTTAGCAACTAGAATAGAAGTCCACGTTTGCCACTCCAACTTAATAAATTTAGAGGTAGATCCATTTTGCTAAGGCCACTCGGAGTCGAACAATTTATGGGGCAAATTTATGGTGAAACCGGCGGTAACACCTGTTGGATTATATGAATCATAAAAACTATAAACATATAAAAACATCAAAAGCACGCAGCGGAAGATCTACAAGAACATGTAATTAATTAAAACTAAATAGACACGTACCTTTATGCAATCACCAAGAACAAGTATAAACCCTAGCAAGGTTTATGAATGTCGATCCAAACACAAAGGAAAAACACTAGTTAAAATAAACTAGTCACTCGTTCTTGTACACACGTAATCTAGCGTTCCAATGGGATAAGCTAGGTTCAAGAATCACAAACAAGCCAAATACTTGCAAAGCTTTACTAGGGTCGAATATCCTAGTGGATATAAAAAAGTCGACCGGTTCTATGCTTAGGAGAGGGAAGAGAAGAGAAATTAGGCTTGTAGGGAATTCTAGATTAGAGGAAAACCTAAACACAATGAATTGTATTTATAGGCTAACCCTAAATCACAAAACTTGTTCCCTACTCCACCCTAGAACCGGCCACCCTAGCCCAAAGCTAGTTTCCAGCCGACCCAACCCACTTCATGGGTTCTAGATCCTTCTTTTCACTTTTAGTCCTTTAACGGTCGTTATCTCTAACCCCGTTAAATACTAACTGTCGTTAAGTATTTGTTTGTGAAATGAATAAATAAAATACATAAACATATTTAATTTATTCATCCATTGGAACTCTCACGTTATTGTGTGCAATCCCGAGTCTCGGGTTCGAAACCGGACATAAACATATTAATTTTAATCCATAAAACCTAACAGCTCCCACTTGGATTATTATTAATAATATTAATGACATGGGCTAGTCTAGCTTAACAGATCCCAATGCCCCCAGCTCGATCCAAGTATGGTTTTCCTGGAAAAACCACGTGATGAATTAAATCATCATACTTATCCTTTTGTTACTAATACCGCGTTAATTTGGATATGGATCTTGTCATTCCACAATTAACAGTAGTTTCTCGTTTATACATAATTGAACAAGATTACCAAAACATCTGAACGTCTTCCAGATAGACTTTGGGCGTGCGCACGCAAACATCTTGTTAATCACACGAGTGGCCAAGCAGTATTAAACTTCAACACAAAGTTGAAGGAACAAATTCCTTATTGACTGCGAGCATAACCCTTGAACTTCGCATCATTTCTGAAAATAGCCCTTATAACTACCTTTTACGGATAGCGTTAGACTATCTCACAGAAAATGAGCTACATCCTCGGCAATTATCTGGCATCTCAAGTCAGAGGATAAATATTCATGATATACTTAATGACTATGATCCATAAAGTATAATCATGTGGTTGGGATAAGTCCTATATTCAATTTATCCAATATTGAATATCATGTGACATTGGTGTCTTAACCTTATAGTACATTCTACCAATCCTCACATTTGTCTTAATTCAATAATATTCCCATATTATTAATTGACAATAGACTATTTAGAATAAATAAATTTATTCACGGATTTAAACATGCAAATATAGGATACAATATTAATAATGAGAATAAACGTTATCCACACTTTATTTCATTAAAATAATATTGCTTTAATATCCCTTATCCAAATACTAACTAGATCAATGCATGACAATACTCATTAATGAATTATGCCACAAGTCATGTTCCACATACTTGTTGACAAGGCATAAATCAACTAATGTTGATCTATCGGAATTTTGAGAATACTTATTTCAATAATGAAATCCTTGTATGTGTGCATTCATCTATCTAGATATTGCCACATACTTCATAAAATGCGTGACATCCTCATGCACGAATTTGTGATAATTAAACTACCAAACCTTTGTAGTTAAAGTATTCTAATTCTTTATGTATAATGCAACTATGCTCATATTGAGCATAACTAGTATACATGGTCTCCTAATAAGGATGAGCTCCCACCATGACTAGTATTGAGTGTCATCTCAATCTTACTAGCATCATTGTATCCAACAACAATATGCTCTTTTAAAAGTTCCGTAAACTTTAACATTCATCGTGTAATGTTTGACATCTACAAATCCTACAAGATTTGTCATCTATATTAACATCTTGCCATATGGTTCATATTTAGAATTTTGGAGCAAATCCAGGCTGAGGATGTAAATTCTAAACCATATCCATTACACTTAACTATCTAATAATTTAAATTAGATATTAATGTTGTCAATCATCTTTCATTCAAGCATGATACAACAAGCAACATGATATACATGAAAAATCTTTGTTTCAAACTTAGATTTTGTTCATGTCATATCTTTCCAAAGATATGTTTCTATCTAGATCTTCTAATAGAATATCATGTTCTTTTAGAATTAGTTATTTTACCGCTTATGTTTATAATCAAATAAACATATATTTCAAGGTTTTATTTTCTATATGAAGTTTCATTCCAAACTAAAACTTAACATATAAATGTTAATGGAATATTACTTCTCATATGTTATACAACATATATCAATAAGAAAATAAATACATCACTCCCACTAGCTTTCAGGAATATTAAGAAATATCTTAATTTTAATTATAAATCAAAACCAGATTTAATAACTAAAATAAGTATATCTTCTAGATGCATGCATTAATCCATTTACAAATGATTTGCATTTTGTATACTACTAAAGATTATTTTAATTCAAACACTCCTTTCAATTACTTTTCGTCCTCGCACAAGTAATTATTCAAGAAAGAGTTTGACATTCCATTATTAATTTCATATAAATGAAGCTAATAATGACAATCATAATCTTTATATATTTAATGTGCTTAGAAAGAATTTCAATCACATTTAATTGCTTAATTGTGATTGATAATCTTTTCACATATTAAATATGTATACAAATTTGTCCATTATGATTTCTACACAAGAATTTTAAATCTCTAGGATTTTCATTTCCTTTGTAGAAATTCATTTCCATTCTATAGTGTTACTATAGAGTTTAAGATCAACTACGTTTCCAAACTAGTTATCTTTTTGGACTGCATCTTGTTATTCATAGTATGAGTAATTTGCCAAATAACATTTGCAATTTATTAACAGGCATATCACGATCCTGTAACTCATAACCCTCAACATATTCTACAAATATTTGAGATATCCTTGCGGATCTATGAATAAGAATTTCATCATCTTGAGATTTAACACTAACATGTTAAATCCTCATTATGATTTGCTAGCGTATTTAGAAGATTATGTATCTTGTAATTTTTTATCTTTTGAAGATAAAACTCCCACTCGCCTTTTACAATTTATAGATTACCTATAAATGCTTAGCAACTAGAGCAACACAATACTTGTTCTCTTTTGGGACTTTTACAAATACTTATTGACAGTTCTTAATCTTAATTTGTTAATAACTTACCCAACAAGTAGTTCAACAAATTCTGAACTTCAATTTTAAGACTTAATGTGATTCAACACATTCCATAATCAATGGTGTCTTATTAATCTTCTAGGTTGGAGTCTAATTGAGTATTTTCAATCCATACTCAATTTTCTAACCTTGATATCTTTAGGAAGATTAGAAGATACAGTTATCTTTAATCAAACAATTTTCCAAGAGTTTGATTATCCTAATTGAACATACCATACATACTATGTATTCCATTAGGATTAATATTGTAAGTTAATCTTACAATATATAAGATAAATATACATATCGTATTGGCTTACCTATTTACCAACTAAATCACTTTAATGGTACAATAGATTTTCAAAGCCAATTGCATACTTTATAACATAAGTGCCTTTTAGCCCAAGCCACTTAATTTCTATGTCTTACCAAAAAGACATAAACTGTTATAATCCCAATCTCCGTTATAAGTCATTAATCAACTTCATGACTTCTTGTATATGTCTAAACATAACAAGTTAACGTCTTACTTCAGTATAAGTCTTATAGCAATAAAAGACTTCATATTTATATCTACAATATAAACATGTATAACTAAAGTAATTATGAAACCCACAACTTGGTTTCAATAGTATTTCAAGTTAATTTATTACTTCATATATTTATGTCATTCCAAGAATACATAAACATTTGAATATGAAGTAGTATAAGATTACTTCATTTATTTATGTCATTACAACAATACATAAATATTCTCATTAGAAGTAGTCTTATTATCATATTGACACTTGTTCTAATAATTATCTAATTTTAGAAACTTGTAAATTAACATAGTTTCATTTCATCAGTCGAGGCTGATAATGATGAAAGTATGTAATTTACCTTGTCATTAATATCTAGTAATGAAAGTAGATATTAACTTCAAGTGTTCCATAAATTAGAATGTGTGTAAAACACATTAGAACATTGATCTCTTACCTTACAGTCAAGAGAACCCTTTAAATCATATTCCTTTATGTTGTTGCTTGCACACAATAAGATCTCTCCCACTTGTGCATGGAACAACATCACGTATCGAATAAACAACACGTCAATAGTTTGCTTATTTGATCAATATGATTGTGTCATAGATATAAGTAGATATAGAATCACCTCGTCTAGTAAGGAAACGTACACGACTATCCTTAATACCACAAGTGTCTATAATTGGAAAGTAATCATCTTAAGAAATTCTAGAGATAATCCGGGTAACTACCAAGACTTGTAGCTCCCACTGAATTTAAGATCACTGTATGAACTCATTATTCAGTAATTTCAACACAATGCTCCCACTGGCTTTGACAACATTGTAAGTGTTGCATCACCAGTAAAAGCAAATAGCGTGCTGTTTACTTTCCTACACCTTTGATGAATCCCTTACGTAACAGCTACTAAGGTACTTCAAAGAATGTATTCTACTTTGTAAATGATGGAATATCCATCAATGCAATTAACTTGAAAGAATTGGGTATGCAATTTCTTCCTTAATTAGGTCTACCATCCCCATCATGGAATGTAGCACCTTGAATGGTTAAAGCATAACAACTAGATCAACCATTCTAGTTAGCCTTTTACCACTTTTGCGGTAATTAGTCTAGTTTCTAATTTAATAACTCCTAACCATGCAATTTCTTAAGAAATTCGCCATGAGTTATTTCTTAGAATTTAGACGATTCCAATTTTCCTATTATACCTTTCTCACTCATGAAAAGGAATAGGATTAAGTCTTACTCTTCACACGGAAAGCAGACTTGGTTTATTCTTTTCAGTAAAAATTGACTCTATCCAAAGACCCCTAAGGGTGCAGATCAATTTACTACTAAAAGAATGTTCCATATTTACGGTTTTAACGTTGCATTAAATACTTTAAAAGAATTTTCAAAATTCAATTTAGTATTATTGATAATAACTTTTCAAGAAAATTAAACACCCACGGTAAATAAAATTTCACCATTTAATTTTCATTGAAAATTAGGATCCAAATTGACGTCGTTTCATCACATCAGCTTTGGCTGCTAGCAATGAAAGTACTCAATAAGGTAGAGTTGCACTCAATTGCCAATATACAATTGCAATTCCTAGAATCATGGGACTTACATTATGTTGCCAACATCAGTTGCAAAATGTAAACATGTTTCATCCCCAAATCTTTATGCCTTGGCGCCGTTCCATTACATCAGCTTTGGCTGCTAGTAATGAAAGTGCACAATTAAGTTTAACCAACTTAAGAAACAGTAAATTGACGTCGGTTTATTGCATTCAGCTTTGGCTGCTAGCAATAAAGTACTCAATTTTACCCTTAGATGACCACCCTTTGAACATCAACATTCAGCTTTGGCTGCTAGTGATGTAGGATGAAACCTTAGGTGTTTCTTTTTGTAGTTGGGTGACATATAACTTAAATTTAAAGGGTAATAAATTTTGATGTGTGAAATCAAAAAATATGTACAAAGATGTCATGCATTCATCTTTGTATCATATATGTTTGCAAAAACAAAACCGTTTACTAATTCGTAGCTCAAATCATCAAAAATTTTAATTGAGGCGTTGAGTAAATTACAACATTGCCTTAAGATGCTTCGTACTTTTTCATGGTGTACTTGGTAAGTCTATTATTGACGCATAGGCGAGCGGAGGGACGACAGCCGCCGAAGCTGGTTAAAACCGTGCCCCTTTAAGGTCACAATTTAATGTGAGCCAACCTTAAACCCACTTTATAGTTTGTCAATAATAGGTCCGCCGCTTCGACCACTTTTGTACAGTTGCAATCAATCAACTAAAAAAATATGATTTTCTTGCTAAAACTTTTATGTAATAATTTATTAATTACTAGTCTCGCCTGGGAGCAAATTACCGTGTGAAGCGAACCACTGTCGGCACATAAGACTTGGCAATGAATAAAATTACTACAAAGGTTTCATAGTTATTAGTCTTGTTTATTTTTTATTATGAAAATTACCCTCTTTTTGTGTTGCAATCCATCATAATATATAAACACAAAAGATCAAGTAATTAAAAAAATAAACACATAATAACAAATATATGATCATAACAATATCATATAGCCACATGCAAACCTTTTTCCAATAAATCCTATTATTAATTCTATGTGTAATTAAATATGTATTAAACTAACAAAACTCCCATTGGTTTTCGAGCTCATTGTGCCCAATGGTCCACAGACACCAAATAACTTGGCCGCGTAAGTTGTAGTTAATTTAATACCACATTGCACATAATTTATTAATTAACATATTGAGGTCTTCCCCAATTAAAGATTTATTCAACAAAACATGTAGCAAATACATACATACAGATCGAACCATATATCAAACCATGACAAAACATGCAAGATTTTGTCATGGATACCATATTAACACATAATCATGAAATCCATATTAATATGTTAATTCCTTGTACGTATCTAATTAATTGGTGTCATCACATACGGTATACACTAATTAATCCCTAAAAATTACCATGCATAATCTAGGGTTTCTAATTAAGTTTTAATTAAAAACTAAACATAAACCCTAAAAAATTGTAGATCGATCCACATTAATTAAAATTAGGGTTTCAAATAAAAAACCCTAGATCATAAAAGCATGTATCTAATCAAGATCCAATTTTTAGGTTTTAGTAATTAATTACATAGTTCTAAACGAGGCTCATGATGCCACTGTTGGATTATATGAATCATAAAAACTATAAACATATAAAAACATCAAAAGCACGCAGCGGAAGATCTACAAGAACATGTAATTAATTAAAACTAAATAGACACGTACTTTTATGCAATCACCAAGAACAAGTATAAACCCTAGCAAGGTTTATGAATGTCAATCCAAACACAAAGGAAAAACACTAGTTAAAATAAACTAGTCACTCGTTCTTGTACACATGTAATCTAGAGTTCCAATGGGATAAGCTAGGTTCAAGAATCACAAACAAGCCAAATACTTGCAAAGCTTTACTAGGGTCGAATATCCTAGTGGATATAAAAAAGTCGACCGGTTCTATGCTTAGGAGAGGGAAGAGAAGAGAAATTAGGCTTGTAGGGAATTCTAGATTAGAGGAAAACCTAAACACAATGAATTGTATTTATAGGCTAACCCTAAATCACAAAACTTGTTCCCTACTCCACCCTAGAACCGGCCACCCTAGCCCAAAGCTAGTTTCCAGCCGACCCAACCCACTTCATGGGTTCTAGATCCTTCTTTTCACTTTTAGTCCTTTAACGGTCGTTATCTCTAACCCCGTTAAATACTAACTGTCGTTAAGTATATGTTTGTGAAATGAATAAATAAAATACATAAACATATTTAATTTATTCATCCATTGGAACTCTCACGTTATTGTGTGCAATCCCGAGTCTCGGGTTCGAAACCGGACATAAACATATTAATTTTAATCCATAAAACCTAACAACACCGCCGCCGGTGCAAAATTTATGGCCAAAATTTTTTGTCACCGGTTTGCCAAACCGTTGGTGATAAATTCAAAGGAGACGTTGGGAGGATGAATTTGGGCAAAAAAAAGTGACGTTGGGGCAAAAAAAAGAGATGTTGGGGCTTAAAAAAAAAATTAAACCTTACCCATTTTTCACTTATAGTTTGTAGTGAAATGTTATGTTTTTAATAAAATGTTTATGTTTTTAATTAAATTGATTTTAGTTTAATTATAAAAAAAGAAAAAAAAAGATTGGGATGTATGAGAATTTATTGGGCGCCAGTGAATTAGGTTGGGAGGTATAAGAATTTATGGGAATTAGTTGGCTGAAGCTTATTGGTTGAATTTGGGAGGTATGATAATTTGATAATCATGACTCCTAGTGCCCTAAACATTAATTTCTCAACCACTTAATAGAAGTCCACGTTTGCCACTCCAACTTAATAAACTTAGGCTACAAGGAGTGGGAAGCGGGCTGGGCTGGGCGGGCTTGCGGGCACACCGATGCCGGTTCAGCGGGCTAGGCCTGCGGGTTGGATTTGCGGTTTAAAAGCTCGCTGCGAGCTGAAGGAATCAAACGGCCTTATGACCGTTGAAGGGCATGTTTGAAAAATAAAAAAGATCCGTTGGAGCGTGTAAACTAAAAAAAAAAAAAAAAAAAAAAAAAAAAAAAAAAAAAAAAAAAATTGGTCCTTTATTTGCCTATATAATCCGAACCATCACCACCATTTTCAATTCAAAACAAATTAACAAAAAAAAAAAAATGTCATCATCATCATCATCATCATCACCTTCTTCCCTTTTGTCCGAGTTAGCGATGCCACCCATGTTACCGGACTTATCCACGGGTAGTACGATACCTTTTTGTGCTACGTGGTTGACTCGCTCGAAGAAGACACGGCAAGCACGCAAGAAACTCGAACCTATATCGAGCGGTTTCGGGAAGAAGCTCAAGAAACACTAATGCGTGACTATTTCGTTGACGAACCGAAGTTTGGCCCGTCTTTGTTTCGTGAGAGGTTTCGGATGTCAAAAAGGTTGTTTTTACAAATTGTTGGTGATATTGAGCAGAGGTTCGAGTATTTTCAAGAGGGTGCAGATGGTAGGGGGAAAAAGAGCTTTACGGCTCTACAAAAATGCACATCCGCAATTCAACAACTCGGAACGGGCAACCCTCCGGATAACTTTGACGACTACTTATGCATGGCAGCGAGAACGTCACGCGAATGCCTTGATCATTTTTGCACCGCGGTCATCGAGATATATGGGCGCGAGTTCTTACGTAGGCCTACTAGTCACGACGTTGCACGCTTGTACGAGGCGCAAGATCCGTCAAACGACCATCGAAAAGATCACTAACATCGTTTATGCGTGTTGTATATTGCACAACATGATTATAAAAGATGACGGGAGGGCAATATCAGGGACTCATATAATGGATCCGCCGGTGCAACCCGTTTATGACGACAACGCACTACCGGAGTTACTAGATGAACAAATCCATCATCGTCTTCAATTTGATCTTACGGAGCATGTAGCGTCTCAAGATTTACCATACCTCGATGACCCGGAAGATTAAGTTATGTAGTTTCTTTTTATTTTATGAATTGTACTTTTAATTTCAGTTATGAATAAAATGTTTGTTTTTTTTATATAATTGTTTAGTATTGGAAGGGTTAATGTTGAAAAATTATAATTTTGAAGGACAAATTATGAATATTTAAAAAAAATTGGGAGGGTTGAGAGTGATGGGCGCCAGTAAAAAAGGTTGGATTGAGGGTTGGAGAGTTGAAATGAGGTGGAGGGATTTGATTGGTTAAAGTTTGGGAGGGTTGGAGGGTTGGAAGCATGACTCCCTGTGCCCTTAGAGGTAGATCCATTTTGCTAAACATTAATTTCTCAACTAGAATAGAAGTCCATTTGACCATTTATTTTCTTTTTTTTATTTCTTTTCATTTTGAGCCACATCAACCACTTATTTTAATTTCTCTTTCTTTCTTAGAGCATACGGTGTGGGATAAGTCATGCCTCGCCGTGGCTCGCCGCCACACCGGCAAGGCTCGCCGGAGCTCGTTGTGAAGTAGATATCGTGCAGATGACGAGCAAAATTACTGACGAAGTGGGCCACGTTTTATTTTTTATTTATTATTATTATTATTATTATTATTATTATTATTATTATTATTATTATTTTTTTTTTTTTGTATCTTTTTTGGTTTTTATAGTTTTGATAATTATACAATCTATTTAAAAGTCAGTTTTGCAATTAGGGAAAAAACATTATTAACAAAGTACATAGTGCACCAATGTGTGGCACAAAATTGTGGCTGCTACTGTGTATTACTGTGCTAAGCACTGTTTTTCACTGTAGCTACATCATTTGCAATAAAACAGTCATTAACAAGGTAATTAATCCATCCATTATTATATTGTGTGGTTCACAATCGAGCACAATTACAATTAATATATTACACACTTTACACACTTAACTAAAAGATCTTGTCTTCTTTTTATTTTTCCAGAAAGTTCATCATTATCTTTAGTACCCTTTCATCTAATCTATTGTAAAGGAGAAAGAAACAAATACAGAGAATCTAAAAGGTATTTTATCCATGCTACTTTGTTCCGCCTTTTTGTCACTTGATTCTCACCCTCTTTATCTCTGTCGCTCTTTATCTAAAAATAAAAACACTGAACATTCATTCAATCAATAATAGTATTTGATTGGTTAGAATCTGCTCATATGTAATAATTCATGATTTAATTTTTTCTTCCAAATTAGGGTTTCGTTAATTTGGGGGTTTTGTTGATTTGATTTGTAGGTTGCCTTGCTTTGCTGTATTTTAATGATAGTTTTGATCCTGAGTTTCAGGATTTGAATGATTACCCTACTTTGCTGTCTCGAAGGTCTGATGAGTTTCGCCCGTTTGTTCGCCGTTTTTTACTATTTATTTGTTTAGGTTGCTAATACTGGATGTTTAATCATTTGAAAAAAAAAAAAAAAAAATCAGTTAGTTAAAAGATAAATTGTTGTTGTAATGTATTTTGAGTAGACGTAGTTGTATCACGTTCTGTGAATGGTTATATATATATATATATATATATATATATATATATATATATTATATATATATATATATATATATATATATATATATATATATATATATATATATATAAATAAAAAAAAATAAAAAATAAAGTTGTCTTAGGAAGAAGATGGAAGAAGAATGCGGAGATATTAGATGGCATACTTGCAAGTGTAACAATTTTCTTTAATTCGGTATCTGTTGGGGGTTTTGGGATTTCGCTTGCTGTTCTGATACTTTGTTCTTAAGCTGTGGACATAGGAGTTAAGGTGTATGTTGTCGTCATAATAATATAATTGTTTTTTTTTTTTTTTTTTTTTTTTTTTTTTTTGTAGGTCATCAGGATTGTATGGCTTACGTGCAGTTGGAACATGATGGGTGAAAGCGGTTTGTATCTTGGCGGGGCATCACGATCATGTTCGTGTTTGCAGCCATGGCAGGTTCGCAAACCCTTTTATCCGGTTACACCCCCGTCTCTTTTATAATGTTTGCTATAAGGCTATGATGATATATGTAATCTGACACAAATAAACTGTGTCTTGAATCATTTGGCCGTAAGCTGGCGGGGCAACAACTGGATGGCATAGTTTAAATACTTACTATGCAACCGTGTTTGTTAGCAGCCATTACGGAATACGGACAATTTTGTGACTTGAACCCTGCATACAGATCTGAGCCAGTTATTTGTTGCAACATTTTAGTGGTTGGATACCTTTTTTTAAATAAACTACAATTGGGGTGTCGACCACTCTAAAACTACCATATTAACCACACATTCATGTACTAATCACTTTGTTATGAAAGGGTACTAAAGATAATGATGAACTTTCTAGAAGAAAAAAAATATAAGATCTTTTAGTTAATTGTGTATGTATTATACATTATACATACAATCAATGTATATATTATATATACACTAGCCTATAGACCCGTGATAAATCACGGGTAGCTAATAACAAGTTGCTCGTATAAACATAAATTCAAACAAAAGTGTTAGCATTAATAAGTAAAAGTAAATTCATATGTAATTTCTTACATACTATTTTCATTTCAATCTCAAAGTAATCTAAAATAAAACAACCAAATGAGAACTCATGATATGCTATATACAACTTATTGGATAAAACAAAGATTTGACCAATCTTTGAAAGATAAATTAGATGGCTTCCTTAATTGCATTGCTTTAAAGTTGTCCAACTGCACTTCTAGGTGATGAAATGAAAGCACATTTTGTAACAATTTAGCAGACAATCATGAATATGTGAAATTGTGATACCAACCATCTTTTTTGGATTCGCAGGAAATTAAGCCATGTTGTAAGACTTATCAGTTGACACTCCTGGCAGCTTTCTAATATGTAACACAAAGTATACCATTTTTTTCCTTTAAAGGAAATGGATTTGCTAAAAGCATTAAGCACTCAAGCTCTCTAGTATTTGCAATAAATGGTGTGGTCTTTTAGAAGTGAAGTTAGTTAACCTTGCAAATAAAACCAAAAGCATTAGTATATCCGTATATATGTCGATGCTATACACAACTTATACCTTATAATACTGAAACATTACCTTGATCGGTACTTGTTCAACCCAAAATTACCTTATACATTGAGTCCTTTATAACTCTCTCATATCTACTTTATGTAGGTTGGTCCATGTTCTTTCTATCTATAATAGATATAAGTACGAGATTATGTTGGCTGACAAGCTGTAATTTTATTAGGATTCGATGCAACTCAACCCGTTGAAAAACAAATCACTCGTTTTGAATCAAATCCATTTTAACACATACCCGACCTGGCAAATGTTTAACCTCTAATAATTAGTAACTTACAAGTACCCGACCTGGCAAATGTTTAACCTCTAATAATTAGTAACTTACAAGTACCTATGCTCATAGTATGAAACATTTAACAGGCTTGCATGGGTCATAGGGAATGATATCAATCTGCTATTAGAAAATCATAGGAAATTATTGATGTTTAAGAAATACAAATGCTAAACTTATGTAGTTTTCTATAAAATGATTGTTCATCTATCAAATTTCTCAAAATGGAGGTTCATGTGCTTCCCATAATTAACAAATAAGAATTAATAAATATTGGTAAGTAAAGATTGCACAAATTATAAGTGCCACTTATCTCCACAAAGATATATATGATCAAGGAAGGAATTTGAATTAGGCCCATCAAGAAACTGAGATATAATTTGCCTCTTATTATGATTTACACAGAGGGGTTAGACGTTAAAACTTTATTTTTCAAAGAGAATGTATGATTGAAATTTTATATAAAGTAATACCTTTGATAGATATTTCTTTGTGGCATTTGATCAAACACGTTTGAGCACTTCATCAACCACCAGTTTTTTCCACAAACACCTAAACACATAAAATATGATTATCAATGATATAAAAGAACCATCAAAACGTCAGTTTACAAGTAGATAATATCAACAGAAAACAAAAAGGTCATGGGTTGTAAGGAAAGAGTCGAAACTGTGTCTGATGATAAACTTTGAATGCCTTTGTCTTGTGGTGTACCACTTACACCATGTTGTTCCATTAAGCGAAACTGTGTCTACCTTTGCAATAACAATCGGTATTCCAATTCTTTGAGAGACAAGGTTATATGAAACTGAGATGATCTTATGTAATTAATTTCATAACAGGCAAGTATTAAGTACATTTAATGGAAAATTGATTATTATTTACTACTTGCCAAAAATTTTAGCAACTTTCAAAAATTTTAGGAACTTTAAAAAATGTACAGCTTACCATAACTGGTAGATTCCTCAATACCTTCTGAGGCAGAACCATTTACTTTAATGCCCACACTCCTGCTTGATGATGAGAAAGCTTTCCTTTTAAGTGGAGCCAGAACTCTATTAACCACCACCTAAATATCGAGGCCATTTTTAACGCCCTCTAAATAGGTAACCAAGGGTGTCAAAATATATTTCTTTCACCTGGATTGGAGCTGTAAAAAAACATCCTTTATAACATTACAAACAGCTGAAAGAGATTTAAAAATATAAATTCCAAAATGGATAAGAAACCGGTGGCAAAAATGGAACAGCTTAGACCAACCTACAAACACAGCTTTACAATTATTCATCGCAAATATTTGATCATTAGTACTTGAAGTGCAGCATTGATACGTTTAATCCAATTATTCATCGCAGGTGGTAAAAATGTGTTTGCGGGTGGGTGTGGGTGGGGAATGGGGCAGATTGAATGTACAAATTGGAACAGCTTAGACGAGCCCACAAACACAGCTTTACAATTTTTTTAAACAGCCTTACTTAAGTTAAAGTGATTAAGGAGTTTTTATGTGTTAGAACAGTAAAGATTGCTCTCAACGTGTTTGTCCCATTAGAGATAAAACATAACCAAATCGACCCATCTGTAAGTAGATAGATTGAAAAAATTTATACGAAAATTTATTAGAGTAGCCACTTGCCTGATGTTCCACCATCTTCACTATTACTGAATATTTCAAGATTGGCCATTGTCTGCCCATCCATCCTAAGGCACCCTCTGTAGACTTCATATGGTAGTATACTTCCATTCAGTAATGCATCATCTAACTGCTCAAAGTAGAATTTACGAATTACTGTGTCAGTATAGCGTCTAATACAACTATTGTTGTTTATACTGAGCTAAATATACTTTCAGCTATTGTTGTTTACTATGCCGCACGATTTAACTTTGTAAATATATGTCAGCTGAACAAATAAAATTAAACTTATTTCACTATCTTGTTTTATAAGTATGCAGTATGCAATAGTAAATTCCTTAAGTTCATATCTACAATGTGAGCAATTGAACACCATAAAAAACTCATCTCGTCTTGCCTATTTTTTTTTATGCATTTGATTATCTAAAAGTACAACATTTTTTGAATAAGATTTTCTAAACTTACCACATAAAAAGACAATTCAGACTATAACTGGATCAATTTGGATTTGGATTACACAAAATGGAAATAAGCGAGTTGATAACCTTGCCAATGTTCCTATGTAACTTTTTTTCTTTTTTTTCCGTCTGGAAAAAAAGAATCCTCCATCAACATTAAATCTGACATCTTGCATCTTTTCGAATTTCAATTCATCTGCAAACTTGCAGTATGATCACAAAACAGAAGATTTGAGATGACAGAAACTCAAATCGAGAGGCCCTCCTTCAATAACATCTTACAAAAATATTGAACCAGGGGTTTAGATGTGGATGTAAATGTCAATACAGAGTTACAGACATATTATAACAAATCCACCACACACAATAAAAGTGTACATAGGTAGTTCTCTGTTTATAATCATTCGAAAAAACTTAAAATCGATGCAATCAACAAAATTACTAATCAATCACTAATTTTTCAACCTCCTTTTTATCTTGTGATATATTATTCTCAAATTATTTTTTACTAATCGAATCCGTCTCGTAATAACCATTATATCTCAAAATTTTAACCAAGTCATCTAACAATTACCTTTATATCCATGAAATCTAAATAATTTTACTGCCCTCATGTCACAAAAAACTTGGATAACCTATATTTTATATATTAATTTTGCAAATCCATCTCATAGATAGCTTTGTATCCATGAAAACTATATATGTTTACTGATTCATCATATAAAAACTTTATATCATAAATTTCATAAATTATTTTTGCGTTAATCAATAAAATAAAATCCAACTCATGTAAAATTAACACTTTCTAGACCTAATTAAACTAACAAATATTCAATTCACATCAACTAAATCACAATATATGAATTGTAATTTCATAATCCATACAAACCCTAATTAAACAACAAATTTAATAACAAATTCGAACCACAACACAATCAATCAACAAAAGAACAGAACTAGTTACACGAATCGATAATTTATCAACAACAACAAACAAAATACAAAATCAATAAAATAAAACAGATCTATAAAAGCCACAACGAATTAAAATATATTTATACCTTGGGCGGAGTAGCAACGACGTCCCATCCCAACCGTTGACGTTTCCTCGGCCGGAGATCCAATTGACTCATCGGAAACTCAGTCACACGTTCAGTCTCCATCTGAAATTGACGATCGATTGAAATAAGAGGATAAGATGATAAGATGATTGTGGTTTTTAGATCTGTGAATGAAAACCTAACCCTAACGCAACCCTAATATTGACAGATAATGAAAGGTGGAGTCGGTTGGTGAATATCTGGCCATTGAAGGGGGTTTTGGGTTTTGGTTTTGGGAAAGTGCCATTGAAGGCGGCATTAAAATTTCAGTCGGTTATAAAGTTTTAAGTCAAAGGCAGGTTGAAGGTTGAATATAATAGAATAGGTGATGAGCTGGCTTTTATGAGCTGGCTTTCTTTTGCCATGTTGGCATTAGTGAGGTGGCAGAAGTTTCAAAAAAAGCTTCTTTTATTATATATATACATACATAGCATGTACATGAATTATGTGCAGCTGGAACATGATGGGTGAAAACGGTCTGTATCTTGGCGGGCCATCACGATCATGTTCGTGTTTGCAGCCATGGCAGGTTCACACACCCTTTTATCCGGTTACACAGCCGTCTCCTTTATAATGTTTGCTATAAGGCTATGATGATATCTGTAATCTGACACAAATAAACTGTGTCTTGAATGATTTGGCCGTAAGCTGGCGGGGCAACAACCGGGTGGCATAGTTTAAATACTTATACTATGCAATCGTGTTTGTTAGCAGCCATTACGGAATAAGGATAATTTTGTGACTTAAACCCTGCATATAGATCTGAGCCAGTTATTTGTTGCAACATTTTAGTGGTTGGATACCTTTTTTAAAATAAGCTACAATTGAGTTGTCGACGATTTCAGTTGCGTTTTGTTTTTTTATATACGATACTGTTGAAATTTTTTCCAAATGTTTATTGCCACAAAAATATCCCCATTTTTAATGGAAAATAATGCCAATAAGTCCTGTCATTCTCCTTCTGTTCTCGAGTTAATCTATGATATTGTGAAGGGGTATCAACCTGAAAAATATCCCCATTTTTAATGCGTCAATAAAAGGTAAGCGCATTTCACTTATACGCTTATATTTTGAAATGCTTCCTCATATTGTTGTGTATATGGTTCCTAATAAATGTGAAATAATTTTTACTACCAATATTTGACATGTTAAAGATACACAACAATTCGAAGCATTTCACATTTATTAGGAAATGAGTACCATTCTATATTTGTTCTTAAAAAAAACAAGATGAATGTGTGGCTCATACTGTTGTACTAATTGGGCTGTTCGGGAACTACTGAAATACTCAAGCCTAATATCTTCTTACTTTTTCTGTAAAAAAAAAAGCCTCATGTTCGTTTCTCCTAACATTGCATTGGTATATTTATTGTTTTAGTATGGTAGCTGATATATCAGCTGATAGCTTGGTGACATTCGAGGACCAATATATCGATTTGGGAACATACGATTCTGAAAAGCAACGGCTTCTTGAAAAAATGCTGAAGTTGACTGATTTCTACTACGATGCTCTAGATGCGGGAAAAAGCGGAAAAAGGGTTAGATATTATCCCAACTGTTTTGTTATTGTTTTGTCAACAGGCAACACTGACGTACATCCTCTCTTTTGTTTCGGAAACAGATTGAGATTTCCAAATGTTTATTGCGACAAAAATATCCCTATTTTCTGGAAAAGAATGCCAATAAGTTCTTTCATTCTCCTTCTGTTCTCGGGTTAATCTATGATACTGTGAAGGGGTGTCAAGCTGATAATGCATCAATAAAAGGTAAGCGCATTTCATTCATACGCTTATATTTACTTTATGAGTACTTCGTTCTATCAGCATATTCTTATACCAATCCAATTTCATTCTTGACATGCCACCAACTGAAGCCATCCTTGCACCTTTGGAAGCTGAGCTGAAGTTCGCTTGATATGAGGTACAAGTTCTTCAAGTTGCGTTGGCAAAGGCATCTATGGTGGTTGATCTGCAGAACAACAATCACGAACTGATGAAGCAAATAGAAATTGCCCGGGTATGGTGTTGTTGAACTTCTGATATTCTCAGAATACATGTTGTTGATGCTTCGGGTTTAATCGTATGAAGTTGCAGGTAAAAGGGGACATGAATTGCAGCCATATATGATTGGATCTTTAGTCCACCTCCTGTGTCGGGTAACCAAGTTCGGTTGGTTTGTCGACGATAGATTCCGAGATGCAGCCAAAGACTCCACAAACTTTTTGATCCAGGTAGTATCTCACCTACTGCATTGTCTTCTTTTTCTTACGTTAACTGGACTATTTAGGCTACAAATCTTTGAAATGTTACTGACTGTGACTTAGTAAAGATGGTTTTAAACACTTACAGAAATGAAAAAATTTGGAAGTAGAAGTAAGCAAAAAATTACAGGCTTCATTTTCCCTCTCTTCTTGCATAAACAGCAACTTAAAACAATCTTTAAGGTCCTGAGAACCACAAAGTTGTTTTAACTTATCAAAATGGGGAGTACCAGCCATTTGACTAAGTTATATTTACTATACAAATATTTAATGCATAAAAATATAAATGCAATGTGAAATTGATAAATGACTTTAAATTACTTTAAACTCTTAATATTCATTATTAAATTTTCAAAGTTATTTTGTATATACATTTTTTACACTATGAATTAAGAAACTGACCATTGCTTAAATAAAAAACTGTAATTCCTTATCAGTACGTCAAATGTACCTAATAACAATAAGAGCAGTTAAGATAATTTAGTCTATAATGCATAATTTTTAACTGAAAAAATGTTTTATGCATTATCTTTATACTTGCCCGTCGTACCTGTTTTAAAAAACATTTTATTAGGGGGTGATTAAGAATTTCATAAACATAGGCTTACCAGTAGTTGTTTGCGTGACGTGTTGGTTGCTATGTTAGTTTTACAAGGTTTTTTTTTGGATAAGTAGCCAACCATGGTAATGAATATAGCAATTTTTTATTGTAGGCGACCAGGATTGTAGGATTGCATGCCTTATGTACGGCTGGAACACAATGGATGAAAGCAGCATGTATCTTCGCAGAGCATCACGAGGTATGATAATAAAGAATGACTGATAAAATTTATCAGGGAGTGATGAACAAAGGTGGAGCACTGTTGTGATGTTAAATGGGTTAGTTGTGTGAATAGGGTTAGAATCAGAGGAGTTCTGATTGTTTGTTCAGTTAGGCTACCAAAGACACGTTTGTACAGTAACTGTGTAGTTTCGCATCTGCACTTTGGAGATGGCTTATGTGAGGCTGGAACACAATAGATAAAAGAAACATGTACGAGCAGCTTCTTCCTTGGCGATTGATTGTTCCTCAGGTAAATACCTTTCTTTTTTTTATTGAACATAAATATGAAATTATTATTTTGAGTAAATTACATGGTTGGTCCCTGTGGTTTGTCCAAAATAACAACTTTCGTCCCTCGAAGTTTAAAGTTGCATTGGTAGTCCCTAAGTAGGTAAACAAATAACACCACGGATCCCTTGGTTTAACTGGTGTTAACTAGGTTAGTTAAAATTTACGGGTTAGCCCCCTTTGGTTAAATAGCGCTGCATCGTTAATCCTTTTACTTAACGGTTGTTATAATTTACTTAACGGCTGTTATAATTTACGTTTTCGCCCATTTTCTTTCATTTTCATACGTTTTTGTCCTTTTTTTTTACGTTTTCGCCCATTTTCTTTCATTTTCATACGTTTTTGTCCGTTTTTTTTTACGTTTTCGCCCGTTTTGGTCCAATTTTTTAAAGTTTTCGTACTTTTTTTACGTTTTCGCCCGTTTTCTTACATTTTCGCCTGTTTTTGTCCTTTTTTTTTCGTTTTCGCCCGTTTTTGTCCCTTTTTTTTTTACGTTTTCTCCTGTTTTTGTCCCTTTTTTCGCCCGTTTTTGTCCATTTTTTACGTTTTCGCCCCTTTTTTTCGTTTTTTTTATTGTTTTCGCCCGTTTTTGTCCCTTTTTTTACGTTTTCGCCCGTTTTTGTCCATTTTTTTACGTTTTCGTCCGTTTTTGTCCATTTTTTTACGTTTTCGCCCGTTTTTGTTCGTTTTTTACGTTTTCGCACGTTTTTGTCCGGTTTTTTACGTTTTCGCACGTTTTAGTCCGGTTTTTTACGTTTTCTCCTGTTTTTGTCCCTTTTTTACGTTTTTGTCCGTTTTTTTTACGTTTTCGCACGTTTTTTCCTTATTTTATGTTTTCACCCGTTTTTGTCTGTTTTTTTTACATTTTCGCCTGTTTTTGTCCCTTTTTTACGTTTTCGCCCGTTTTTTCTGTTTTTTTAATGTTTTCGCCCGTTTTTGTCCCTTTTTTTTACGTTTTTGTTCGTTTTTTACGTTTTCGCACGTTTTAGTCCGGTTTTTTACGTTTTCACACGTTTTAGTCCGGTTTTTTACGTTTTCTCCTGTTTTTGTCCCTTTTTTTACGTTTTCGCACGTTTTTGTCTGGTTTTTTACGTTTTTGTCTGTTTTTTTTACGTTTTCGTCCGTTTTTGTCCATTTTTTTACGTTTTCACCTGTTTTGTCCCTTTTTTACATTTTCGCCCGTTTTTGTCATTTTTTTTACATTTTCGCCCGTTTTTGCCATTTTTTTTTAAATTTTCGCCCGTTTTTGTCCATTTTTTTTACGGACAAAAAATTCAATAAAATATAATTTTGAATTTTTTTTTTAAATAATCATCGAAAAAAATATTTTCGAAAAAAAAATTTGGGTAAAAAAAAGTTTCTGAAAAAAGGGACAAAAACGGGCGAAAACATAAAAAACGGAAAAAAAAACGGGCGAAAACGTAAAAAAAGAGACAAAAACGGGTCAAAACGTAAAAAAAGGGACAAAAACAGGAGAAAACGTAAAAAAACGGACAAAACAGGAGAAAACGAAAAAAAACGGACAAAGACAGGCGAAAATGTAAGAAAACGGGCGAAAACGTAAAAAATGGACAAAAATAGAGAAAACGTAAAAAACGGACTAAAACGTGCGAAAACGTAAAAAACGAACAAAAACGTAAAAAAAGAGACAAAAACGGGCGAAAACATAAAAAACGTAAAAAAACGGGCGAAAACGTAAAAAAGGACAAAAACAGGCGAAAATGTACAAAAAAAACGGACAAAAACGGGCGAAAACATAAAATAAGGAAAAAACGTGCGAAAACGTAAAAAAAGGGACAAAAACGGGCGAAAACGTAAAAAAAGGGACAAAAACAGGAGAAAACGTAAAAAGACCGGACTAAAACGTGCGAAAACGTAAAAAAACCGGACTAAAACGTGCGAAAAATTAAAAAACGAACAAAAACGGGCGAAAACGTAAAAAAAATGACAAAAACAGACGAAAACGTAAAAAAAAATGACAAAAACGGGCGAAAACGTAAAAAAAGGACAAAAACGGGCGAAAACATAAAAAAAAGGAAAAAACGGACGAAAACGTAAAAAAATGGACAAAAACGGGCAAATCGGGGACAAAGAAAAAAGGGACAAAAAAGGAGAAAAACGTAAAAAAAAAGGACAAAAAACGGGCGAAAACGAAAAAAAAGGACAAAAACAGGCGAAAATGTAAAAAACAGGCGAAAACGTAAAAAAATGACGAAAACTTTAAAAAAGTGGACCAAAACGGGCGAAAACGTAAAAAAAAACGGACAAAAACGTATGAAAATGAAAGAAAATGGGCGAAAACGTAAAAAAAAAGGACAAAAACGTATGAAAATGAAAGAAAATGGGCGAAAACGTAAATTATAACAGCCGTTAAGTAAATTATAACAACCGTTAAGTAAAAGGATTAACGATGCAGCGCTATTTAACCAAAGGGGGCTAACCCGTAAATTTTAACTAACCTAGTTAACACCAGTTAAACCAAGGGATCCGTGGTGTTATTTGTTTACCTACTTAGGGACTACCAATGCAACTTTAAACTTCGAGGGACGAAAGTTGTTATTTTGGACAAACCACAGGGACCAACCATGTAATTTACTCTATTATTTTTGTTGTTTAAACAACATTTTTTTGTGTGCTTTTCAGGTGAGTCAGATGATAGAAGTTGCCCAAAAGAAAAACAATATCGGATGGGGTTTACATGAGCTGAAGCATTATGCACGTTTCATAGGGAGTCAAATTGCGACAGCGGTTTCGTTTGCTGCTGCAAGTAAATATATCTGAATTTCATGTTAAACAACTTGCTGTATGTTCATAAAATAAATACAAAAAAAAAAAAAAAAAAAAAAAAAAAAAAAAAAAAAAAACCCTTCCAGGCCATATATGTTCATTTCACACATTGTTAATTGAATGTACATTTCTTGATTAATACAAACTCCCCATTTACAGCATGGCTGCAAAAAACTAATGTTAATTCACCCCGCCGCAACGCGCGGGCTACCCAGCTCGTTAGATATTATATGTAATTAGTTGTAAACTTTATTTTGAAACTTGTAAAATGTTTAAGATCTTGCAAATTAAATCACATTAAACATCAAGTAGAATACATTAAACATCAAATTGAACCTACCTTAAACAAATACTTCTAAAAACAACGAACGTTTAACGTAAACAACGAACGAGAACTCCTTTTGGAACCGGATTGTAGACATGTTCAACAATATGTCTAACGGTGAATATCGTAACAGGAAGACGCTCACGGGTAAATGGACGAGACTTAGCAGTGAATGTCAGAAATTCAACGCTATTTACTTACATTTGCAGCGCATAGGCGGGGAGAATGACGGTGAGATTCTCAACACTGCAAATACAATGTTTCAACAACGATTTGTTGGGAGAAGCTTCGAGTACGTTCACGTGTGGGAGGTTGTGAGAAATGTTTAACATTGTTGCATGATGTGTTATCTGTATCGTTTTTAATATGTTGTACTGTTAGTTTACGTTTGAATTTGAATAATACTCGTACGGTTACTTTTAATTTGAATATGATTTTTAAAATACTCTCCAACGGCTACTTTAACGGCTACATTCAAGTATAAATACCAAACACTTGTAGTATTTGTCACAGCACTTCATTTTCTCACAACTCTTCAGTTTCACAACACTTCATTTTATCACACGCAAGTATCACTATGGCTAACGAACCGTCAGAGGTTCAAAGGGCTATCCTCAACCGATTACGAACTGAACAAGAAAAAGAACTCAGACTTATTAACGGTTTGTTTGGCGAGATATCTCGTATTATGCTACAAATGCATAATCGTGCTCCAGAGATCGAAAGGTTGCGTGAGATGCCTCAAGACCATCCAGCTATCAGGGTCGGTCTAGAAACTCTACTAAGAAATAATGAAACAGATCTGGAACTTCATGTAGCGTTGAAGATGGCTAGGGAGCAGGTCTTACAAGTGTGGGAGGAGAAGTCGGATCTCATCGACAATTACAACTCTATATATTATTTCGTATTGTATTAGTATTTGTTGTATCGTTATTTTTAATTCCCGTATCATAACTTTGTAATTAGTATGTGTTTAAATTGGTTGTAATGTGTTTTTATTTGAATGAAATTAATTTAGTTTATTTGGGCATTTGAAAAGGAAAAAAAAATAGATAATGGTGGGGCTCAAATGAGTAAGTTGTGGTATGTTATGATAAGAGCAGGGGGTGCAGTGAGCAGGTTCTCCTCTTCATTCGGGCCCCACGGGGTGCCCGGTGCCACATCACCACAACAAACCACAACTAACAACCCCCTCCCCAAACAACAAACCACAACTTACTCATTTGGGCCCCACCACTATTTTTTTTTCTTTTATCAAATACCCAAATAAACTAAAATTAATTTTATTCAAATAAAAATACAATACATTTTATTCAAACACACATTAAACATAAAATTACGATACGAAAAAAAAACGATACGGGAATTAAAATAACGAAACAACAAATACTAAAATAACACATAAACTTAATCCTCGTCTTCCTCGTCGTCGAGCCGATATTTTTTCTTTATTTGTTTCTGTCGACGGCGAATGATAGCAACCGCCTCCGGATCGGAACTCACGGGATCTATCATCAGAAACTTCATCTCTTCCATTTCCATTAGTCGCCGATCCTTCTCCCTTCTCGCCTTGTAAGCGGCGATTTGAACGTCCGCTTTTTGGGAAAATTTTTCGGACAAGTACCCCGAATAAGAACTCGTTTGACTGCCACCTGAGCTTGCCGCGCTCGACGTAGAAGGCGACTTCTGCTTCTTTGAAGCACGCGCTTTGAAGGCGCCTTCGGGTCGAGGACGTCGGTCGGGACCAAAAATATTCTCGAGACAAGTCACGTCAACCGGATCCTCCGCATCCCATTTGGGGTATTTTTTCAGAATATCCCAAACGTGAACATATGTGAACTTTTTTCCGACAAAGCGTTGCTCGAAGTTTTCCTTCGCGGTCTCCAGATGATCGTTGTCGTTTTGACCGCTTCGACGCTGCACATGTTTGTACACAGCGTTGAATTTTTTGCAGTCGCCGTTGAGCCGTGTCCATTTACCAGTGAGCATATTTTTGGTACGAGGCTCATGGTTTGTTTGCTCGTTGAATGTCTCCGTTATTTTGTTCCAAAAAAAATCATCGGAACGGTCGTTTCCGATGTGTTTGTCTTGCGATACTGCAATCCACAATTCCGCAAGTAGCTTCTCTTCGTCCTTGGCCCACTTTCTCCTCGAACCTTGCGCCACGATCTCAAGATCATCATAATCATCGTCGTCCAAATTCATGACTTTTTTGGACTTTTTTGCCATTGCTTTTTTCCCGCGTCCTTTGGCCGGTTGATGATCCGCGGGTAGTTTGAATTGAGGTTCACATGGTGGTGTCGGAAATGATGAAGGTTGGGAGGAGTTAAAGAATTGTGGTTGCATTCCAACTGGACGTTGTGGGTAATTTGCGAAACTTTGAAACGCATATTATTGATTTTGATAAATAGCCTCGGGAGGCAATTGTGTTCCATATGGAGGAATTTGTGGGGATGGCGAGTTAGAATTATTTGATGAGGGGGTTGATGGGTTTGACGAACCCGCGTATGGATTTGAGGACAAGAGGTTGGTGAAATACATATGCTCGTTTGGGTTTTGCGACATGGTTGTTTCTCTTCAATTTGATTCAGTGTATATATGTGAGTTTGGTATATAGATGTTGGTATTTTTTCTTTAAAGTGTGTGTTGTTTATATAGAGAAGAAACAAAAAAAAAAAAAAATGAACCGTTTGCAAAATTAATAAACGGTCATATATCCGGTGCAAAATTAATAAAATATGTAATGTGTCAGACGCTTCCCTCGTTGTGCAGACGAGGAGTTTACCTTCGGTGAGCAACGGCGAGACGTGATGGTGCAGCAACGAACGACGGCGAGGTCCAGGTCAGCTTCGACGAGCTCGAAGACGAGCTGCACCCCCTGCTCTAATTCTGGGAGGTTGTTAGTTGTGATGACGTGGCATCCGTGGGGCCCGAATGAAGAGGTATGGCAATATCATGACACCTTGTTGTCTTATCATCTTCATCTTCTTCTTCTTCTATCTTCATTGATCCATTTCCACCATTTAATTCACAATCTTTCTATTTCTATGCTAATTAAAAATCATCATATTTTACGGGGCAACCCTTTTACCCCAAATAAAAAATCATCGTTCATTTTTTTTCTAAATCTTAAAATCATCGTTCATTTTTTTTCTAAATCTTTTTCTTTTTGCCTTTGACTATTTCCCATAGAAAATCTGCTTTAAATGCATTTCGGAGACAATATTACAAACTCTATAGAAATAATCACGAGTTCAAATGATTATCAGATTTTGACTTGTAGGTTACTCAAAATCTTTATTGTAAATTTGCTATCATTTCCTTTACACCAATCATTAGCCAACAATCTTTATACTCTAGAGATGTTTAAAGTTTAAACTTTAAAGTTAAAACAGTACTTGTAAGAAGAAACTTTTAGCCTGCTGTTATCACTCATTTTCACCATAACCATCATTTACAAGTAAATAAGCCAAATACAAAACCCATTACAAGTAAATAACCAGACGAACCGATTGCCGCAACCACTACCGTCAAACACCGCTACAACGCTGGACAACCCGACTACCGGAAACCACTCTTACAACACCGCCATCACCACATCTAGTCCATCAAAATTCCGTACTTTTTTTGTATGGATCTAAACCACTCTTACACTAAAAAAGTAGTAATGATTTTATAACTTCACGTCATTGAAAAGGAGATATATGTTTTGGATTTGGGTGTTGTTGTATTGAAGGTTTTTGATTTTATTTATTTTTTCGGATTTTCATGGATTCGGTTTTTTTTTTTTTTTTTTTTAAATATGATTGTATCTATTTTAATGTGTTTTTGGGTTGATAGTGGTGGTTTAGGATGGTACATGGTGGCCGGTGTTTGTACATATGTGGGTATTTTGTTTTTGGGTAGGTTTTGTTGATGGTGGGACGTGGTGGTGAGAGGTGGTAAAAGAAGTTGGAGATGGTGGTCTTAAAGAAGTTGGGTATTGGTGGTGGTTGAAGATGATGGTCAGTTTTTATTTCCTCTAGTCTTCTTTGGTTGTATTACTTTGCCGGAGTACCGTTACCTTTACTAAAACATGTTTAAACCAAGAATACTAGAAAAGTTTGCAACGTAATGATATTTCATTTCTGTTTGAAATAGCACATGAAGATGGCAAGATGCCTATTTGAATCCTTAGAAAGCCTACCCAGAGATAGAACTGAATTTCAGTTTTGATAAATGTAAAATGTTGGTTTTGATTCTAAACAAATTAATTGGATCGGAACTAATTGATCAACCCAAAATTAAAAAAGTAAAACACACCCCTTCATTTCAATCTAGAAAGAGAAAGTAGCATTATTTTAATTGTTTGTATTGAAAAATAATAAAATGTTTAAGAGATAAAAAGAATCTCTCGTGTGTGTTTGGTGAGACCTGAAAATGCTATTTTGCTTTCATGTGCAAGTCACATGAGTCATATTTAACAGTCAAACTAACGTCGTTTGGTCAAGGGATCGTGGGTGTTAAGAGTTTCAGAGTTAGCGACTATTTGTGCAAAAAAAAAGTTAAAAAACCAAGAGTGTGAGTTAACGCAAACCACATGGACCATCTTTGTAATTTACTCATAATTTTAAGAAGATGATTCCACACTAAAAAAATAATGCATCCAATTTTTTGTTTATTCAATATTCCACAAGCAGAAAAAGCTCCCAAAATGTTATTCCGTGTGTTGTATTATCCATGGTCCCCACGTTATGAAATCATTCAAATTCCAGCTTTCTTTCACCACTTTTAAAAGCAGCCTGTAAAAAACACCACCTTTTTAAAATTTCAAGTGTCTACCCACATATCACGGTAGCCATTCAAACTCACTCAATTATATTATCTTCGAAACTTTATATTATACTAAAAAAAGGAAAAAAAAGAAAAACATTTTCATCATCAAGAAAATGAAACAAAAAAACCAAGACATGAAACTAGTCCCATACAATGATCCAAACCAAACATTAAACTCACCACCATGGGAAGAGATGTTCAAAACAGCTTCAACCCACAAACCAAAGCCACCACAGCCGCCACCTCCGCCGTCACAGCCTCCGCCGGCGCCGCCAGAAGCCACCACAAAAGACAGTCATGACATGCTCAAAACAGATTCAGCTCACAAACCAACCTCACCACAGCCGCTGCCGTCACAGCCGCCGGCGCCGCCACAAGCCGCCGCCACAAAAGACAGCCAGGTCCGTTTAGCACTATACATAGCAACAGCACATGCAGGTTATGTGCTAACTTTTTTTATATTTTATGGTGTGTATAAGCTGCTAGAGCAATATTTAAGACCAATATTATGGGCTGTACTTTGTTCAATACCATTAAGAGGGATACAGCAGACTTTAGTTTCATTTTGGAGTGAGCCTCTAAAGATGGGTTTAACTGAGACTGTTTTAGCTATCCCTGTTTCGGTTTTTCGGGTTTTCGTAGGTGCTTTAGTGCAGTTTAGGGATATTTTGCTCAAAATTTTTTGGCGAAAAAGTGAAAAGTTAAGGACTTTGAAGCGGAAACGATCCGGGTTTTCGATTTTATTAAGATGGTTGGTGGCTTTTTGGGTTTTCGTTATGTTATATGAGAATCTTGGTGGATTTGGGGTTGTGAGTGTTTTAGCGTTAGGGTTTATGTTTACTAGTAGTAATGTGGATAATACTATGTCGTATGTGTCGTCTTTTAGGAGTCATAGTTTTAAGCGTAGTCCGTATTCGGCTATTTTTACTAAACGGATATTGAATTGTTTGGAGACTATTGTGGCGATTGGTTTGATTGTGGGGATGATTGTTGGGTCGTTAGCTATGGTTGTGTTTTTGTCTTATAAAGTTGGTGTGGAAGGTAAAGATGCGGTTTTTTCAATTAAGTCCCATGTTGAGGAGAGTAATTATGCTGAAAAGATTGGTTTGAAGCAATGGATGGATCAGAATGATGTGTCTGGAATGGTGGATCGGTATACTAATCAGTTTTATGAAACGGTTTATGAACAGATTGATAGTTTGGCGGTTCAGTATAATATGACTGAAATAGTTGAGGAGATTAAGAATATTGTTTCGCCTCGGTTTAGTAATAGTTCTGCACGTTCGACTGCTTTAGCTGTGCGAAATCCGTTTGCTGATAAAATTCTTAGTTTGAAAAAACGTGTTATTAATCGAGAATGGGGAGAGTTATATCCCGAGATAAATGTTCTTTTTAAAGAAGTTGTGATTAGCAGGGCGGATATTACGCAAAAAGCGAAAGCTATTGCTTTTCAGGGGAAAGATGTGATTCAACGCGTGTTAGCAAACAGTAAATTGATTATTGGTGGCAGTAGTAAGCTTGTTTTTGTCATTGTTGAGTTGATTGTGTCGGGTGCAGCGGGTGTACTGAATTTTGTTTCACAAATGACGGTTTTCATTTGGGTTTTGTATTCTTTGATAACTTCGGATTCTGGTGGTGTTACTGAACAAGTTATGTTTATGATACCGATCTCAAAACCGGCTCGAACTCGGTGTGTTGAAGTTTTGAATAAAGCTATTTCGGGTGTACTTTTAGCAACTGTTGAGATTGCTTTTTTTCAAGGGTGTCTTACTTGGCTTTTGTTTAAGTTATTTGATATACAGTTTTTGTATATGTCCACTGTTATCGCGGTCATTAGCCCCTTTTTTCCGATTATTCCGTAATTTGTTTCGACGTTCATGGTATGGCTGGAATTGATGCTTGAAGGTCAATACATACTTGCGTGTTGTCTGGCGCTTATTCATATTGTGCTTATTGAGTATGGTGCGTCGGAAATTCAAGAAGATATACCGGGTCATAGTGCGTATCTCACAGGGCTTAGTATCATTGGTGGAGTTGCATTGTTTCCGTCTGCAGTTGAGGTATGTTTACAAATCTACCCCTTGTACTGTTATTTCACTGAAGGTTTACTTCTTGAAATATTGATCATGGTAAATGTGTGGGTCGGACTTGTTGGCTAATGGGTTAAGAATTGAAACGGTTAACCTGCAATCACTTTCTTTATCTGCATCTTTTAACTGTTATATATAGTTAATGTGCTAAATATGGATGTTCCGTGCATTTAAATACACTCTAGGAAATCAATCTGTTACGTTACTTTTGTGTATATACTATCTTTATGACTTGAATTATAGGTGCCAGCTAAGTTGGCAATATTTAGAACAAGTCTAAAAAGTTTTGGTCGTGTTGCTCTGTCACCAATTTTTGTCTTGCGTTTATCAACAATCTGGGCAGATTTCATAAAATAGCAACGTGCTTTGCAAAGTGGTCCATGATGGTTTTTTTCTCTCTTTTTTTTTAGAACGGCTTAGTGGTTCAGGTAAATGGTTCGGGTAGTAGTGACATCCAATTGGGTAGTATGCTGATCTTGAACTCCGCCTGTACTTTCTCCTATTCCGCCTGAAGGTTCAGGTAAAAGTCTCGGGTGGGACTCGAACTTGAGACCTCCCCTAGCCAAACCTCCCTTCCCCAAGCCCCTAAGGAATCTTGGTGGCCAACTGAGCTAGCAAGTAGTCCATGATGGTAATTATACTTTTATGGTGTCAACCTGTAAATTTAAGTTGTGACAACGATCTAGTTTGGTAATTCAAGTATATTTTACTCTGGGGACACTTAAACTGATCTGACATGTTTTACTTATGTTGAACCTTGTCAATGAAATAGAACCCACAGCGACCCAGTTTTACATAAATGGGTTGAAGTTGCCGCTTTTAACTTGAGAAATTAACTTCTTCTTCTTCTTCTTCTTCTTCTTATTTTTATTTTTTTTATTTTTTATTTTTATTTTTTTAATTTTTTTTATAATGTTACCCAATAGGCCAATATCAATGAAATATAAGCCATGCACTTCCTGTCTCATAAAAATAGGAGTAAGCATTGCGAGTTGAGCGCCTACAATATGAAATCTTGTTTTCTAGGAAAACGGCATGCTAAATGTCAGATGTTAATGATTTTTTGTTTTCAAAATGCTTATATGGTGTTTGGAAGTACTAATATTTTGATTTTCTCGTGTTGTTGACGGGTTCTTTTCACTGTCAAATATGGTGATGTAGGGAGCGATAATGGGACCATTGATAACAACAGTTGTTATAGCTCTCAAGGATTTGTATGTAGAGTTTGTTTTGGATGAAGCAGATACAGCAGAAAAAGACTCGAATGATATTTCAAGTTAAGAAGCAGTTTGCACTTTGCAGTTGTATATTGTTAGTTGAAGTAGTTTGTTTGTATTCTTGTCAACCCACCCTTTAAGAAGCACGGTTTTTCTCGAGTGATTTTGTAAGGGTAAAAAGTATGGGTTTTAGAAATTGTGCTCTATTGGTATGTACGTATTTAGGTTACTATGTAATTACAAAGTTGTAAAGATGATGTGTTGTGATTTCGTGTGTCTGATGTTGTGAGCAGTGATGTCAGTTTTGGTAACATTTGTTTTCGGTTGATTTAGGTCATGTTTTAGTTAAGGGATGTTAGACTAAAAAAAGTAGTTTAGCTGAAAAAGAATATGGATCTATTGGTTAAGCCATTAAGGGATGTGACCTACATACTTTCACAATTGATTGGCACACTCAAATTTAGAGTGTCTTGACATTTATACCCTACTAGAGCATGTAACGGTATAAATGTCAAGACACTCTAAATTTGAGTGTGCCAATCAATTAGAGTATGCGGTATCATGACTTTCGAGTTGAGTTAAGGCTTAACTCAATCGCGTTAAGGGGCAAGTTGTGATACCATCCAAGTGAGTTAAGGCATTGAGTTAAGGGGTGAGTTACCACCTAAACGCTGCGTTAAGCAGCAACTATTAAAAAATAAATTTACATATTCGCCTCCTAAAATTTTACATATTCGCCCCCAAAATGTGATGTTATGGTTGAGTTATGATAAGGGGTGTTTTTTTTTTTTTTTTTTTTTAGTTAAGGTTAAAATGTTAAAGCTAATGTGGCGCTGACGTGACATTGAGTTAAGGTATAACTCATGGTCATGATACCTTCGGAGAGTGTGCAAATCACCTCCCATTGGTTAAGCATGTCAAATTGGGCAGAAAGTCGTTAGATCAGGTATGGCGGACTCACACAATAATTACCCATTTTGACCCGCTATAATACTAAACAATCTACTTATAAGAAGAATCAGTAGAAACTTGAATAGTAGATGTGTTGAAATTATAATATCATGACAAGCATATTTAATAAACCACACATCAAAGTCATACAACAGAAGCAATTAGGATACATACAACATATAATTAATTAACTAAAACTTAAAGTGAACATACCTTATGATTCTAGCCTGAACAAGAATCAACTTGAGCAATACGGATTATGAAGAACCCTAATTGAGTTAATAGGATTATTGGAATTGCCCCTTACCAAGTTTTGCAATTCAATCCAAGATTCTTACAATGATGTGTAAGAATCACGTTCTTGTACACACGCACTAAACCGAACTAACAATATGCAAGTTATTAGTCACAAAATTAAAACCAAAACAATTTTTGCCTTAACAAAATTCGGTCGACCCTATGATAGGGAAAAACCGATCGACTAGAGTGAATAAAGAAGAAAGAAAAACTTTTAGGTATACCTAGTGCACAAGAGGTACCAAAAACTAAAACCTTGGGTTTGTTTATATAGTGCAATAGCTTAGAGCCCAAGTTGGAGTAGAATTGGGACTCCTAAACCCCTAACCGATCGGCACCCTTAATATTAAGGATTCCGGATCCTTCTTGGCTACTAATTTACACTATAGTCCTTTCCTTATTTTATTTAACGACCGTTAGTCACTTCCGTTAAATACTAACGTCCGTTATCTCATTTGTGACAATTAATAATCAAATATAACATTTTACATTTAATTATTAATAATTAGTTCTCATACGTAATGTGTGCAATCCCGTGATCTCGAGTTCGATCCTAACACACGACTACTATTTTATGTCTATAAAACTAACAGCTCCCACTTAGACATAAATCATAATAGTTGTGATCACATCGGTTAGCGTCTTGCAACACGCTGATGCCTCTAGTACAACTCGAGTAGGTCTCCTGGAAAAACCTTTAATGATTCATCATTATTATTATCCTTTTGTTTCTAATACTACATTGAATAAAGATATGGATATTATCTTAATTCAAAATTCTGTTTCTCGTTGTTTATGATTGAGCAAGATCACCAAATCTTCTGAACATATTCAGGGGAGATCTTGGGCACGGCCATGCAAATATCTTGTCAACCCTACGAGGGGCCCAACAGTATTAAACTCCAAAATTTAATTTGGAGGAACAAATTCTATCTTGACTACAAGCATAACCTATGAACTTTGCAACAATTCTGAAAACAATCCTTATGACTACCAGTTACGTATAGCGTTAAATTGTTTCACAGAATGCACTACATTCACACCAGTTATCTGGTATCTCAAGTCTGAGGATAACTATTTCATGATTTACTTAATATCATCCATAAGTAATATCATGTAGTTGGGATAAGTCCTATATTCAATTCATCGAATATCATGTGAATTTGGTATGAAAACGCATCAATATACTTTCAAGTATATTATACCAAAACTCAGATTTGTCTTAACATAATGATATTCCCATATCATTAACCGACAACGGACATTTAGAATAACTAAGTTATTCATGGATTAAAACATGCAAAAAATAGGACAACAATATTAAATAATGAATATAAACATAACCAATACTTTATTTCATTAATAAATAATAAAAGTTTTACAATCCTTTATCCAAATACTAAACACAGTCATGCATGAAACTACTAGCTAATTTAAGTCCAATTCCATTTGACAATTCAGTAAGCTTTTCTTTAGCTAAAGCCTTAGTGAATGGATCAGCTAAGTTATCATCTGTGTGAACCTTCAAGAGATTTATTTCACCTTCGCGGACTCGTTCCCGAACATAGTGATACTTCCGTAGAAAATGTCAGGTGCCCTTCATGACTCCAGGCTCATTGGCAAATATGATTGCAGCAGAATTGTCGCAATACATATTAATAGGCGATTCAATTGAAGGCATAACACCAAGCCCTGAAATGAATTTCCTAATCCAGACTGCCTCCATTGCAGCTTTCGAAGCAGCTATGTATTCGGCCTCTGTCGCAGACATCGCAACTGTACTCTGCTTCTTGCTCTTCCAGTCTACTGCTCCTCCATTGATAACAAAGACATAGCCCGTCTGAGACTTCGCTTCATCTTTGTCACATTGCCAGGACGCATCACAGTAACCTGTAACATCAAGTTCTGTAGCTGGATTTCCACCATACACAAGAAACATATCTTTCGTATTCCTAAGATACTTCAGAATATGTTTAACAGCAATCCAATGTTTATCACCTGGATTCTGCTGAAATTGACTGGTGACATTTTGAGGAAACGCCACATCTGGCCTTGTGCACCTTACCGCATACATAATAGATCCTACAGCCGAAGCATAAGGAACCTTACTCATGCGTGCCACCTCTGCAGGTGTTGAAGCACAATCCTCACTACTCAAGCCATGTTTCACTTCCATTGGCAAATATCCTTTCTTGGAATTTTGCATATTGAATCTCTTCAATATCTTGTTAATGTAAGCACTTTGACTTAGTCCGATTAACCGCCTTGATCTATCTCTATAGATCTTGATTCCCAGAATATATGCAGCTTCTCCCAAATCCTTCATAGAAAAGCACTTTCCAAGATATGCCTTAACCTTTTGCAAACTTGGAATGTCTTTTCCCATGATCAATATGTCATCAACATATAAAATAAGGAAAATTGCATTACTCCCACTAGCTTTGTGATATACACATGGCTCATCATGATTCTGAGTAAATCCATACCTTTTGATTTCCTCATCAAATCTTTTATTCCATTGTCGTGATGCTTGCTTCAATCCATAAATGGATCTTTGAAGTTTGCATACACGATTTGGAAATTTTGGATTCACAAACCCTTCTGGCTGCGCCATATAGATGTCTTCATCTAGGCGACCATTCAGGAAGGCTGTTTTGACATCCATTTGCCAAATCTCATAGTCATAGTATGCAGTTATGGCTATGAGAATCCTAATAGCCCTAATGTCAGCTACAGGAGAAAAGGTCTCCTTATAGTCAACACCAAACGTTTGAGTAAAGCCTTTAGCTACCAAACGGGCTTTATAGGTGTGTACATTGCCATCCATGTCAGTTTTCTTCTTGAAGAGCCACTTACTCCCAACTACCTTGGCATTAGGAGGAAGGTCTACTTTGATGCGCGTGATGTGTCGTTGCGGTTTAGCAGTATTAATGCCTACTCAAGTTTTAAATTTATATTTAGCTGACTTATCAATAACACACACACTTAACGAGCAGTGTACCCGGTCAGTATGAATATAATGGTAAGTAGAGTGTCGATCACTAAGAGTGGAACGTATTATCAAGTTATTCTAATCAGTATTTTAATATCCTAAGTTAGCTATACAACCTAATCTAACGCAAGGGGGGTTCAGCCTGAGAGACTGGCACGGTTTGGTTATAATTAAGTAGAAAACTAAACTAATGAGCACGAATCAGCGATTAGCACATACGTACACAGATAGATACTCGAGACAATAAGAAGACCTGTCCTGATAATTAAGTAGCTTGTCACTTGTTTTATTGCTAGTTTTATATGAAGTGTATATAATTAAACCTTTCTAGTTGGCTCTAATCTTATCGGCGAGTAAACCCTTAATGATTACTTATGTCTATCCTATTTATTCAAGAGACGCTAAAATAAATAGGCGAGGAAGGGGCATGGCGACCCAAGCAAGACTCAGCTAGACACAGAGGTTATCAATGCACTAATAAAAGTCACCAAAGACATCAACATATAAACTTTAATTAATGGGAAAGCAATATTAAGGGGAGTGCATGATATTCCGTAGTCACATGACACAAGCCCATCAATCCTGATGAATTAAAGCGTACTAAAACAATAAAACAAAACTACTTAATGAATTGAATACATGCAGGACCTTCTTACAACTCTTGTATCTTTGTTTGAGGTGTGTCTTGTGCTGCTTGATCGTCTGAATTCGGCTCTAGGGTTATATATATGGTCTTCGGTCTTCGAGAGAGCTTTTAAATTCGTCTGTCCTTGGGGTATTTATAGTTTCTGTCTCAGGGATAGATGCGGCGCATTGTGTTGATAGATGCGGCGCATTGACTTAACTTCGCGTGGGGTCCAAGATTAATATATTCTGGAATATTCGTACACCGTCTTCAGATGCGGCGTAACTTGATCTTTGTATGCGGCGCATGTACTTGGATTGTAACTTGTGAAATCTTGATAGTGATACGCCGTATGTTAGAAGTATATTGCGGCGTAACTGGAGTATAACGAGCTTGATCTTCTTCTTTGACCAAGGTTTCATATGCGGCGCATGACAGAATTGCATGCGGCGCATTCTTCAAAGTCAGGCAATGGTCTTCGAATTTATCTAAGTATGATATTGCGTCGTATCTGTTGAGTGAGATACGGCGCATCTTCTGGATTTCAGTAGACTTTTGACATCTTGCTTGTTTTGCTCCATAATTAGTCCAAAATCGCCAAGTTTCACATAATGCTTGTTTTTACCTGAGAATTACTAAAGTAAACATTAATGTATCGATTCTCATAGATAATATAATAAAACAAGTCAAATTAATAGGATAAATGATGATAATAAAATGTACTTATTTGAGTTCATCATACTTCAATCCAGACATTGTTATCTTTCATGGATTGCATTTCCCCATTCATAGCAACTACCCATTTGTCCTTTTCAGGACTCTCAATGGCAGCTCTATAATTAGGAGGTTCATTAAGATCCCCTAATATAGTTTCCTCAACTTTCATGTTAAGACATAGACGTTCAGGCACTTTCACATGTCTTGAAGACTTGCGAATGGGAACACTTTCAACTTCAGGTGGAGGACCCAGACTCTCAGGTTCCACAGGAAGTGAGCTAGTATTTTCAGAAGGTAATGTATCTATATGATCATCTTCCGGATCATATACTCTCCCATTGAATTCTTGAGATATAAGTTCCTTTTCTAAAAAGTCTCCATATCTTGCAACAATTACCTTGTTTTCAGGAGGATAGTAAAAGTAGTAACCAATCGTTTCCTTTGGGTATCCTACAAAGATACATTTCACAGATCTCTGTTGGAGTTTATCTGCTGAGTCACGTCTAATATACGCCTCGCAACCCCAAACCTTTAAATAAGACAAATTCGGAACCTTTCCACTCCATATTTCATATGGTGTCTTATCTACCTTCTTAGTGGGAACCATATTCAAAATACGAACTGCAGATTCTAAGGCATAATCCCAAAAGGATAATGGAAGAGTTGTAAGATTAAACATTGATCGTACCATATCTAGCAATGTATGACTCCTTCTCTCAGATACACCATTTTGTTGTGGTGTATATGGAGATGTTAGATTCTGGACAATTCCATTCTCAGCTAGGTAATCTTTAAACTCTTGGCTTAAATATTCACCACCCCTATCGGATCGAAGAGCTTTAATCTTCTTTCCTAGTTGCAATTCTACTTCTGCTTTAAAAACCTTAAATGTTTCAAACACTTCATGTTTATGTTTAAGTAAATAAACATAACCATAACGGCTGAAATCATCTGTGAAGGTTAAGAAGTAGCTAGCACCTTTCCTTGACACATGTCTAAGTGGTCCGCACACATCAGTATGTATTAAACCAAGTAGATCTGAAGCCCTTTCCATATTGCTATGAAAAGGTTTCTTCGTCATCTTCCCAGAAATACAAGACTCACACTTGTCATATGATTCATCATTGACAATTTTCAAAAGCCCATCATGTTGCAGCTTTTTCATGCGAGTCTTGCCTATATGGGCAAGTCTATAGTGCTAAAGGTAAGAAGAATTCAAGTCAGACTTAACTCTCTTACTAATGCTATACATTGAATTATTATTGGACATATCATTCATTTCAATTTCAAACACACCATTAACAGCAATAGCATTAAAATAAAAAACATCATTTAAAGAAACTGAAATTCCATTGCTACTAATAACGTGATTAAAACCAAGATCCAACAAAACAGAAAAGGAAACTACACCCCTAACAATTGAAGGTGCATAATGACAATTGTTTAATAACAGTACTAAGCCCGAAGGCAAAACTAAATTAAACGTTCCTATGGCTCCAACAGCTGCAGGTGCTCCATTTCCCACATGCAGATATTGCTCCCCATAGGCTAGCTTCCTTTCCACTCTAAACCCCTGCAGCGTATTACAAATGTGAATACCGCATCCAATATCATATACCCAGGAATTAATTTTATGATTTAGAATAAATAATTCAATCATGAGTAAAGTACCTGAAGTGCTGGCGCCCGAGTGCCCAGTCTTCTTATTCTTACTCTCCCGCAACTCTTGGATGTAAAGAGGACAGTTCCTCTTCCAGTGACCCACTACATGACAGTAGTGGCAAGCCTGGTCCTTCTTAGAGTTATCCTTCTGCTTAGAAGGGTTTTTCTTGGGTGGAGGTGAAGGTTGATAAGCCATAACTTGCTTACCCTTATCAGCCTTAGCTTACCCTTGCCCTTCTTGCCTGTATTTGGCTTGTTAATCCTACCCTTTTGAATAGCTAGTACATGGGGCGTAGGAGTAGTCCTTGGTGGTAAACCCTTTTCGTAATCAATAAGCAATGCGTGCAAATCAGAAACTGTCTTCCCCACGCAATGCATATTGAAGTTACGAACAAAACCACTAAATTCCTTTGAAAGGGATCTATTGATTAAGTTAATGGCTATATCTTGTTCATAGATTTTTCCTAGTGCTTGTAACTGATCCATGTAACCTTTCACTTTCAGTACATAAGCACCCACGGGTTCACCTTCTGCTTGTTTTCATCCATGCAGAGATTCCATTAAATCATAGATCTCAACATTAGATGGTTTTTCAAACAATTTCCTGAGTTCGTTTAGCATGTCCATGGGAAAGTAATTCTCAAACTGCTTTGTGAGAGCAGGTGTCATCCCTCCCAACATCAAACAAGCCACATCATTGTGTGCTTTATACTCAGTTTTCCATGCTGCTTTTACTTCATCAGAAGCATTTGCAGCTGGTTCAGCAGAACAAGGCTTGTACAGATAGTCAAGTTGGTCAAGTACTCGCAGGACAATCCTGTTGGGTCTAAAGATGCTGCTGTTCGTGAAATACACTAAGTGTTACTCTGCTGATTAGTTAAGTAACTCTGCTGGATTGGGATAATAAGCTTAGTATAACTCTGCTGCTAGCCACGAAAACTCTGCTGCTAGAAAGATTATGCTGCTGCTTATTGGATATGTATAGTAGCGGCGCCAAATTTTGATTGGTCCTAAACAGTCATCTTTATATTAGTCAACCACTTGTGAATGGTCAACCATAAAAGTCAAACTAATCTAGGACCAAATGCAATTTAAATCCATGGGAGTATAGAATATCCCCGGGTCGTTAAGTCCCAACGAGGTGTGTAAACTGTAATATAACGAATGTGTGTGCTGTGTTGATGTTGAATATACAAAAACAGGAATCTGATTGACTAACACTAGGAATGTGAATAGCAATAGCTCTGTCACAGCTATATCAATAAAAACGTGCAATCAGAAACCCTAGAAATGTAAAAGGATTTACAAACGTACGTTTAAATTAAATTAAACGTAAACGTACGAAATAAAACGTGGATTCTGTCAAATATAAATCCCACAAATGTGCAAATTACACTTTTGGAATCCTAAAAGGATAAGAAAATTATTAGAAAATTAAAATGAATTTTTACACTATTTAATTAATTATTATAAATAAATTTCTATTTAAAACTTATTTAATAATTACCTAAATAATAAGAAAATCTAAAATAAGCTTAGAAAAATAAAATTAAAACTAAGAAAAATCTAAAATATTATAAAATAATTTTTGAAACTGAAAATATATTTATTACACAATTATTCTATTTATTAATAATTATTTACTATTATTAATTACTAAAAACTATTATTGAATTATTATAAATATTAAATGAATAAAGAAAAATCTGAAACTTTTTACATAATTATTAAATAAATACAGGAACCTAAGAAAAATATAAAAAACACTATGTGCTTAAGGAAAATAAGCAAATAAGCAATAAGCTTCTTAAATAGAAGCTATCACTTAGCTTTAAAGTGGTTCTTTTTGGTTTTTCTTTTTCTGGAACTAATTATATACTGAATCTGTGCAAGTTTAATGAAAACAAAACTATAAAAACTAAGAAAATAAGCAGATTCATGGGCTTATGGCTTATTCAGTTAAGACAGTCAAGCCATAAGCTTGAAATAAGCTTGAAAAAGGAAATAAAAGGAAAAGAAAGATGTGCACATGTCCAAGGGTCAAGTATAAACAAGTTTATGCATTGGGATAGTGCACAAGGTGTGAGCTTATGGTTTAGACAGTTAAGCTTTTTGGCTTAACTTGGATGGAGTGAAAGCTTGTAAAAGCTTGGCATAAGCTCCACACAGGAAAATAAAGGAAAAATAAGATGTATACAAGTGATATGGACAAGTATAAACAAGCTGGTGCAAAGATAAGCACTAATAAGCTCAGGATAAGCAAATAAGCACTTTCACTTTACACTCAGATCCAAACAACCCTGCAACCTTTTAGAATGGCAATTTAAGCTGAGGGTATAAGCTTAATAAGCCAAAATAAGAATTGAGATAGCAAGATGGGCTGGTGAGGATTCCAAAAAGCCCAAGCTCAACCTGTGGGGTCCACAAGATAGCTTTTGAGGAGCTTATGAAGTAGAGTGAATATGCCAGAGTATGCTGATGAACCAGCATACTTATCAAAATGGTGATAAGTTCAAGCTACTTGCAGCCCTTATTAATAAGCTGCAAGGTGGTAATTAAGTATAGGATCATAGTGTTGGGTAGATAAGCTTCACATGAAGCCAAGATACACAAGCTATAGATCTCAAATGAGCTTTTATGGAGCTGTTGGAAATGGTGTAAGTTCATAGACTTCTCAATGAACTGTTGTGAGTGGGCAAACAACAAACTCCTATAGTACTTATCAAATAAGCACATAAAAGCTACACAAGCATTAAAACACTGAGTATGATTGATTTGCCTCACAAAAAGCCAATTTATACAAGCTCAGGCTCAATGAGGGTTTTAATGAGCTTAGGAAAATCACTCAACCATACAGTTTGCTTCTGTGTGGTGAGTTTGGTTGTAACAAAAAGGTGGAAGTGATAAAGCTATCTAAATAAGCTACAAATGTAAAAGCAAGCATAAATATAACACAAGGGCTACAAGGGCTACACAAAACAGCCAAATACTCGGTCACAAGCTCAATGTTCAACAAGCTAGGAGCTTGTGAAATTGGCTATGTGACTGAGAGACAGGGCAAAAACAGACAAGAATAAGCACATAAATAAGCTATAAAACATGGAAAACTAAAATTAACAAAAATATAACTAACAAGATTAGCAACAAAACTACAATATCCTAAAAGCATTTAAACTGAAACTAAATAACAAGAGCACAGGAAAATTAGTCATTTAATTCAAAAAACAGAAAAAGTAAAATTTGACTTTTACTTAAAACACATAAGTTTGACTAATATGAATTTAAAACTTAATCTACTGATTAATTATGTTAAACTAAGATGAAATGAAACTAAATTAAGCAAACTTAACAACTTTTAAGCTAAAATGAAGAAAATGGACTTGAAAACTTAAACAGACAACTAATTAAGGAAGATTAAAAGCAATTTTGACTATCTACTTAATAAAACCTGGATATGATTACTAAACTGAGTTATATGACCATATAGTGGTGTACATCAAACAAGAACAACATCACTAATAACCTCTAACACAGATTTAACAGCAACCATACAGTGAACACTGAAAATGAATTGAAGTTGAATTTAACTATTAAAGACATCACCACTGAGCTTAAAGGGGTGTCAATCCCTCAAATGGCCTAATGATCATACAAGAACAGAAATAAGCAACACAACCAACCTCAAAGTCCTAAATCTCAGCAAATCCAAACAGTCCTTTAAACTTCACTTGTCAAATGAATTTCAAAGTGTTCAATGAATTTGTTTATAAACCTTATTCCAAACTTCATATTATCATATATTCAGACCAAATGAACATAAATTTCAAGCACACAAGCAGAAAACACAAAGGTGTCAAATTTGCAATTTAACTGAGTGATTTCAATTTTATAGCACAAGTGAATCTAATGAACAAACCACTAATATTAAACTTAAATAACACTAAACAACATCAACTAAACATGAAAACATGAGAATCAAAGTAGATAAAAGACTGAAACAATAAAATGCAAAAAATGGTAAAAAGAGGCTCACAAGTGCATCCTGCTTAAAACCAATTGACCAAGGATTCACTCACTACCTAAGGCTTTCCACAAAGCTTCTAAACCCAAGGCATTCCAAGATTTACCTTGCTCCAAGCAGTTTCATCATGATCACTTTATTTTTTTGGATTTTTCATTTTTTTCTTGTTTCTTTTTGGTATTTTGAATTTTAAAGACTAAGACTGATTTTAATGTATCTAAAAGCCTTAAAGCTTTGTCAGGAGCTTATATGAGCTTAAAGAGTCCACTAAACAACTAAGATTAACAATAATTTAAAAGACTTGGAGAATTAAATGGTACGAATTGAACATAACATGAAACTTAAAGATGATTCTAATTAAAACTGTAAATAATGTTTGTTATACATTGTCAATGTTTAACAAGACATCAAAAGCATTTAAAAGACAATAATTTAAAGAAAGCTGTAAATTTAATTAAACTACATGACTATGGCTAATCCAAAGTAGTCTTCCTCTTTGCCTCTCTTCTCTTTTTTATAGACTCTTGTATTCCTTGTCGACCTCTGAGTGAATCCCACTTGTAATCTTGGCCTTTGATTGCTCTGAATTCATCCTAGCCCTTGAAAGTATTTTTGGCGCCAAAAGTACAATTCGTAGCTATGGGCAGTTTGATTGCAATTAAAGAATTGTGGAGTCTTGTGGAGGTGGAGGGGACATGTTTGGATAGGTTTAGAGGTCAAGTTGGTACTTAGTAGCAAAACAGGGGAAGTGAGGTGGTACAGGGGAAGGTTTAGTTGTGGGAAAGCATTAAATGCAATAGTGGGCTGGTATAGGTGGTGAGAGAGTAGGTAGACAGCTGGGGGGTGAGGTGGTAGTAGCAGGTGGCCAAAACCACCTGGTTTTGTGTATCAGGGAGTTGGGAGGAAGAAGGAGGGAAGGGGTGGTTTTGGTTTGACTGGGATTGACCCCGCTTTTATTCATCAGGGAGTGGGTTTGGACTGGGGGTTCACATTAGTGGGCTGGGGTTCAAAAGGGTTAGGCAGGGGTTCATGTTTGTGGCTGGGTTTAGTTTGGGTTGGTTTAAATAAAGGGTCCGGATGGTTAGTATAGCACAAGGACTATTTTTGTAATTTCATGAAAGATGAAGGGTCTGAATTGTCAACTTTCCAAAATTATTCCAAGGATCATTGTTGACTTTTTCTTCCAAAATAAACCTTCAGGGACTAATTCTGCCAATTTGTGAAACTTCAGGGACTGAAACTGTCAATTTTGTGAACTTTGCTTGTTTTTCACCTGTTTTCAATCCTTTTGTACCTGATTCATATAAAACACATTCCAATGATATTTATAGCATTATATGGCTTTTCAAAGTGTTTTTGGCTGTTTTTGTGGGTTTAAACAATGTAAAATATATGTGTATTTAGACACATATCAATAGTATGTTAAGGATATGTATAGAAAAGATACGTGAAGATATTTTTCGTGTATAGAAAGTTTTGTAACCGACTAGACTCCTTAGTCTATAAAAGGAGGGTCTAGGGTTAGGTTTTAGATACATATCATTATTGTTTTACACTTCAAGGTTTCTTGTAACCCTATTGCTATCGAGCAATCGTATTAATATATATTGAAGTGTTGTTTGAGAATTCGTTTGTGTTTAATTCTTCTTAAGATCAAATATTAAGTTCCGCATAATATTTGATATACAACTCAAGATCAGTTTCTATACCGATTGCTTTAGATTTATATCTAAAGTAATTAATAAGATCGTGAAGCTCAACTGGGATCAACAAGTGGTATCAGAGCTTGTGATCTAGAAACTGGTACCAAGAAGAATTACTGAATACAAGATATGTTAATCATCAAAGTAAGCAATGGAATCCGATTCTACACACATGGTTACTGCATCAAGAGTTCCCATGCTCAAGACTGGAGAATACGAGATCTGGAAGATGAGAATTCAACAATACATGAGAATGGTTGATTACTCACTTTGGGAAGTTGTTCTACATGGCGACAGTCAGCTAGCCAAGACTGCTACTGGATCAGTCTTGATTCTCAAGACAAGTGAGGAGAAAGCACAGAGAAGATTGGAGGTCAAGGCTCACAGTATTCTCATGATGGGAATACCTAATGATTATCAACTAAGTTTTAATCATATTGAGTCTGCTAAGGATTTATGGGAAGCAATTGAACTTCGATTTGGTGGGAATGAAGCTACCAAGAAATCAAGAAAGAATCTACTGAAGCACCAGTTTGAAACTTTTACTGCTTTGAGTTCTGAGAATATTGAGGGAACTTATGATCGACTTCATAAGCTGACCAGTCAGATGGATCTATTGAAGATTGATGTATCTCAAGAAGATATCAATCTAAAATTTCTGAGAAGTCTATCTTCTGAATGGAACACTCACACAGTGATTTGGAGGCACAAGGAAGATTTTGAGAAGATGACATTGGATGATCTGTATAACAACTTGAAAGTAAATGTAACACCCCGTGACCAAAAATGACCAAAACGTGAAAATTTTTCTCAAAAACACACCCAGAAACTGACATCCGGTTACTCTTTTACAAACTGAAAAAATTTGGTACACATTCAGCCATTGAGGCTATTTTTGGATGAAAGTATACTCGATTAGCTTCGAAACGATAGGTCCCACGACCCGTTTCGACTTACGGATCAAAAGATACAATTTTTCAAAAACTGCCAAAAATCTGCACAGTCGGCTCTGACAGCGTCAAGCCCAAGCCTGACAGCGTCAAGCCTTGATAGGCCAGACGAATTTTTGGAGTTTAAAGGGTGACGGCTTCAAGAAGGCCATCAAGAACAAAACTGCAGTTTCGCCAGGCCCGCTCAGAAACCCGACCTCCCGGACTCGAAACTTGACCAAACTTTCCAGAATTCTTAGTATATCGATAAGATCATTTTCATATGAAAACATTACCCGTTTGACCACCTAAAATAGTACCTTAAAATTTGACGGGTTATGCATAAAACTCATTTCGACCCATTGACACCCAAAACCACTTAGACCACTTCATTTACCCACCATATCCAACCCAAACCTATAACTTATCATACTCAACCTGTCTCAAGTGTCCATGACCCGATCAATAACCAAAATGGGTAAGAACTAGCTTATACCAAACATCCCCTTAAACAATCTTTCAAAAACACATTTTATACATAAATGCACAAACTATAGATATCCAATTTGACTTCTTCACAACATAACATTCCTAACATATTAAAAGAGTGTTGGTACATTGACATGACCCATAACTTCCCAAAATGGGTGAGATTGGCTAAATGCCAATCACCCTCTTTACTACCATTATAACCATGTAGCATATGGACTTCTTGACATGTACATAACTTGACTCTTGAACTAACATAGAAAATGACCGTTGACTACCAAAATGACCATATGAAAGGAAATATACCCAAAACACGAAAAGACACGTCGGGGGCTTCCAACTTCAACACGCTTGGTCCAAAAGAAAATGGTCTTCTACTACATAATCACTTACACCTTTTCCTTACCTTTGCTCGGTCCTTCAACACCTATCAAGAAAAACATCACAACTAAACACGTAAGCAAAACGCTTAGTAAGTACATGGCATAACAAGCTAACATTATATATATAACCATAACTAGTCTAACCACTAGTTAAGCTAGCGATATAGGGGCACTTACCTCGCATCGACATAGTCGACCTAAACACGATCAACCCGTAAGGTTGAACCTCATCCCATAGTTAGCCTAACGACTAACTAAGCTACATCTAGAATGGATCCATACTAGCTAACGCACCCTATACCCTATACTTCACCATTATCATGTAAACAAACATGATAAAGCTAACACAATAAACATTATCATACCAAAATATGATAAAGCTAAACAAGACATGTTATCACCAATGTACTTACCTTGATTCTTAAGCTCAATCACACTAACAATAGCTTCCCCACTTATTACTTGCTTCCTATAACACAACCATCTCAAATTAGAGACTAATTAACTAGCTAATCATGATTTATCAACACTTGATCATTATGATCAAACATGAACCCTAATTTTACAATTTGGGGAAGAACACTTACTTGATGGGAAATGCAAATTAAAGCTTCCTAAAGTATTGGAATTACTTGACAATGATCAATATAGCTTGAATGATAACAAATGAGCTTCCCTCCTCTTTTCTCTTATGAGCCGATCTTCACAATGGCCAAAAGAAAGTCCTGGACATTTCTAAAATAATCTAGACTAGTATATTTAATTAATGGACTTTGCCCAATTGGCAATCTTAACCCTTCTAGTTTCATTCTTTCTAACTTACCACTCACCTTTATTTATTTAGCTAACATATATCACAAAACTAATAATATACAATACATATGATGCGCGTGATGTGTCGTTGCGGTTTAGCAGTTTTAATGCCTACTCAAGTTTTAAATTTATATTTAGCCGACTTATCAATAACACACACACTTAACGAGCAGTGTACCCGGTCAGTATGAAGATAATGGTAAGTAGAGTGTCGATCACTAAGAGTGGAACGTATAATCTCGTTAATCTAATCAGTATTTTAATATCCTAACGCAAGGGGGTTTCAGCCTGAGAGACTGGCACAGTTTTGTTTGCAATTAAATAATAAAATAAACAAATAGGCACGAATCAGCAAGTAGCACACACGTACACAGATAGATACTAGAGACAATAAGAGGGCTGTCCTTATGATTAAGTAGATTGTCACTTGTTTTATTGATAGCTTTATATGAAGTGTATGTAATTAACCCTTTCTCGTTGGTCCTATTCTTATCGGCGAGTAAACCCTTAATGACGACTTATGTCTAAAAGTTATTCCTAAGTGATCAATTTAGAAACAACCGTGGGAGCCACACCTTGTCCCGCAGTCGGGTGCCCGCAAGCCACTAATAAACACAGAGGTGGTCAATGCACTAATAAGTAGTAACCAAAGACATCAACATATAAACTTTAATTGATGGGAAAGCAAGTATTAAAGGGAGTGCAATCTTTCCGTTGTCACATTACACAAGCCACCAATCCTGATGAATTAAAGTTTGCTAAAACAATAAAACAAAACTACTTAATGAATTAAATACATGCAGCACCTTCTTACAGCTCTTTTATCTTCGATTTGGGTGTGTCTTGTGCTGCCTTCTTGACTGAATTCGTCCTTCTCTTCTGTTCGGACTTTAGGTTTTCGAACTTCCGAATCTCTCCTCTTTAATGCGTCTGGTCTACGGGGTATTTATAGTTTGTGTCTGAGGAAAGATGCGGCGCATCTACTTAAGTAGATGCGGCGCATGTACTTAACTTCGCGTGGGGTCCAAGATTATAATATTCAGGAATATTCGTACACCGCCAGAAGATGCGGCGTAACTCTTTATTAGATGCGGCGCATGTCCTCTTGTATCTTGGATCGTATCTGGTGATATCTTGATAGAGATGCGGCGCATGTTGATAGTGAGATGCGGCGCATCTGGAGCAGATTAGTCTTGACCTTCTTCATTTCAGTAGACTCTTCACTTTATGCACGTTTTGCTCCATTATTAGTCCAAAATCGCCAAGTTTCAACAAATGCTTGTTTTTACCTGAGAATTACAAAAGTAAACGATTAAGTATCAATCCTCATACATAATATAGTAAAACAAGTCAAATTAATAGGATAAATGATAGTAATAAAATGTACTTATTTGAGTTCATCAAATATCCCCCCACTTGAACTTTACTTGTCCCCAAGTAAACCTTAGATTAAATCTCATGAAAATGTATCCTAAAAGATGTTAGGATTTATTTTTATATTTAAGCATGTATTCGTTTATTTCATAATCACACAACTAAACACTTAACGAATTAGAAGTAAAATAAAATAAGTCGATAAAAGCAAATCTAATCGTTTAACTGTCCAGTCGCGACGAATATTCTATCATAAGCTTGGCAAGTATACACATCTCCACCACTAAAGCTAAGGAATAACAAGTCTAAAGCGGTAAAAAGGGTTTTTAGGCTTAAGGGTTAATTATTCTTATTTCACTATCGATCTCAAATTCCAGAAAAGGCGACAAAATCACAAATACATGATCGAATCCACGAACACGATACTTGCAATTGCTCAAATCCTTAACTCGAATAGGCTAAAGATAGGTCCAAACTTCACCAATAATAATATATCAAAAAGGGCGACAAAATCATAAATACATAGCCGAATCCACGACTACGATACTTAAGATTGCTCAAATCCCTAATCTCAATAAATCAAAGGTTTGGTTGGATAAAGAATAATAAAGGGTATGGATAATTTTTGGGATATAAATTGGTGTAAAATAAAAAATAAACAAAACAAATAAATTAAAATCCTAAGTGTGGTTAATCACTATCCCAACCATCCCATGAATAAGACTCATATCATTGAATAACTCACGCTTTAACACTTGAAACACACGCTTTAGGTAGACACGAATTATACTCAACAAAATCTTAATCAAAGAATAATCCTTAATTGGCGTTCCCATAACTGCCAATTCCCATTCAATCCATAGATATAATACAACAAATAGTGGTGATATCGACCACTTACATAACTTTACATCGTTGGCTTAAAATAAACATCCAACTTTTTTTTTTTTTTTTTTTTTTTTTTTTTTTTTTTTTTTTTTCCAACATATATGTGTAAAATTTCACCACATCACTACAACTTTCTTTCCGGATAATTTTTTCATACTTTTCATAACTTCAGAAATAATGGTAATAGTGAAAGTAGTAAACACACGAAAAATAAACTCAAAAATATACAATATTTACTTTCACTCCAATTGCATTGTGCAATTTCCCGACCTAACCATATATAATGAATTACGCACGCGAACACAGGTAATGTAAGGAAACACACTCTGCCTATAGCAATTAACCAACCACGGATTCTAATCTACAGGGTAGGCTAAGGTTTAAGGTGTAACGAAACATTTTAAACATAGGTGTAAGAAATGAAAGGAATGGCTCTGAGGGTTTTTCTAGGGGTATCTTACTCTTAAAATGAGAGTAACAAAAGGGTTTATACGGGGGTTAACTAACCAGTGTAGTTAGTTAATAACACATAACATATAAAGGCTATTTGGTGTAATCCTAGAAATTTTACCAATTTAGAAAAGTCATTCCAATTATATAAATAATACTCATTATGGTGGTCTCGAATAGTATACAAGCCAAGTTCTAAAGTTTACAAGTCACCGGCACACTCATAGATTTGTGAATTTTGGAAAAATCACAATTTTTGAAAATAACGTCTTGTGTGCAGTTATGCAACTTAGATCTTAAACAAAAACATGCTAAAAAAAAAAATTTTAAGTTTGATATATTAAGCACATTTTAAGCATAATTTTTGAAAAAGTTTAGGACAAGTAATTGTTAAGTGTTCTAATTCTCCTATCCCCCCACTTAAGTTAAACAACGTCCTCGTTGTTTGTATAAAAGGTTAAAAACTGGAAATAAAAAGAATTAGAACGGAAAAACTTCCCTGAGATTTGCTCGGTATGATCCTCCATTAGTATATGAGCAAAAATCAACTTCTTGTGGATTAGAACGTTAAAGCTTCATACTTGATTTATCCACAGGAAATCCAGGAAACTATAATACCACCAACACTTTAAAACACACCTAAGATAAGAAAGGTTCAACTTGCATAATACATTAGTAGTTAGGAAAAATAAAACTTAAAAATTAAAACTGAAAATCATCAGGTCAGTCGATGCGCCGTATCTTATTGAAGAAGATACGCCGTATCGAGCCTGGAATAAATACGGATCAGAATAAAGATGCGCCGCATCCTTAACCAGGGATGCGCCGCATTAAAATAAACTGATAAATAGTTTTAAAGTCGAAAAATAAAAAATGCAGAAAAATAAAATAAGATATGACCATTGCAGAGGATGCGTCGCATCTCAGGACTGAGATGCGCCGTATCTTCGTGCGGCCTGGACTGACTCGACACAGAAAACAGAATAATAAAAGATAAATCCGGGTTGTCTCCCGGTCAGCACTTGTCTTTATTCCAGAGTCTTCAAGTTAGACTCACGTTCAGCTCCTTACTTGGTCCTTGTCACGGTCCATCCTTCTTCCTTCATCCGAAAGATTTTCCCGTATATCTCTGCGACGTTCTCCTCCGTTCGACTTAATCTAATATAACTTTTGGTCATCACAGCAGTATATTCTTCATCAGGACCCAAAGAATATTTGATGATTTTAAATTTTTCAGAAATAATCATGGGTGGCTCATTGTATGGAATCCCAAGTAGTTGACACTTTCTTTTGGTGAACTCTTCTTCGTCCTTGTCAACAAACTTAAAATAAGGATCCTTAATCAAATAGTCATCTAGTTCCTCAATCAACAACTCATTATTATTATCATCTTGAATCGCCTCCCATTCTCTTTCCAAATCATATTGTAACCGTCGACTAAGCTTTGTGAAATCATCAAACTGTTTATGCACCCATTCCCAGAAAGTAGTATCCGATGTCCCCTTAAGTCCTTTCAAGCGTTCAATCCTGCCCTTTTCTTGTAAAGCCTCCGATTTTCGTGGGCAGTCTTCAACATTATCGTACCACTCATAATCTTCAAAGGTTACATCCTTTCCAACTCTTTTCATCCCAATTATACTTCCCCCATTACAGGTTCCGTCACTTTTATAATCACAGGTTGGCCAAACACTACTCCCGTCTTTGAAAACGAAGGGTGTACAGGTATGATTAATGTGCTCAAATTCCCATGGTTTATCCCAAACCCATGGTACTTGGTCATTCCATTCATAGTACCAGGTGTTTTTGAAATCGTCATAAGTCTTAAATCCTGGTAGATCTCCAGTAAGCACATCATCGTCGACTTGAAGAAGGTAGTTAAATTCCTTGAACTGCTTGCACAAGGGTGTCTCATATTCTAACAAATCAATGTCAATTCTGAAAAGTTCTCCAATGCCCTCATTGATTGTTGAATCATGATGTGACAACCCATAATCGCTTTCTACTTCTTCGTCTTCTCCTCTCATCCAATATACCCATAATGCATCCTTAGTAGCTCGATCCATGCTCTTATGGTTATTAAACTTACTAGCTAACCATTCTGAAAAATCAACATCGTTAGGGTCATGGTTAACGTCAAAGCAAACCTTTCCAATCATATTCTTTTTTATCTCCATGAACTCGTTAAATTGCTTCTTAAAACTCCGAGTCAACCATGAAGTCATAATCTCCTTGACTTCGTTTGCAGGGGCAAATTCCGGACTACCATATTTGAGTTCTAACCAATCATTGAGGGAGAGGTCTATCAATCTTACTATCCTGCCATGAAATAGTAATTCCGCCAAAGCATAATTCATGTCATTATCCTGATAGTTCTCATCTAATCCCTTGTACCACTCGAAATAAGGCATGTAAGAGTTTTGGGTATTGTCTCCACCACAGTTGTTGTTGCTTGAGTTCGATAGTAGTCCAGTTCAATCCTTCTGCTTCAATCTTAGGCCATAAGAGCGACAATTCTTCTCCAGTGTACCTCACAAATACATCATAAGAGAATACCTCTTTGTCAATGTTGCATAAACGCATAAATTCCTTAAAAGCAGCTTCAAGAGGAGTCTCCCAAGAGAATAAGTCTGCATCGATCATGAGTACATTGAATGAATCTGAAAACAAGCATTCCTTAGCAAGATATCCGTTAACTGACATGTCTTCCATAGCAAAATCTGTCATCCAAGGTAAAATCATCAGTAGGATTTGTTCGCTAGAAGAGAAATTAATGAATATAGAAACGGATATAAGAATAAAAATAGCTGATATCTGCAGACGATGCGCCGTATCCAAAGAGTTGGATGCGCCGTATCTTATGATCGTTAAAATTAAATCAGACTTTATTCAGAAAATAGATACGCCGCTTAGAATTTATGAATGCGCCGTATCGAATTAATCAATCAAAAATCAATTTATCTAATTAAAATTAAATGCGTCGTATTAACGAAAGTTAATGCGCCGTATTTTCGTTACGTTTAAAAATAAAAGATTTTTGATTCAGTAAGATGCGCCGTATCGACGGAAATCGATACGCCGTATTTGTTTAATAATTCGCAAACTGTTTTTAATTAAAATAATAGATACGCCGTATCTGCGAAAGCAGATGCGTCGTATGGCGTTAACGTTTAGAAAAATTTTTTATCAAAACAGATACGCCGTATCTACAAAAGCAGATGCGTCGTATTACTTTATCGCTTAGAAAAAATTTTCTTGTTAAAAACAGATACGCCGTATCTTGGGGAAAAGATGCGTCGTATCGAATTAATTAAACGCGTTGTATTAAAAAAAAAATTAAACGCAATACGCCGTATCTGAGAGATCAGATGCGCCGTATCGTTTGATTTAGCACAGTACAACGATAGCAGAACACACAAAAAAAACGAAAAATAAAACAAAAATTAAACACACGAAACAAAAATAAAACACACAAAAATAAAAACAAAAGCAAACAAATAACACACAATACAACAAATATGCAAAATAGTACAATGATGCAATTAATCTAATAAAAAGAAAAATAACCTAATTAAAATACTAATCAAATTAACAGATAATAACAATTCACTCCCCGGCAACGGCGCCAAAAACTTGATGCGCGTGATGTGTCGTTGCGGTTTAGCAGTTTTAATGCCTACTCAAGTTTTAAATTTATATTTAGCCGACTTATCAATAACACACACACTTAACGAGCAGTGTACCCGGTCAGTATGAAGATAATGGTAAGTAGAGTGTCGATCACTAAGAGTGGAACGTATAATCTCGTTAATCTAATCAGTATTTTAATATCCTAACGCAAGGGGGTTTCAGCCTGAGAGACTGGCACAGTTTTGTTTGCAATTAAATAATAAAATAAACAAATAGGCACGAATCAGCAAGTAGCACACACGTACACAGATAGATACTAGAGACAATAAGAGGGCTGTCCTTATGATTAAGTAGATTGTCACTTGTTTTATTGATAGCTTTATATGAAGTGTATGTAATTAACCCTTTCTCGTTGGTCCTATTCTTATCGGCGAGTAAACCCTTAATGACGACTTATGTCTAAAAGTTATTCCTAAGTGATCAATTTAGAAACAACCGTGGGAGCCACACCTTGTCCCGCAGTCGGGTGCCCGCAAGCCACTAATAAACACAGAGGTGGTCAATGCACTAATAAGTAGTAACCAAAGACATAAACATATAAACTTTAATTGATGGGAAAGCAAGTATTAAAGGGAGTGCAATCTTTCCGTTGTCACATTACACAAGCCACCAATCCTGATGAATTAAAGTTTGCTAAAACAATAAAACAAAACTACTTAATGAATTAAATACATGCAGCACCTTCTTACAGCTCTTTTATCTTCGATTTGGGTGTGTCTTGTGCTGCCTTCTTGACTGAATTCGTCCTTCTCTTCTGTTCGGACTTTAGGTTTTCGAACTTCCGAATCTCTCCTCTTTAATGCGTCTGGTCTACGGGGTATTTATAGTTTGTGTCTGAGGAAAGATGCGGCGCATCTACTTAAGTAGATGCGGCGCATGTACTTAACTTCGCGTGGGGTCCAAGATTATAATATTCAGGAATATTCGTACACCGCCAGAAGATGCGGCGTAACTCTTTATTAGATGCGGCGCATGTCCTCTTGTATCTTGGATCGTATCTGGTGATATCTTGATAGAGATGCGGCGCATGTTGATAGTGAGATGCGGCGCATCTGGAGCAGATTAGTCTTGACCTTCTTCATTTCAGTAGACTCTTCACTTTATGCACGTTTTGCTCCATTATTAGTCCAAAATCGCCAAGTTTCACCAAATGCTTGTTTTTACCTGAGAATTACAAAAGTAAACGATTAAGTATCAATCCTCATACATAATATAGTAAAACAAGTCAAATTAATAGGATAAATGATAGTAATAAAATGTACTTATTTGAGTTCATCAACAATACATATTATTTACATAACTAGTACCTTATCGGGATACGGGTGTAACAATTCTCCCCTCCTTAAAATAAGATTTCGTCCTCGAAATCTACGCTTGAAATAAATGAGGATACTCATTCCTCATCTTCTCCTCTAGCTCCCATCTAATGCTTGTACCTTTACGATGTCTCCATTGCACTTTCACTAATGGAATTTCTTTGTTTCGAAGTTGCCTCACTTTCCTTCCTAAAATCGCTTCCGGCTCATCCTTTTGTGAAATCAATTCCGGATCAATTTCGATATCATCTAAAGTGACCATACTAGCCTCATCCGCTAAACATTTCCTCAAGTACGACACATGGAAGGTATTATGAATACCTCTCATTTCTTCGGGCAATTCTAACACATAGGCTACCTCACCAACACGTTTCAAGATTTTAAATGGCCCTATAAACCGTGGACTTAATTTCCCTTTGTTTTTAAACCTAAAAACGCCCTTCCACGGAGAAAATTTTAGCATAACCATGTCACCTACCTCGAATTCTATTGGCCTTCTTCGATTATCGGCATAACTTTTCCACCTATCTTGTGCCGCCTTAAGTCTTGCTCGAATCATCTCAACCTTTTCCGTCGTTGCCAACACTATATCCGTGCTAGCCAATTCTCTCCTTCCCACTTCTTCCCAACATACGGGCGTCCTACACTTTCTTCCATATAGCATCTCATAGGGTGGCATACCTATACTAGCATGATAACTATTATTGTAGGCGAATTCAACTAGGGGTAAATGGTCGTCCCAATTTCCTCCGAAATCAATCATGCAAGCTCGAAGCATATCTTCTAAAGTTTGAATCGTCCTCTCGCTCTGCCCATCGGTTTGAGGATGAAAAGCCGTGCTCATATGAAGTTTCGTACCTAACTCTTCTTGGAAATCTTGCCAAAAATTTGAAGTGAACCGCCCATCTCTATCAGAAACTATGGAAATAGGTACCCCATGACGTGCGACTATCTCATTAACATAGACCTTCGCTAACTTATGAACAGGCATATTCTCCCTAATTGGAATAAAATGCGCACTCTTAGTCAAACGATCGACTACTACCCAAATGGTATCGTTCTTCTTTTTCGTCTTTGGCAATTTCGTGATAAAATCCATAGTAATCTTCTCCCACTTCCAAACTGGAATGTCTAAAGGTTGGACTTTTCCGTAAGGCTTTTGGTGTTCGGCTTTCACTATCAAACAAGTTAAACATCTTTCCACATACTTCACGCAATCTCTTTTCATACCCGGCCACCAATAGTTTCTTTTCAAATCAAGGTACATTTTCGTAGCTCCTGGATGAATAGAATACTTCGACTTATGGGCTTCTTCCATGAGTAATTATTTAACGTTTCTTCGAAAAGGAATGTAAACTCTTCCATACCGTGTCTTAATCCCACGACTGTCTTCATCGAGATGAGGAATGTGAGAAGTGATTCGTTCTTTCTCTTGATTCTCTTCTTTTAACGCTTCCTCCTGAGCTAACTTAATTCTTTCGAAAAGGTCAGATGTAATAATCATTCTCAAGGAGTGAATCCGTGTAACATCACTTCGGCCCTGACGAATTAGCGCATCCGCTACAACATTCGCCTTACCCGGATGTTAGCGAATTTCACATTCATAATCTTTCAGCAAGTCTAACCACCTACGTTGTCTCATATTCGGATCTTTCTTATCAAGGAAATACTGAAGACTTCTATGGTCGGTGTAAATTATGAACTTCACACCGTATAGATAATGCCTCCAAATCTTCAAGGCAAAGACTACAGCCGCAAATTCCAGATCATGAGTCGGATATTTCCCTTCGTGCTTCTTTAGTTGTATTGAAGCGTAAGCGATCACTTTACCCCTTTGCATAAGAACACATCCAAGACTGGAATAAGATGCATCACTATAGACCACCATGTCTTCGGTTCCCTCTGGTAACACTAAAATCGGTGCTTCACACAACCTCTTTCGTAAAGTACGGAAGGCTTCTTCTTGCTTCTCGCCCCACACAAAAGGAACATTCTTCTTGGTGAGTTCGGTTAACGAAGATGAAATTTTGGAGAAGTCTTGAATAAACCGTCGGTAATAACCCGCGAGTCCTAGAAAACTTCGAATTTCACCAACGTTCTTCGGCGCTTTCCAATTCATCACGGCCTCGACTTTAGACGGATCAACTTTAATACCATCGTGATTAATAACATGACCAAGGAACTGAACTTCTTGCAACCAAAATTCGCATTTCGAGAATTTAGCATACAATATTTCTTTTCTCAACGTTTCAAGGATTTCTCGAAGATGAAGTTCATGTTCTTCCTTACTCTTAGAATAGATAAGGATATCATCGATGAATACTATAACGAATTTATCCAACATCGGTCTACATACACGGTTCATGAGATCCATGAAAACCGCAGGAGCGTTCGTGAGACCAAAAGGAATAACCGTAAACTCGTAATGTCCATATCGGGTCCTAAAGGCTGTCTTAGGAATATCCTCCTCTCGAACCTTCAGTTGATGATAACCCGAACGGAGATCAATCTTTGAAAACCACTTCGCACCTTGAAGCTGATCAAATAGATCATCTATTCTTGGCAATGGGTATACATTTTTCACCGTGACTTTGTTCAATTCACGGTAATCAATGCACATCCGCATACTACCGTCTTTCTTTTTAACGAACAGAATCGGAGCTCCCCAGGGTGAGCTACTTGGGCGAATAAAACCCTTGTCAAGTAACTCTTGGAGTTGACTCATTAACTCCTTCATTTCGGATGGAGCAAGACGATAAGGAGTTTTGGCAATAGGAGTAGCACCCGAAACAAGATCAATACGGAACTCTACTTGTCTATCGGGAGGAATACCCGGCAAATCTTCCGGGAATACATCACGGAATTCATTTACAATCGGAACATCGTTGATATTTTTCTTTTCAAAACTCGTATCTACCACGTGTGCCATAAAGGCTAGACAACCACGTGATAGATATTTTCTAGCTTTCATCACAGAACAAAGTTTTAACTCGCCTTTCCTTTTATCACCGTAAATCATCATTTCTCGACCACTATGGTTCACAACTCTAACGATCTTTTGTTTGCATAGAATGGCGGCATTGTGTTTGCTAAGCCAATCCATGCCAACAATAATATCAAACTCTCCAAGCATTATGGGGATTAAGTCGATCCTAAAAACATTCTCATCGATCTCTATTTCTACATCACGATACACATTTGACACTACCACAACTTTACTATCGGCGATTTCAACTTCTATAGGTATTGGAAGCTTATCTAACGGGGTTGACAATTCTTTACTGAAGTTATAAGATACAAAGGACACGCTTGCACCAGAGTCGTACAAAACACGAGCGGGTTTGGAATTAACGAGAGTTATACCTGTGACAACATCTGAACTCGACTTCGCCTCTTCGGTACTCATCTGATAAACATGAGTTGTAGGCCTTGGAACCTCAACCTTTTCTCCTTTAATCGGCTTGAACGGCTTCGCTTGCTTAGGATTAGATTTAGGACATTCACTTACCTTATGTCCTTCTTCATTGCACCCGTAACATATTACCAAAGGCTTGGTGCAATCCTTGCTAATATGACCAGTATCCCCACACTTATAACATCCCTTCATCCCGGATTTACATTCTCCCACATGATTCTTACCGCACCTATTACACTTAGGAGGTAGCTTTCTCGTGTTGTCCTTTCTTGTAAAATCGAAGATGCCTCGCTTACTAAATGTTGATGGATGATCATGCTTCCTTTTTAAGTCCTTCTTCTCTTTGCTTTTCATTCTATCAAAGTCCGCTTCACGAGTACGTGCCCTACTTAGAAGATCCTCCATGTCGGCGCACTTGAACGGTGACACTATCGTACGAATTTCATCCTTGAGCATTCTTTGAAATTTGTCGACTTTAAGCCTTTCATTGTTAAGATATTCTGGGCAATATTGTACCATGTCACAAAACTTTCCCTACAACTCATTCACCGTTTCATCAGTTTGCACAAGAGAATGGAAAGCTTCTCTTATTTTATCAATTTCCTCCGCAGGAGCATACTCTTTCATAAACACTTCCTTAAATTGATCCTACGTGCACGATTTTCTCCAAGCACTACCTTTCTCGTTTGCCTTGCCTTCCCACCATACTTTAGCCCGTTCACGAAGGTAATTAGTAGCAAAGTTCACCTTATCCTCTTCTACACAACGACTCGTACGAAAAGCCCCTTCTATATCGGTAATCCATCGAGAACTCTTTAACGGATCAAGAGTCCCCGTAAATGTGGGTGGAGCACAAGCAGTGAAATCACGATAAGTAGACTTCTCTTTCCCTACCCCGGGTCTAGCATTCGGATCATTCAATAACTCCCCACTCTTTTTAAGCTTTTCTATCTCCTCTTTAAACATCTTTTGCACATTCTCGGTTGTTTGTTTAACATAATAGGGCATGGCCTTCTCAATAGCCCTCCCCACTCTATCAGTCACCAAGACATCCAATTCTTTCAACTCAGCTTTCGTAAAACTTTTAGGGACGAAATTCTCCGGTAATGATATTGACCTGACACTACTAGAATCTCCTTCATCATTTGAATCATCATCATCATTATGGCGAGAGGAGGTCGTTCTCAACACCTCCTTATTTCGGATATTCGCCATCTTTCTACTAACTGAAATTTAGCAATTCACACTATTAAGCAAAATCATGTACATAATTGATGCATGAATAACATATTTATCCTTACACTAAACACCCTAGCGTTTATCATCCATGTATAGCCTAAATGATTTCGATCTCACATATGTGTCATATTTTTATCACTACGGTGGCCAGGCGTAGTCATAAAAATACTTAACATATGTGTTCCCGAAATCACCCAAACAATACACAAATAACAAACACCGATACTAACCGCGTCTACACAAGGCCTAAGTCTAGGAAATCCTAAATCTCTTAGACCGAAGCTCTGATACCAAGTTGTAACACCCCGTGACCAAAAACGACCAAAAACGTGAAAATTTTTCGCAAAAACACACCCAGAAACTGACATCCGGTTACTCTTTTACAAACTGACAAAATTTGGTACACATTCAGCCATTGAGGCTATTTTTAGATGAAAGTAGACTCGATTAGCTTCGAAACGATAGGTCACACGACCCGTTTCGACTTACGGATCAAAAGATACGATTTTTCGAAAACTGCCAAAAATCTGCACAGTCGGCTCTGACAGCGTCAAGCCCAAGCCTGACAGCGTCAAGCCTTGATAGGCCAGACGAATTTTTGGAGTTTAAAGGGTGACGGCGTCAAGAAGGCCATCAAGAACAAAACTGCAGTTTCACCAGGCCCGCTCAGAAACCCGACCTCCCGGACTCGAAACTTGACCAAACTTTCCAGAATTCTTTAGTATATCGATAAGATCATTTTCATACAAAAACATTACCCGTTTGACCACCCAAAATAGTACCTTAAAATTTGACGGGTTATGCATAAAACTCATTTCGACCCATTGACACCCAAAACCACTTAGACCACTTCATTTACCCACCATATCCAACCCAAACCTATAACTTATCATACTCAACCTGTCTCAAGTGTCCATGACCCGATCAATAACCAAAATGGGTAAGAACTAGCTTATACCAAACATCCCCTTAAACAATCTTTCAAAAACACATTTTATACATAAATGCACAAACTATAGATATCCAATTTGACTTCTTCACAACATAACATTCCTAACATATTAAAAGAGTGTTGGTACATTGACATGACCCATAACTTCCCAAAATGGGTGAGATTGGCTAAATGCCAATCACCCTCTTTACTACCATTATAACCATGTAGCATATGGACTTCTTGACATGTACATAACTTGACTCTTGAACTAACATAGAAAATGACCGTTGACTACCAAAATGACCATATGAAAGGAAATATACCCAAAACACGAAAAGACACGTCGGGGGCTTCCAACTTCAACACGCTTGGTCCAAAAGAAAATGGTCTTCTACTACATAATCACTTACACCTTTTCCTTACCTTTGCTCGGTCCTTCAACACCTATCAAGAAAAACATCACAACTAAACACGTAAGCAAAACGCTTAGTAAGTACATGGCATAACAAGCTAACATTATATATATAACCATAACTAGTCTAACCACTAGTTAAGCTAGCGATATAGGGGCACTTACCTCGCATCGACATAGTCGACCTAAACACGATCAACCCGTAAGGTTGAACCTCATCCCATAGTTAGCCTAACGACTAACTAAGCTACATCTAGAATGGATCCATACTAGCTAACGCACCCTATACCCTATACTTCACCATTATCATGTAAACAAACATGATAAAGCTAACACAATAAACATTATCATACCAAAATATGATAAAGCTAAACAAGACATGTTATCACCAATGTACTTACCTTGATTCTTAAGCTCAATCACACTAACAATAGCTTCCCCACTTATTACTTGCTTCCTATAACACAACCATCTCAAATTAGAGACTAATTAACTAGCTAATCATGATTTATCAACACTTGATCATTATGATCAAACATGAACCCTAATTTTACAATTTGGGGAAGAACACTTACTTGATGGGAAATGCAAATTAAAGCTTCCTAAAGTATTGGAATTACTTAACAATGATCAATATAGCTTGAATGATAACAAATGAGCTTCCCTCCTCTTTTCTCTTATGAGCCGATCTTCACAATGGCCAAAAGAAAGTCCTGGACATTTCTAAAATAATCTAGACTAGTATATTTAACTAATGGACTTTGCCCAATTGGCAACCTTAACCCTTCTAGTTTCATTCTTTCTAACTTACCACTCACCTTTATTTATTTAGCTAACATATATCACAAAACTAATAATATACAATACATATTATTTACATAACTAGTACCTTATCGGGATACGGGTGTAACATTAAAAGTATATGAATCTGAAGTCAAGGGATTGTCAAGTTCATCTTCTACCACAAACAATCTTGCTTTTGTTTCCTCAAGCAACAAGAATTCTGGTAGTCATCAAGAACAGCACTCTGCTGCTGGTACTTTCATTCCTGCTGCTGGTTCACATGTCTCTGCTGCTGACTCTACAAATACCAACACCATCAGTGATGCTGCTATTTGTGCTTATTTAGCTGAACTTACTACAAGTACTTCAGTTATGCCTCAAGATCTGGATGAAATTGATCCTGATGATGTTGAAGAGATTGATATGCAATGGCAGTTTGCAATGCTAACTATGAGGACAAGAAGGTTTCTTAAAAGAACTGGTAAAGAAATGAAGTTCAGAAGAAACAAGAATGTGGGATTTGACAAATCAAAGGCTGAATGTTTTAACTTTCATAAGAAGGGACACTTTGCAAGAGAGTGCAGAGCACCAAAAAGAAACAATGAGAATGTCAAGAAGTCTACTGATGAAGAGCCAAATCCTACTACTGCTATGGTGTCATGTGATGGGTTAGGAGAGTATGACTGGAGTGATCATGCTGAAGATGGTCCTAACTATGCATTGGTAGCTGAAGAAGAACCTCAAGTACAACACTTTGCTCTCATGGCCTACTCTTCCTCTGGATCAGACTCTGAGGTATCCAATGAATCATCTTGTTCTTTTAAATCATGTTCTGATACAATAGAAATACTTAAGTCTAGCAATGGAAACCTTAAAATGGAGAATGAAAAACTTAAGTTAGACAATCTTAGTTATGAATATGGTTTAAAGAATTTAGAAGAGAAGCTTGAATTTTATAAAAAGGCTGAAATTGAATATCTTGATAAGATCACTAGTCTAGAAATTGAGCTTATTAAGAAAGATTGTGAGATTAAGGTTCTTATGGGGAAAGTAGAAGAGGCTGAACAGGCTAAAGATTCAGCTATAAGTGAGACTGAAAAACATATTGTTAGGGTGGAAAAACAACAATTTGCCACTGACATTCTCAGTAAACCAATAGGAAGACACTTTGCAGACTCAGGCAGTGGTCTAGGATATAATGCTGTTGCTCCACCTAAGAAACTTAGTGCCAATGCCCCTCCTACTAGGACACTATCTTTCATACCTGAGTCTGAGGCCAAACCTGTAGGTGAAACTAGTGAAACTAAAATAGAGTCACCTAAGGTTGAGAAAAAGTGGTCTGATGCACCCCTTATTGAAGATTGGGAGTCTGACAGTGATGATGAAGTTGTGGAATCTGATTCAACCCCTAAGAACAAAAAGGAAGAAATTCCTGCTGTTGTTGAATCAAAAGTACCTAAGGCTAAAAAGGTTGAGTTTGTTAAGCCTAAGCTAGGTAAAGGTATCTCTAGGAAGATGGCTGAGTATGAAAACACACCTAGAGTATATCCTAAGAGAACCAATGACTTGCCTAGAGGAAACCAGAGAAATTGGAACAACCTAGTTTCACAAAGATTAGGTACTGATTTTCAATTACTTAAAAAGGCATGTTATAGTTGTGGTAGCTTTGAACATCTGCAAGATGAGTGCTACTACTATCAAAAACCTGTTTGGAACTAATACACAAGGGCGAACCATAGAAATTTTGCTAGAAAGACTCACACTCATCCCAAAAGAAACATGGTTCCCAAGGAAGTTTTGATGAGAGATGTTGCTTCTAGAGTTATCTCACCTATTGCACCAAAAGGACCCATAAAGAAGGACATAGTTGATACTGCTGCTAAGGCAGACTCTGTTGTTTTGCCAAAAGTGGTTACTGATACTGTTGTGGGCAATCATTTTTATGCTGTTAAGGCCTCAGCTTGCTGGGTCTGGAAACCTAAAGTTAAAGTTTTGGATCATGTTCTCAGACACAGCAGTGCACCAATGCAGTTGAAGAAATTTGACTACTTTGATGCACAAGGCAGATCCAAGTCAGTAATGGCTTGGGTCCCAAAGAGAAACTAATTCTCTTACTTTTTGTGCAGGGCAATCTACAAAAGGAGCTAAAGGATAAATGCATTTTTGATAGTGGATGCTCTTCACATATGACTGGAGACCAGAGCAATTTGGAAAACTTTGAAGCTTTGGATGGTGGATATGTTGCCTTTGGGAATGATCCTAAAGGAGGTAAAATCATTGGTAAAGGCATCATCAGAACTGGCAAATTGGATTTTGAGAAGGTGTATTTGGTGAATGGTCTCAAGTTCAATCTTTTTAGTGTCTCACAAATGTGTGACAGGAAGAATTTTGTTCTTTTTACAGACACTGAGTGTCTTGTCTTATCTCCCGACTATAAGATACCCGATGATAAATTAGTACTTCTTAAATTCCCTAGAAATGACAACATATACAGTGTGGACATAAAGAACATTATTCCCAAAAGAGATTTAACTTGTCTGTTTGCCAAAGCCACTATTGATGAATCCAAAATTTAGCATAGAAGGCTTGGCCATTTGAATTACAAGGCTATCAACAAGTTGGTGAAAGGGAACTTGGTCAGAGGATTACCTTCAAAGGTCTTTGAAAACCCTGAAGTATGTGTTGCTTATCAGATGGGAAAGCAACATAGAGCATCTTGTAAGTCCAAATTGGTGAATTCTATTACTGAACCCTTGTTTATGTTACATATGGATCTATTTGGACCTACTTATGTGAAAAGTTTGAACAAAAAGATGTATGGCTTAGTGGTCACTGATGATTTTAGTAGATTTACTTGAGTATTCTTTTTAGCTACTAAGGATGAGACTCCTGGCATTCTTAAGGCTTTTATTACAAGGATAGAAAACCTATTTAATCACAAGGTTAAGATCATCAGATGTGACAATGGAACTGAATTTAAGAACCAAGTGATGAATCAGTTCTGTGAGGAAAAGGGTATAACTAGACAATTTAGTGTGGCTAGAACTCCTCAGCAAAATGGTGTTGCTGAGAGGAGAAATAGAACATTAATTGAGGTTGCTAGGACCATGTTGTCAGAGTCTAAGTTACCCACTATCTTTTGGGCTGAAGCAGTCAACACTGCCTGCTATGTGCAAAATAGAAGTAAGATAGTTAAGCCTCACAATAAGACCCCTTATGAGTTGTTGCATGGTAGGAAACCTCTGATAGATTTCTTTAGACCATTTGGGTGTCCTGTCACTATCTTAAACACCATTGACCACTTAGGAAAGTTTAGTGAGAAAGCAGACATAGGTTTCTTTGTTGGATACTCCACTGAAAGTAAGGCTTTTAGAGTCTTCAATCAAAGGACTGGGCATGTGGTGGAAAATTTACATTTTAAAATTAGAGAAACCACACCTAATGTTGATGGAAAAGGTCCTGAATGGATGTTTGATATTGATTCTTTAACCAAAAGTATGAATTATCAACCAGTCATTGCAGGTACTACTAACATGTCTGCAGGTACACAAACTAACCCCAATGCAGGTACACAAGCAAAGAAGGATGGATCTGCAGAGGAGTTTGTTTTGATTGAAAAATGGAAGTTTGATCAGTTCTTCACTCCAACAGAGAAAGAGGGAAAGAGTTCAGATGATGATGCTGTTCATAAGGAAGTACCAAAGGTTGATGCAGAAGGTGATGATGAACCTTCTCATGATGACAAGAATGGTGATAAGGAAAGGAATGAAGAGTCAGAAATTGATGGGCAACAAGGGAATAAACATAGCAGCAGTTCTCTCAACTCTGCTGCCAGGCCAAAATACTCTACTGATAGGCCAAAACACTCTGCTGTTAGGCCAAAAACACTCTGCTGTTAAGCTTGGTAACTCTGCTGCTGTCCCCAAGGACTCTACTGCTGATAAAGATGGTGATTCCAATGATGATTATTCTGAAGAGATGCCCGAATTAGAAGAAGTGTATGTGGACACTGATGATGAAATTGTTGATGTCTTTGGTGCTGAAGCTGATTTATCCAATTTGGAGACTGATATACCTGTTAGTCCCACTCCAACAACCAGAATCCACAAGAATCATCCAAAGGAGCAGATTATTGGTGATGTTCACTTTGCTGTACAGACCAGAAGTAAATCAAAAGGTTTGAGTGATTAGCTTGATCAGGGATTGTTTGCTCAAACACTTCAAAAGAGGAATAGCCACAAGGATTTACAAAATTGCATGTTTGCCTGTTTCTTATCTCAAGAAGAACCCAAAACCATTCACAAGGCTATGAAAGATGAAAGTTGGGTTGAAGCTATGCAAGAGGAGTTGCTGCAGTTCAAGCTTCAAGAAGTCTGGACATTGGTGGATTTGCCTAATGGAAAAAGTGCAATTGGTACTAAATGGGTGTTCAGATGCAAAAGAGATGAAAGAGGCATTGTTATTAGAAACAAGGCTAGATTGGTGGCTCAGGGATACACTCAGGAAGAAGGAATAGATTATGATGAGGTATTTGCCCCAGTTGCAAGAATTGAGGCTATCAGACTATTCTTGGCATATGCCTCATACAAGAATTTTCCTGTGTATCAAATGGATGTGAAAAGTGCTTTCTTGTATGGAAAGATTCCTGAAGAGGTATATGTGATGCAACCACCTGGTTTTGAAGATCCTAAGTATCCTGATAGGGTTTACAAGGTGAAGAAAGCACTGTATGGACTACATCAAGCTCCTAGAGCTTGGTATGACACCTTATCCAAGTATTTGTTGAATAATGGTTTTTGCAGAGGAACCATTGACAAAACATTGTTCATTAAGAAAGACAAAAAGGATATCCTACTTGTTCAGGTTTATGTAGATGATATCATTTTTGGGTCTACAATTAAGGTGTTATGTGAAGGATTTGAAAAGCTTATGCACAACAGGTTTGAGATGAGTTCTATGGGGGAACTCACTTTCTTTCTGGGGCTTCAAGTCAAGCAGAAATCAGATGGGATTTTTATTAGCCAAGACAAGTATGTGGCTGATATGTTAAAGAAATTTGGTTTCAATGATGTGAAGGCAGCTAAGACACCAATGGATAAAAACAAACCTTTGCTCAAGGATGAAGATGGGGAAGAGGTTGATTTAACAATTTTAGTCCAAGGAATTGCAAAGGAAATATGCAAAACCCGAGTCGTTTGTCCCGACGAAGATCGAATGGAATTTGTGTTCCCGGGACGTGATTCGTGTAGTGAATGAGTGTGTATAAGTGAGGATTGTGATTTCTACACTACAAACAATGAAATAACAAATAAAAACTACTAATAAAGCTATATGGAACAATTAAACTAAGCATTTATCCTAAAAACGAAAATTTAATTTAAAAACAGAACGCGACGTAATTTAAAAACGCGAATAAAAGTGATTTACTAAATTTTAAACTCTAAAAATGCAAAATAATTTTTCCTATATGAATAATGATAAAAGAAATTTTTTTGGAAAAAGAAAAATATTTTTTTGACTTTTTAATAATTTTTTATGAATTAAAACTAATTTAAACTAATTAAATGCTTTAAAAATATTAAAACTAATTGGAAAAATCTGAAAATTTTTGAGGAATTTTAATTTTTAATGAGAAATTTAATAAAAATAATTTTAGAAATTGATTATGTCTAAATAAGCTAAAACAGTGAAATAAGCACTTGGTAAAAAGCTAAAAATAAGCAATCATAAGCCAAAAATTCTCAAAAGCTCTAATCTAATGCATTACACTACTGGAAGCTTAAAGGAACTGAAAAGGATGAAATAAGTACACACAATAAGCAGATTATAAGCTGAACAGATTAATGACAAAAGCAGATTTAACATGGTTTTCTACTCAACTTGCAGCCATCAAATAAGCAGTCTAATAAGCTCTAAATCTGAAACTTAAGGGGGCAAAATATAGCTTATACTACAGGCTACCTAGAAAACACAAAGGCCCTAAATTCTATAATCCAATTGAACCCCAATAAAGCCCTAGATCAGCAGTCCAAAAATCTGGGTCTGCACAAATTCTGCTGTGACAGCAGGTTTAGAAAATTCGGCGCAAACAAGTGTAAAACTTAGAGCAGTGTAAACCAGCCTTTATATCCTAACTTAAACCAACACAATTGACTCAGAAATGTCCAAATGATGGTCCCAAATAGCTCAGCTAATGCAAGGGCTTATTGAGACAGATTCAACAACTAATCTTCAACTTACTAGAGCATAGCCTCAAATAACCTTAATTCAACTAAATTAGTGAGCACAACAGCTAATTTTCCCTAGAAAGAGCTTAATCAAACTTGAAAATATGACATGTGAACAGTGCTTCTTAGATTAAACACCTACTGACTTATGAATTAACTCAGATCCAAACAACCTTTATGAAATCTGTTATTGCAAAACTAGTGAACTTAAGACAAATCAATCAATCTACTGATCTCCTAACTGAGATAATAACTAATGAGCAAATCTAAATGACAACTAAGCAATGAAACAGATGACTTAAGCAGTTTATATAAGAATTGACTTTAAATGAGAATTTTGAACAAAACTGATTAAACTGATTCTAACTAATAAACCTCTATTAATAACCTTCAACAAGATCAAATAAGCTTCAAAAAGGAAGAAAAACACCAGAAATCATACCATAAGCAGATGAAAAGTAAAGTTGACCAAATTTGACTTTGATTAAAACTTAAAGAACTGAATACAAATGAACTGGAAATGTAACTTACAACTGAATTTTAAAGAGTTTACACTACGAAAAACATTTAAATGACAAAAAGTGAAATTGGTAACAACTTTCTAAGACATAAAAATTGGACGATCTTCACTGAAGGAGGAGGGCTCTATTTATAGCAATCCAGGGAAGGATCTAGGCTGTCCACGTTGGCAATCCGTGCTTCTTCTGCTCTTTATCCATCCTTAGATCTTTTCGTGCTCCCTATTCTTCATTCTTGGCCCTTGGATCAAGATAGTGACGCGGCTTGTCCACTAAGCATCTCCCACGTGTCCTCTGAGCTGTCAGGAGCTTCCAGAATTTATCCAATCATGATATAATCATTATAACGAGGTTAATTTTTGGGTCAGTTATTTTTGGGTTTAAGGTTGGGGTAAAAGAGGGATAATTTTGGCGCGTTGAGTGTGTGAGGGAGAGTGAGGGTGTGGATTTTTTTTATTTTTATTTGACCTTAGGCTGACCGGGTATAAAAGTGGAGCTCGGGTTATGGTTTAAACGAGTGGACCGGGTTTTGATTTTATTAAAAGGTGGATTTGGGCTGGGGAAGAGTAGATGGTGGACTGGGTTTAGATTAGGATGGATTAAAAGAAAAGGATTTAAGGGTTTGTTTTAAGCTTAGGTAATTTAAGGGACCAGGGTTGTAATTTCTGAATTCCAAAGGACTGAATTTGCCAATCTTCCAAAATTTATCTAAGGGTGATTCTTGACTAATTGACCAAGCATGACTTTCCCGGATTCGTTCCTGAGCCCTTTTCCGTATCCCGTGCTCGTTTTCTTGATTTTCTTGTCTTTTTGCCGGGTTTTTCGCGATATCCGTCCCTGCATAGACAAAACACAAAAACACTATATCTTTTGGCATTATAGTCGGGTTTTTGGTCATTTTGGTCCGGTATTGGTCAAATAAAGGTATGTGAATACGCACATACCAAATTCCCCCAGACTAAGCTATTGCAATATCCTCATGCAATGTTATAAAAACACGTTTTCGAAACCGAAAATTTCTAATCTCTTTTTACTAACTTTGAGAAGTAGCAAAATTTTCAAAAGAGATCAAGAAATCTTAAGTTCTAAAAACTCCCCGATTTTCCTTTTATTCTATTTTTGTAATTTTCTTATTATTCAAGTGACGGCTTTTGTTGACAATCATTATCTCATGATAACTTTTAGGGTCTTCGAGTAGGAAACACGACTCATGAAGAAGTGACCATACGGATAAAATTCATCTTCCCTGATTTTTCACGAGTCCCCAAACTAAGCTTAAAAACGAGATCATTGTTATTTACAAGTTAGATTGCTATCACTACTCAGAAAGCTAATTGTGGACTCTTTGTTCCCAAATTCCTATTTTCCTCTATTTATTTTATTTTTGGTGAGAAATGAATTTCTTCAAATTCTCATTTCGATAATTTTTAGTCCGATAAAGATACCTTAGTTTAGACGCTAAGTATTTTCCAAAACTTCCCTCGAAAACCGTTGCATACAAAAATGTGGTCCACATCAAGGTCTCTGATTTAACACGATTTTGAGGATATCCCTTTTATTTGCGACCGAAACAACTCATCTACGAGTCCAGAGACAGAAGCCTTTATTATAACACCCTCGGAGTCGAAGTTTGGCATTTTTAAACATTATTAAGCACATTAACGTATTTAATCCTTAGCCCTTTATAACAATCACAACATCGGCTGCGAACCGGCAAGATGTGATAGTCTATTATGACCTTGGAATTTTTCCTCTGCCTTTATTAGAAGTCTACAACATCGGCTGCGAACCGGCAAGATGTAGAAAACTTTTTATGGCTTTGGATTATTATTATACATTATCATATTAATTAATTATTTGCCAAACCCCAAGTCCTACGGCTTTTATAACAATCCCAACATCGGTTGTGAGCCGGCAAGATGGAATAGTCTATTACACCGTAACACTGACAGTACCTTGATGTGTACCCAACTCTTATAAGCAAGAATTCTCTAAGGATGAAATAAAAACTAATTATCGCCAAAACCAAAATACCTTTAATTATTCCTAGATTACTATTTTTGAGTGAAACAAGCTTATGGGAACAAAAAGCCACAAATAACTTTGATGAGCTTTAAAGAGATCCAACTACTCCATGTTTAGCAATCTAACTTATGAACAACTCTATCATTTCTCGTTCTTCGCAAATTTAAAATCTTAAATAATAAGATCCGCGAATGCTTAGCCAAATAATCAAGCCATGCATATATAAAGTCGAATACGGGAACTTGCAAACTCTTAAAAAGAATTCGCATTTTATAGCTCCTTGTGTAAAATACTAGCACGAGCTTATAGATTATAAAAGGTTAAGGGGACAAGCTAGGGCTCAACACGCCCGGTCAAGTCAGAATTTTATTCCTACTCTCACCAGCGGAAAGTCAACAAAAATGTCAAAATTTATTATATTTTTGCACAAAATTTTTAAATTTTTCTCATTTTTTTTTTGATTTTTTTTGATTTTTTTTTTTTTTTTTGAGGAAAAACGGGGTTGCATGAGAAAACGGCAAAAATGCAAGGCAAAAATCAAATCGACAGATTACCCCCAGACTAAAACGAGACATTGTCCTCAATGTCTTAAAGGTAAGGGTTTTCCTACATAAATCTAAGGCCGTTTATTAATTATGCCAAAAGATAGATGTAAAAACGATAGGATTTAGGATATCGGATAAGCAACGAATGATGAAACTCGAGTAGCGTGAAGGAAACTACGAGCACGAGAGTCTTCAATCATCGGGAAAATCCTGGACACATCAAAGAAAACCACGAAACACAAGATATGGAAGAGGAAGACCTCCTCACGCCACTTATTAGAAAATAGAAAATAAGATAGAAGGATAAGCATGGGGTGCCTCCCACGAAGCGCTTGTTTTTGGTAACCGAGTCACATGAGCTTGACTCGACCCCGAATTTAATTGTCCATGGGGGAGCAAGTGGAAAAGATAATCTCCATCGGACTTTCGTTCAAGAGGTTTGGATAAACATTGAAGCATACGAAAGTTCCACTCCGATGAGATACCCACGGTATTTTTAGAAAGAAGAACCAGAAATAGTAATACCGGGGTCAAAGATGGTATCCTCACTCCCGACGGAGTGAAGGATAGGAGAAGTTTCAGCATATGTGATGAATGGAAGAAAGATTTTGATAATAATTAAGATCAAGTCTTCATCATCAGAAGCAATTTTGTCATTAAAGCTCTTGGGAGGGAGGTTCGGGATGAAATCTTCAATAAACAATTTATTTTGATCAAGAACACCTCCCCCCAGACTAGAATCATCCTCAAGATCAAAATAGAAATGATCGTATTTCGGAGGAGATATAAAGAGAGAGATTTCACCGGAGAACTCCTCAAAGATAAACGAATCATACTCGGGAAGAGAGATATGAGAATGAGAATTGGTACTGCCACTACTCGTCTCTTCAGTATGAAAGTCACTATCCTCAACGGGGATAGGAGATGAAGTTGGTTTATCCTTTAATGCTTCGATCTCAGAAATGAGAAGATTGACATTCAATAATTTTTCACGGAGTTCATCGTCCTCGATTTGAAGAATATCAGTGTCAATCTCTCCATCATCTGGATCAGAATCCTTTTCTTCCTTTAAGCTGACATAATCGATGTCTCCACAGGATAAAGAATCATCACTCGAAGTACAATCATTATCAACAATTTCCGGTGAAATTGGATCATCGAGCTCTTCCATAGAGATATCACTTCCCTCAAGTGGAGGAGAAGGATGGGAAGAGTCGGAAATGACGGATTCAGGAGACGGAGTGGGATTGCCACTCGGAGGAAGAATCGACGTTTCAACTTCAGAAGGTTCATCCTCATCACTTTCATCAGAGTATGAAAAGTGGATAATGTTAGGATGACCTGGTCCTTGCTGGCAATATTGATTTATGTAGCTTTTGTGATTGCCAAGGACCCCAATTTGGGCAATCTCAGCGGGAATGGAATCGGAATAATGATCACTCAAAACAGTAGTGGAGTCACAAAGGGCTCCAACATCCCACTGATAGTGATGTTGTGTCATATTCTCGATTAAATCATAAGCCTCTTGAGGAGTCTTCCGCATAAGATTGCCTCCAGCAGCCAACATGATTTTATCTTGATCAATCATATTTATGCCATGATAGAAGGTTAAGATTTGATCAATGAGCAAAATTCTATGATCCGGACATCTCTGCAGCAAATATTTGAATCTTTCCCAAGCTTCAAATACTGATTCCTTATGCAATTGACGGAAGTTTAGAATGTCTCGTCGAAACTGCATCGTTTTTGTGTATGGAAAGTATTTTGAGAGAAACTTAAGGAACATCTCTTCCCAAGTGTGAATTGAATGGGTTTTAAGAGAGTGAAACCAACATTCCGCTTCATGGGTTAATGAGAATGGGAAGAGATTCAATCGGATGTTGTCGTGAGAGACTCCGTTTTGTTTGAAGAATTGCGTGATCGAAAGAAATTTGTCCAAATGACCGTTAGGATCCTCATCTTTAAATCCGTGGAATTGGCATACTTGACTAATAAGCTCAACCATATGATCTTTCAAAACAAAATCGTTTGTTGGAGCTATCGGTCCTCCTCTACCGATGAGTGTCGGATGATAAAAATCCTCCATGGTCCGAAGATCATGGGGATGAGATGGTGGAAAATCGATCATTGTGGAGAATTAAACAATGAGAGGATAAGAAGAGAAGAATTAAACATTTAAGAGGATACCGAAGAATATTTTTGGGTTTTTAAATTTAGAAACATGGAAAATCTCAAATGGAAAATAAATTTGAAAAGAAAAATCTTTTTGGATTTTTATATTAAGGAAAAATTAGAATTATTATATTTTTGGTGATCGTTGATCAACCGTACTCGTTTCTTTCAAAACTACGCGCAGCGTGGCGGGAGAGAAGAATGGATCTCTCTTCGGTCTGCAATTTAATGTCAAGACCATCCTTAAACCCCGTGTATAGGTTGTAGTAAAGAAATAATCCGAGAAACGTTTAACTTCACGATCTCTTTTGTTGTTTATTCGGAATGGTTTACAACGCCCTCTCGAGAGCGAGGATTTATTATTAATGGTGAAAACACTTTAGGAAAAGTGTTTTTTAATTATTATATTTTTGTATTTTTTTATTTTTATGAAAACGAAAACTTCCGAGGAAGGGTCTTCAAAACACAAAATACGATACGAATCAACGACAACGTTTCAAGCCTTCCCCGGCAGCGGCGCCAAAAATTGATTTAACAATTGTAGTCCAAGGAATTGCAAAGGAAATATGCAAAACCCGAGTCGTTTGTCCCGACGAAGATCGAATGGAATTTGTGTTCCCGGGACGTGATTCGTGTAGTGAATGAGTGTGTATAAGTGAGAATTGTGATTTCTACACTACAAACAATGAAATAACAAATAAAAACTACTAATAAAGCTATATGGAACAATTAAACTAAGCATTTATCCTAAAAACGAAAATTTAATTTAAAAACAGAACGCGACGTAATTTAAAAACGCGAATAAAAGTGATTTACTAAATTTTAAACTCTAAAAATGCAAAATAATTTTTCCTAAATTAATAATGATAAAAGAAATTTTTTTTGGAAAAAGAAAAATATTTTTTTGTGTTTTTAATAATTTTTTATGAATTAAAACTAATTTAAACTAATTAAATGCTTTAAAAATATTAAAACTAATTGGAAAAATCTGAAAATTTTTGAGGAATTTTAATTTTTAATGAGAAATTTAATAAAATAATTTTAGAAACTGATTATGTCTAAATAAGCTAAAACAGTGAAATAAACACTTGGTAAAAAGCTAAAAATAAGCAATCATAAGCCAAAAATTCTCAAAAGCTCTAATCTAATGCATTACACTACTGGAAGCTTAAAGGAACTGAAAAGGATGAAATAAGTACACACAATAAGCAGATTATAAGCCGAACAGATTAATAACAAAAGCAGATTTAACATGGTTTTCTACTCAACTTGCAGCCATCAAATAAGCAGTCTAATAAGCTCTAAATCTGAAACTTAAGGGGGCAAAATATAGCTTATACTACAGGCTACCTAGAAAACACAAAGGCCCTAAATTCTATAATCCAATTGAACCCCAATAAAGCCCTAGATCAGCAGTCCAAAAATCTGGGTCTGCACAAATTCTGCTGTGACAGCAGGTTTAGAAAATTCGGCGCAAACAAGTGTAAAACTTAGAGCAGTGTAAACCAGCCTTTATATCCTAACTTAAACCAACACAATTGACTCAGAAATGTCCAAATGATGGTCCTAAATTGTAAAACCCAGAAATTCTAAAACATGTGAAAAGACCAAAATGCCCTTACTATCTAAAACTTTGATAAATAAGCTTATAATGTATCTTTTTGTTTCCAAATTTTGGTAAATAAATAACATATGAAGCAAATTGGCATTAAGATAAATATGACACATTAAAGGCATATAATGGACCCTTAAAATATTCATTTAGCCGAGTAGTATTTTAGTAAATCATTAAAATCCTTTAAAAACATTTAAGGAGATAATAACTTAGAAATTAAAGGGAATTAAACCATTTTGAATGGGACATTAAATTGTGCCGTTATTATAGCAAATCCCCTTCCCATTTCCACGGCAATCACTCAATATTTTCAGCCCTCATCATTGTTCTCTCCCAAAACAATAAACCGAATCATTCAAAACCCTAAACACACAAAGAATTCGCCATTCTCTCATACGATTTTTCCCAAACATTAGACCATTTTTCCTGTGTTCTTGGTCACCATTAGAAGGCTAGAAAAATAAGTTTGGAGGTGTTCGTGGCTTAGTTCGATCCCAGCAAGAATTCTTTTGTCGCGGGTACGATTTAAGGTAAAATTCCAAATCAATTCCATCGATCACTATAAAATTCGTTCACTATTTTTCTCATGCTCCTCATATCATACACGATCTGTGAAAATTGGATTTAAGGTGGTAGAGTGCTGTGGTGTTCGTGGGAGAATTCTTTGGTCGATTCATTCATTCGAGTGACACAAATTCGTAAGCCTATCTCTCCACGTCCTATATTCGAATTGGTATTTTCCTCAGGTCTTTTGCATCATATAAACTCTATGAAAAATGATAAAATCATATCATGCATGATCTACGAATTTATATTGAATTAAATCTTAAAATCGTATATAAAACCTAAATAATGGTATCCGAATTTTTGAGGCTTGATATCTATTTTATTTGGACTCCTTATAATCATATTGATCTGGTAAAAATGTTATGTCGAATTGTTTAGACCTAAAATAATTATTTTGGATTTAATTGTATTACCGGATTTAGAGAAAATTAAAGAAAGAAAAGAAATAAAATGTAATCGATTTAGGGTTTGATGTTTAGGGCTGTTTTGAGTGATTAAATAATGTTATAATGATGAACTAATTATTGGTGCATGATTGGTATTTTTTTTAGAGTTAAGGTTTTGTATATAAAAATGTTATACGTATAGTGTTTAATTATTTAGGGGGTGTTTTGTAACTTTTAAAACTCAAGGGCTATATTTAGAACTTAATTTGGACTGCATGAAATTCGAATAAAATATAGGTTGGGGGTGTCATGTGTAATTTTTAGATTTAAAAGGATTAAAATGTTTATTTTAATAAAGTGTAATTCGAATTGTAATTAATTAAAATAAAGGGACTAAATATGTAATTTCTGGAAACTTGGGGTTGATTTGAGTAATAAATTATATTCAAGGGGTTATGTGTCATTTTGGTAATTTAATGGCTTAATATGTAATTATTGATAATTAAATGTTGAAAATGTAAATTAAGGGTTAAATATGTAACTTTGATAACTTGAGGGACTTGATGTGTAAATTATGAAAACTTAAGGGTAGATTCGTATAAAATGATCATTGTGTAATTTTGATAAACTAAGGGTCTAATGTGTAATTATGGATATTATAAGGTTTAAAATATAAATTATATAACTTAAGGGTGTAAAGTGTAAAATTGGGAAACTTGAGGGGCTGAATTTGTTAACTTGATGATTATGGATTCAAAACAGATTATTTGGGATATTTTCACATTTGAACTTTAACTTTGATATAATTACACTTCAAACCCTAATTTATGTAAAGTCATCTTTATTAACCCTAAACTTTTGTGAATTGTTAAAATACACCTTGAAGCCATAATATGTTGTGATAATGACTTAACCAAATTGAGAACATTGAAATCTTACTAATTGTGAGAACTTTCTAATTATGGAAACTACTTAAAATGGAAAGTTACTTAAAATGGAAAGGTTTGTAATTATGTTCTTCCCCTCTAGGTGTGAAGAAGGAGAGGACTTGATCTCTTGCATCTTATTCAGTTTGGTTTGTGCTTGCTTTTGAAATAAGGTACAGATATTCTGCCCTTTTAATAAGGTGCCTTCGGTCTCTTGAAACCTTATTATGATGTGACTTTGACCTTTGCTATGAACCTGGATCATTTGAACCTTTGGCATATGAACCTTTTGATATGAACCCTGTGATATGAACCTTCTCATTTGAACTGTGATTATGACCATGTGAACCTTTGCTTCGATATGAACCTTTGACTTGTGACCCCAGTTTGATACCCGAGCCAAATGTGTTTCCTAGCCATGAAGGTAACATGGCCATGTCTGTGATGCACCACTGGCATGACTAGTGTGTAGCCCTAGTGATTTGGTTACACCGTCCCCATTGTGATTTGTGATATGCGCGCTTTATGATTATTATTATTATGGCCAATGTGATATGTGGGGGGCGAATGGATGCATCCTAGGTACGTTGTGATATATGATTGTGATATGATATGTGTTATGTGGTGACTGATGATGGGTGCAATCCACGTCTTTCACAAAATGTGGGAGCTGATCACTCCAACTGGTACATGAGGCCACCCCTTATATTATCAGCTTTTGAGAGGCATCCCCTCTATGAGATTATGATACGATATGTGATGTGATATGTGATGTGGGCTCGTGGTGGATGACTGTCCTAACCTTTACTCTTGTACCTTATTTATATCTCTTTCATTATGCTTCGTTTATTCGTTTCCGTTTATTATATATATCTGTTCACTGGGCTTTTTAAGCTCAGCCGTACGTTTCTTTCATGTACGGCAGGTATCTAAGCTAGGAGCTTTTGGATTATGCTTTGGATGGGATGAGAGTTAGATGAAGCTTTGACCTTAGATGACCACCTTTATCTTATGACTTTGTTTTGATCTTGAATTTCATTTGTATTCGTACCTTTGGATTATTTCCTTTCCTTGAACTTATGTATTATTCAAGTCGTGTTGACTTGACTTTCTCTTATGAAATTATTAAGACTTCCGCTGTGTGTTTATGTATGCTTTGATGTGCCACCATAATGTGATACTTCTACCCTTGTCGGGTTGGGGTGTTACAATTATGGTATCAGAGACAGGTTTGCGACCTGCAGTACATAAGTCATGGCCTGTGAGTCTTATGGACCCTAGGATTTGACCCTTAAGGCTTAAGTTTTGACTGGTGAGGTTTTGGGTAGTCATAGGTTCTGTTTCGTCTTCCATTTCGTGCTTATTCTCTTATATTGTTGCTAATCGTTTTCGAAAACATTCAGATGGTGAATACTCGACATCAGGAAGACCTTAAGGCCATGATAGCAGAAGCTTTGGCCAACGCTCTTCCTAACTTGGTGACTCAGGTTACCAACAATATTCAGAATGGGGCAGGTTCTTCCGGAGGAGGTGGTGGTGCAGGTCCAGGTGCTGGTGGTGGAGGTGCTCCACCAGTTGGTATCCATGTCTGGATTGAGAGGTTTAACAAGCTGAAACCCCTCTCTTTCCGTAAAGCTGCCGTCCCCACTGAGGCGGAAGACTGGATTATCCACATGGAAAAGATATTTAAGGTTTTGGGTTGTCCAGATGAGTTTAAGACTAGATTGGCTGCCTTTAAGTTTGAAGGCGATGCACAGAGCTGGTGGACAGCTTATGTCCAGGCTCAGGAGCAGGGTTTTGAGGAGACTTGTACTTGGGAGGATTTTATGGGTATCTTTTATAAGCAGTACATTCCAGTGGCTGAACAGCAGCGATATGAGCGGGAGTATGGGAACATCCGTCAGGGGGACCAAGAGACTACTGGGGAATTTATGCAGCGATTTATGAGGCTGGCCAGTTTCGTTGGGCCAGAGATTACGGGAGATGCTTTCCGTCAGGCTAAGACGTTTAAGTGGGCGTTAAAGAAATGGATACTGAACCAGATAGTGAATACGCATTATGATGATGTGGCGGCGGTTGCGAACGACCCTCTCAACATCGAGATGTTGCATAGTGATGGTGGTGGTTATAATAAGCGTGATAGGGATGGTAACCGGGTACATTTCAGAGGACAGAGTCAGCAGGGACAGGGCCAGGATTTCAGAGGTCGGCAGGACCAGGCATCCGAGCAGAGAGGTCGACAGGACCATAGGTATGATCAGCATGGTCGCCAGGACCGGGACTACAGTCAGAGGCGACAGGATTCTCGGGGTTATGATAGGCAGGGTTCTGGGAGGAGTGGCTACAACAGCAACCCACGTCAGTATCGTGATCAGACTACTCGGGGTGCTCAGTCGGGTTATCAGTCAGGCTCTTCTGGGCAGGGGAGGACTAATGAAGTGTTACCTCCTCCACCACTGTGTCCCACTTGTGGAAAGCCTCATCCGGGGCCATGCCACAAGGCTTCGGGAGGATGCTTTGCTTGTGGATCTCTTACGCACAGGGTGAAAGATTGTCCGAATGACAAGAGGAAGCAGGTTGTTCCATCAGGTTCGGGTAGGCCAGCTCCTACTACTGGTCGGGTTTATTCTCTCACACGTGATCAGGCGGCAGGCACGTCAGGTACCATTACCGGTTATCTTTATGTTGGAGATCATATTGTGTTTGTTTTATTTGACACCGGTGCTACACATTCTATAATATCTAATACGCTGGCCAAGAAAATAAAAGTAACTCCAACACCATTGAATAATATTATATCTATCTCTACTCCTATGAAAACCCAAGTCACTATCGATTGTGAATATGTGAATTGTCCGCTAAGATTTGATGATTGTGTTCGTCCGGCTAATTTGCTTCCCCTCGATATGATTGATTTTGATATAATTCTGGGAATGGACTGGTTGTCTTCTCATAAGGCCTCTATCGACTGTCATGCCAGATGTGTAAGATTTGGTGATATCCATCATCCGGATTTTGTTTATCACGGTTCTCAGCCTTTGAAATCTGTTAAACTCATTTCTGCTATGAAAGCGCGGACTCTAATCTCTCATGGTGGCCAAGGGTTTTTGGCCTCTGTTAAAGATACGTCTTCTCAGGGACGTGATATTAGTAGTGTTCCCATTGTTCGGGAGTTCGCTGATGTCTTTCCCGAAGAGCTTCCTGGTATTCCTCCCACCAGAGAAGTTAAATTCAGTATTGATCTAGTTCCCGGTGCTGAGCCTATTTCTAAGGCTCCGTACCGAATGGCTCCCATTGAACTCAAAGAATTGAAAGTGCAGTTAGAAGAATTATTGGAGAACGGTTTTATTCGTCCGAGTGTTTCTCCTTGGGGCGCTCCTGTGCTATTTGTGAAAAAGAAGGATGGTAGTATGCGCCTTTGTATTGATTACCGGGAGCTCAACCGCATTACTATCCGTAACCGCTATCCCCTTCCGCGCATAGACGATCCGTTTGACCAATTGCAAGGGGCAAAGCACTTCTCTAAGATTGATTTGAGATCGGGATACCATCAGCTTCGTGTGAGGGAACAAGATGTTCCCAAGACTGCTTTTCGCACCCACTATGGTCATTACGAATTCCTGGTTATGCCTTTTGGCTTGACCAATGCTCCGGCCGTTTTTATGGACCTTATGAACCGGGTTTTTCATGAGTTCCTCGATAAATTTGTCATTGTCTTCATCGACGATATTCTTGTCTATTCGAAATCTAAGGAGGAGCACGAACAACATCTTCGGACTGTGTAGGAGATTCTTAGACAGAAGAAGTTGTACGCGAAGTTTTCTAAGTGTGAATTCTGGTTGAGTCAGGTCGCTTTTCTAGGTCACGTTGTTTCTGCGGAGGGTATCTCTATGGACCCAGCGAAGGTCGAGGCTATCACTAAATGGCCTAGACCTACAAATGTGACTGAGGTGAGAAGTTTTCTGGGACTCGCGGGTTATTATCGTCGTTTCGTTGAGGGTTTCTCGCGGCTAGCCTTACCGTTGACTCAGTTGATGAGAAAAGGGGAGAAATTTGTATGGACTGAGGAGAGGGAGAACAGTTTTGAGGAACTTAAGCAGAGATTAGTGTCGGCACCTATTCTGACTCTTCCGTCTGGTTCGGGTGGTTACCAGATCTATAGTGACGCATCTAAAAAGGGTTTGGGTTGCGTTTTAATGCAGCATGGGAAAGTCATCGCCTATGCTTCGAGGCAACTGAAGCCGTATGAAGAAAATTATCCGACGCACGATTTGGAATTGGCTGCAGTGGTCTTCGCTCTTAAAATATGGCGGCATTATCTCTACGGCGAGTCATGTGACATTTTCACCGACCACAAAAGCCTTAAATATATTTTCACGCAGAAGGAGCTAAATATGAGACAGAGGCAATGGTTGGAACTTCTGAAAGATTACGACACCAACATCCAGTATCACCCCGGCAAGGCAAATGTTGTTGCCGACGCTCTGAGCCGAAAGTCGGGTATGATCGCTAGTCTGAATTTTGAGCCTCGGATTCTAAATGATTTGGAGATTCTAGATGTTGAGTTTTGTGTTCGGGGTTGTGACGGTTACTGGGCTAGCCTAAAGGTTGAGTCCAATCTCATCCTGCGGATTAAAGAAGCCCAGAAAGATGACGGTGAACTCTGGGCCATTGTGCAGAATGTGGAAGATGGGAAGCAATCGGAGTTTCGGGTTGATGAGTTTGGTGTGGTATGGTTCGAGGATCGTCTTTGTGTTCCCAACGATCCTGATTTGCGAGAGGCTGTTTTGTCAGAGGCGCATAGTTCTCCCTTTACTATACATCCGGGTTCCACCAAAATGTACCGAGATTTGAAGCAGCACTTTTGGTGGAGCGGCATGAAACATGATGTGGCGTCTTATGTAGCTAGGTGTTTGACTTGTCAGCAGGTCAAGATCGAGCACCAGAGAGCCAGTGGATTATTACAGCCGTTAGATATTCCGACCTGGAAGTGGGAGGAAATTTCTATGGATTTCGTATCGGGTTTGCCACTCACCAGAAAGAAACATGATGCGATTTGGGTGGTCGTTGATCGACTAACCAAGTCGGCTCATTTTCTACCCATCCGTATGGATTATAGTGTCAGCAAACTGGCAGAGATTTTTGAACAGGAGATAGTTAGACTGCACGGTATGCCTACCGCTATTATTTCAGATAGGGATCCACGTTTTACTTCCCGGTTTTGGAAAGGACTGCATAGAGCTTGGGGTACACAGCTTAAGTTCAGTACGGCCTTTCACCCTCAGACAGATGGTCAGTCAGAGCGGACCATTCAGACATTGGAGGATATGCTGAGGGCATGTGCGTTAGAGTGGACAGGTAGTTGGGACGAGTATCTTTGTTTGGTTGAGTTCGCTTATAACAACAGCTGGCATGCTAGTATTCGGATGGCTCCTTTCGAAATGTTGTATGGGCGGAAGTGTAGAGCACCCATTTGTTGGAACGAAGTAGGAGAGCGTGTTATTGAGGGTCCGGAGTTGGTGCAGATCACGAATGAGAAAGTAGATGTTGCTAGAGAGAAGTTGAAGGAAGCTCGGGCTCGTCAGAAAAGTTATGCGGATAAGCACCGTCGTGATTTGGAGTTTCAGGTTGGCGATCGGGTTTTCCTTAAGGTTTCACCGTTTCGAGGAGTTAAACGCTTTGGAATCAAGGGCAAGCTGAGTCCTCGATTCATCGGACCATTCGAGATCCTGGAACGTATTGGAGAGGTTTCCTACCGTCTAGCTCTACCTCCCCAGCTTTCGCATGTGCATGATGTATTCCATGTATCTCTTCTTCGGGGATACAACTATCATCCTCTTCATGTGGTATCTTACCCTTTCGATCAGATTCAGCCGGATATGTCTCTTCCGGAGGAGCCGGAAGCAGTTTTGGATCGCCAAGAGCGAGTTATGAGACGAAAAGTCATTCCATTCGTTAAGATTCTTTGGCGAAATCACCCAGAGCGGGAAGCTACCTGGGAGACCGAGGAGTCTATTCGTGCTAGTTATCCTCATTTTGTATTCTGATCTGGTATGTCTCTACTTTGTTTTCGTTCCATTTCTATTCTACTTCTTTGCAAATTTCGAGGACGAAATTTTTTCGTTTAGAGGGGAGGAGTTGTAAAACCCAGAAATTCTAAAACATGTGAAAAGACCAAAATGCCCTTACTATCTAAAACTTTGATAAATAAGCTTATAATGTATCTTTTTGTTTCCAAATTTTTGTAAATAAATAACATATGAAGCAAATTGACATTAAGATAAATATGACACATTAAAGGCATATAATGGACCCTTAAAATATGCATTTAGCCGAGTAGTATTTTAGTAAATCATTAAAATCCTTTAAAAACAATTAAGGAGATAATAACTTAGAAATTAAAGGGAATTAAACCATTTTGAATGGGACATTAAATTGTGCCGTTATTATAGCAAATCCCCTTCCCATTTCCACGGCATTCACTCAATATTTTCAGCCCTCATCATTGTTCTCTCCCAAAACAATAAACCGAATCATTCAAAACCCTAAACACACAAAGAATTCGCCATTCTCTCATACGATTTTTCCCAAACATTAGACCATTTTTCCTGTGTTCTTGGTCACCATTAGAAGGCTAGAAAAATAAGTTTGGAGGTGTTCGTGGCTTAGTTCGATCCCAGCAAGAATTCTTTTGTCGCGGGTACGATTTAAGGTAAAATTCCAAATCAATTCCATCGATCACTATAAAATTCGTTCACTATTTTTCTCATGCTCCTCATATCATACACGATCTGTGAAAATTGGATTTAAGGTGGTAGAGTGCTGTGGTGTTCGTGGGAGAATTCTTTGGTCGATTCATTCATTCGAGTGACACAAATTCGTAAGCCTATCTCTCCACGTCCTATATTCGAATTGGTATTTTCCTCAGGTCTTTTGCATCATATAAACTCTATGAAAAATGATAAAATCATATCATGCATGATCTACGAATTTATATTGAATTAAATCTTAAAATCGTATATAAAACCTAAATAATGGTATCCGAATTTTTGAGGCTTGATATCTATTTTATTTGGACTCCTTATAATCATATTGATCTGGTAAAAATGTTATGTCGAATTGTTTAGACCTAAAATAATTATTTTGGATTTAATTGTATTACCGGATTTAGAGAAAATTAAAGAAAGAAAAGAAATAAAATGTAATCGATTTAGGGTTTGATGTTTAGGGCTGTTTTGAGTGATTAAATAATGTTATAATGATGAACTAATTATTGGTGCATGATTGGTATTTTTTAGAGTTAAGGTTTTGTATATAAAAATGTTATACGTATAGTGTTTAATTATTTAGGGGGTGTTTTGTAACTTTTAAAACTCAAGGGCTATATTTAGAACTTAATTTGGACTGCATGAAATTCGAATAAAATATAGGTTGGGGGTGTCATGTGTAATTTTTAGATTTAAAAGGATTAAAATGTTTATTTTAATAATGTGTAATTCGAATTGTAATTAATTAAAATAAAGGGACTAAATATGTAATTTCTGGAAACTTGGGGTTGATTTGAGTAATAAATTATATTCAAGGGGTTATGTGTCATTTTGGTAATTTAATGGCTTAATATGTAATTATTGATAATTAAATGTTGAAAATATAAATTAAGGGTTAAATATGTAACTTTGATAACTTGAGGGACTTGATGTGTAAATTATGAAAACTTAAGGGTAGATTCGTATAAAATGATCATTGTGTAATTTTGATAAACTAAGGGTCTAATGTGTAATTATGGATATTATAAGGTTTAAAATATAAATTATATAACTTAAGGGTGTAAAGTGTAAAATTGGGAAACTTGAGGGGCTGAATTTGTTAACTTGATGATTATGGATTCAAAACAGATTATTTGGGATATTTTCACATTTGAACTTTAACTTTGATATAATTACACTTCAAACCCTAATTTATGTAAAGTCATCTTTATTAACCCTAAACTTTTGTGAATTGTTAAAATACACCTTGAAGCCATAATATGTTGTGATAATGACTTAACCAAATTGAGAACATTGAAATCTTACTAATTGTGAGAACTTTCTAATTATGGAAACTACTTAAAATGGAAAGTTACTTAAAATGGAAAGGTTTGTAATTATGTTCTTCCCCTCTAGGTGTGAAGAAGGAGAGGACTTGATCTCTTGCATCTTATTCAGTTTGGTTTGTGCTTGCTTTTGAAATAAGGTACAGATATTCTGCCCTTTTAATAAGGTGCCTTCGGTCTCTTGAAACCTTATTATGATGTGACTTTGACCTTTGCTATGAACCTGGATCATTTGAACCTTTGGCATATGAACCTTTTGATATGAACCCTGTGATATGAACCTTCTCATTTGAACTGTGATTATGACCATGTGAACCTTTGCTTCGATATGAACCTTTGACTTGTGACCCCAGTTTGATACCCGAGCCAAATGTGTTTCCTAGCCATGAAGGTAACATGGCCATGTCTGTGATGCACCACTGGCATGACTAGTGTGTAGCCCTAGTGATTTGGTTACACCGTCCCCATTGTGATTTGTGATATGCGCGCTTTATGATTATTATTATTATGGCCAATGTGATATGTGGGGGGCGAATGGATGCATCCTAGGTACGTTGTGATATATGATTGTGATATGATATGTGTTATGTGGTGACTGATGATGGGTGCAATCCACGTCTTTCACAAAATGTGGGAGCTGATCACTCCAACTGGTACATGAGGCCACCCCTTATATTATCAGCTTTTGAGAGGCATCCCCTCTATGAGATTATGATACGATATGTGATGTGATATGTGATGTGGGCTCGTGGTGGATGACTGTCCTAACCTTTACTCTTGTACCTTATTTATATCTCTTTCATTATGCTTCGTTTATTCGTTTCCGTTTATTATATATACTGTTCACTGGGCTTTTTAAGCTCAGCCGTACGTTTCTTTCATGTACGGCAGGTATCTAAGCTAGGAGCTTTTGGATTATGCTTTGGATGGGATGAGAGTTAGATGAAGCTTTGACCTTAGATGACCACCTTTATCTTATGACTTTGTTTTGATCATGAATTTCATTTGTATTCGTACCTTTGGATTATTTCCTTTCCTTGAACTTATGTATTATTCAAGTCGTGTTGACTTGACTTTCTCTTATGAAATTATTAAGACTTCCGCTGTGTGTTTATGTATGCTTTGATGTGCCACCATAATGTGATACTTCTACCCTTGTCGGGTTGGGGTGTTACATAAATAGCTCAGCTAATGCAAGGGCTTATTGAGACAGATTCAACAACTAATCTTCAACTTACTAGAGCATAGCCTCAAATAACCTTAATTCAACTAAATTAGTGAGCACAACAGCTAATTTTCCCTAGAAAGAGCTTAATCAAACTTGAAAATATGACATGTGAACAGTGCTTCTTAGATTAAACACCTACTGACTTATGAATTAACTCAGATCCAAACAACCTTTATGAAATCTGTTATTGCAAAACTAGTGAACTTAAGACAAATCAATCAATCTACTGATCTCCTAACTGAGATAATAACTAATGAGCAAATCTAAATGAAAACTAAGCAATGAAACAGATGACTTAAGCAGTTTATATAAGAATTGACTTTAAATGAGAATTTTGAACAAAACTGATTAAACTGATTCTAACTAATAAACCTCTATTAATAACCTTCAACAAGATCAAATAAGCTTCAAAAAGGAAGAAAAACACCAGAAATCATACCATAAGCAGATGAAAAGTAAAGTTGACCAAATTTGACTTTGATTAAAACTTAAAGAACTGAATACAAATGAACTGGAAATGTAACTTACAACTGAATTTTAAAGAGTTTACACTACCAAAAACATTTAAATGACAAAAAGTGAAATTGGTAACAACTTTCTAAGACATGAAAATTGGACGATCTTCACTGAAGGAGGAGGGCTCTATTTATAGCAATCGAGGGAAGGATCTAGGCTGTCCACGCTGGCAATCCGTGCTTCTTCTGCTCTTTATCCATCCTTAGATCTTTTCGTTCTCCCTATTCTTCATTCTTGGCCCTTGGATCAAGATAGTGACGCGGCTTGTCCACTAAGCATCTCCCACGTGTCCTCTGAGCTATCAGGAGCTTCCAGAATTTACCCAATCATGATATAATCATTATAACGAGGTTAATTTTTGGGTCAGTTATTTTAGGGTTTAAGGTTGGGGTAAAAGAGGGATAATTTTGGCGCGTTGAGTGTGTGAGGGAGAGTGAGGGTGTGGATTTTTTTTATTTTTATTTGACCTTAGGCTGACCGGGTATAAAAGTGGAGCTCGGGTTATGGTTTAAACGAGTGGACCGGGTTTTGATTTTATTAAAAGGTGGATTTGGGCTGGGGAAGAGTAGATGGTGGACTGGGTTTAGATTAGGATGGATTAAAAGAAAAGGATTTAAGGGTTTGTTTTAAGCTTAGGTAATTTAAGGGACCAGGGTTGTAATTTCTGAATTCCAAAGGACTGAATTTGCCAATCTTCCAAAATTTATCTAAGGGTGATTCTTGACTAATTGACCAAGCATGACTTTCCCGAATTCGTTCCTGAGCCCTTTTCCGTATCCCGTGCTCGTTTTCTTGATTTTCTTGTCTTTTTGCCGGGTTTTTCGCGATATCCGTCCCTGCATAAACAAAACACAAAAACACTATATCTTTTGGCATTATAGTCGGGTTTTTGGTCATTTTGGTCCGGTATTGGTCAAATAAAGGTATGTGAATACGCACATACCAATGGGGAAGAGGTTGATGTACATCTTTATAGATCAATGATTGGTTCATTGATGTATCTGACTGCTTCAAGGCCATATATCATGTTTTCTGTGTGTGCTTGTGCCAGATTTCAAGTGTCCCTAAAAGTTTCACACTTGGAAGTGGTCAAAAGTATTTTTAGGTACCTAAAGGGTCAACCTAAATTGGGCCTTTGGTATCCTAATAATTCACCCTTTGACTTGATAGCATACTCAGACAGTGACTATGCTGGAGCTAGTTTGGATAGAAAGTCAACCACTGGAGGCTGTCAATACCTTGGTCATAGGCTAATCTCATGGCAATGCAAGAAACAGACTGTGGTGGCTAATTCAACAACTGAAGCAGAATATGTAGCTGCTTCTAGCTGCTGTGGACAAGTGCTTTGGATTCAGAATCAACTGCTGGATTATGGGTACAATTTCATGAACACAAAAATTTATATTGATAATAACAGCACAATGTGTATAATCGAGAATCCTGTTTTTCATTCTAAAACAAAACACATAGAGATAAGACATCATTTTATTAGAGATTGTTATGAGAAAAAGTTAATTCAAGTGGTTAAAATACATACTGACAATAATGTTGCTGATCTACTTACAAAAAGTTTTGATATAAGTAGATTTCAATTTTTAGTTGCTAGTATTGGCATGATAAATCTTTAATCTTTAAACATCTTATCTCTGTATGTTTTTGTAAACTTTTGTAAGGATTTGTGCTGTTGTTAAGTCAAAATTTGCTGTTTCTTAAATTGTTTGTTGTTATGTTGTCTGCTGCTATGCTACTCTGCTGCTATTGTGGGATATTCTTGCTTGTGTTTGTGGTTTTCTACTAACCTTTTGCAGATATACATGCGTACACAATCAAGTAAAGCAAGGAAAGTTCAAGTTCATTTATCACAAAGCAGAGTACAAAATAAAGTTTCATTACATCCATAGTTCAAAAGAGATCAAGACACAAGATTCAAATACACACAAAAGATCCTAATCAAGCTTTCCCTTTCCCTTCCCAACAAAGTCAGGCATGACTTTGCTGCGGGGTCCTCTGCTACCCATGTGTTCAGACACCTGCTTGCAGGGAAGTGCCAGTATCACTGGTCTTGGAGATGGACTCTGCTGTTGACTTGAGGATGGAACTTGTTTCTTCTCCGGCTTCTTCTTTGGAACAGGGAGTTCCTGCTCCACCGTACGTGGCTTTGGATGAGGCGGATCGACACTCTTTCCAAAGGTGGCAACAACTTTCTCCATTTGTCTTGTGAGCTCGACAGTCAAGGGATGATAAGGAGGATCTATTTCCCAAGTACCTTGATAATACGTCAATGATTTTGGCCATGATGCTGTTTCTTCATCACAGCTGGAGTCTTCAAAGGAAGATGGAGTAGATGGAAGCGGGTCAGACACTTCGTCTTCAACAATAGCTTTACCTTTGCGTTGTGCAGAAGATGAAATTGGGGGAAAATAATTTTCCCATCCTAGTGAAGTATCGGAAGAGGAATCAGAGGAAATTTCGATGATCGGTGTTTTTGATGCACTCATGGTTATTTGATTTTTGGTGTTAGGGTTTGTGAAATTGGGGATTTGCTAAGAGATTGAGGGATTTATAGACTTAAATGAGGAATTGGTATCTGATTAAGGGATTAAATTTGGAGATTTTGGGAAAGTTGACTTTTAGTCAAACTTTTCATAACTCTGCTGCTGAGTTTGAAAGTAAAGGGGTCAAATTGAAAATTTTGGCGCGTCTTAAAACCTAATTAGATCAAAACGGTTTCAAACACCAATTCGATCTCATTACTTTTTAATTGCTCAAAATTACATCTAATTCTCACCCAAAAACACTAATACACCTCATTATATCCAAAACCCCCAAAATCAAAATGGCTCGAAGAAAGTTTCCTGATGAGCACAATCAGATCGCTTTTCTTAGCAAGGTTTCGGCTGCTGAAGGTTTTCATGAAGTCATGGATTTTCTCAGTGCATCACGCTTAAGGTATGCTTTAACAGTTGATCCTCCCATATTTAAATCTCATATGCACCAGTTTTGGTCAACTGTTAAGCTTGATTCTCTAGACGGGGAGGAAAGGTTGATTGGTAGTGTGGATGGAGAGAGTATTGTAGTTAGTGAAACATCTATTAAGAGAAGCCTTCGTCTATCAGGTGTTCCAACACCCCCTAATCTTACCACAGATGTTATTTTAACTGAGCTAGAGAAAATTGGGTATGAGAGGCCTGAGGCTAGTGGAACATTTTATAAAGGTCTTCTTTGCCCACATTGGAAGTTTCTTTTGCATACTCTTCAACATTGTTTGTTTCCTAAAGTAGGTGGATGGAATGAATTTAGTGCTCCTCAAGCCACGGCCTTAGTTTGTTTGGCCACAGGACAACCGTTTGATTTTTCATCCATGATTTTTGAAGGTATGAAGAAGTATGTCAAAAAGCAGTTTTATTTGTATCCAAGGTTTTTACAACTCATTATAAACCATCAACTAAAAGAACCTTTGGAACATACAAATATTGAGCCAAGTAGCAAAATGGCAATCAAAATGTTTGCTTTTCTGAAGAAAAATGGGAAAGGTTTTTCTGGTACCATCACTCCCCTATCTCAATACATGTTGGACATTGTGGCTGCTGTTAATGAGGATGAAGAAGCTGGAACTCCCACAGCTTCCCATCACACATCCTCATCTTCAAGTTTGAATGAATCATCCTCTAATGAACCCCAAAATACCCATTCACCTAGGCTTTCACATGAACAGGGCACTCAGTTACCTCAGACTAGTGCTGGTATGGTAGCAGATGAGGCTGCCATAGGTGATGGAGATGGCATGAAGGAAGGGGCTGACACTACTATCTCTGGTTTAGTAACTGAGCAGGCCAGTGTCAACATAAGTAAGACCCCAACCTTGGCAACATCTAATGCTGAAGGTTCACTTGAACCTACTGCACAAGATGGTAACCCCAGCCAACTGGCTAATATGGGGGGCTCAGATGTTCAACCTAGGGTTGAGACTGAGTTTTTGTCCCAAGATTCACCTCTCAGGGAAGTTAACACATCCCGAAGTGATGAGGACAGACATGAAACTACTACTGAATTGATGGATGATACAGTACAAAATGTCAATGCCTATGATACACCTCTCGGACCAGGTCACACAGGTCGAAGTGTTGAGGCTAGTCTTGAACATCCACATATTGAATTGATGGCTACTCCACTTGTACAAAATGTCAATGTCAATGATCCACCTCTCGGGTCAGGTAACACAGACCGAAGTGGTGAGACTATTCTGAAACAACTTCATGAATTGACGGATAAATGTACCAAATTGTCAACAGAAGTTCTTGCTCTTACTGAAGAGTTGCAGGTTATGAAGAATACTCAACACTCTCAAGATGCAATCATTCACAGACTGAAGTTAAGGGTAAAGCATTTGGAGAGTGTTCGATGGAAAAGAGCAAGATTTCCTCACATTCTGAAGTCCAAGAAGAGGAAGAGTTCCAAACCATGTTTGGAGGAAGATGCTTCCAAACAGGGGAGGAATGATCAGGAGGATATAATAGGTTCAGGGGAGGTTGTAAAAGAAACAAGTAAAAATGTTGTTGATATTGGTGATAAAAATGCACAAATTGACTTTGCTGCTGGAGCAGAACACTCTGCTGATGGGTTAAAGGACTCTGCTGCAAATACAGAGAAGAGTGCAGGAGAAAAGGATTCTGCTGAACCAGATGATGATACACTACCCTTAGCCCAAGTATTGCTAAACCTTGGAACCAAAACACCTACACCAAAACAGATTTCACCTAAACCTGCACCACAGCCTACAAGACCAAAAGCCAAAGGAGTTACCATAAGAGAACCTGAACCAGTGTCTAAACCTACACAACCAACATACACTGGTAAAGGTAAAGGCAAATTAGATGACTCTTTCCCATGGCATATTCCTTTTGAATTCTGGTCAAAAGAGGATCAATCTAGGTATGATTCAGATGCTGCAAGAAAATTGGTAGAAGAAGATGAGCAAAAAGAGCTTGAAAGACAACGGCAGCTGGCTGAGAATGAGGCAAAAACCAGAGCATTACTTGAAAACTGAGAAGATGAACAAGCAATTAATGAGGCTGCTATCAAATGGGTTAAGGTGAAAGAAGAGTTAAAAGATGATTTTGCTGCTATAAATGAGTTTGACTTCTTGGAAGAGTTTAAAGCAAAACAGAAGAAGAAGTTGGTCAATCAGAGGAAGAAAAAGAAAGTGCTTAAACCTCCTACAAGAAGGGAACTCAGAACTCATCAAGAATATTATCTGAGACATATGAAGAATTGGAAATTAAAAGATTTGAAGCTTTTGTCATATGAAGATGTTGAAAAGAAGTATGAAGCATGATTGGTGCTAAAACGTCTGCTAATATTGACCAAGTAAATGGTCAACAATAGTCAAACAATCTAGGGCACAATGCAATTAACCAAAGGAGTACAGAGTATCCCCGGGTCGTTAAGTCCCAGCGAGATGTGAATTCTGTAGTAAAACGGATTTGTGATCTGGTGATATTGAATGGAAAAGGGGTTTTGAATTATTGGACTAAGGAAATAAAATAGAATAGCTTTAAACAAGCTATAGGAATAAATACAGGAAACCAAATTACTTAAAAATGTTTAGAAACCTAGAAACGTACGTTTAAATTTAAATAAACGTAAACGTACAAAATAAAAAGTGAAATTGAAGAAATATTAATCCTAAAAATATGAAAATAACTTTTTTATAAACCTAAAGATAAAAGAAAATTATTGGAAAAAGAAAATTATTTTTTAGACTATTTAATTAATTATTATTAATTAAAAACTATTTATTAATTATTTAAAATGCTCTAAATTAAAAGAAAATAGGAAATTATCCTAGAAAATTAAAATTTTAACTTATATAAATCTAAAATAACCTAAAACTTATTTTAAAACTGAAATTATATTTTTTACACTTTTTATCTAATTTTTATTAATTAATTACTAATTAATAATTATTTAAACTATTTTGATTTTTAGTAAATACTAAATAAACTAAGAAAATTCTGAAACTTTTTCTATAAATACTCTAAGGTGACAGGAAGATAAGAAAATTATAAAATTGAAAAGTGCTTTTTGAAAAAGCTGAAAATAAGCCAAATGGCTTAAATAGAAGCTATTACGTATTTTTATGTGTTGGTTTCCTGATTTTTATTTAACAAATCTATTATACTACTGATAATAAACAACTTTAATGAAGATAAAATTATTAAAACTTAAAAATAAGCAGTATGGAAGCTTATGAGCTTAACAGTCAAGCTTTTGGCTTGAAATTGAGAATTTAAGCTTTGAATAAGCTTGAAATAAGCTTCACAGAGGGAACCAACGGAAAAATAAGATGAATATAACCTAAGGAACTGGAAATGAGCTAAATGGAACAATGGATTATACTAATAAGCTCAAAATAAGCAAATAAGCAAATCCAAATCCTACAGTGAACCAAACAAGCCTGCAGTGAACTTTTAAGGCAATTTAAGCTTATGAAATAAGCTGAAAAGCTCAAAATAAGCACTGAGTTAGTGAGTTGGGCTGGTGGGCTTTCCAAAAAGCCAAAGCTCAACTTGTGGGAACCACTAGAGAGCTTATGAAGGGCTTATGAAAAAGGCACAAATACACTGATTACTCAGTATACTATGAAAATGGGACAAGTTAAAAGCTAGTTGCAGCCCTATCAAATAAGCTTGAAAAAGCAAAATAAGGATTGGAACTTGGAGAATGGTGGTTAAGCTTTATAAAAATCCAAAGAACACAAGATTAAGCTTACTGATAAGCTTTTGATGAGCTTGTGAAATTGACTCACCTATACTGATGACTCAGTATAGGGAGTTGTTTTTGAGCAATTAAGATAAGCATGATAAGCAGTCCAAATAAGCAGCAGATGAACATATAAGCATACAAATACCAAACTAGCCAGAAGAGCTTCACAAAACAACAAGTATCACAAGCTAAAGCTAAATAGCAAAGATTATGCAAGCTTATGAAAGTTACTATCAGATCTGTGCACAGGGAAAGCAACTGGCCAAACAGGCAACTTTAGGTCCACTTTTCAATAAGCAAATCAGATTAAAAATGATATTTTCAACTTGATTAAGATAAACTAGCAACAAAATAACACAGATAAGCAAAATTTATCTATTTCCAATTTATATTAAACCCTACAAGTGATCTAGAAGACTGCTCTATTTTAACAGTTATGAAAATTTTGACTTTTTAAATTACACTAATAAGTTGACTAATATGAATTTCTACTAGATCCTACTTACTGATTATGATGTATTAAGCTGAACTAAGATGAGATTAAGCTAGATTACCAAGTTATGAGCTAGTATGATGAAATTCACACTCTAAATCCTAACAATGAACCAGTTAAGTGAGATCAAAGATGATTTTGACTTTTTATCAAACAAGCACTATTTTTTATGGTTACTCTGAGTTATTAAGAACTAATGTAACATGTAGCAACAGCAAACAACAACACAAACAACCTTTGACACAGCTGAAACAGTTTGATCCAAACAGCACTTAAATAACTGATCTTAATGATTTTCAAAGCAACTCACAGATTTAGACCATGCAACTGATTCCAAACTTCATATTATGATTATATTAGACCAATAAAGCATGAAAATACAACAATAGCAGCAAGAAACACAGAGATGACAAATTTACCTATTTGACTGTGAAAATGGAATTTTTAGCAACAAGTTAATCCAATGAACTAACAACCTATTTTAACCAATATTACCACTCAACAATCACCACAGAACATAAAAACACAAGGATACAAGCATGAAACTCAGACCTATAGTAAAATGCCAAATAACTAGAAATTTGCTTACAATTGCAGTCCAGCTGAAAAACACAGAACAAGGACCAAGTTAGAATCCTAATAGCTTACCAATAAGCTTCTAACCCAGGGCAATCCACAATCAACCCTGCTCCAGCTTCTTGATCATGGCATTCTTCATTGTTGAATTTTCACTCATTTTTGTCTCACTTTTGTATTTTTGCTTTTTAACACAATAACTGAATTGTAAGGTTTCTAATAGCTTACACAAGCTATATGAGGAGCTTATATGAGCTTATGAGTCCATAAACAATACTAATAACAACATTCACAGTAACATGAGATTTTGATCAAAAACTTGCATAAACTAAAAATGATACTGAAACTTGAAATTGATTACTGAAAAAGAGTTAATATTACACTGAATTCACTAATTGCAGAGTTTTAAAGCTTGAAATACACTGGAAATTGAAATTTAACTAATTCAAACTGAGACAAATAAAATTACACTAGATTACTGTCCACATTGCTTCTCTCCTGATATATATTGATCTCTTGCACTTTGTCGACCTCTCTGAATGTATCCCACCTCATCTTAGCCCTTGGATCCTCTGAATTCATCATAATCGCACATGTGGCATTTTTGGCGCCAAAAAGTACAAAAGCAGGAATGGGTAGTTTTGAGGTAATTAAAGAATTTTGTTGGATGTGGAGGTGGAGGGGGACAATTTGGGAAGTAGATATGGAGCTAGGGGTGAGTTGGCAGCAAAACCAAGGAAAGCGAGTACTTCTCAGTGGAAGAGTGGGAGGGGAGCATTTAATGCATATTGGGTGTATATGGAGGTGGAAGGATGAGGTTAGACAGCTGTGGTGATGAGTTGGGGGGTGAGGTGTAAAGGTGGTGGTGGTTTTGGAGCAGTGGTGGTTTTGGCGGGGTTGTGTGAGGGAGACGGGTTTGACTGAGGTCAAACCCTGGTTTTGAGTCTGGGTTTATTTAAAATGGTTGGGCCGGGTTATGTTTTGGATTGGGTTGGTAATTGGGTTTAATAATTAGGATTTTGGGTTGGTATTTGTTTGGTTTTATTTTGGGTTTTAGTTAAATAACTTGGTCCGGTTTGGTTTGTAGAAATTTAAACACAAGGACCAATTTTGTAATTTATGAAGATGAGGGACTGAAAATGTAACTCTTTCAAAGTTTATCACAAGGACCAATCTTGCCAAGTTTCAATAGTTCAAGGACCATAAAAGATAATTTTCTATTTTTGAAAACCGGGGGACTTGTTTTGACAACTTTTGAAAGTTCAGGGACCTTTTATGTCATTTTTAAAAGTTGAAGGACCTGTTTTGCAATTTCTTTAAAACTTTCATCCAAGGACCGTTATTGTAAAAGTTAAATAGTTCAGGGACCTTGAATGATATTTTTAACACCAGGGACTATTTTTGCCAATTTCTGAAAGTTAAAGGACTGAATTTGACAATTATGCAAACTATGTTCGTTTTTCAACTATTTCAATCCTTTTGCACTTGTAACACATAAAAACACAATCAAATGATATTTTCTGTATTTTGAAGCATATTTGCATGTTTTTAAATGTTTTTGTAGTTCAGATGGGACAAAAATAATGAGTATTTACACACTCATCAATCCCCCACACTAAACTATTGCTAGTCCCTAGCAATCTTTTATTAAATTTTAATGGATTTTACTCTTTACCAGATAGCCATTACTTCTGGAGTAGCCAATGTTTTAGTATGTGATACTTTGGTACAATGATAACCAAATGATTTTGAGCAAATCATCAGCTGTCAACGGGTTTGATTTGTCTTTACCAGAAGCCGTTTGCTTCTGGACTAGCCAACTCTTAGATAAAATACAGTTATTATCTTTGGTGAGCTGATTACCAATTATGGTTTTCCAATGCCTTTACCACAAGCCATAACCTTGCGGGCTAGCCAACTCTTCACTTATAAAGATATGGTGAGTCGAAAACCATACAATTTTTGGCAAATTGTCAGCCATAAACGGATTTGATTTATCTTTACCAAGAGCCGTTTGCTCTCGGATTAGCCAATCCTTATGTGGGTTAGACATGGCGGACTGATAACCATTTATTACGTTCTAAGTGAGAAAAAATTTTAAAATTTTGGCCAAAATGGGGGTACTAGATGATATATTTGATAAAATTCGCTAGAATTCCCCCCACACTTAGAACTGAATATTGCCCTCAATATTCAAAGTACCGGTTGTTAAACCAACACTTAGAACGTGAAAGGGAAATACTAATAGCCATTATTTTATATACACACATTTTTTTATTTATTTATTTTTTTTTTTTTGACTTTGATATGTACATATATACAACATGTGGGCATCTCCCCCCACACTTAGGTGGTAGAACAGAGAAAGAAGTCAGAGACATGGGTGAAAACCCATGTTGTGCTAATGTTTTTGATCACCGAGTCACTAGCTTGACTCGATCCCCGAATTTATTGGTCCATGGGGAAAGTTTGAAGATCCGGGACAACCATGGGTGGTATGTCCTCTCCAAAGTAGTGTTTTAACCGATGGCCATTCACTTTAAAATTTGGACCGTCATTTTGAGATAACTCAACGGTACCATATGGATAAACTTTTGTAATAGTGAATCGACCAGACCAACGGGATTTGAGTTTTCCCGAGAAAATCTTCAATCTTGAATTGAAAAGAAGGACTCGATCACCAACGTTAAAAACGCGGTTCTTTATTTTTGAGTCATGAATCTTCTTTGTCTTTTCTTTGTAGATCAAAGAGTTCTCGTATGCTTGATCACGCAGTTCATTTAATTCATTCATTTGAACTTTACGGTGATCACCCACAGTTTGGAGGTCAAAGTTAGCATGTTTCAAGGCCCAGTAGGCTTTGTGCTCTAATTCGATCGGAAGATGACATGCCTTTCCGTACACAAGCTTGTAAGGTGTACACCCGATGGGTGTTTTGTAAGCTGTACGGAAGGCCCAAAGTGCATCATCCAATTTATCCGACCAGGATGCACGATTTTCTCCTACAGTCCTTTCCAAGATTCTTTTAATACCCCGATTTGAAACTTCTACTTGCCCACTTGTTTGTGGGTGATACGCAGTAGAAAGACGGTGAGTTACACCATACTTTTGCATGACTTTATCAAATTTGTCATTGCAAAAATGCGTACTACGATCACTGATTATAGCACGTGGAGTTCCAAAACGGGCAAAAAGAGCTTTCAGGAATTTTACAACAACTCGGGCATCATTGGTGGGTAAAGCTTTTGCTTCAACCCATTTTGACAAATAGTCAACAGCCACGAGAATGTATTTATTTCCTCGAGATGATGGAAATGGCCCCATAAAGTCAATGCCCCAGACATCAAAGATTTCACAAACTTGAATAGCATTTTGTGGCATTTCATTTCGTTGTGAAATATTTCCGTGACACTGACAAGCGTCACAAGTTTTGATGAGATCATGGGCATCCTTATAGATTGTGGGCCAATAAAACCCGGAATCAAACACCTTTTTGGCGGTGTAGTTTGGACTATCATGGCCCCCAGTGGGTCCAGCATGGAAAGCTTTGAGAATGTCAATAGCTTCCTGTCCATAAACACACCGTCGGATGACTTGATCCGCACAGATTTTGAATAAGTAGGGGTCGTCCCAGAAGTAATGTTTAACATCCTTGAAGAATTTATTCTTCTGTTGGGTCGACATCCCTTTCACTATGAAGTTACCCGCATGGTAATTTGCGAAGTCAGCAAACCATGGGGTAGTAGAATCTCCACGAAAAGCAACCACATTGAGTGTCTCGAGAGGAAATATTTCATTTATTTCCTTTCTCTCAAAAACATCTTGATGTGGGTTCTCTAATCGGGATAGATGATCAGCAGCTAGGTTCTCAGCTCCTTTTTTATCACGTATAATGATATCAAATTCTTGTAGGAGGAGAACCCAACGGAGTAATCTCGGCTTTGCATCTTGTTTTGCAAAGAGATATTTGAGAGCCGAGTGATCCGTATACACTACACATTTCGTCAAGATCAAATATGGCCGAAACTTCTCAAAAGCATACACCACAGCTAATAATTCTTTTTCTGTAGTGGTATAATGAGTTTGAGCTTCATTCATGGTTTTACTTGCGTAGTGGATAGGCTGAAAGTGTTTGGCTTTTCGTTGCCCCAAGACTGCACCGATAGCAAAATCACTTGCATCGCACATGAGCTCAAAGGGTAAATCCCAGTCGGGGGCAACTAGAATGGGTGCTTCAGTAAGCTTTTTTTTAATGTTTCAAAAGCTTTGATGCACTCGGGTGAGAAGATAAAAGGAGCTTCCTTTTCAAGAAGATGAGTCATAGGCCGTGCGATTTTAGAAAAATCTTGTATGAATCTACGATAGAAACCGGCATGACCCAGAAAACTCCTAATACCTTTGACGGTAGCGGGATGAGGCAATTTAGCAATGACATCAACTTTAGCTCTGTCAACCTCAATCCCATTCTTTGATATCTTATGGCCGAGGACAATGCCCTCTTTGACCATAAAATGACTCTTCTCCCAATTTAGACAAAGATTGGTGTCTTTACACCGTTTCAACATGTTTTCTAAATTGGAGAGACATGCTTGGAACGAATCCCCAATGACCGAGAAGTCATCCATAAAGACCTCCATTGTTTTCCCGATCATATCGGTAAATATGGCCATCATACACCTCTGGAACGTGCCTGGAGCATTACATAAGCCGAAAGGCATACGTTTATAAGCAAAGGTTCCATAAGGGCATGTAAAGGTGGTCTTTTCTTGATCTTGTGGATCAATGGGAATTTGAAAGTAACCCGAGAAACCATCAAGGAAACAATAGTACTCATTCCCTGCTAATCTCTCAAGCATCTGATCCATAAAAGGTAGAGGAAAATGGTCTTTACGGGTGGCATCATTTAACTTACGATAGTCAATGCAAACACGCCACCCCGTAACCAATCGAGTTGGAATCAACTCATTTTCATCATTTGTGACAACAGTTATGCCACCCTTTTTTGGAACACAGTGAATGGGACTAACCCAAGGACTATCAGAGATGTGATAAATCAATCCTGCATCAAGAAGTTTGAGAACCTCTTGTTTGATAACATCGTGGATTTTAGGATTCACCCTTCTTTGATGTTGGACTGCTGGTTTAAAGTCATCCTCCATTAAAATTTTGTGAGTACAAAATTCAGGGTCGATACCCTTTATGTCGGAGAGTTTCCAAGCAATAGCTTGCTTGTGTGACTTCAAGACCTTTATTAGAGCAGTCTTTTCCTCATCACTTAAATCTTTAGCAATAATGACGGGGAATTTATCATCACCCTCCAAAAATGCGTACTCAAGATGAGGCGGTAAGTCTTTGAGTTCGACCTCAGGAAATTCATTGGTTTTCTCAACTGATTTGATTTCCTCATTATGAAGTTCAACGGGAGGGAGTGGAGGAGAATTGTCCTGATTCAACAATTTCTCAAGAAGAAGAATATCTCCCTCCAGATCAATCTCAGCGTTATCAATCCCTTCTAGAAATGAATCACACTTGAGAAAAGCCTCGATCTCTTCCAAAATGAAATCACTTCTCTCAAACGGAGTGAGAGAAGGGGAAGAGTCGGAAATGATAGGTAGAGAAGATGTGGTGGGATCACCACTCACAGAATTATGAGAATAACCAAGAAACTCTTGAGAGTACTCCTCTGAAACAATATCAATGACATCGATTCGGTTAACCGATTCAGAATCATAATTTGAGGAGTACCTCGAAGTTTGATCGAGGTTAAAGGTAACAGCTTCATTACCCACACGTAATGTGATTTCATGCTCAAATACATCTATGAGAGCACGACCCGTTCTTAGGAATCCTCTTCCAAGAATGAGAGGAACCCTAGGATCAGCATCGAAATCAACAACCACAAAGTCAGCTGGAAAATTGAACTTTCCTACTTTCACAAATACGTCCTCAACAATGCCAAGTGGACGAGATATTGAACGATCTGCAAGCTCAAGAGTCATGCAGGTAGGAGTAAGTTCAGGAAGAGAAAGTTTCTTCCATACTGATTTAGGCATCAGGTTGATGCTTGCACCAAGATCGGCCAAGGCATAGCATTCAACCATTCCTGGAAAGACACAAGGTATTAGAAATCTTCCAGGATCTCCAAGCTTCTCGGGAAGCTTTTTCAAGATAACTGCTGAGCAGTTCTCATTTAATGGAGTCTTTGCCATTTCAAACAGTTTTTCCTTGTTGCTTAACAAGTGTTTGATTGTGGATGCAAACTTGGGCATCAGAATGATAGCATCCGCAAAGCTTATGTCAAAATGTAATTCTTGAAAAATTTGGAAGAATTTATCCATTTGTTGACTAGCCTTTTCGCGGAGCTTTTGCTCATTTAAACGTGATGGGTAGGGAATAGAAGGTTTGGATTTAGGGTTTTCAACCGGGGTTTCAGGATGTTCAAAGACAACTCGAGGTTTAGTCTTGGGTTTCGGGACAACTTGAGGTTGAACGTTGTCGGTACCTCTGTTATTAGAAGGAAGTACCTTGTCCTTAGTCACCTCAGGCTCACTTTCCACCACCTTGGGGGAAGAAGAAGAAGTGGTAGTAGGAATAGCGGGTCCATCATATGAAACACCACTTCGGGTTGTGATCGCCTTAACATCGCCCTTCGGGTTAGCGATCGTGTTGCTCGGATGTTTTCCTGAGCCCGAAGGTTGATCATTTAAAGATTTTTTAATCTCAGAGATCTGGCTGACCAACAACCTGTTTGTGTCCGCTTGAGCTTTCATGAATTGCCTCAATAACTCATCAGATGATGGTTGTGGGGCTGGAATGGCTTGAGGTTGATTAGGGAAATTTTGGATTCGGTTATTTTGATTATAACCTTGATGTTGAAAATTCCCTTGATTTGGATTACCATTTCCCTGAAAATGATTTCCCTGGTTGGAATTGTTTCGGTTAAAGTTTCCATGGTGTTGGAAACCTTGATTATGTCCAGAATTGAAATTCCCTTGGTTTTGATAACCTTGGTTCATTCGAGGTTGGTTTTGGTTTCGGTTTTGCAAATTCTGGTTATGATTGAAACCGGGTGGTCCTTGGTAGGTGTTAGCACAGTAACTTGGTTCTAGTTGAGGACGGTATTGATTACCTCCCTGATTTGAAGTACCTGCTATAGCATTAGCTTCAAAAGGACTACCATCGGTGGCAGTACAGTTGTAGTATGCGTGAGGGCCACCACAAGTAACACAGACTTCCACGTTCTTCACTTCAGCATGTGAAGGATTTTGTGTGAAAGTGACTTTCTTTTGGTTTGAGAGAACCAAAGCTTGAATAGCGTCCGTGAGTTTGTCAATCTTAGCATCGGTGCTAGAAGTACTCACGGGAGATGAAGTAGAAGGACCAGCACTAGCCTGAGAATGATATGGCTTTGTTCGTGCAGTACGGACCTTAGACTTATTTTCAATAATCGCTAAAGCTTCTTTTGTGGTTTTGCTCAAAAAGTTACCTCCAGCGGAGGCATTGAGAGAATCTTGGTCAGATTGGCTCACACCATTATAGAAAGTGTCGATTTGCATCAACTCGGTGAAACCATGATGAGGACATTTACGAAGCAATTCTTTGAAACGATCCCACGCGTCACTAAACGATTCATCAAATCTTTGTGTGAATTTGATGATTTCATTTTTAAGACTTGTCGTTCTAGACGGGGGAAAGAATTCGTTTACAAACTTTGTAACTAAATCCTCCCATGTCTCAATTGAACGAGGGGGTTGTTTTTCAAGCCATATCCGGGCTTGTCCCTCGAGAGAAAATGGGAATAGAAGAAGCTTGATTGATTCAGAAGGGATATTCTTGTATTTGATGGTAGATGTAATCTTGTTAAACCATCGAATGTGAGCATGAGGATCATCCCTCTCAAAACCATAGAATTGACTTGAGGTTACAAGATTCAGTAACCCGGTTTTGAGCTCAAAACTATCAGCCACGATGGCTGGAACAACAATGGCATCTCCATAACCCTCGATGGGTGCTTGGAGAAGCTCATTCATTGGCAAATCTGCCATGATGACAGGGTCAGTACGTACCTCAGATACGACTGATGGGGCAGAACGTCTACGACGTCTTCGAGGTATGTTTACAAGCTCACGAAAAGGGCTTGAAGACCTAGAAGAACGAGTGCGCATGCACTAAGACGAGTCTAAGAATCCTTTAAGAGTGATGGAAACTTAGAAAATGGTAAGAAGATTCTTTTTGGATTTTATTTGTTTATGGAAATTTGAAATACGATATTTTTGGTTATCGATCAGTCAAACGAATTAACTTAACGATAATTTTGGTTTTTTTTATTTGAAAATAAGAGAATATGGACAAGGATGGTTAATATACAATGGATGTATATTCAACAACACTGATTCTTCAAATACGTTTTTACGCAGCACACCTCCCCGGCAGCGGCGCCAAAATTTGATCGGTGCTAAACAGTCTGCTAATATTGACCAAGTAAATGGTCAACAAGAGTCAAACAATCTAGGGCACAATGCAATTTACCAAAGGAGTACAGAGTATCCCCGGGTCGTTAAGTCCCAGCGAGATGTGAATTCTGTAGTAAAACGGATTTGTGATCTGGTGATATTGAATGGAAAAGGGGGTTTTGAATTATTGGACTAAGGAAATAAAATAGAATAGCTTTAAACAAGCTATAGGAATAAATACAGGAAACCAAATTACTTAAAAATGTTTAGAAACCTAGAAACGTACGTTTAAATTTAAATAAACGTAAACGTACAAAATAAAAAGTGAAAATGAAGAAATATTAATCCTAAAAATATGAAAATAACTTTTTTATAAACCTAAAGATAAAAGAAAATTATTGGAAAAAGAAAATTATTTTTTAGACTATTTAATTAATTATTATTAATTAAAAACTATTTATTAATTATTTAAAATGCTCTAAATTAAAAGAAAATAGGAAATTATCCTAGAAAATTAAAATTTTAACTTAGATAAATCTAAAATAACCTAAAACTTATTTTAAAACTGAAATTATATTTTTTACACTTTTTATCTAATTTTTATTAATTAATTACTAATTAATAATTATTTAAACTATTTTGATTTTTAATAAATACTAAATAAACTAAGAAAATTCTGAAACTTTTTCTATAAATACTCTAAGGTGACAGGAAGATAAGAAAATAATAAAATTGAAAAGTGCTTTTTGAAAAAGCTGAAAATAAGCCAAATGGCTTAAATAGAAGCGATCACTTATTTTTATGTGTTGGTTTCCTGATTTTTATTTTACAAATCTATTATAATACTGATAATAAACAACTTTAATGAAGAAAAAATTATTAAAACTTAAAAATAAGCAGTATGGAAGCTTATGAGCTTAACAGTCAAGCTTTTGGCTTGAAATTGAGAATTTAAGCTTTGAATAAGCTTGAAATAAGCTTCACAGAGGGAACCAAAGGAAAAATAAGATTAATATAAGCTAAGGAACTGGAAATGAGCTAAATGGAACAATGGATTATACTAATAAGCTCAGAATAAGCAAATAAGCAAATCCAAATCCTACAGTGAACCAAACAAGCCTGCAGTGAACTTTTAAGGCAATTTAAGCTTATGAAATAAGCTGAAAAGCTCAAAATAAGCACTGAGTTAGTGAGTTGGGCTGGTGGGCTTTCCAAAAAGCCAAAGCTCACAGTATGGGGTCCACTAAAGAGCTTATGAAAAAGGCTCAAATACACTGACTACTCAGTATACTATGAAAATGGGACAAGTTAAAAGCTAGTTGCAGCCCTATCAAATAAGCTTGAAAAAGCAAAATAAGGACTGGAACTTGGAGAATGGTGGTTAAGCTTTATAAAAAGCCAAAGAACACAAGCTTTAAGCTTACTGATGAGCTTTTGATGAGCTTGTGAAATTGACTCACCTATACTGATGACTCAGTATAGGGAGTTGTTTTTGAGCAATTAAGATAAGCATGATAAGTAGTCCAAATAAGCAACAGATGAACATATAAGCATACAAACACCAAACTAGCCAGAAGAGCTTCACAAAAAAACAAGTATCACAAGCTAAAGCTAAATAGCAAAGATTATGCAAGCTTATGAAAGTTACTATCAGATCTGTGCACAGGGAAAGCAACTGGCCAAACAGGCAACTTTAGGTCCACTTTTCAATAAGCAAATCAGATTAAAAATGATATTTTCAACTTGATTAAGATAAACTAGCAACAAAATAACACAGATAAGCAAAATTTATCTATTTCCAATTTATATTAAACCCTACAAGTGATCTAGAAGACTGCTCTATTTTAACAGTTATGAAAATTTTGACTTTTTAAATTACACTAATAAGTTTACTAATATGAATTTCTACTAGATCCTACTTACTGATTATGATGTATTAAGCTGAACTAAGATGAGATTAAGCTAGATTACCAAGTTATGAGCTAGTATGATGAAATTCACACTCTAAATGCTAACAGTGAACCAGTTAAGTGAGATCAAAGATGATTTTGACTTTTTATCAAACAAGCACTATTTTTTATAGTTACTCTGAGTTATTAAGAACTAATGTAACATGTAGCAACAGCAAACAACAACCCAAACAACCTTTGACACAGCTGAAACAGTTTGATCCAAACAACCCTTAAATAACAAATCTTAATGATTTTCAAAGCAACTCACAGATTTAGACCATGCAACTGATTCCAAACTTCATATTATGATTATATTAGACCAATAAAGCATGAAAATACAACAATAGCAGCAAGAAACACAGAGATGACAAATTTACCTATTTGACTGTGAAAATGGAATTTTTAGCAACAAGTTAATCCAATGAACTAACAACCTATTTTAACCAATATTACCACTCAACAATCACCACAGAACATAAAAACACAAGGATACAAGCATGAAACTCAGACCTATAGTAAAATGCCAAATAACTAGAAATTTGCTTACAATTGCAGTCCAGCTGAAAAACACAGAACAAGGACCAAGTGAGAATCCTAATAGCTTACCAATAAGATTCTAACCCAGGGCAATCCACAATCAACCCTGCTCCAGCTTCTTGATCATGGCATTCTTCATTGTTGAATTTTCAATCATTTTTGTCTCACTTTCGTATTTTTGCTTTTTAACACTTTAACTGAATTTTAAGGTTTCTAATAGCTTACACAAGCTATATGAGGAGCTTATATGAGCTTATGAGTCCATAAACAATACTAATAACAACATTCACAGTAACATGAGATTTTGAACAAAAACTTGCATAAACTAAAAATGATACTGAAACTTGAAATTGATTACTGAAAAAGAGTTAATATTACATTGAATTCACTAATTGCAAAGTTTTAAAGCTTGAAATACACTGGAAATTGAAATTTAACTAATTCGAACTAAGACAAATAAAATTACACTAGATTACTGTCCACATTGCTTCTCTCTTGATATATATTGATCTCTTGCACTTTGTCGACCTCTCTGAATGTATCCCACCTCATCTTAGCCCTTGGATCCTCTGAATTCATCATAATCGCACATGTGGCATTTTTGGCGCCAAAAAGTACAAAAGCAGGAATGGGTAGTTTTGAGGTAATTAAAGAATTTTGTTGGATGTGGAGGTGGAGGGGGACAATTTGGGAAGTAGATATGGAGCTAGGGGTGAGTTGGCAGCAAAACCAGGGAAAGTGAGTACTTCTCAGTGAAAGAGTGGGAGGGGAGCATTTAATGCATATTGGTTGTATATGGAGGTGGAAGGATGAGGTTAGACAGCTGTGGTGATGAGGTGGGGGGTGAGGTGTAAAGGTGGTGGTGGTTTTGGAGCAGTGGTGGTTTTGGCGGGGTTATGTGAGGGAGACGGGTTTGACTGAGGTCAAACCCTGGTTTTGAGTCTGGGTTTATTTAAAATGGTTGGGCCGGGTTATGTTTTGGATTGGGTTGGTAATTGGGTTTAATAATTAGGATTTTGGGTTGGTATTTGTTTGGTTTTATTTTGGGTTTTAGTTAAATAACTTGGTCCGGTTTGGTTTGTAGAAATTTAAACACAAGGACCAATTTTGTAATTTATGAAGATGAGGGACTGAAAATGTAACTCTTTCAAAGTTTATCACAAGGACCAATCTTGCCAAGTTTCAATAGTTCAAGGACCATAAAAGATAATTTTCTATTTTTGAAAACCGGGGGACTTGTTTTGACAACTTTTGAAAGTTCAGGGACCTTTTATGTCATTTTTAAAAGTTGAAGGACCTGTTTTGCAATTTCTTTAAAACTTTCATCCAAGGACCGTTATTGTAAAAGTTAAATAGTTCAGGGACCTTGAATGATATTTTTAACACCAGGGACTATTTTTGCCAATTTCTGAAAGTTAAAGGACTGAATTTGACAATTATGCAAACTATGTTCGTTTTTCAACTTTTTCAATCCTTTTGCACTTGCAACACATAAAAACACAATCAAATGATATTTTCTGTATTTTGAAGCATATTTGCATGTTTTTAAATGTTTTTGTAGTTCAGATGGGACAAAAATGATGAGTATTTACACACTCATCAAAGCAGCAAGGAAGGAGATATAAAGCAAAATTGATCCACTGAATGATGATGAGGTTGCTAAGCTTACAAGAATAAAAGTAGCACCAAATGCTTACATGAATCCTGAGTCAAGTGTTAAAAAGCCCATAGTGTCTGATGCTGAAAAGGAGAAATAGGTTATTGTTGAAGATGAAGTAAAGACTGAATCCTCTGTTGGTATAAAAAGATATGGGAGGAGAGTAAAGCAGGTGGCTAGGAAGAAGAAAAGAACTCAGTCAGTATTGATGAGTGATTCAGAAAAAGAGGATAGTGATGAGCATAATTTTGAAGAAGTGACTGCAGATGATATGAAAAGGATTATGGATTTCACAGTTCATAAACCTCGAGAAGAACCTGAGTTACTTAATGTAGTTCCTTTGTCAACAAAATACCCAATCATTTCCTACTCACATGATGTTCTAGATGGTAGTCAAGCATGCTGGGGGATTAAGAGATCAAATGGTTCAAGTGTGGCATATATCAGTTTTTCTCAAATGTTGCACTACATGGATAGGGATGATATTCTACAACTCTGGAAGCTTTACAAGATGAATTATGGTGATACTAGACCAGAGGTGGCGCATGAAAGACTCAACTATTACTATTTGAAGAATATGTTTGAACCTGATGAAAGAAGTCTTGATTGGAAGAATGTGATAAGTTCAAGCAAAGTTTTCAGATGGTATCTATATCAATCATGTGGAGTACATGCATTGACTGGAAGTAATGGTTTGTGTTTATACATGTTAACAGAGAAAGATTATCCTGTGTTCAAGAATACTGCTCTTCTGACTAATATGCTACAACCTGGAATGCTGAGTTTGCAAAGACCATTTTTATCAGATCATCAAGCTTTTGAGTTAGTGGAGAGGTATAGAAAAGTGCTGGAATCAAAGACCTCAAAACAGTAAAGTGTTTGGAAGTATCCTCCTGGTGATTAGCTGGGTTTAAAGAAAACTTGATGTTTTTAAGAAGAAATATCAAGTTTAGGGGAGGATTGTTGGGTCTAAAGATGCTGCTGTTCGTGAAATACACTAAGTGTTACTCTGCTGATTAGTTAAGTAACTCTGCTGATTAGACTATAAATCTGCTGTTTGGTAACTCTGCTGGATTGGGATAATAAGCTTAGTATAACTCTGCTGCTAGCCACGAAGACTCTGCTGCTAGAAAGATTATGCTGCTGCTTATTGGATATGTATAGTATGTTAAGGATATGTATAGAAAAGATACATGAAGATATTTTTCGTTTATAGAAAGTTTTGTAACCGACTAGACTCCTTAGTCTATAAAAAGAGGGTCTAGGGTTAGGTTTTAGATACGTATCATTATTGTTTTACACTTCAAGGTTTCTTGTAACCCTATTGCTATCGAGCAATCGTATTAATATATATTGAAGTGTTGTTTGAGAATTCGTTTGTGTTTAATTCTTCTTAAGATCAAATATTAAGTTCCGCATAATATTTGATATACAACTCAAGATCAGTTTCTATACCGATTGCTTTAGATTTATATCTAAAGTAATTAATAAGATCGTGAAGCTCAACTGGGATCAACAAATCCTCAGAGAACGAAACCAATCATTGAAGTTCAGTGTGCCAGTCAATTGTTCCCGTTCAAAGAAAGCCTTGAACGCGGAACTCATATTGGTGTTATTGTTTTGAGCCATTTCTACAGATAAAGAAAGTTCAAATTAGTATTTTTGATAATACAAAATTTCAAGAAAATAAAATACCCAAGGAAATATTCATATAACCATAGTACTTTCTTGAAAACTAGGATCCAAATTATCATAGTTTCATTACATCAGTTGATCTGCTAGTAATGAAAGTATATAACAAGGTAATCTGTCATACAATAATTGGCAAACAATTTTCTAATTCCTAGATCAATGGGATTTATATTGGCAAACAATTTCCAACATAAGCATGTTTTATCCCTATCTTATGCCTTGAGTTCAAGCTCTCACTTAACTCAATTTAAGTCGTCTAAATAAAAAAAACTGCAAATAGCCATAATCCCATCACATCAGTTGATCTGCTAGTAATGAGATTATGCAATTTGCCTTTCCATTGAAATTTAGTTCAAGCTCTCACATGACCAAATAACAACTTCAAGTGTTCTTTAACTAGATGGCATAGACTTAATTTTAAAGGGTAATAAATTTTGATGTGACAATCAAAATATGTACGAAGAGGCATGCATACATCTTCGTATCATAAAGTTTTTCAAAACCTTTTTACCAATTTTAAGCTAAGAGTTAAATCATCAAAGTTTTAATATGAGGCGTTGAGTAACTTACAACTTTGCCTTAAGATGCTTCGTACATATAATGGTGTACTTAGTAATTCTAATTTGACGCACAGGCGAGCGGAGGGGCAAACGTCTGCCCAAGCTAATTAAAAACGCGCCCCTTTCGGATGACAATTTAATGTCAAGCCTCCTTATACCCACTTTATAGTTTGTCAAATTAGGTCCGCCGCTTCGACCATTTGTACAGTTATATCAATCAATTAAAATTTTATGATTCTAAGTCTTATAAAATTATGTAATAAAGTATAATCTTGCTAGTCTCGCCTGGGAGCAAATTACCGTGCGAAGCGAACCACTATCGGCACATAAGACTTTGCAAGATTCATAATTTATTACCTATGTTTCACCATTATTTAGTCCGTTTTACTTTTATTTAAAAAATACCCTTTGCTTAAACATGTCTTTACAATTAAACAAACAAGTAATTTTAACATAAAAAAAACAACTAAATAATAACACATAACTTAACAATTAATTATGAAAAACATGTAGCCACATGCAAATTAATTCAATATCCTATTAATAATCAATCTAGGTTTTAATTATGCCTAATTTTGATTAAGACTCCCATTGGTTTTCGAGCTCATTGTACCCAATGGACCACATACACCAAACTAGTTTGGTTGCGTAAGTCTTAATCAAATTTAAACCACGTTGCACATAATTGATTGCTTAATATAATTGGAGTCTTCCCCAATTCGACATCTATTAATTAACTTACATGTGAAAACAAATAAAAACAATCATGAATCCATGCCAAACATGCACGTTTGCATGGATTCTACCTAACAATTAGCATATTGCACACAGGATCACTTTACTTCACATAATCATGTTTTAAACCTAGGGTTTCTAATCAAATTAATTACAAATCTCAAACCCTAAAAAAAAATTTAAGTCCATCGACCCAAAAAATTAGGGTTTCGATTTTCATAACCCTAAATTAATAAAAAACATGTATAAACTCAATCAAGATTCGTTTTTTATGTGATTTTAGTAATTAATTACATGTTATAACGGCTCTTGATGCCACTGATGGAATTATAATATCATGACAAGCATATTTAATAACCAAAACATCAAAGTCATACAATGGAAGCAATTAGGATACATACAACACATAATTAATTAACTAAAACTTAAAGTAAACATACCTTATGATTCTAGCCTGAACAAGAATCAACTTGAGCAATATGGATTATGAAGAACCCTAATTGGGTTAATAGGATTATTGGAATTGCCCCTTACCAAGTTTTGCAATTCAATCCAAGATTCTTACAATGATGTGTAAGAATCACGTTCTTGTACACACGCACTAAACCGAACTAACAATATGCAAGTTATTAGTCACAAAATTAAAACCAAAACAATTTTTTCCTTAACAAAATTCGGTCGACCCTATGATAGGGAAAAATCGATCGACTAGAGTGAATAAGGAAGAAATAAAAACTTTTAGGTATAGCTAGTGCACAAGAGGTACCAAAAACTAAAACCTTGGGTTTGTATTTATAGTGTAGTAGCTTAGAGCCCAAGTTGAAGTAGGATTGGGACTCCTAAACCCCTAACCGATCTGCACCCTTAATATTAAGGATTCCGGATCCTTCTTGGCTACTAATTTACACTATAGTCCTTTCCTTATTTTATTTAACGACCGTTAGTCACTTCCGTTAAATACTAACGTCCGTTATCTCATTTGTGACAATTAATAATCAAATATAACATTTTACATTTAATTATTAATAATTAGTTCACATACGTAATGTGTGCAATCCCGTGATCTCGAGTTCGATCCTAACACACACTACTATTTCATGTCTATAAAACTAACAAGATGTACATAATAACTAGAGTAAAATACACCATTCATCCTTAACTTGTGAGTTTTTTTTTTTTTTTTTTTTTTTTTTTTTGTGTTTTTTTTTTTTTTTTTTTCACCGTAAGTTCCTATTCCATGTTTTGTGATCATGCTGAGTCCAACTTCCGTTATTTTCGCCCATTTGACTGTGATTTCTTAGTCAACTCCCATAATACTTTTTGATGTGAGGAGCATAATAGACATTTCTATTATTTGGTGGTACAACTTAAAGACAAACGGTGTATTTAATCTAAAAGTTACTACTATTACCTCACTCACCCACACTACGTTCACTACCACCGCCAACACCACCATCATCTCAGTCACCTCCAACGCCATCACCACCAACCACCATAGTTATTAATTTTTTTTCTTTTTTAATTAATACATCTTTATCTCCAAAAATCACCCCAAACCACCACTTAACAGGTCACTTTTCCACGAAAAAGAAGATGCTGCAACTCTAATAGGATATCCGAAAAAGAAAATGCAGTGCTTCTACTATCACTTATACAAGAGTACATTTTTATTGTTTATCTGTCATTCCAATCACAAAATCTGTTATGTTTTCAGCCAACAGTCTAGAATCATTATCTCATTTTCCTTCCAACAGAAATATGGGTGCTCCAATATGCGGCAAGCGTCTAATATGTCAGTTAACAATTATAAGCATATACATTTTCCGGGTTCCATTTCACTTTCCAGACATCATGAAATTAACACACATCATCAAATTTTCATTTCTAAACAAAAAGAATCAACAAGAAAGCATGTAAGCTGTTTTACGATTATAAACGAAACAACTATTGACAAAAGAATATCTAACTCACCATCTTGTGTCACAAGAGGATAATCCGAAGCACTAAGATTAATAAACCAATCCCAATCCAAACTCTCCTTCAACAAAATCGCAATTGCTTGAAGAGTTGTTGCAATTGCTTATCGTCGGACCCTTATAAGTCACCAAATTTGACTGAGCCATCACCCGGACATTCTCAACTTCACTAAAAGTTTCATCATTCTTAACCGCCATCGTTAACTCCAATCTTTCTCTAGGCGGAGCCTCGAGATCCATATGCAAAATCTACTGATTTCTAGGATTACACAGCTTGCAAAGTTCTCAACATTCTTTTACTATCACCTTTCATACCCGAAATGAGGTAAGCTAATCTAGGGGCTTTATCCTTAGGAAATGCACTAACTTTATCAACATCCATCTCACCAAAAAGAACCCTCAAAATCATCCGATTTCGCATCGAAATTCACCAGATCTTTATCATATGATGAAGATGAATAAACCCCAAAAACCGCAGCTGAAATTAAACTAATCCATACAACCAAAGCCAACTCAAAAGAAAAAGCACAACAACTACATATAGTCCGAAGCCGACTCAAAAGGAACACCAGGATTCAAGACCCATCTAAATCTATCAAAATCGATTCTCGGGCATCTATTGGAGATCCAAAGAAGAGAGAGAGAGAGAGAGAGAGAGAGAGAGAGAGAGAGTGTTGATACATAATCTGGCGCGGACTGATTAGACGACTCTCCCTGGGCCGTTAGTCGCCTCCTCGAGCCCTGAGTAGACCTGTATAACAAAGAGAACCCGTTAGGAGTGGACCCGAGGCCGTAGCCCCGGGATCCACCTCCGACGGTCAAGTTAGTATTGATGCGTAGGGTTATTATATCGTATAGCGTACCTCAAGAAGGGGATTCCACCCCTATATTTATAGGGCATGGATTAGGGTTTAGGCGTAGAGTGGGCCGCTGTCTGCCGGGCCTGGCCCACTTGTCGTGGGTCAGTCCAGACCATACATCTACAAGCCCCCCAAGTTTAGTATGACATAGTGCGTGGCTATGTTATGCTAGACTTAAGTTCTTGTTCGTGGCCGCGTAGGCCCAACCAACTATGACGGCGTGACCATAACGCGCAGCCCAAATGCGACAGTGCGCACTGGGTCTGTGGTGCAGTGCGTGATGACCATGTTGGCGCGTCCTTGTTGGCGCGAATTTGTAGGCGCGTCCTGAGTAACATTGACATTGCGATTGTGATTGTCTCACAATGGTGAAGGTGGATTCCTGTATGCTGCGTCCTGGGTAAGGGCGTACCTTTTGTACCAGTAGCGATGCAACATGGTGCGACAGAAGACGTGCTTCTATGGCAGAGGTGCGCGCTGTGCGCAGTGGTGCGAACATTACATCCGTCTTTACAACCAACAGAGGTGCGCGGTGTACGCGACAGAAGTGCGCGCTGGCTTGCAATACCTCTTTTGTACAATCTGCTTCCAAATATACCTGCGTGACGCGTACGGAAACAGTGTATACCCTGGTAGCCCCCCAAGTTTGATGGTGCTACTCGTGTAGGAGCATTAAACTTAGTTATTCAAATCCTGAAAAATACTTAATGCAAATATTAGAAGTATATGCCGCGAATCGCAACATATAAAAGATAATGAAATAAAAAATTAGCGCATAGCATATATATAGCACGTAGCATATAAAATTAACATATAAGAGAAGTAGTAGTGCGAATTACACCTATCGTGAGGTTTTACAAACTACATAAAAGAAGTAGCACGTAGCTAATATGCGAACGCAGTTCGCTCATGATCGTTTTCTTTTTTATTATAATAAAAACAATGGCGCGGATGGATGTACCATGACCGCGACTAGTAGGTTCAATTGCACGCACAGACGCAGATGGATGTATCGTGACCGCATAGACTCTAACGTTTGTGGATGATCGCAGATGACCACGGATTTTGTCCAGTGCGCTCATGGCGATTGACTAGCATCGTGGTGCCTGTACGTGACAGTGCGCTCATGGCGCCAGTCTGCGAAGATCTCTATACGCACGGCCTAACGCGGGTAGATTTATCGTGACTGCGCTGTTCGCGGCTAAAAGATATAGTAGGTCCGATCGTGCGGACTTAGTGTGACTTAGGTAAAATCGTGTTTACCAAGTTAAAAGATTTACATAAAATCTTTACCGATTTAAAAGATAACATATCTTATTACCAATTTAAAAAGATATGCACAAAAAATATTGGGATATCTTTTTATAGAATAACTTTAATAAAAGAAGTTGCTTCATCATTTATTGTAAATAGGATACGCAAGAGACTGATTTATTAAAACACATGTTTCAGTTATACGCGTGACAACGAAGTGTCTGGATAACCGTATGCCGCATCGATTAAATTGGAGGTGACTCTTTAATGTGGCTTATCAAGTTATTAATTGATACATAAAATATTTTTCACACAGTAAATAGAAGATTGTACCTATCTGTTGGAACTTGTTGTTCGCACAGTAAAGATTCGCATGCTACATGCATCATGCATGTGACATATGTACTGTAGGTAAGAGATCAAAATACCGGACTTGAACTCGATGGTTGCTTTCCGGTGATGTGAGATCACGAAACTTGTCGGGTCCCACGGATGGCGCCAATCTGTTGATACATAATCTGGCGCGGACTGATTAGACGACTCTCCCTGGGCCGTTAGTCGCCTTCTCGAGCCCTGAGTAGACCTGTATAACAAAGAGAACCCGTTAGGAGTGGACCCGAGGCCGTAGCCCCGGGATCCACCTCCGACGGTCAAGTTAGTATTGATGCGTAGGGTTATTATATCGTATAGCGTACCTCAAGAAGGGGATTCCACCCCTATATTTATAGGGCATGGATTAGGGTTTAGGCGTAGAGTGGGCCGCTGTCTGCCGGGTCTGGCCCACTTTTCGTGGGTCAGTCCAGACCATACGTCTACAGAGAGAGAGAGAGAGAGAGAGAGAGAGAGAGAGAGAGAGAGAGAGAGAGAGAGAGAGAGAGAGAGAATGCTCGGAAACACATTAACATCCCGAATCATTGGTTTTTCTTCCACACGAGCATGGACGATGTTGTTTCGCCATCTCCAAACAGCCCATATAACAACCAAGCACACACCATGGAAAATCTTATTTCTCCATTTGTTGTTTAAGAACGGTTTTTTAACCTACAACCATGTCTTTATCAATATAGATGGAGACAGCCATCGAATTTGCCACCCCGCAAAGCTATTTTCCCACACACTTACCACTTTCCGGCAATTATATGAGAGAGGTCCTCAATCTCGTCTTCACATATTGGACACAAGATCGAGGGCACATCCATGCCTCGATTATTGAGATTAGATAAAATGAGGCAGTCGATCACGAGTTATCCTCCACCCCAACACATTCACCTTCCTCGGCACCCAAGAATTCCACCTAAAGACGAGCTCACCATTGCTTGGATTTAAGATCAAAGGGTTGATAATTTTTGACAGCCTATTGACCGAAAAACAACCCAGAGTGTGTAAATTCCACTTCCAAAAGTTCGGTAACTCAGAATTGAGTTGAAGGTTCTGAAGAAGAGAATAGAGATCACTTAGTTCATCCATACATCTGCCACGAGGAGAACAACGCCAATCCCAGACACCATCTCAATAACCATTAATGCACTTCCATCTATCCGCAAGCTTGCAATCCTTATTATTTTCTAAAGCAAATAAGCGTGGGAAATCAATCATAAAACAGCGGCCCGAGCTATGCCTTGTATCTTTCCAAAAGAGTATATTTTCATCATTTCCAACGGATTTGGAAAAAAAAACTATGGAATGGAATTCCAACCTTTTCAATATCAAGAATGACTTTTAAAATGTCTCGCCAGGGGCCTTGATGTAAGCTGGTGAGGGATTAAAGATTAAAAATACCATCCGAGCCGTAAAAAGCTTTAACGACCTTGCACCATGGAGCATCTCCTTCATTTAATAATCTCCAATGCCACTTTCCTATAAGTCTAAGGTTTTTATAGCCCGAATACTACCAATTCCAAGGCCACCTTGGTCTTTGCAAGAAACGATATCAGACCATTTTATCCAAAATATGCATTTAGAATCTTCCTTAAATCCCCAAAAAAAACGCCTATGAATGATCTTGTTCAATGTTGCTTTCTCATTACTATAAAACTGCAACTTTTAAAATGTGTAGCACAAAGTTCATATGTTTATTAAACTTAACTTTTACGTTTTGATATTGCAATATTCGATCGTGCAAGAATTAATCCAAAATCCCATGCTGGAAACTAAAAACTCTCAAGTTTTGTTCCGATGGTTCCAATTTTGTAAAGATGGATCATACAACAACACCCTGTGATAATTAGCTTCAGGCTTTAAGGGTCTAGATCATTACTTGGTATAAGTAAATTTTAGTCATGTCAGTCTAATATCAAGATTATTGGGATCAGATACTTAACAATAATTCAACATTATTATGCAAAAAAGAAAAACGACAATCCAATGTTCATACATTAGGATGCATCAACAGAATAATTGTTGCAATCATATAAAACTTTATTCAAGCTTACACGAAACAGCAAGGTTCTTCCTTACATGGTTTATTCAAACATTTATAGAAATGAAAGCAATAAAACTGCTTCTACAATGCGAGAGTATCGCTTACTCAGCAAGACTAATCAAACATTTTTGTAGAAGTTGACAGACAAAGGGTCTTTGCTGACAGCCAAACGTTGCATTCCATTAAAGCCTGAAACTATTCCAAGATCCTTGCACATAACTTTGCAGGTGCTGCAGACACTAGGACAGAACACGAACTTATAACCAAACAATGTTTTCTCAATCTTAAACCAGTTATCCAATGTTTCCGGTCCCGGGTTTCCTTCAACACCTCCCATCATCACAGCATATTGTTTTATATTCTTATCGTATTTGAACTTCCATACGTTTGACTCGTGACACATGGTTGAACCTGAGAACTTAATGTTAACATCTGTGGAGAGACGGATTACACCTTTCTTGGGGTTAACAGGAGTGAAAGTCAAGGGGTCTCCTATATACTCTCATCCTTCCCGACTTGTGAAACGCCAGCTGGACAAGTAAAGTTGCCGACTGCAGCTAGTATGAGGCCGCCATAATACATGTCTGCTGGATTTACGATGTATTCCACCCCTGCTTGGAGGTTTTTCCCAAAGGCATCGAGCACGGGACTAGGAGCCGAATTGGCTGACAAGGCAAAGAGAATGAATGCTAGTATGAATAATTTCATTTTGTTTTTGGTGTAGATTGAGAATGTTGTGTGAAGTGTTATTTATAGACTTTGCTAGTTTTAGGTTCAAAAACATGGTGATGGTTTTAATATTTTTAGATATAAAAACTGATGTGGATTTTGACTTTACAATGGGTGTTATGCTGGATAGGATAAATACCTTCAAAATTATTGTTAGATAAGACATTGGTTGGATGGCTGGTCAAAAACTGCCCATGTATTTGATAGTCAATACTCAATAGTCAAAGTCACTTTACTAAAATATTTATACATTTTTTTTAAATTTGTAATTGAGAGCCTTGTTCATTTGGAGCTGTGGATTTGGAGCTGTGGGTATGTTCAAGGCTGCTTCCACATTAGTATACTGCAATTTGCAATATATGGCTAATTTAGCTTTAGAATTTTTTGTTAGGAATATCAATATCATAACAATCATAATTAAATACAATATACATCAAAGAACACATGCGGAAGCGTAAGAATAATAACACATAATTAAATAACCGAATTTAAACGTATGCGTACCTTTATGATTCTAGCAAAACAAGAATCAATCCAAGCAAAAATAGTGATGAACCCTAATTAGGGTTTATAAGGATTACATGAATTGCCCTTTACCGATTTTGCAATTTAATCCAAGAATCAAACAATAGTGTGTTTGATTCACGTTCTTGTACACACGTATTAATACCAAGTAAATGTTTATGCAAGTAAAGAACACAAAACAATTTAAGGTTTTGAAAACCAAAAGTCGAACATCCTAAGGAGAGGGTTTCGGCCGAGTTTTAGAACAAGGAAAAGAAAACACAATTTAGGGTTTAGTATTGTGTACAAGAGATACTAAAACTAAGAACCCTTAATATGTTTATATAGTGTAGTTATCTTGGAGCTCAAGTTTGATTTGGATTGGGTTTCCCCTACCCAAACCGATCGGCCTATCCATCAAAGGGGTCCGGAAGCTTCTTGACATACCAAATATTTACACATATTTATTTCCTTTTATCGGTTAACGGTCGTTAGTCATTATCCGTTAAATACTAACGGTCGTTATGTGTTTTGTGTATATAATAATTAAATATAACATATGTGGAGAGACGGATTACACCTTTCTTGGGGTTATCATTGGTGGAGTTGCATTGTTTTCGTCTGCAGTTGAGGTATGTTTACAAATCTACCCCTTGTACTGTTATTTCACTAAAGGTTTACTTCTTGAAATATTGATCGTGGTAAATGTGTGGGTCAGACTTGTTGGCTAATGGGTTAAAAATTGAAACGGTTAACCTGCAATTACTTTCTTTATCTGCATCTTTTAACTGTTATGTTATATATTGCTAACTTGCTAAATATGGATGTTCCGTGCATTTAAATACGCTCTAGGAAATCAATCTGTTACGTTACTTTTGTGTATATACTATCTTTATGACTTGAAATATAGGTGCCAGCTAAGTTGGCAATAATTAATGATGAGTGGTCTAGTGGTTGGGATTTCCTTTGGTGACCTTTAGGTCTCAAGTTCAAATCTCACTTACGCCAACTTTGAGATATTAGGAAGTCCCTCTATGAGGGTTTGGCTTGGGTATACCCAGGTTCAAGTCTGAGGGGGCAGGGTTTACCCCTATTAATCGTCGTGCCTTCGGGCGAATTTGTAGGGGGTTTTCCCCCATCGGGTATTTGAATAGGCATTCCTACTTCGAGGGAGCTCTCTAGCGCGGGCCCGGTTAAAACAACGTAAGCTAGACATCCCACTGTCAAATCGTGACACGAAATTTCAAGCGAAATTCACCTTTAAAAAAAAAAAGCTAAGTTGGCAATATTTAGAACAAGTCTAAAAAGTTTTGGTCGTGTTGCTCTGTCACCAATTTTTGTCCGTATTTGTCTTGCGTTTATCAACAATCTGGGCAGATTTCATAAAATAGCAACGTGCTTTGCAAAGTGGTCCATGATTTTTTTATTCTTTTTTTATTTTATTTTAATTTTAATTTTTGTTTTTAGAACGGCTTAGTGGTTCAGGTAGCAGTGACATCCAATTGAGACCTCCCTAGCCAAACCTCCCTTCCCCAAGCCCCTAAGGAATCTTGGTGGCCAACTGAGCTAGCAAGTAGTCCATGATGGTAATTATACTTTTATGGTGTCAACCTGTAAATTTAAGTTGTGACAACGATCTAGTTTGGTAATTCAAGTATATTTTACTCTGGGGACACTTAAACTGATCTGACATGTTTTACTTATGTTGAACCTTGTCAATGAAATAGAACCCACAGCGACCCAGTTTTACATAAATGGGTTGAAGTTGCCGCTTTTAACTTGAGAAATTAACTTCTTCTTCTTTTTTTTTTTTTTTTTTTTTTTATTTTTTTTTATAATGTTACCCAATAGGCCAATATCAATGAAATATAAGCCATGCACTTCCTGTCTCATAAAAATAGGAGTAAGCATTGCGAGTTGAGCGCCTACAATATGAAATCTTGTTTTCTAGGAAAACGGCATGCTAAATGTCAGATGTTAATGATTTTTTGTTTTCAAAATGCTTATATGGTGTTTGGAAGTACTAATATTTTGATTTTCTCGTGTTGTTGACGGGTTCTTTTCACTGTCAAATATGGTGATGTAGGGAGCGATAATGGGACCATTGATAACAACAGTTGTTATAGCTCTCAAGGATTTGTATGTAGAGTTTGTTTTGGATGAAGCAGATACAGCAGAAAAAGACTCGAATGATATTTCAAGTTAAGAAGCAGTTTGCACTTTGCAGTTGTATATTGTTAGTTGAAGTAGTTTGTTTGTATTCTTGTCAACCCACCCTTTAAGAAGCACGGTTTTTCTCGAGTGATTTTGTAAGGGTAAAAAGTATGGGTTTTAGAAATTGTGCTCTATTGGTATGTACGTATTTAGGTTACTATGTAATTACAAAGTTGTAAAGATGATGTGTTGTGATTTCGTGTGTCTGATGTTGTGAGCAGTGATGTCAGTTTTGGTAACATTTGTTTTCGGTTGATTTAGGTCATGTTTTAGTTAAGGGATGTTAGACTAAAAAAAGTAGTTTAGCTGAAAAAGAATATGGATCTATTGGTTAAGGGATATGATTTGCACAATCTCAAATTTAGAGTGTCTTGACATTTATACCTATGTCAAGACACTCTAAATTTGAGTGTGCCAATCAATTAGAGTATGCGGTATCATGACTTTCGAGTTGAGTTAAGGCTTAACTCAATCGCGTTAAGGGGCAAGTTGTGATACCATCCAAGTGAGTTAAGGCATTGAGTTAAGGGGTGAGTTACCACCTAAACGCTGCGTTAAGCAGCAACTATTAAAAAAAAATACATATTCGCCCCCAAAATGTGATGTTATGGTTGAGTTGTAATAAGGAGTGTTTTTTTTTTTTTAGTTAAGGTTAAAATGTTAAAGCTGATGTGGCGCTGAGGTATAACTCATGGTCATGATACCTTATGCTCTTAGGAGAGTGTGCAAATCACCTCCCATTGGTTAAGCATGTCAAATTGGGTAGAAAGTCGTTAGATCAGGTATGGCGGACTCACACAATAATTACCCATTTTGACCCGCTATAATACTAAACAATCTACTTATAAGAAGAATCAGTAGAAACTTGAATAGTAGATGTACATAATAACTAGAGTAAAATACACCATTCATCCTTAAACTTGTCCTAAACCATCATGCCGGTTTTTTTTTTTTTTTTTTTTTTTTTTTTTTTTTTTTTTTCTTCTCACCGTAAGTTCCTATTCCATGTTTTGTGATCATGCTGAGTCCAACTTCCGTTATTTTCCTCCATTTGATTGTGATTTCTCAGTCAACTCCCGTAATACTTTTTGATGTGAGGGGCATAATAGACATTTCTACTTTTGTTAATTAACAAGCTGGGAAACCCGCGCGTTGCAGCGGGAGTGTTTGTGGCACAATTTTTCGAAAATGTCATTTTGTATACATGTATGCAAAAGTGTAATCATATCTGCTGAACGAATCATACGTAACTTGATACCACCACACATATATTTACACGTGAAACGAATCGAATTTTGTCAAATAAAATGAATTTTGGAAAGTTATGCATATTTATAGTGGTTTTTATCAGAAAAATTATTTCGTGAACAATGGCGCAAGTTTCGTTAATTTCCGAGTCCGTTTGGTATGTCAAATGAGTCCCACGGTGTTTTTATCAAAAGATTAGCCATGTTGTCAGTTTTAGTCCCTCCGCCCCTATTTTCGTTTCACTCCCCTCACTCCCATATTTACATATTTAGTCCCTCCCTCAAAATTATATATACTCCTAAAATAATACTTATTTCATTTCATTTTTTCACACACACACCTATATTTATCTCTCTCTCCCTCTCTTCACCCCACCGCCGGCGACAGCTACCGTCCGGCCAACTACCGTCGCCGGAATATTTTCCGGCGATACCTTTTCTTTTCCGAATCAATAGATCGATGTATGTAGACCATTTCTGGAGCTTCTGAGCTTTTGACGCGTCTCCTATCACCGTCACGTGCCACCACCACCTACTGCCACCCTCCCCGCCACCATGCCGACGCTTCACCACCCTTTCTCTTTGGTAAAAACCCCTCACTCGCTTAGTCCCACCCCTCTTGGTTATTATTTTCCAAACCCTAATTTCTAATTTTTTTTTTTATAAAACCGATTTTAATATAAAACTTTTTATAAAACCTTTGTAAAACAATAAAAAATGTGTGGATCTAGTGTTTTTAACCCCGACTCGGTCTTGACTCGGTGACTCGCCGAGTCAACTCGCGTTGACTCGGGCGTGTTACCTATTGTTTGCTCTCTTTTAATTCTAATCTCTTGTTTGTGTTGTAGGTTGGATTTTTGGATTGGTTTCGGGTTTCTTTGTCTCTCGGCAGTTGGTATAAGACCTTTTTTTTTTTTTTTTTTTTTTTTTTTTGTATCAGATGAAATGAATGATGTATAGTTAAATGTAAATGAAACTCCGTATGATGTACAACTCGGACCACCACCGAGTTCGGTGTGGTATTTTTGATGTTTTCCTTGTTCATGTTATATTTCTTGATGTTGTGGTTGTTTATTTGGATTTGGAATTGATCGCGAGGTCCGTTTGGTTTGTTTGTTGCTCGACAGGCGACGCACGGCTAGGCCGAGCCGTGACTCATGGCGAGTCACGGCGAGGCGAGGGTTTAGGTTTAGTATTGATGTGGTGATGTTGTGTTTGGAGTTTGGTGTCAGTTTGGATTTGATTCGGATACGGATAGTTTAGATTGTGGTATTATTTGTAATAGCAGAGTTTAAAAAAAAAAAAAAAAAAAAAAGAGTGCTACAGTGCAACATGTTACTGTAGAAACAACAGTATTGTACTGTTGATACAACAGTGTTGTACAACACATTGAAGCAGCCCACAATCCCCCCTTTTAGTATATATAATAATAATAATTTGGTGGTACAACTTAAGGACGAACGGTTTATTATATATATACTAAAAGTGGGTATTTGGTGTGCTTCAAAAACGTGTACGCAACAGTGCTTCGCACAGTACATGTGCTTAAGAAATTTGTACACAACAGTTAAAGTTGAATATATACTAAAGGGCAGAAATTTGCTCCCCCCAACCCCGAAAATTCCAGATCCCTTAGGCTCAAAAAATCTCCCCTCCCCACTTCTTCCACTGCTTTAAAACAATTACCATCCTTCAATTCAATTCATCACATAATGTCACCGCCACTCTCATCAAACCCATAAACAAAACCAAACGCCTCTCACAAAAAAAAAATTAAAAAGTTGAGGATCTATTGATGTCATTGGAAATCAACATGATTGTAAGTGTTTTCAGCTCTTAATTTTTGTCCTTTTTTTTTTTTTTTTTTTTTTTTTTTTTTTTTTTTTTTTTTTTTTTGTGACATTCAATTTTTCATATTTATAAAGATTGATACCCGAAAATTAGCTTTCCCACAAATTAGTTAACCCACGAAAATCAGTTTATGCATTGATTGAGTTAGGTTTTCAATTCGTATGATTTTGATTTGGAATTTGTTGACAAAAATATTAGGTACCTAAAATCTCTGTTAGAGACAAGTTTGTAGATTTTTTTGGAATTTGTTAAGTTTGAGTAAAAGTAGACGACTATCTTATGATTTTGTAAAAAAGGATATAAGTGATAAAGAAATTGATGATTAAGCTCTAAATACTTGATGAGAAACAATAGTCAACCTATGAAAAGTTGAGATAGATGTAATTGGTGCTTGATTCTCTAAATGCATTAACTGAGGATACTAAAAGAATTCCCAAAAGTGATTATGTATGCCAACTGATATGGTGCAAATATTTTGGAAACTGATATGTAATTGGTGCCAACTTATATGGCATTCTATGTGAATATGCCAACTCATATGGCATTTAGGTAACTTTTAGACAGATAAGCGATATTTAGACTTTTGATATATGAAGGTAATGAACCGATATTTAAATCATAATTAGTTTGGTGTATGTAATACCAATGAATTTGGTTTACGGGGTTTTTAATACTTTATCTGATATGGTTTTTTTTTTTTTTTTCCCTCCTAATTTATGCAGGCATTAAGATTTTAAAGATTCAGTTACTAAGTTTCGATTGAGGTTGTTCTTTAATACACTTTGTAAGTTATAAACCCTAATTATATGAGTTTATTGTGGGGGTTATTTTGGGGTGAATTAACATAGGCTGAAGTAAATAAGTATGAAATGAGCACGAAGTATGTGGTTTAGGTTTGGTTTGATGCGACTTTGGGTTTAATATGACTTTTGTTTATATTTTTGCAGGAAGATGACGAGGATAGATTTTGATTACAGCTTTGTTAGTGGTGATTGCAGGTATTATGTTTTTTTTTTTTTTTTTTTTTTTTTTTTTTTTTTTTCCCCGTTTTGTTTAAAGGTGATTACTCCCAGATGTTTTTTCTTATTGTAGGCGCGGATGATGCAGCACTCTCACGTGTATCAAGGTCAAATACAAACTATGGTCGCACAGGTACCATTTTGCAAGGCTTTTTAGTTACTTATCATATATATATATTTTAGTCTTAGCGTTGACACAATGTTCGATGTTTTATTATATGTTATCACAATATTAAGATGAATAACGGATTATCTGCACACCAGCTATTGTATTACTTATTGATGTTTGCTTTTTATGTAACAACGTTTATTAAGGACGTGTCAATTGGAATCTCTGGAAATGCACTGGATCAAGTCGAAGGAGCAGGTGATTAACAATAAGTTGGCCTGATCAGCCTAAATTTGCAAGAATGACAGCAACGCAACACCATTCACAAAATCATGATGAGTAAGGAAATGCTTCTTACCTTGAATTGCTACATACGACATCTTACGAGGTGCAAGTCTTTAGCTTTATCGGTAACTAATCATCACATCTGTCGTCGTGTATCAGGAACCGTGGACAGCTGTTTAGAAAGAATATAATGTAGCCAAACATCAAATAATCCAGCATAGGCATTGCAAAACATTTATCCACCATTTACATGCAGGTACATACCTCAATTTTTTTCCTTTTTATTTTTCCTTTTTTTTTATTATTATTTATTTATTTATTTATATACCTTTAATGCTAAAAATATTTTGAACATATCAGAAAATGGTAAAAGATTTATTCAGGATTTTAACATGAAGAACAAACGAAACAGATCAAAAAGAGAATTAGCTGAATTGTTTGAACCCAATGTAACAAATGCGGTCATTGACATAGATTTTATGTACCGTTGGTCCATTTGTCGCTATGCATGTGTCTCAACATGTGGTTCTTCTAACAACAAAATAACCAGGTAGTAATAATCATTGGACTAAAACTTGGAGGTGTGGACAATAAACCTATCGGATCAGATACGCACTCCTAATTGTATTATCACATGTGAGGTATGTTTCCTCATCATTATTGTCATTGTCATGAAAGCTACTATGTCTTAGTATCATGGGTAAATTTGTCATAGGTTATATTGGGTTGAGCAATACACAATTGCAAGCACAGGTATGTAAAACTATATAGATCATGTTGCAACAGGTAAGATTTAGACAATTTTTTTTTTTCTTTTTTTTTTTAGGTAAGTCCATCGCGGGCACTACCCGACTTTGTCGTGACTCTGAAATGAGAATAAAGGAGATCTATTACCATCGTTGCGTCATGTGAACAAAGCCTAAGAGGAACGGTACATTACCACAATCACTTTAAAAGGTACTTTTAGCTGTTCTGCAACTTTATTCTTCCTGGAATTGTTATCGTGTTATTTGGTCGACTGGATTGTGTTGATAACATTTATAGGTTTCTGAACTTTGTTTATGGTTTCCATTATTTGATATTAGGTTTGCTTCAGCTTCATTTATAGCAATTGAAAGCTGCAATTCATCAGAATATTCTCTTTGGTTGCGAGTGATTATCATCTTATTTTACTTAAATAAGGCCACATTAGCAAGAAAGTAGTTTATAAGAATAAGCATTCCTAAATTGTAACTATCATAATAGGATTATGCTCATGAGAGATTCCATGAATGACATTTTACCCTTCGTAGGTAAATGAGTTTGACACCTAAAGTGTCTATTTTGCTGGATTTGTTCTCTGTTTGACACGTATAGCATTTTTAAAAAGATTAGATGTGTCAAATTGGGTGTATCAAGTATCTAAAACTATACTTGCATTTTTCCCTATATATATATATTTTTTTATACTTACTGTAATCTTTTCTCTGTGTGTAGCATCTGTTGAAACCTGCAACAGAAACATCAAATTCAATGGTTCCGTTGCAAGTGCAAAATCATGACCAACAATTTACTCATTGCTACCAAAACACCAAGTAAGTTCCATTTATAGATTTTACATTCGCTATATTTAGTTGCAAATTTTAAACTACTTATTTCAAATAGCAGAATCACCTAAATCGAAATGAAACTTTATTTCTCTTTTACTTTTGAACAAAAAAATTGGCTATTAACACTATACAAGTTTAAAATAATCATTATGCTTATAAATTTACATTTGGTGATTTCAGACTGTATTTTTTTTGGCCCGGTTGGAGACATATATTTGAAATATCTTAACTACCTGATGCACCAAAAGACAAACTGAGACCTATACCAGTTGGTCTGCTGACATTGAACATCACATGCTCCTTGATGCATTTCGAGTATACACCACAAGGTAGCAGTAACAAGGTTCAAAATATAATATCTAACATCATTTACTTTTACTGTTGAACAACTTGGAATTTTCATGACATTGATGAAGTAGAATGATAATTTTTACGAGAAAATGTTAATAGATCAAGAAAATGCTTGAGAAACATGTGTACATTGTCCACACCAAATTGAATTTGGTTGCACAAATATTAACACTAAATGTTTTTTTGCTTTTTTTTTTTTTTTTTTTTTTTTTTTTTTTTTGGGTACTTTTACAACTTATACATTGAATTCAATATATACTTCGTTATGCTGATGTATAAAAAAACTGAAAGCCAAAAAACCCGCCGCAACGCGCGGGTTTCCATGCTCGTTTAATCTAAAAGGCAACACTATTACCTTACTCACCCACACTACGTTCACCAACACCACCATCATCTCAGTCACCTCCAACGCCATCACCACCACCCACCATAGTTATTAAATTTTTTTCTTTTTTAATTAATACATCTTTATCTCCAAAAATCACCCCAAACCACCACTTAACAGGTCACTTTTCCACGAAAAAGAAGATGCTGCAACTCTAATAGGATATCCGAAAAAGAAAATGTAGTGCTTCTACTGTCACTTATAAAAGAGTGCATTTTTATTGTTTATCTGTCATTCCAATCACAAAATCTGTTATGTTTTCAGCTAACAGTCTAGAATCATTATCTCATTTTCCTTCCAACAGAAATATGGGTGCTCCAATATGCGGCAAGCGTCTAATATGATTATAAGGATATACATTTTCCGGGTTCCATTTCACTTTCCAGACATCATGAAATTAACACACATCATCAAATTTTCATTTCCAAACAAAAATAATCAACAAGAAAGCATGTAAGCAGTTTTACGATTATAAACGAAACAACTATTGACAAAAGAATCTCTAACTCACCATCTTGTGTCACAAGAGGATAATCCGAAGCACTAAGATTAATAAACCAATCCCAATCCAAACTCTCCTTCAACAAAATCGCAATTGCTTGAAGAGTTGTTGCAATTATCGTTGGACCCTTATAAGTCACCAAAATTGACTGAGCCACCACCCGGACATTCTCAACTTCACTAAAAGTTTCATCATTCTTAACCGCCATCGTTAACTCCAATCTTTCTCTAGGCGGAGCTGTAGACCACGAACCACTTCTATATCATACAAACACACACATGATGACACTCACAAACACATTAAGAACAATAAGAGTGTAATAACCCGAAAATTTTCGAGTTATTAACTTTCTGTAAACCCGAAGCAATTGACTATGAATTTTAATCAAGTTATTTTATTCACCTTTGCATTCGAAATATTGCTATATATGTATTTTTTTTACTGAGGAATACCTGGTGCAATTCCAAAACGAACCTTGTAACAAAACTCACGTTCCATTTTCACTGGAACTGCACGCGTACCGACACCGTGATAGTATGGCATAAGTTTAATAGATCAAAACGAAGAATGTACAAAACAGATCATAAAAAAAACGAACTCGGAAATAAAAACAAATAATTTATGACGACTCTAAAACTCTCGAGCTAGAAATATTTAAACGAAGCCAGATCCGACACCGCCTAGCGAGACACGGTTATTTAAAAGCACAAAATACACTATACCAAATTTTTAACAATACTACTACATTTATATATTTCTTTTCTTCTCTTAGGTTTGTCGTATCCCCCACCAATTCCAATATTTATGTTGCTACTTCTTTGACTTTATCACATTCCCAAAACCATTTTTTTTATACATTCACCTGCTGCTACTTCCTTTCTTTCTTGATCCTGTCGAAACCACCATTTCCATCTATACCACCATCATCTTTATAATCCCACCTTTTCATCCTATCACTTTTTTGGCAAAACACCATCCCCTTTGTCTTGTCGCTTTGCTGCCTCCCTCGAAAAACCCAAAACCGAACCATCTCCATCACCAATAAATTAGAGTTGACCAAAAAGCTTTGTCCCATTCTTAGTCACAAGACCTCATAAGAATTAGAATCATATATATAAGGATTTGACACCGATTAGGAAGGATCTTTTCCCCACGAACCGAAAGTAAGATGGAGCCTAACTCCATTGTTCTCCATAAATTCGCACCTCCCATGAGCTATTCGAATCACACCAGTAACAAACACATGAAGAAATTGAGAAGTTCTCAAGATCTGGGTCAAACTGTGATTCGAATAGGAGGCTGTGGTGGGTCGATATTGGAGCTATTGGTTTCGGATTGGAAGGGTTTCACACTAGAGTTCATACACCAAGATCTATCAGGTTGATCCTTATTTTTAGTTGTGTTAGATATTTATTTTCTTTTAAATCGTATAAGATGAGGATTAAGAATTAAGTCAAATGAGTGGTTAATAAAATTTGTAATGATGTTGTCTTTACTGTCGAATTGAAGCACCTAGGAACACCCTTGTTTAATCTTGAAGAAGACTTGTAGTTATGGTTGTAAAATGGGTCGAATAGGAATGAACTTTCCTTATGAGTTGTGGTTGATTTTAGTAATGGCAGTAGGATGATAGAAGGTTTAGCATAGTTCGAATGAAAATCTTAGAACAAAAATGCTTGAGGCCTGATTTTTGTTATGATAAGAAGCTAAGTTAGAATTCGAATCCACCAAGGAAGTGGAGTCATGAGACAAGGTAGGTTGTGATTCCACATAGGCCACAAGACCATGTTTAGGTGACCATCGAGAAGTCTAGACACCAAGGTTCATGGGATCGAACCTGTGGTGAAACCATGGCCAAGGTTGTAGTATAGTTGAAGACTGGTTAGAGTTGTGATAGTAGGGCGAATAGTTAACGAGCCTAGGCGTCTCACTCGACTGTGCCTAAATTCGAGGTATGAAGTGAGGACACCAAAACTCAATATCACCAATAACGCTCATCGTCTAGGATTGGGATAATGGTTATACGAAAATAACCTTTATAGCAAACATGAAGTAGAAGAGCTTAGAACACTTAAGTTTTATTGAGGTCACTAGTGTACCCCTTTGTCGACCTCAAGATGGGTCAAAAACCTGGTATCAATCGTCACTTAGACACCCAAGGAGTTAGGTACGAGTAGTACTTGAAGGAGGATCACGAGGAGAAAACACAACCGTGGTATTTGGTCCATTACAGTCGCGAGTAAGGTCTCAAAGGAGACTAGCCAAGGTAGTAACTTGGCGTAGGAATTTTATTCCCTTAGATGAAATACCAGGCGAACTTCCAGACCAAAACACAAGCCCAACATAGAGGCCCACCATAGGTTATATATAGATTTGAATAACACATGAAGAATGGGCTTAAATAAAGTCCATAAACATCACGTGAACTACTTGTTCACAGCAGAATTTGGAAGCCCACTTTGGAGCCCATCACCCCATCAAAAGCCCAATAGATCACAGCCCACCAATGGACTAAATTCCCCCTACTGCCGTATGAAATGGGCCACAACCCAATTGGAAATATGGAACCTTTTAGTGACTAAGTTATTGTCGAACTAAATATGTAAACCATTTCGAATAAAAATTAACGACACGACTTATTATGACGTATATTAATTAATAAAATTATGACAAAAATGACTAAACGGAATAAAAACCATTATACGTCAACAATATTTACGCCGTAAAGTAAATGGTTAACACAAGCAACAATAACATAAATGTTTTGAAAACTTTTAAACTTACTTACGATCATCAAGTCTTAAATCAAAAATGCAAACTAAATTATGCCATACTAATCTAGGTCACGCGTTGAAGTTACTACACACCATTTGATTCCATTGCATCACAGATTTCTACTACTACCAAGGTGAGTTCATAGTCCCACTTTTACTATGTTTTCAAATCCCGTGGGGAGATACATGCTATAAATCTGAACACAAATATTTTTGTATGTTATCCTGATTGATATTGCTAAGTTAATATTGCCTAAGTTACCACCCTGCCAAAAAGCCCCTCATATCATGAACCATTAATCACTTGCGAGTGAACGCGAATTCAGTGAATAGATCTATTGGAAGTTGACGACCCATTTGAAGTTAGCCTGAAATGGTAACCAAATGCACTTTATTCGAATTATCAAGAGTTTGGCAAACTCCTACGACGAGGGCATTATCACCTACATCATTGCTATGATGTGGGCCATTTATATCATTTATTATTACACCCGATGTTAAGGTTTGCGTGTCATGAGGCTTAGGGCAATATATATATATCACACTACAATATCATTGTTTTTACTACTATCTGACTTGTGTTCAAACCATTACAAATTAAACACTATGGATTCACTCAACCTTTGTGTTGATCATTTTAAGCATGTTTTATCTCAGGTATCTAAAGAAGCTAATGGCACGAAGTGGAACAGGGCCCCCTTTTGGACGATGTCCAAAAACAAATGTTTTCATTCATCTTAAACATTTTCATTTTGTACTTTTAAATATTATGATTTTGTTGTTGACAACTCTGATTTTAAATTGATGAATGATAACAAATTTTCAAAACGTCTCTTTCGAGTCGTTTTCTATAATTATGACTACGATCTAAGATGTAATACCCCAAATTAGACTTCCGCTGCTTCATTACGATTTTCGAGGTGTTACAAAGAGTAGATGTGGATCTTATGGTTATATTTGCTAGTCGAATGATTATATTCAAGTGAAGAAGATAATACAATGACTAGGGATGGAACTTTCACACACACACACACACTCTTTTACATATGAATAATGAGGCACACCTAATACAGAGTGTGTGTGCGTGAATATATGTTACGTAGCCAACCAAAGTGGGCTTTGGTGGGCTTTCACAATGGACCTATGAGTGGGCTTAGTGTTTGCACTATACTTATACTTGTGTTACAAATTATACTAATGCCATAAGCCCACTATTCTTAATACATATTATACATAACACTTAAGTACTAGATAACAAATGACCATCACTTCCTAAATAATATAAATTGATTGCTAACAATCTCCCCCTAAGGGATGGTCATTTCAATGATGCTCCCGTGATTGGTCTTTTGCATTTGACGTCTTGAACTTTGTGTGTCAATGTATAATATTCTTTAATCAATGTTCCTTCATGAACTGTGATCTTCAAAGTATCGTCTCTTGATCGTTCTTGCCTTGATCTACTTCTTCTGTCCAGATGCGTCGTTGATGTAGATGATGATGGTGGATGGACTTTCGTCGATACCTGCATAAGACAGTTAGCAATAAATCATCCAGCGGCCATCATGTCGTGAGGCAAGATCCTTAGATCTCATTAAGACTCATACAACTTGTATCCTTTTTGATGAACACAAGTGTATTGCATAGGAAGTGTTCCTAAGAGATCTTTTGATGAATCTCATGTCTCTAGACTCAATTATGTGCGTTTTGGTTTTAGTCGTCGGAGGCATGGAGCAGAGTGCCACCTTTTCAATATCAACACTTCTCGGAGTGAGAGGTCGATAGATTATGTAGTTTTCTCCGTGAGAAATTAAACAAATATCTTTTGAGAGATATCTGAGTGGATAGGAGGGGTGGTGCAAATGCGTCACTGGGTCCATGACGTCTTGTCTTCAATACCAGTATCACCTTAGTGAGTACCGATAGCAGATGTATTGACCCGGTTTCTGACCTAAGTTTTCATGGAGGGCTATTTCTTTTCACCCTTTCATTAAACTTTTCTTTTTAATTCTTCAACCCTTTCTTTCTCCTTTCTCATTATACTCCTTTTTTCAATCTTACCTAAGGACTTCTAATTCTAATCTATTGGAATTGTCCTTGGGTAGATCCCTCCGGCTCTGGCGGATCATTGGACATAACCTAACCATAATCACCTTTTTACTCCATGATTATCCTAGATTAGATCACTTGCCATAAAACCTTTTTGTGAAAATCTCTCAACGTGTTCAAGAACAAACACATTTAGTTAACACATTGAGAGTTTTGTATTTTTGAAACACTTCCCCTTCACATGTGCTCATGCATTTTTAAAATAATCTGCACATGTTGGGTAGAGATCGCACATTTTGAAATGATCGATTTTCAGTGAACATGACCTTCGCGAGACACGCTTACATCACTAATTGAACTAGCTTGAAATTATTACCCGTCCCGGTCATATTCAAAGATCATCTCTCGAATTGGTACATTCTACTCAGACAAGTCCTTTGCGAGACACGTTTACATCACTGGTAAACCAGCTTGAAGTTATTACCCGTCCAGGATATGTCTTTTCGATAACGGACATTTGATTTCGTCAATTCGAGGGTTATCATTGAGTCTTGAGATTCAAACCACAAAAACTTTTTGATCACATTTTAATCACGTCCTCTCCCCCTTATATATAATAAACACTTAATCTCCCCCTCAAAAATAGCATGAAGTGGTATTTTTGAAAACAGTTGATTAAAATGAAACTTTTTGTGGAGAGACGGACTGATTGTAGCATGAAAAACGGAACATTTTTTCTTTTTATACTCCCCCTTAAACAAATCATATTGTTAAACGTTTGTGTTTAAAAGATGTTAAGGGTCTCAGAGGGAGTTGATGTGAGCACAAAATTTATGTATAAAGACTTTGAAAAATCATTTTAAAACAATTTTGATTAAGTGCTCACGGGTTTTTGCTTTTTGCCATTAACATTGCGAGTCCTGATCGGAAATAATCAGAAGTCATTCAATGTAGCACGGGTTTCGTACTGAAATGCACGAAAGCCATCTGATTAGAAATTTGAGAAACGACATGTTTTTAGAAAAACATAAAAAATAACTCTCGCTCAAGCATCTGTACATGCCCGTATCATTGTTAAATGACATTTCTAGATACGTACAGAATATCGATTATACGAGAGACATGTCGTGAGAAGAATATTTTTGGTTTTTATGTTTTATATTTTTTATGTCTTTTTGAAATTTTCTATTTTTAAATTTTTTTTTTTTGAAAAGGTATATATTTACAAAAATATTTACATGCGAAGCTTGTTGATATAAATCAAGAAGATTCGAGAAGACGTTCTAACTCTTCGGGAGTTAGGCTTCGCATTCCAATTCGATGAACTAAGTTTTCAAACCGCTCTTTTGGTAGGGCTTTAGTAAATAGATCAGCGAGTTGGTATTCAGTCTTCACGAAAAATAATTCAACAGTACCCTCTTCGACGTGTTCCTTTATGAAGTGATAGCGGACTCTAATATGCTTGGTCTTCGAGTGTTGCACTGGATTGTACGAGATGGCTATGGCACTTTTTGAATCGCAATACAAAGGTATGCGGTTGAAAGAGAAACCATAATATGTGAGTTGTGTCCTCATCCATAGAACTTGGGCACAACACGCAGATAGAGACACATACTCGGCTTCTGCTGTTGATAAAGCAGTGCAGTCTTGTTTCCTTGATGACCAGCCTACTAGTTTTTCTCCAAAAAACTGTGCTCCGCCTGATGTACTCTTTGTTGTAACTTGGCAACCGGCATGGTCTGCATCTGAAAATGCTATTAGTGTAAACTCCGAATCCTTCGGATACCAAAGTCCCATGTTAATGGTTCTTCGTAAGTACCGAAAGATCCGTTTAACCTCTTGGAGGTGAAGTTCGGTAGGCCTTGCCTGAAACCGTGCAAGTAAGCAAACGAAAAAATGAATATCTGGTTGGCTAGCAGTTAAGTACATAAGAGACCCAATCATGCTCCGATATTTCTTCGGATCCATGGGTTTCCCATATAAGTCAGCGCCAATTTTGGGTGAAGTGACCATTGGAGTACCAACAGAGACACAATTTTCCATTCCATGTTTTTTCAAAATCTCAATTGTATATTTAGCTTGATTTAGAAAAATTCCACGTGGGGATTGATGAATTTGTAAACCCAGAAAGAATTTTAATTCACCCATCATGGACATTTCAAATTTGCTTTTCATGAGATTTTCAAAATGTTTTGAATGTTGTGGATTAGTGGACCCAAATATTATGACGTCCATGTAAATCTGAACAATCAAAATGTCATTTTTGTATTTTCTTGTAAACAAGGTTGGATCAATTGTTCCTTTGGTGAAATTATTATTGAGTAGGAAAGATGATAATTTGTCATACCACGCCCGTGGGGCTTGTTTCAAACAATAGATTGCTTTCTTTAGCTTGTAGACATATTCCGGATGATCTTTATCAACGAATCCGTCTGGCTGACTCACGTACACTTCTTCTTTCAGAGTTCCATTCAAGAAAGCCGTCTTGATGTCCATCTGATATACCGTGATGTTCTTGTGAGCCGCATAAGCTAAGAAAATCCTGACCGCCTCAAGCCTTGCAACCGGTACGAATGACTCTTCAAAATCTATCCCCTCTTCCTGTCTGTATCCCTTAGCCACTAGACGAGCTTTGTTGCGAATTACAGTCATCTCTTCATCCTTTTTGTTCTTCCATAACCACTTAAGATCAATGACGAGTTTGTCAATTGGTCTTGGAACTAAATCCCATGTGTCATGTAGTTGAAATTGGAGAAGTTCTTCCTGCATCGCTTCAATCCAGGCATTGTCTGCCATTGCTTCCCGAATGTTCTTAGGTTCTATGAGACTGACTGAGCAGACATAGATGCACAAGTCGCAATCGGTGTTTAGCTGTTTTCTCGTCTGAATTGGCCTTGAGGGTTCACCAATAACTTGTTCTATTGGATGGTCTTTTGTCCACTGTAACGTTGAAGGGTACCTTGGACTTGAACGTGTGTTAGATGGTTCATGTAACCCAGAAGATGATTCAGCCGAATCTGTTGCTAATGGGTTTTCAAAGACTTCATCTTCTAACACAACATTGTTCTGTTCTTCCTCATCAATTCTTGGTAACACAATCTCAAAGTATGGAGTTTGAGGAGTAGATATAGATGATGTTGAAGGAGATGGTGCGTCAGCTTTGAATGTTGTGGATGCATCTTGATTAGGTGGTAGTGGTGGTGGTTGAGGTTGAGCGGGTGCAGCGGATTGTTGTTCAGATGCATTCTTCGAAGGGCCATCAAAGTACTCATCATACATGAAATCGAAAAAGTTCTCCAGTTCTTGAGGTGTTGGTTTATCCGATGGAATTGATTGAGGTCCTTGAGGTATGAGTCCTGAACTGATATGTCCAGAAGTTTGACTTTGAGGTGCGGGTCCTAATCCGGTATGATTAGAAGCCATCGGGTTAAGCGCGGGTTCTAGAGCGAGTCTCTCAAAAGCCATTTGTGAAATTTCATCAAACTTCACATTCATCGTCTCCATAACTTTCTTCATTCTCCTGTTATACACCCTGAATGCCCTCGAGTTTTCCGAATAACCAATGAAGATTCCAATATCACCCTTAGCTTTCAACTTTCCCAGATCTTCTCTGTCATTTGTTGGATAACATAAAGCACCAAATACATGTAGGTAAGAGATATCGGGTTTCCGTTTGTTGATAAGTTCATATGGGGTTTTATTGAATCTTGGATGGATTAGGGATCGATTTTGAGTAAAACAAGCAGTAGAAACAGCATCAGCCCATAAGAATAACGGTGCACTGGAGTAAATCAGCATTGTGCGAGCAGCTTCCACAAGAGTTCTATTTCTTCTTTCAACTACCCCATTCTACTGTGGAGTTCTAACAGCTGATGTCTGGTGTGTAATACCAGTTTCTTCAAAGAATGTTCTTAACTCCTGATTCACGAATTTCGTGCCATTGTCAGTTCTTACAATCCTAACTGTAGCTTGAAGTAGAACTTGAATACGCTTCAGAAAGGTGATGATGGTTCCTGGTGCTTCGTCTTTTGATCTCAAAAACTTTACCCATGTATATCTTGAATAGTCATCGACAACCACAAGAATATACTTTTTCCCATTTATGCTTTGAACTCTCATTGGGCCACATAAGTCCATATGCAACAGATGCAACCTGTCAACCGAACTGGGTACGGGTTTAGGTTTATATGTTGCCTTTTTGCTTTTGCCTTGCTCACAGGATGGACATAAGTGTTCTTTGGTGTATTTGAACTTTGAAAGACCGGAGACGATGTTGTCTTTGGCAAGCTTGTTGATTGTGTCAAAGTTCAGATGGGACAAACGTCTGTGCCATAACCAGGATTTTGTTTCACCTGCCCTGGTCATGAGACAAATAGGTGATGAAGAGGCCATTTGGTTTATGTCGATAGCATAGAGATTGGTGCCACGATTCCCAATTAAGAGATCATCCCCAACCAAATTCCTAACATAACAGGTGTTTCTCCTAAATGCAACCCCTAAATTAGCATCACAAAACTGCCCGACAGAGAACAGATTGTATCCCAACCCTTCGACATAGTAAACCCGAGTGATTAAGTAGTTTCCAAACTGAAGATCTCCATAACCTAGAATATCTGCAACATGATCATTCCCAAACTGTACAGTCCCCATGAACTGCCACACAAAATTGATCAGTAGCTTCAAATTCCCGGTCATGTGCTTGGAGCAACCCGAGTCGACGATCCAAAGACAAATTTCAATGACCTGCGAAGAACAGATGATTTTGTATATGGAAACCGTTCAACATTTGGTTCCAGGGGGTTAGATGCAACAGGTAAATCACACTTAGATATGGTTTCCTTAGATGCAGTGGGAACTATTTCTAATGTGCCATTCTTAAGTGCAAGAATTCTACCCATAGGTTTCCATTCACAAAACTTAATGTGATCCTTAGGTAATAGGCTGCTAGTGGTTTTCCTAGCTTTTGCATAAGTATTCGAATATATCTAGACTTAGCCCTAGTTACTGAAGGATGTTTTTTCTGTTCAGGCATATCATTCTTTTTCACATAATCAGAAACATTATCATCACAAACATTCTTAGACAAAGTTTTCTTTTGCATTAAACAAACAGAATCATTACATGCATTAGAAACAGGAGTCTTAACATTAAACTAGATGATACATGTTTCTTCTTGGAAAGCGGTAAATTCCTATGGTGTTCTTCTACTTTCTTGCAAGCACTCTCAGAAATAGGCGAGACACTAGGTTTCTTGTTATTGCTCCTAGTCTGTCTTTTGCTCCTAGAGTTGCTTTCTACTCCTGTAGAAGGTAAGGCACACTCATTAGAATTTATGTTGTTGTCCTTTTATGTTGTTGTAGCATTCCTAGACTCGTTTGGATTATCCTTTTTACTTTTATCTACAGCCCTATATGTTTTAGATGTAGAGGCAGATGCAGTAGTGGGACTAATCCTATAAAGGCCAGGCGCTATTACATTCGATGTTTCGACAACCGCTTTCTCTTTTCCATTTTCAATAGGCAAGGGGGTTGATGGTGCTATACCCGTATTTTCCTCACCCTTCCCTCTTGGACTTTCAAGTTGAGACTTCAAAAGATCAATTTGTTCTTTCAACTGTTTGTAAGAACGCTCATACGACAGTTTGTCATACTTGCATTCTTCCTTTTTCTTATTAAGTTGTTTAAAATATGTGACATTTTGCTTTTCAATCTTAAAAAGTGCCTTTTCATATTTTGAAACAATTTCAGAAGTCTCAGCCCGAAGTCTTTCATCATCCTCAACAGAATATGTTTGGTAAATAATAGACATAATATCGGTCGATAGAGCTTCGAAGGAGTGAGAGTCATTTTGCTTTTCCAAAACTTTTATGTGTTCCAAGTATTCATTAGCTTCCTTCACTAAGGATTTGTGGTCCTTAACAAATTCTGCTGACTCTTTCAAAAGATTATTTTCTACATTTTGAACAACCGCATAGATTGCAGAAATATGTGGATTAATTTCCGTTTCAAAAATCTTTTTAATTTCATCCTGAACACCTGGAAACCATTCAAATGTTTGATTATTTGTTTTGGAAGCCACAATACTTTGAAGTGTTTCAATTCTCTGTTTAAGATCAACCAAATATAGTCTAGCTGCACTTGTATCATAAGTGTTTTTAGATGCCATCTGTTCGATGTTAGACAGGTGTTTTGAAGCAAATATTCGTTTTGTGACAACCATTGGTTGTTTAAAAAACAATGGTGACTCCTTTTGAACCAAATGAACGCCTGAATCTGTATTAAGTTTGTTATAATCAATTGGTTTAATTTCCAGATTCATTTGTCTCATTTTGACACGTCTCTTTTCAGTAAGCTCAATCGTTTCATCAGAATCATGAACCTTAGGAGGATCACGTGAATCATTTAAAGTATTACCATTATATAACACATTCTGTTCTTTCTGAGCTTTCTTGAGATTATAAGGGTTTTCATAACCAATAGCCACTTTCTTTATTGTATGTAAAATCGGGTTTGGATCGTTTATTAACAAATTAACTGTTTGTTCAGAATGACCCGTTTTTACAAGCAAATTTTCCAACTTTGCAATGGTTTCCTTTTTGTTATTGATCTCTTTAAGAAGATCCTTTTCACGTTTTGAAAACCTTTCATTCAACTCGTTCTTTTCTTTTTCAAGATTAGAATAAGTTGATTTTTTTTTTGAAAGCTGGTTGGTTAGTTCAGAAATTTCCTTGTTTAGAGATCTGATTTGCTTATTCAAATTAACATCTAGAGTGTCAAATTTGATTTGTAAACGTTTCTCTCTTAACTCATAATCTTTTAAGCTAACCTCAAGTTCTGACTGTGTTTTGTTATGAAAATCATAAGCTCTTGCATTTGCCTTATAACTCTCAAGCTCAGTGGTCAATTTTTCATTCGCGGCCTTAACATCGCGATTGATCTTTTTGACCTTTTCAATTTCAATACTACAATTTTGCAATAATGATTCAAACATAGCACGTGTTTTCTCATCATTCTCAACATGCTGGGACTCTAATTCTCCATTATAATCCATATCTGGAACTGCCATATTTGTATTACTACAGCTTGGCGTGTCCATATATGTGTCATAAGTGGATTCTTGAGTCGCAGGATGCTGTTCATCATGAGTTAACATATCAAATATTTCATTATTGTGACATGTAGCATATGGTTGTACCTCAGAAACCGCATTGGTGTCAAAAGCAGGAGGTGCTTCCGAATCTGTGTCGTACTTAGCCTCCTGTAGACTTGCCATAAAAATGCAGTTTGCATCGATGTCCTCTTGATCTTCTGAATTATCCATAATAGCCATGAAGTCGTTCTCTTCTGCACTCAACTGAAGCCCAGCCGTTTCCTTCTGTGCCAACATTAATGCTTTCTGCAAATACGCTGGATCTCTTTTATTCGACTTGTTGGGACAGTTCCTAGCCATGTGACCAATACCCTGACAGTTGAAGCATTTCATCGCATTACCCTGATTCATATTCCCATCTCCCTGAGCAACATTCCCAAACTGATTCCCATCATTCTGTACCCTTTGATTACCAACAGCTGTACCCATCTGATTCCCTGCATATTGACCCATCTGATTACCAACATACTGCCCTGCATTCTGATTACCCATCTGATATCTTGGAGCATATCCCTGCTGATTCCTATATCCCCCAACCATCTGTCCTTGTTGTCCCACGTTAAATCTCGGCTGCGCAATTTGCTTGTTGCGAGTGTTCGATGAGATTCGTTGATTGTTGTTGGTGGGTGTGGAGTAGCGTCCTTGAAATGCTTTTGTTAGGTAAGCAAAAGCTTGAGTCAAAGCATCAGTTGACTCATCCTGATCATGTTGATCTGGATGTTGCAGGTATTGTTGTTGTGGGATTACATGTTATTGTTGTTGTGGGTAGAACGGTGTTTGAGAGTTGTATTGTTGTTGCATGGATTGTTGGGATGAAGATGATGATGATGGTTGTGCATTGACTGTTGCAGGTGTAGATGATTGGACAATGAGTGCAAGAGGATCATGTTGTTTGGATTGCTTCTCTTTTCTGACGTCATTTGCCTCTTCTTGGTTTTGTTTGAGAAAGTCATAGAGTTGATCGTAGTTCACCTCATGAAGGTTCTTAGTTTGGTTGACAATAGTAACATATCGTCCCCATTCTTCTGGTAGGTTGTTGATGAACTTGATGTTTTGAACAATTTGAATTGGTGTCAATTTGTTTCTGATCAACTCATTCATAAGAGTACAAAACCGTGTATAGTAGGACTCAATTTGTTCAGCTGGTGTTGATGTGAACTTCTCCCATTCCGTCAGAAGTTTGTTTTCCATGTCTTGTTTACCAATTTTGGTGCCATAGCAAAGTCTTTTAACTCGATTCCACATTTCATGAGCAGTTCCACAGCTATCTACAGCACAAAATATTTCTTGTGGTAAACCAAGTTGGATTAAGTGCATTGCCAAGTCATCAGCTTCAATTTGCTTCCAACCGTCTGCCGTATAATCCGCTTCCTCTTGGATTTTGTATGTTGGTTCAACGGGAGGTGTTGCAGTTGGATTTCCAGCTGTTACTTCAATCCTACGAGGCTTGAATGGACCTTTCTCGATGGAGTTAATCAAGAGTCTACCTTGTCCATTAGGTTTGGTTCTCATGTATCTAAGCATACGACTCGTCCATGGAAGGTAACCACCTTTTTCTAACATTGGAGGACGGTTTTCTGAACCGGCGGCATGAATGTCTTGTTGTGTAGTCATCTTTGAAATTTTGTATGATAAAGTGGATTGAGGATCGTTGCAACAAAATAGGAGTTATTGTTGTTGAAGGTTAAACTTGGTTGATGTTGTGAGGCTTTGGTTTGTTGTGGATGATCGTTGAAGTTGTAAGTTATGTAAACTAAACAAATTAAATAACGTTACTAAATTTGATTAGAGTATAATTAAGACAAAGTCAAAAGTTTACAATTTCGACAAAAGATATGTAAATTACAATTTAGATAAACACGACAATTTCTATAGAAATTTCAATTTGACCAAAATTTATACAAATTATGGCAAAATATCAATTTAGATAGAAATATATCTAATTTATATAAATTTGTAATTTATATAAAAATCTAACAATCTTATACAAGAGGGTAGATATCCGTTTGTCGAAGTATTTTACACACTTATACAAGTGCTAAAATACCGAGTTCACTTTTGAGTTGACGAAATTACGTTCGAATCAAATCCTTAAAAGTTATTTAACTTTGAAGTCGTTTAAGCACAATTGCGAGGGCCAGAAGTGACAAATCCGAAAGATCCCTAAGTCTGCTGAAAAGACAAGGACTGAAGTTGCCAATTCGGAAAACTGCACCAATTGCGAGACAAAGTATGAATTGCGAGACCAGCACTAATTGCGAAAATCAGTTGGAATTGCGAGACCAGCAGCAATTGCGAAGACAGCTTGAATTGCGAAAGCAGTTGAAATGCGAGACCAGCACTAATTGCGAAAGCAGTAGGAATTCCGAAGAAATGTAGCAATTCCGAGACAAAGTTCCAATTTCGAAGAATTGTATCAATTGCGAGATACTGCTGGAATTGCGAAGCTCATCCCAATTCCGAAACTTTTCAGCTTTTCACTAACTTTTTGACTTTTTGTGTCACTTGCCCACTTGTTGCCTTATCTTGAAAGATATTCACTGACAACTTTTCACCAACTAGCCAACTTTCCTGACAACTTTCACCAACTTGGACCAATAATATCCAAGATATTCCAAAAACACATCAAATAATTCTTCCTTTATTTGATTCGATCTAAAAGCTTAGAACACTAATAAAAGTGCAGCTTTTTACCCAATATACGAATGAGAATCACAGAAACATAAGCCAAGTCATGAACATATTAACAAACACAACCTTACTCATGATTTTTTTTGCTATACGATTCCCAGAAAAACACCCACGATGTCACGTTTTTAAGAAGTAAAAAACGTGGCTGATGGTTTCTTGTAAGCACAAACCGAACACAAACTAGCCTTCTACCTTGTTGATTGGCTCTTGTATACCACTTGTAGACCACGAACCACTTCTATATCATACAAACACACACACGATGACACTCACAAACACATTAAGAACAATAAGAGTAGATGTGGATCTTATGGTTATATTTGCTAGTCGAATGATTATATTCAAGTGAAGAAGATAATACAATGACTAGGGATGGAACTTTCACACACACACACACACACTCTTTTACATAAGAATAATGAGGCATACCTAATACAGAGTGTGTGTGCGTGAATATATGTTACACAGCCAACCAAAGTGGGCTTTGGTGGGCTTTCACAATGGACCTATGAGTGGGCTTAGTGTTTGCACTATACTTATACTTGTGTTACAAATTATACTAATGCCATAAGCCCACTATTCTTAATACATATTATACATAACACTTAAGTACTAGATAACAAATGACCATCACTTCCTAAATAATATAAATTGATTGCTAACAGGAGCCTCGAGATCCATATGCAAAATGTACTGATTTCTAGGATTACACAGCTTGCAAAGTTCTCAACATTCTTTTACTATCACCTTTCATACCCGAAATGAGGTAAGCTAATCTAGGGGCTTTATCCTTAGGAAATGCACTAACTTTATCAACATCCATCTCACCAAAAAGAACCCTCAAAATCATCCGATTTCGCATCGAAATTCACCAGATCTTTATCATATGATGAAGATGAATAAACCCCAAAAACCGCAGCTGAAATTAAACTAATCCATACAACCAAAGCCAACTCAAAAGAAAAAGCACAACAACTACATATAGTCCGAAGCCGACTCAAAAGGAACACCAGGATTCAAGACCCATCTAAATCTATCAAAATCGATTCTCGGGCATCTATTGGAGATCCAAAGAAGAGAGAGAGAGAGAGATTGAATGCTTGGAAACACATTAACATCCCGAATCATTGGTTTTTCTTCCGCACGAGCATGGACGATGTTGTTTCGCCATCTCCAAACAGCCCATATTACAACCAAGCACACACCATGGAAAATCTTATTTCTCCATTTGTTGTTTCAGAACGTTTTTTTAACCTACAACCATGTCTTTAATCAATATAGATGGAGACAGCCATCGAATTTGCCACCCCGCAAAGCTATTTTCCCACACACTTACCACTTTCCAGCAATTAACAAGCACATGAGAGAGGTCCTCAATCTCGTCTTCACATATTGGACACAAGATCGAGGGCACATCCATGCCTCGATTATTGAGATTAGACAAAATGAGGCAGTCGATCACGAGTTATCCTCCACCCCAACACATTCACCTTCCTCGGCACCCAAGAATTCCACCTAAAGACGAGCTCACCATTGCTTGGATTTAAGATCAAAGGGTTGATAATTTTTGACAGCCTATTGACCGAAAAACAACCCAGAGTGTGTAAATTCCACTTTCAAAAGTTCGGTAACTCAGAATTGAGTTGAAGGTTCTGAAGAAGAGAATAGAGATCACTTAGTTCATCCATACATCTGCCACGAGGAGAACAACGCCAATCCCAGACACCATCTCAATAACCATTAATGCACTTCCATCTATCCGCAAGCTTGCAATCCTTATTATTTTCTAAAGCAAATAAGCGTGGGAAATCAATCATAAAACAGCGGCCCGAGCTATGCCTTGTATCTTTCCAAAAGAGTATATTTTCATCATTTCCAACGGATTTGGAAAAAAAAACTACTGAATGGAATTCCAACCTTTTCAATATCAAGAATGACTTTTAAAATGTCTCGCCAGGGGCCTTGATGTAAGCTGGTGAGGGATTAAAGATTAAAAATACCATCCGAGCCGTAAAAAGCTTTAACGATCTTGCACCATGGAACATCTTCTTCATTTAATAATCTCCAATGCCACTTTCCTATAAGTCTAATGTTTTTAGCCCGAATACTACCAATTCCAAGGCCACCTTGGTCTTTCTAAGAAAGGATATCATACCATTTTCACCAAAATATGCCTTTAGAATCTTCCTTAAATCCCCAAAAAAATCGCCTATGAATGATCTTGTTCAATGTTGCTTTCTCATTACTATAAAACTACAACTTTTAAAATGTGTAGCACAAAGTTCATATGTTTGTCAAACTTAAATTTTAAGTTTTGATATTGCAATATTCGATCGTGCAAGAATTAGTCCAAAATCCCATGCTGGCAACTAAAAACTCTCAAGTTTTGTTCCGATGGTTCCAATTTTGTAAAGATGGATCATACAAAAACACCCTGTGATAATTAGCTTCAGGCTTTAAGGGTCTAGATCATTACTTGTTATTAGTAAATTTTGTTAGTTTTGTGGATATAAAATTAATAGAGTATGACCGGATTCGAACACGAGACTTCGGGATTGCACACTTTACGTATAAGTTTCAATGTTTTAATAATTAATATAATCAGTTATGTTTAATAATTAAATTCACAATAAACGACTAAAGAGCATTAGGTAATTAATGGAATTGACTAACGGTCGGTAAATGTCAACGGGATACGAAGAAAATGAAACGAGACGAGAGAAGGTTCTAGAAATCCTCTATTGGGCTTGTTTATGGCCAAACAATGGAATCCCACATCGGAAACCATTGTAAACTTGATCTCAACCATAAGGGTATAAATACATCCCTATGTATTCATCCCTTGGTACACTTGATTTCAATAGAAGGCCAAATTTCTTCCTTTCTCCTCTCTTGTTCATAGGTCGACAAGTGAAGCCCCTAGAAAGGGATTTGTGAGTAACCTTGAGCATTACAAAGTGTTTGGTTAATCTATTGTGATCAAGAACCTAGCTTTTCTCATTGAAACGCTTGTAATACGTGTGTACAAGAACGAAGGACAAACATACTTTTGTTTGTGATCTTTTCCCTATTCGACTAAGGAGTAGTCGATTTTACTAAACCCTAATTTAGGGTTTAATTGGTTCTTGTTTGATCGATTTCTTGTTTCGCTAGAAATCATTAAGGTACGCATATTATTTTAATTCGGTTAATTATATTACAAGTATTTGATCTTTACTTCCGCTGCATGCTTTGATGATGTTTACATGTTTATATATAATTGTTATGATATAAAAATTCCAACAGTGGCATCATGAGCCGTTAATACTGTGTAATTAATTACCGAAACACATAAAATTGAATTGTTAATTGATTATTGCATACTTTGAGGTTTCTAAGTTTTTTTTTTAAACCTTTATTATTATTATTATTATTTTAAACCTTTATTATTATTTTTTTTAAACCTTTATTATTATTATTATTATCTTCCCAATAACTTTCAATTACTAAAAATTAATTAATTATGTAATTAGGGAAGACCTAAAATTGGGGAAGACCCCATATGAATCGTTATATTAAATCAATTATGTGTGTTATTGTATATATTTATCGTAGGACTTACGCAACCAATTATTGGTGTATGTGGTCCATTGGTACCTAGCTCGAAAACCAATGGGAGTCTTAGGATCAATATATACATGTTAATTGATTTGTTTAGCATGTACATTATTTAAGTCGTTTATTTCATTAATTGCGTATTTGTTTATATATGTTTGTGACATGATTGTAAGCAAAAGAGTAATTTTTGGAATAGAAAATAAATTGGACTTAATAATGGTGAAATATGATTTTAATCTTTAAAATCTTAAACTTTTAATTGATTGATGCAACTGTAACAAAATGGTCGAACATCGGGCCTAATTTTGACAAACTATAAGGTGGGTTTAAGGTTGGTTTCGCATTAAATTGTGGCCTCAAAGAGACTCCATTATGTCTCTCCGCCCGCTTGTGCGTCAAATTACACTTACCAAGTACAACTATTATATGTGCGAAGCATCTTAAGGCAAAGTTGTAAGTTTCTCAACGCCTCAATTAAAACTTTGTTGATTTAAGCTTAATAAAGAAACTAATGAGTAAAAGTTTTTATTTGAAACATATGATACAAGATGAATGCATGACATCTTTGTACATATTTTTGATTACACACATCAAAATAAATACCCTAAAATTTAAGTCCATGCTATCTAATTATAAGAGACACTTGGAGTTAATATCTAGCGTAAGTGAGACCTTGACATAGATATTAATGACAATGTAAATTACATACTTTCATTACTAGCAGATCAACTGATGTAATGAAACTATGTTAATTTGCAAGTTTCTAAATTAGATGACTTAATTAAATTGTAAGTGAGACCTTGACACTTAAAGCATGAGATGTGGATAAAACATGCTTACATTGCAACTGAAGTTGGCAAAATATGTAAATCCCATCATTTCTAGGAATTGCAATTTGTATATTGGCAATTGAGTTTCGACTCGTACCTTATTGAATACTTTCATTACTAGCAGATCAACTGATGTGATGAAACTATGTCAATTTGGATCCTAGTTTTCAGTGAAAATTAAATGGTTAAATGTTATTTACCATGGGTATTTAATTTTCTTGAAAAATTGTATTATCGAAAATACTAAAATTAAATTTTGTAAATTCTTTTAATGTATAAATGCAACGTTAAAACCGTAAACGTGGGGCATTCTTTTAGTGGAAAATTGATCTACACCCGTAGGGGTTTTTGGCTAGAGTCAACTTTACTAAAAGAATAAACCTAGTCTACTTTCTTTGAGAAGAGTGAGACTTAATCATATTCCTTTTCATGAATGAGAAAGGTATGATAGGAAAATTAGAATTGTCTGAATTCTAAGAAATAACTCATAGAAAATTTTTAATAGTTAAGAAAATTGCACGTTTTATGAGTTATTAAAATTAGAAGCTAGACTAGTTACCGCAAAATTGGTAAAAGGCAAACTAGCATACTTTGTCTAGTTGTTGTGCTTTGACCGTTTAAAGGTGCTACATACCATTATGGGGATGGTAGACCTATTGAGGAAGAAATTGCATGCCCAATTATTTCCATGTACATTTCCTTACTAGACAAGGTGGTCCAGTGGGAGCATTGTGTTGTATGGGATTCCTCAAAGGTGTAGGAAAGTAAACAGCACACTATTTACTTTTACTGGTTATGAAACACTTATAATGTTGTCAAATCCAGTGGGAGCATTGTGTTGTAATTACTGAATTATATATATTAATGTAATGATCTGTAATTCAGTGGGAGCTACAAGCTTTGATATCTTGGTAGTAACCCAGATTATCTCTAGAATCTCTTGAGATAATTACTTTCCAATTATAGACACTTGTGGTTTTAAGGATAGTCATGTACATTTCCTTACTAGACAAGGTGGTCCTATATCTACTGATATCTATGTTGGAGTTCTATATTAACATCATAACAATTTATATGTAAACATAAACATGAACATAAACATCAAAGCATGCAGCGGAATATAGGATCTAATACTTGTAATTAATTAACCAAAATAAAAGAATATGTGTACCTTTGATTTCTAGCTAAACAAGAAATTGATATCACAAGAACTAGTTAAACCCTAAATAAGGGTTTATAGAACTCGACTAAAAGTAATTCGAATGGGCAAGATAACACAAGCAAAGTATGCTTGATCTTCGTTATTGTACACACGTATTAGTAGCGTTTCAATGAGAAAAGCTAGGTTCTTGATCACAAACAAACCAAACACTTATGTTGTGAATGTTTGATCGAAATCCCAAAGGGTTTGGGAGAGTTCGATCGGCCAAACACAAGGGAGAAGAGAAGAGAGAAATTTGGGTTGCAAGGGAATCAAGATTAGGTGAATAATAAATACAAGAGGCCTTGTATTTATAGTAAACTAATCTTGTTCTCTAAGTTAGGGTAGGATTGCCCTAATCCATTTGGGTCGGCAGAACATACCAAGCCCAAGGGGTTTCTAGAACCTTCTTGGCTTGTATTTTCATCTCTAGTCCCTTAACTTAATATTCAACGACCGTTAACCAAACCTCGTTAAATATTAACACCCGTTAAGTGTTTATTTGTGAAACTAATAATTAAATCATAACTTATTATATTAATTATTAAAACATTGAAACTCATACGTAATGTGTGCAATCCCGAAGTCTCGTGTTCGAAACTGGTCATACGTATATTAATTTATATCCATAAACTTAACAGCTCCCACTTGGATATGCATTAATATAGTAATGACATTGGTTAGTCTAGCATAACACTCCAATGCCCCCAGATCGACCCTGAGTATGGTTTCCTGGAAAAAACCTTTGATGATTCATCATCATACTTATCCTTTTGTTTCTAATACCACGTTAATATGGATATGGATCTAAGTCATTTCATAATTAACTATTTTGTTTCTCATTATTTATAATTGATCAAGATTACCAATTCATCTGAACGTATTCCAGATAGACTTTGGGTATGACCATACACACATCTTGTCAACCCTATGAGGGGCCCAGCAGTATTATACTTCAAAACAAATTTGAAAGAACAAATTCTTTCTTGACTACAAGCATAACCCTTGAACTTTGCATCACCTCCGAAAATAGCCCTTATAACTACCAGTTACGGATAGCGTTAGACTATCTTACAGAAAATGAGCTACATCCGCGGCTGTTATCTGGTATCTCAAGTCTGAGGATAAATATTCATGATTTACTTTAATGACAAAGATCCATAAAGTACAATTATGTGGTTGGGATCTGTCCTATATTCAATTTATCCATTATTGAATATCATGTGAATTTGGCATGTACAACGCATCAATATACTTAAGTATATTCTACCAAAACTCAGATTTGTTTTAATTCAATAATACTCCCATATTATTGATCGACAACGGACTATTTACAATAACATAAGTTATTCATGGATTAAACATGCAGATATAGGATACAATTTATTATTAATGAAAACAAACGTACCAAGTACTTTAATTCATTGTAAATAATAATTGTTTAACATCCCTTATCCAAATACTAAATAGATCAATGCATGATAATTCCCATTAATGAATTATGTCTCAAGTCATGTCAAACATACTTGTTGACAAGGCATAAATCAACTAATTTAATCTATCAGAATTTTGAGAATACTTATTTCAAGAATTCAATTAATGAAATTCTTGTATGTGTGCATTCAACTATCTTGATATTGCCCCATAATATTTCATAAAATGTGTGACATCCTCAACCACCAATTTATTACAATTAAAGTATCAAACCTTTTATAGTTTAAAGTATTCTAATTCTTTAATGTATAATGCAACTATGCTCGTATTGAGCATAACTAGTACACATGGCCTTTAACTAGGATAAAATCCTACCATGACTAGTATTGAGTGTCATCTCAATCTTATTAGCATCATTGTATGCAAACAACAATATGCTCTTTAAAATTCCGTAAAGTTTTAATATCCATCGTGTAATGTTTGATACCTAAAAAATCTTTCAAGATTTGTCAACTATATCAATTACGCAACAATTTGCCATATGGTTCATACTTAGAATCTAGGAGCAACTCCAGGATGAGGATGTTAATTCTATATCCAACCATGTCCATTACACTTAGTTATCTAATAACTTTCAATTCGATATTAATGTTGTCAAATCATCTTTCATCCAGCATGATACAACAAATAACATGATGTACATGAAAAATCCTTGCGTCAAAATTAGATTTTTATTCATGTCATATCTTTTCAAAGATATGAATCTATCTAGACATTCTAATAGTATATCATGTTTTATTAGAATCGGTTATTTTACCGCTTATGTTTATAACAATAAACATATATTTCAAGTCTGTATGTTTATTTCCTAAATTTCCAAGTGAAGTTTAATTCCAAACTAAGACTTAACATTTAATGTTAATGGAATGTTACTTCCTATATGTTATACAACATATATGAAATAAGGAAATAAATTTAACACTCCCACTAGCTTTCAGGAATATTAAGAAATATCTTATTTTAATTATAAATCAACACTAGGATTTAATAACTAAATATAAGTATATCTCCTAGATGCATACATTAATCCATTCATAAATGATTGCACTTTGTATACTTCCAAAGATTATTTGAATTCAAATACTCCTTTCAATTACTTATCGTCCTCGCACAAGTAATTACTCAAGAAAGAGTTTTGATATTCCATTGTTAATTTCATATAAATGAAACTAAGAATGACAATCATAATCTTTATACATTTATTGTGCCTAGAAAGAATTTCAATCACAGTTAATTGCTTAAGTGTTATTGATAATCTTTTCACACATTAAATATGTATACAGAATTTGTCCATATGATTTCTACTCAAAAATTTTAAATCTCTAGGATTTTCATTTCTTTTGTAGAAACTCATCTTCATTCTATAGTGTAACTATAGATTTCAAGATTAACTACGTTTCCAAAACTAATTATCTTTCTGGACTGCATCTATACATTCATAGTATGAGTAATTGGCCAAATTCAATATTTGCAATTTATCTTAATGATCAACAGGTTCACCATAATCCTGTAACTCATAATCCTCAACATATTATCCAAATATTTGAGATATCCTTGCTGATCTATGAATGAGAATTCCATCATCTTGAGATTTAACATTAACATGTTTAATCCTCATCATGACTTTGCTAGTGTATTTTAGAAGATCATGTATCTTGTAATTTTATCTTTTCAAGATAAAAACTCCCACTTGCATTTTGCAATTTATAAACTAAATATAAATACTTAGCAAGTAGAGCAACACAATATTGTTCTCTTTTGGGACATTACAAATACATGTTGACAGTTCCTTACATTAAGTTTGTTAATAACCTACTCATAAGCAGTTTTGTAACACCCCGACCCGACAAGGGCAAAGATGTCACAATAATATGGTTTCACATTAGAACATTCAATAACAAACAGCGGAAGTCTTAACATCAATAATTAAAGGAAATAAGTCAACGAGACTTATGTCAAGTACATCAAGACAATGAAACGAAAATAAATGAAGTACTTAATAATCCAAGTGCCATCAATGGCATACACAAGTCTAAAATCCAAATGGTAAACTAAGATGACTAAGGTCAATGCTTCACTCAAGTTGCTCTCATCCCAAAGCAAAACCCAGCTCCTAGCTTAAATACCTGCCGCAGGAAAAAGAAATGCGGCTGAGCTACGAAAGCTCAGTGAACAGATATAACGATAACAAAGCAGTAATAAGAAATGGTAAAATGTACATGAAGTAAAGGTCATCAAGAGTAAAGGCATAAGAGTAAGGTAAGAGTAAATGAAAAGTAAAGATAAAAGGTAAAGGAAAACAGTAATCCACCACGAGCCCAAATCAAATCAAGTCAAGCAAGGTGTACGGAGGGGAGACCTCGGTACCAAGTACAATATGAGGGGATACCTCCAAGGGGTGGAGTCGCGGGCTTCCAAGATGTGAAAGACGTGTATCGCACACACCCATCAGTCACCAAGTAATACAAGTAATATAAACAAGTCAAGTCAAGTCAAGTCAAATCTAGGATGCATCCATACGCCCCAGTAGGCCACAATGTCTTCCTCTACGTAACAAGTCAAATCAAGTCAAGGAAGGGACGGGATAGGACATCACTCTCCTACCCTAGAGTCATGCCATCGGTGCATCAATGACATGGACATGAAACCCTCATGCCTAGTTATGGCTCGTAGTCTCAAACTGCGGGTCAAGGGTCAAGTGTCAAGTATCAAGTATCAAGTGTCAAGTGTACAAGTTCAAGTTTTATCAAGTGGTTCAAGTCAAGTTATATATCAAGGGGTTCAATTCAAGTTTTATTTCAAGTAGGTCATATCAAGATTTAAGTCAAGGTTTATGGCAAGGTTGATATCAAGGTCCAAAACAAGAGATCAAGGCAAGGGTTCAAAGCAAAGGTTCAAATCAAGTGGATCATAACAAAGGTTCACAATACAAGGGGAACATAGCAATGGCTTGGGGAATCCTAATGAATCAAGATAAGAAATCAAGAGAACGAAGGCACCTTTACTGAGAAAGGGCAGAATATCTGTACCTTATTAGCAAGCAAGCAAAACACAAGAATAGAAAGCTGACAAGGATCAAGTTACTCCTTCCTCGAACCTAAAGGAGTAGAAGACAGAATTACAAATGGTTTTTAGTTATCTTTCCATTTTAAGTAAGTTTCCATTTTTAGAAAGTTTCCTCATTTAGTAAGTTTCCATAATTAACAGGTTTCCATAATTAGAAAGATTTAAATATTATAAATTTATGTTAAGTTATAAAATAAGTATTAATATGGAAACAGGGTTCATTTTAGCAAGTTATAATAGTTTAGGGTTAATTATGACAACTATCCATATGTTAGGGTTTTAAATGTAAATATGTCAAAGATAAAGGTCTAAAGTGAAATATTACAAGTTATTCTTTTTAATCCAATAGTTTCCCAAAATTAAAATTCTAATCCTTCGATGTTAACAATTTTACAAGTTAAACCCTCTAAATAAATTAATTTACAATTTAAACCTTATAGTTAATTAAATTACAATTTAATCCTTACAATATGCATATTTACACATTAAGCCTTTAATTATCAAAAATTACACATTAAACCCCTTACATAGTTATTTATACGAATTACCCTCTATTTTACACAATTTACAAACAAGCCCCTCTAATTATTCAATTATTCAATTCGATTTAATTAATTAAGTAAATTACCAATTAAACCTTTTAGTTCCAAAATTTACACATAAGACCCCCATGTTATAATTTTTACGAATTTCCCCTGGTCCAGAATACCTTACAAAAATAACCCCCATGTTTGAATAATTACAAAACACACCCTTATAGTTTTTATTTTCAAATCGGTAAACACAAAAATCCTATAAAACCTTAACCCTAATTTCCCAATCACTTTCAATCATTAATGTAACCTTAAAAACATTAATTACACTCAATCATGACACCCAAAATCTAAACCCTAATCCATTCGACCCATTCTTTATTTTTAAAACCTTTTTCTTTTAAAACCCGGTTTGAACAAAAACTAAACAAGCATGATCTAGGCTTCGAATAATTCAAGGAGTATTTTTCTGATGTTATTAGACTTATATGTGATCGAGTAAAATTATGTACAAAGCCCAGAAAAATCTACATAGTCGACTTAGGTTTTATTTACGTTTTTAGGGTTTATTTGTTCGAATAACTTCAAACAATTGAACAAGCATGCATGGATCGGTTATACTATTTTATATAGGTTATATATGATGTAAACAAGTGCATAAAAATACCAGATAGTGTTTTGATTAATCGAATGAGCTGTGGAAAGTTTTGTACCTCTCGGTAGCAAGAAAACGAGCAAGCATGAAAAGACCAAGCGAACCAAGCTTCTTAAAAATGACCTCCTATTTTTCTAACCTTCTTTGAACTAAATAGAACCCAGGAAAATTATTGTTCCAGCTCCAGAAATTTTCAGGATCGAATGGGAGTTTTGTGTGTTGTTTAATCGGTTTTTAGGGATAATAAAAGGGATATATATATAAGTCGTGTATATAGAGGTGGGGGAGGGATAAACTTCCGGTCCAAGTATTGTGATAAGGCCAAAAATTTGTTTTCCTAATGATCTTCTATTATTTATAGTATTTATCCTTCATTTAATTGATTTAGTAATTTAATTAAGAAAATATAATGTAAGGTATAAAATATATTCGGTTTATATGTTACTACCTCCGTCCCAAAATAAATGTCCAGTTTGACTTTTCAGAGTCAAACTGGTTCAACTTTGACCTTATCTATTTTTGCGGGTGTTATATAATATTTGGTGCAATATATATGAATGGATTTAGTTTTAAGTGTATTTTTCATTGGTATAATTTTTCATCAAGTATTATGTAACAAAAAAAAATATTTAAGGTCAAAGGTGAACCAGTTTGACTCTGAAAAGTCAAACTGGACATTTATTTTGGGATGGAGGGAGTATTAAATAATGTAACAAATATTTTTATAACATGTAAAATATTATAATGTTCAAGTAAAAATTATTTTACTTCATATGGTACTAATTTCCAAGAGTTTGGGATTAATTTGGTGTTTTATTTAATTAATAAGTGAAATTTTAGGTTACAAGGGCAATTTGGTAATTTTGCATGTTTTAAAATTTTAGGTATTACAAGTTTAACAAATTCCGAACTTCAATTTTAAGACTTAATGTGATTCATCACATTCCATGATAAATGGTGTCTTATTAATCTTCTAGGTTGGAGTTTAATTGAGTATATACTACTCAATTTTCTAACCTTGAAAACTTTTGGAAGAATAGAAGATATAGTTATCTCTAATCAAACAATATAACAAGAGTTTGATTTTTTTAACTGAACTTACCATACACATTATGTATTTCATTAGGATTAATATTGCAAGTCAATCCTACAATATGTGAAATAAATATATTTTGTTTTGGCTTACCTATTTGCCAACTAAGTCAAGTTAATGGTGAAATAGATTTTCCAAGCCAATTGCATGCTTTTTAACATAAGTGTTTTTTGACCAAGTCACTTCATGTCCATGTCATAATAAGAAGACATAAACTGTTATAATCCCAATATACGTTATAAATCATTAATCAACTCAATGACTTCTTGTATATATGTCTTAATAAAAAACATAACAAGTTAACGTCTTACTTTATTTATAAATCTTATAGCAATAAAAGACTTCATATTTATATCTTTACAATAAAATATAAACATGTATAACTAAAGTAATCATGAACACCACAATTTGGTTTCAATAGTAATTTCAAGTTAATTTACCACTTCATTTATTTATGACATTCCAATAATACATAAATGTTCAAATTTGAAGTAGTATTAGATTACTTCATTTATTTATGTCATTGCAATAATACATAAATATTTAGTTTGAAGTAGTTTTATTATCATATTGACACTTGTTCTAATAATTATCTAATTTAGAAACTTGCAAATTAACATAGTTTCATTACATCAGTAGATCTGATAGTAATAAAAGTATGTAATTTACCTTGTCATTAATGTCTATGTCAAGGTCTCACTTACGCTAGATATTAACTCCAAGTGTTCTATTAATCATAACTCCAAGTGTTCTATTAATCATATGTGAATAAATCACATTAGAACATTACTCTCTTACCTTGCAGTCAAAAGAATCCCTTAAATCATATTCCTTTGTGTTGTTGCTTGCACACAATAAAGATTTCTCCTACTTGTGCATGGAACAACATCATATATCAGATAAACAACACGTCAATCGTTTGTTTATGTGATCAATATGATTGTGTCATAGATATTAGTAGATATAGGACCACCTTGTTTAGTAAAGAAACGCACACGACTATCCTTAAAACCACAAGTGTCTATAATTGGAAAGTAATTGTCTCAAGATATTCTAGAGATAATATGGGTTACTACCAAGATATCAAAGCTTGTAGCTCCCACTGAATTACAGATCATTACATTAATATATATAATTCAGTAATTACAACACTATGCTCCCACTGGATTTGACAACATTATAAGTGTTTCAAAACCAGTAAAAGAAAATAGTGTGCTATTTACTTTCCTACACCTTTGAGGAATCCCATACTTAACAATTACTTAGGTACTCAAAGAATGTATTCTACTTAGTAAATGATGGAGTATCCATCAATGCAATTAACTTGAGAAAATTGGGCATGCAATTTCTTCCTCAATAGGTCTACCATCCCCACAATGGTATGTAGCACCTTTAACCGGTCAAAGCGCAACAACTAGACAAAGTATGCTAGTTTGCCTTTTACCCATGTTGCGGTAATTAGTCTAGCTTCTAATTTTAATAACTCATAAACGTGCAATTTCTTAACTATTAAAATTTGCTATGATTTATTTCTTAGAATTTAGACAATTCTAATTTTCCTATTATACCTTTCTCATTCATGAAAAGGAATAGGGTTAAGTCTCACTCTTTTCAAAGAAAGTAGACTAGGTTTATTCTTTTAGTAAAGTTGACTCTAGCCAAAACCCCTACGGGTGTAGATCAATTTACCACTAAAAGAATGCCCCACGTTTACGGTTTTAACGTTGCATTTATACACTAAAAGAATTTTCAAAATTTAATTTTAGTATTTTCGATAATACAATTTTTCAAGAAAATTAAACACCCATGGTAAATAACATTTAACCATTTGATTTTTACTGAAAACTAAGATCCAAATTGACATAGTTTCATCACATCAGCTGAGGCTGCTAGCAATGAAAGTACTCAATAAGGTACGAGTCGAACTCAATTGCCAATCTCAAATTGCAATTCCTAGAATTATGGGATTTACATATTTTGCCAACCTCAGTTGCAAATGTAAGCATGTTTTATCCTCATCTTTATGCCTTGAGTGACTAGTCCATCTTACTATCAACTCAATTAAGTTAACCAACTTAAGAAACTTGCAAATTAACAAAGTTTCATTACATCAGCTGAGGCTGCTAGTAATGAAAGTATGTAATTTACCCTTTGATTTACCATCCATGCTCGTCCATCTTACGACAAATGGAATTAGTAATCAGGTGTTTCCGTTTCATTGGATGGCATATAACTTAAATCAAGGGTATTTATTTTGATGTGTGTAATCAAAATATGTACAAAGATGTCATGCATTCATCTTGTATCATATGTTTCAAAAAACTTTTACTCATTGTTTCTTTACTAAGCTTAAATCAACAAAGTTTTAATTGATGGCGTTGAGAAACTTACAAGTTTGCCTTAAGATGCTTCGTACATATTATGGTTGTACTTGGTAAGTCTAATTTGACGCACAAGCGGGCGGAGAGACAGAATGGAGTCTCTTTAAGGCCACAATTTAATGCAAAACCAACCTTAAACCAACCTTATAGTTTGTCAATATTAGGTCCGCCTTTCGACCATTTTTGTACAGTTGCATCAATCAATTAAAAGTTTAAGATTTTTAAAGCTTAAAAAAAATTTATGTTGTAAATTATAAAATTGCTCATCTCGCCTGGGATCCCGCACCATTTCTGATGTTATTGGTGACTTGGGTCACCAACTGAGGAAGAGCAGTAGCCATCGCATCGGCTATCATGGCCTCGAAATTAGGGCTATCCTGTCCATCAGGGTACTGGGTAAAACGCGTATTCACCATCTGAACGATCACGAAAATGATTAGCAAACTCAAATAAAATATGACAGAGCAGATCAAGAAGATATGACAGAGCAAAACAGGAAAAGAGTGCACGAAAGGAAACCTAATTTATACCCAATCCTCACAGGTCACGAGCCAAGGCTCTAAGGGTTTCGGATAACCTGTTCTCTGATACCATAAATTGTAACACCCCAACCCGACAAGGGTAAAGATATCACAACAATGGTTTCACATCAGATAACAAGCATTCAATCCAAAACATCATAAGTCTATAACATTACTGATAAAAGGGAAAACTTGACTTATGCCATAAGTGAAAACAGAAATAAACTGAAGTACATAAATCCAAAATGCCCAAAAAATGGCATAACAGAATCAAAATCCAAATGGTAAGACTAGAATGTCTAAAGTCTAAGCTTCACATAAGTTGCTCTCATCCCAAAGCTAAACCCAGCTCCTAGCTTAAATACCTGCCGCAGGAAAAGAAATGCGGCTGAGCTTAAAAATCCCAGTGAACAGATATATATGTAAACGAAAGCAAACGAAACGAACATGATATAATATAATGCATTGGGACAACATAAGGTATAGTCGAAGGAATACAAAGTAAGAAAAGGAAAAGAAAGGTCAGTAATCCACCACGAGCACGAACACGAACCAAATATAGTAACCCTGTATCAATCCAGAGGGGATACCTCTTAAGTAACCAGATAATATGAGGGGTGTCCTCATGTATCAAATTGGAGTGATCAGCTCCCGAACTTTGTGAAAGACGTGGATTGCACCCAGCATCAGTCACCGAACAATATATAATATCAATCATATTAAGTCCACGAACACGGACACGAACCTAGGATTGCAACCCATACGCCCCCCGAACAATAATAAAGGCCATAATAAATATAATGTGCATGCAACGAACAATATGGGGACGGTGTGAGAAATCACTCACCCACACGTGAGTCATGTCAGCGGTGCATCACAGACACGGCCATGTTACCTTCATGGCTAGGAAACGAACTTGGCTCGGGTATCAAACTGAAGGGTCAAAGGTCAAAGATCCAAATCATAGCAAAGGTTCAAATGGTCTAAGTCATAATCAAAGTCCAAATATCAAAGGTTCATGACAAAAGGGTTCATATCAAAGGTTCAAAGTAAACAGGGTCATAACGAACATCAAAGTCAAATGAATCGAACAACGAACCAAAGTGTAGGGAACATAGCAATGGCATAGGAAACCCTAATATGAATCAAATCAAAAGAGAATGAAGGCACCTTACTAAAATGGCAGAATATCTGTACCTTATTACGAAATGCAAAGACGAACAAGAAAAATAGAAAGCAGTGACAGGCTCAAGACCTCTCCTTCTTCACACCTAAAGGAGTAGAAGAATATTACAAAAGGTTCTAATTATTTATTTTAGCTTGCCTTTCCATTTTAAGTAACTTTCTATTTTTAGCAGGTTTCCATATTTAGCAAGTTTCCATTTTTAGAAAGTTTCCTTATTTAGTAAGTTTTAAGCATTATAAAATAGGTTAAGTCATAATTAAGCATATTTATGGAGTTAGGGTATATTTTAGCAAGTTACAATATTTTAGGGTTAAATATGACAACTTTACATAATTTAGGGTTTTAAATGTAATTAAACCAAAGTTAAGGGTCTAAAATGTAATTATCACAAATTATACATTCAATCCATATTTTAAGTATAGGTACGAATTAAGTACCTCAAATATAGCTATTTTACATTTTATACCCTCTAGTTTATAAGTTTCCAAATTAAACCCCATAGTTTCCTTAAATCTCATTTTAACCCTTTATATATCCCTATTAATACAACAAGCCCTCAATATTACCAAATTACAGAATATACCCCATATATTAATAGTTGTATGAATTAACCCTCATCTTTACACAATTTACAAAACTAGTCCTTTTAATTAATAAAAGTACAATTCGACATATACATTAACCATATTTACACATTTAACCCTCAAGTGTCCAATTTTACATATTACACCCTCATTATCCTTATTTATATGAAGCACCCTCAAGTTTCCAGAATTTACAATTTAGTCCCTCTAATTTATTTAATTACAATTCGAATTACACAATTAATACAATTTACAATTTAAATCCCTAAGTTGCATAATTTACAAAAAGGACCTCCATTTTATATTTTATTCGAACAGCCCCATGTTTAAGGTATATTATAAAAATAGCCCACGACTTTCAATAATTACAAAACATCCCCTTAACTAGTAAAAATCCAATCGGTACAGTTTTCTTTTTACAAAACCCTAACCCTAGCTTCACCAATCATGACCCAATCATTGCAACATCATTAATGAGTATTAATTAGTCCAGATTTTATACCAAAAACCCTAACCCTAATCGTGACCTAGGGTTTTTATTTTATTTCATGTTTTTCATAAAACTCGATTACACAAACAGAATCGACACAGGTTATTAGGGCCTCCACAATTCGAACTACCATTTTTCCTGAGTTACATAAGTCGTATAGTGTCCAAATAATTTAAGCCTTGCACCCAGAAAATTCGTATAAAGTGTATTCGATTATATATTTGTTTTAAGCCCTAAAAATTATAGAGATAGATCTAGGACTTTACAAATCGTACCAACATTTTTCCCAGGTCTTATGCTTCAAATAATGTTCAAATAAAATAAACACATCACCCAGAAAATCGTATTACATGTTTTAGGTATTATACATGTTTTATGCCTTTAATTTCCAAACGATCAAATAAATGTGCATGGTTCGGTTAGACCAATTTTTATAGACCAAGTATGATGTAAACAAGGTGGGAAAAATACCAGATGAAGGCTAGAACGAGTAGAAGAGGCGTAACCAATAAATACCTATCAAACCCTTGTCGATACCAAATAAATCACCACGAACGAATGAGCAACCCTACGACCTCCACACTATTTTTCCAAGCTTCCTGATGATAAGAACAATACCAGAAAAATGCCCAAGGATTTTTAGAGAGCTGTATGAATTTTTGAGAGAGTTGTGTGTTGTTTTAGGGTTTTCGGCAAAAGGAAAATGGGAAGGAATTATAATGCCGTGTGATATGGGGAGGGCTTCAAGTTTTTCGGTCCAAGATAAGTATCAAAAGGATCACACAATTATTTGGAATATTTTCCTTAATTTATTTGATATTATCTTGTTTTATTTGTTATTAAAATGATTTACAAAATATTAAATAATCATTTTTTATATAATCGGCATATACAAGGTATTTTGTGTGTGTTTATATTTTTTGTACACTCCAAATTATTAAAATGTAGAAGTATAAATTACTTGGCTTCATATCTCGTTCATTTCCAAAGGTTCGGGACAAAATTTGGTGCTTTATAATCTCTTTAATCAAATTTTAAAGTTGTAGGGGCATTTTGGTCTTTTTATATGTTTTAGATTTTTGGGTTTTACAACTTCTTCCCCTCTAAGAAAAAAATTTCGGCCTCGAAATTTGCAAAGAAGTAGAATGGAAACAAAACGGAAAGCAAAGCAAAGACATACCAGATCAAAACACGAAATGAGGATAACTAGCTCGTATCGATTCCTCGATTTCCCAGGTAGCCTCGCGCTCCGGGTGATTCTTCCAAAGAACCTTTACGAACTGAATGACTTTATTTCTCGTGACCCGATCTTGTCGATCCAAAATAGCTTCCGGCTCCTCCGGAAGAGACATATCAGGCTGAATCTGATCAAAGGGATAGGATACCACATGCAAAGGATGATAATTGTATCCCCTCAGAAGAGATACATGGAAGACATTTTGAAGATGCGATAACTGAGGCGAAAGAGCCAAACGGTTAGAAACCTCGCCAATACGATCAAGAATCTCAAAAGGTCCGATGAATCGAGGACTAAGCTTGCCCTTGATCCCAAAACGTTTAACCCCACGAAACGGCGAAACTTTAAGGAACACACGGTCACCAACACGAAACTCCAAGTCGCGACGATGCTTATCAGCATAACTCTTCTGACGAGCACGAGCCTCCTTCAACTTTTCCCTAGCAACGTCTACCTTCTCGTTAGTGATCTAAACTAACTCAGGACCCTCAATGATGCGCTCACCTACCTCATTCCAACAAACCGGAGCTCTGCACCTCCTACCATACAACATCTCAAAATGAGCCATACGAATACTCGCGTGCCAACTGTTGTTGTAGGCAAACTCCACCAAGCACAAATACTCGTCCCAACTTCCAGTCCACTCTAAAGCACACGCCCTCAACATGTCCTCTAAGGTCTGAATGGTCCTCTCTGACTGACCATCTGTCTGCGGATGAAAAGCCGTGCTAAACTTAAGACGCGCACCCCATGCATTATGCAACCCTTTCCAAAAACGAGAAGTAAACCGCGGATCTCTGTCTGAAACGATAGCTGTCGGCATACCATGAAGTCTAACAATCTCCTGTCGAAAAATCTCCGCCAACTTACTAACACTATAATCCATACGAATCGGCAAGAAATGAGCAGACTTGGTTAGTCGATCAACAACTACCCAAATCGCATCATGCTTTCTTCTGGTAAGAGGCAAACCCGATACAAAATCCATAGAAACTTCCTCCCACTTCCAGGTCGGAATATCTAACGGCTGCAACAAACCACTAGCCCTCTAATGCTCGATCTTGACTTGCTGACAAATCAAACACTTAGCTACATAAGAAGCTACATCATGCTTCATTCCACTCCACCAGAAATGCTGCTTAAGGTCCCTGTACATCTTGGTGGAACCAGGATGAATAGTGAATGGGGAACTATGAGCCTCAGATAGAATAGCCTCGCGAAGCTCGGAATCATTAGGAACACAAAGCTGATCCTCAAACCATACCACACCAAAATCGTCTACAGTGAACTCTGTCTGTTTACCCTCTCCAACATTCTGAACCACAGCCCAAAGCTCACCATCATCCTTCTGAGCTTCTTTAATCCACAGGATGAGATTGGACTCAACCTTAAGGCTAGCCCAGTATCCAACATCACGTCGTATACACAACTCGACATCCAAACGCTCCAAATCCCTAACAACACGGGGGTCAATCTCCAAGCTAGCAATCATACCCGACTTCCGGCTAAGAGCATCGGCAACTACATTAGCTTTACCCGGATGATACTGGATGTTCGTGTCATAATCTTTCAGAAGTTCCAACCACCGTCTCTGTCTCATATTAAGTTCCTTCTGAGTGAAGATATACTTGAGACTCTTGTGGTCAGTGAAGATATCACATGACTCGCCATACAAATAATGCCGCCAGATTTTTAACGCGAAAACAACAGCCGCCAACTCTAAATCATGAGTCGGATAGTTCTCCTCATAAGGTTTCAATTGCCTCGAAGCATAAGCAATAACCTTTCCATGCTGCATAAGAACACAGCCCAAACCCTTCTTCGATGCGTCACTATAAATCTGAAAACCACCCGAACCCGGTGGAAGAGTCAATATAGGCGCAGACACCAAACGCTTCTTCAGCTCCTCAAAACTACTTTCCCGCTCCTCAGTCCAAATAAACTTCTCGCCTTTCCTCATCAGTTGCGTTAATGGCAAAGCCAAACGCGAGAAACCCTCAACAAAACATCTGTAGTAACCAGCAAGCCCCAGAAAACTCCTCACTTCAGTCACAGTGGTAGGTCTTGGCCACTTGGTGATAGCCTCAACCTTTGATGGATCCATGGTGATACCATCAGCAGAAACAATGTGACCAAGGAAAGCAACCTGATTCAACCAGAACTCGCACTTAGAAAATTTGGCATACAACTTCTGCTGCCTAAGAATTTCCAAAACAATCCGGAGGTGCTGTTTATGTTCTCCTTCAGATTTAGAATACACAAGGATGTCGTCAATGAAGACAATAACGAACTTATCGAGATACTCATGGAACACTCGATTCATAAGGTCCATAAATACAGCAGGAGCGTTGGTCAAACCGAAAGGCATAACCAGAAATTCATAATGACCATACCGAGTGCGAAAAGCAGTCTTGGGAATATCCTGCTCCCTCACCCGAAGCTGGTGATAACCGGACCTCAGATCGATTTTAGAAAAATGCTTCACCCCTTGCAGCTGATCAAATAAATCATCAATGCGCGGAAGAGGGTAGCGGTTACGGATCGTAATACGGTTAAGCTCCCGATAATCAATACAAAGACGCATGCTTCCATCCTTCTTCTTTACAAACAAAACAGGAGCACCCCTAGGAGATACACTCGGTCGAATGAAACCATTCTCCAGTAGTTCCTGCAATTGCTCCTTCAACTCTTTCAACTCGATAGGCACCATACGGTACGGAGCTTTGGAGATAGGCTCGGCACCTGGAATAAGATCAATGCTAAACTCAACTTCCCTAGCAGGAGGAATACCGGGAAGTTCATCGGGAAACACATCAACAAAATTACGAACAATAGGAAGACTATCAATGCTCGATCCTTTCAAAGAGGCATCTTTAATGGATGCCAGAAAACCAAGGCAACCATGGGAAATCAAAGTTCTGGATTTCATAGCCGAGATGATCTTAACGGATTTAAGAGGTTGCGAACCAAGATAAATGATGTGCGTGTGGTATTGCTCTAATTTTATATCCACGATATGTCGTTGTGGTTTTAGCAGTATTCAAGTTTTAAATTTATATTTTGCCGACTTATCAATAACACACACTTTAACGAGCAGTGTACCCGGTCAGTATGAATATAATGGTAAGTAGAGTGTCGATCACTAAGAGTGGAACGTATTATCTAGTTATTCTAATCAGTATTTTAAAATCTTAAGTTAGCTATACAACCTAATCTAACGCAGAGGGGTTCAGCCTGAGAGACTGGCACGGTTTGATTGTGATTAAATATAAACTAAACTAATGAGCACGAATCAGCGAGTAGCACACACGTACACAGATAGATACTTGAGACAATAAGAAGACCTGTCCTGATAGTTAAGTAGCTTGTCACTTGTTTTATTGCTAGTTTTATATGAAGTGTATAGTTCGATGCAACGCACCGAGATTAAGTCCTTTCTCGTTGGTTCTAATCTTATCGGCGAGTAAACCCTTAATGATTACTTATGACTATCCTATTTATCTTTCTTCCTACTTTTCTACAGACGATAGAATGCATAGGCGATCTAATAAATAGGCGAGGAAGGGGCATGGCGACCCAAGCAATGCTCAGCTAGACACAGAGGTTATCAATGCACTAATAAAAGTCACCAAAGACATCAACATATAAACTTTAATTAATGGGAAAGCAATTTTAAGGGGAGTTGAAGTGCACGATTAAATCAATGATCACAAGCCCATCAATCCTGACCAATTAAAGTGTACTAATACAATAAAACAAAACTACTTAATGAATTGAATACATGCAGGACCTTCTTACAGCTCTTGTATCTTCGTTCAAGGTGTGTCTTGTGCTGCTACTTCGACTGAATTCGGCCTTAGGGTTTCTTCTGTCTCGTACTTAGCTAAATTGTCGAACTCCGAAATTCGTCTGACTTTGGGGTATTTATAGTTTCTGTCTGAGGGATAGATGCGGCGCATAGGATAAGTAGATGCGGCGCATTGACTTAACTTCGCGTGGGGTCCAAGATTAATATATTCAGGAATATTCGTACACCGCCAGAAGATGCGGCGTAACTCCATTCTTAGAAGCGGCGCATGTCCTTTGACGTCTTGGATAATATCTTGTGAAATCTTGATAGTGATGCGCCGTATATAATAAGTAGGATGCGGCGTATCTGGAGCAGAATGGTCTTGATCTTGTACATTTCAGTAGACTCTTAACTTCTTGCTTGTTTTGCTCCATAATTAGTCCAAAATCGCCAAGTTTCACATAATACTTGTTTTTACCTGAGAATTACAAAAGTAAACATTAACGTATCAATTCTCACAGATAATATAATAAAACAAGTCAAATAAATAGGATAAATGATGGTAATAAAATGTACTTATTTGAGTTCATCAAATATCCCCCCACTTGAACTTTACTTGTCCCCAAGTAAACCTTAGAATTAATCTTATGAAAATGTATCCTAAAAGATATTAGGATTTATTTTTATATTTAAGCATGTATTCATTATTGTCATAATCACACAACCAAACACTTAACGAATTAGAAGTAAAATAAAATATTCAGATAAATGCAAATCTAATCGTTTAACTGTCCAGTCGTGACGAATATTCTATCATAAGCTTGGCAAGTATACGCATCTCCTCCACTAAAGCCAAGGAATAACAAGTCTAAAGCGGTAAAAAGGGTTTGTTGGTTAAGGGTTAATCATTCTCCTTAATCTCTATCGATTTCAAATTCCAGAAAAGGCGACAAAATCACAAATACATGATCGAATCCACGAACACGATACTTGCAATTGCTCAAATCCTTAACTTGAATAGGCTAAAGATAGGACTAAGCAATCTTCACCAATAATATTATATCAAAAAGGGCGACAAAATCATAAATACATAGCCGAATCCACGACTACGATACTTAAGATTGCTCAAATCCCTAATCTCAATAAATCAAAGGTTTGGATAAAGAATAATATAGGGTATGGATAATATTTGGGATACAAATTGGTGTAAAATGAAAAATAAACAAAACAGATAAATTAAAATCCTAAGTGTGGTTAATCACTATCCCAACCATCCCATGAATAAGACTCATATCACTGAATAACTCACGCTTTAACACTTGAAACACACACTTTAGGTAGACACGAATTATACTCAACAAGATCTCAATCAAAGAATAACCTTAGTTGGCGTTCCCATAACGTTCAACTCCCATTCAATCCATAAATATAATATATAACAAATAGTGGTGATATCGACCACTTAATACAAAACTTTACATAAGTTGGTTAAAACAAACATCCAACTCTTCCTTTTTCTTTTTCTTTTCTAATTTTTTCGATTTTTTTTTTTTTTTTTTTTTAATACTTGAAACATAAACATAGATGTGTAAAATTTCACAACTTTTCTATCACTTTCTTTCCGGATAATTTTTCCATACTTTTCATACTTTCAGAAATAACGGTAATAGTGAAAGTAGTAAACACACGAAAAATAAACTCAGAGATATACAATATTTACTTTCACTCCAATTGCATTGTGCAATTTCCCGACCTAACCATAGATAATGAATTACGCACGCGAACACAGGTAATGTAAGGAAACACACTTTGCCTAAAGCAATTAACCACGGATTTTAATCTACAGGGTAGGCTAAGGTGTAAGGGTGTAACGAAACATTATAACAAAGGTGTAAGAAACGAAAGGAATGGCTCTGATTGTTTTTCTAGGGGTATTTTACTCTAAAAGTGAGAGTAACAAAAGGGTTTATACGGGGGTTAACTAACCAGTGTAGTTAGCTAATATCACATAACATATAAAGGCTATTTGGGTGTAATCCTAGAAATTTTACCAATTTAGACAAGTCATTCCAATTATAAATAATACTTATTATGGTGGTCTCGAATAGTATACAAGCCAAGTTCTAAAGTTTACAAGTCACCGGCACACTCATAGATTTGTGAATTTTGAAAAGTTCACAATTTTTGAAAATAACGTCATGTGTGCAGCTATGTAATTTAGACTCTAAACAAAAACATGCTAAAAATTTTAAATTTTGATATATTAAGCACATTTTAAGCATATTTTGAAAAGTTTAGGACAAGTAAGTGTTCTAATTCTCCAATCCCCCCACTTAAGTTAAACAACGTCCTCGTTGTTTGTATAAAAGATTAAAAACTGGAAAATAAAATAATTAGAACAGAAAAACTCCCCTGAGATTTGCTCGGTATGATCCTCCATTATTTGTATAAGAGCAAAAATCAACTTTCTTGTGGATTAGAACGTTTAAGCTTCATAATTGATGTATCCGCAGGAAATGCCGAAATCTATAATACCATCAAGACTTTAACACACCTAAGTTAAGAAGGTTCAAACTTGCATAATACATTAGTAGTTAGCAAAAAAAATAAAACTTAAAAATTAAAATGAAAATCATCAGGTCAGTCGATACGCCGTATCTTATGGAAGAAGATACGCCGTATCGAGCCTGGAATAAATACAAATCAGAATAGAAGATGTGTCGCATCCTTAACCAGGGATGCTCCGCATTAAAATAAACTGACAAAAAGTTTTAAAGTCAAAAATAAAAATGCAGAAAATAAAGTAAGATAAGACCAGTGCAGGAGATGCGTCGCATCTCAGGATTGAGATGCGCCGTATCTGCTGCGGGCCTGACTGACTCGACACAGAACAGAATAGTAAAAATTTTCTTCCGGGTTGTCTCCCGGTCAGCACTTGTCTTTATTCCAGAGTCTTCAAGTTAGACTCACGTTCAGCTCTTTATTATCGATCATTGAAAGAGTCGGAAGCATCGCGCTCCCTCATCGCCAATTCAGTAATATTGAACACTCCTTGCTCGTCCTTAATTTCCACGCCATTCTTCTTCAATATCTGTAAAAATAAAGTCCTGTCCCTTTCGGGTAGAGATGACAAAATGATAGACGGGAAATTCTTATTATCATAAAGGCATAAATAAGCAAGGTGGGGTGGTAGTTCAATAAACACATCATTATTCAAATTCGTATGCTCAACTATTCTCCTACGTTTGTTAATCACTACGCAATCATACCATTAATCATCAGAATCATTAACAATATCGCGCCTAAGTTCGGTAGGTACATTAAGGTCAATAAATTCCTCGAAGTTCTCATGATTAGGATTAGTTGAGTTGTTTTGAATCAATGTTTCTCCCATAAGCCTAGCTTCAAGATCGAGGTCCATACGTTCTCTTAATCCTAGCACATAGACGCCTCTAATTATACTTTTAACAGGATCTTGGCACTTATAGACTAGTTTATTATTCCCTACCCTTAATGAGATTTTTCTTTTAAACACATCAATCTTAGCATGGGCGGTAGACAAGAAAGGTCTTCCAAGGATTAAAGGAATCTTAACATCCTCGGGCATATCTAATATAATAAAGTCTACAGGGAAAACAAACTTCTCAATCTTAACTAGCACATTATTAGCAATCCCTTCAGGTCGTTTTACCGTTTTATCAGCCAATTCAATAAGCAACTTAGTTGGTGCTAATTTTCCTAGTCCTAGGGTAGTGAATGTCTTAAGGGGCATTACACTAACGCTAGCTCCTAAGTCAGCTAACACATTATTGAAAGATATATCATTAATTGAACAAGGTAAAGTAAAACTTCCTGGGTCCTTTTCTTTATGAGGCAAGGCATGTAAGTCGGTTGCAGAGCTCTCTTCTTTCATTGTAGCCTTGATCTCTTCTTCAATCTTTGTCTTCTCTTTTAGTAGTCTCCTTAAACTAATTGAAGAATTAAAGAAAAATTCGGGTCTTGCACCATCATTACCATTCATCAGTCTTCTAGGAAAAGGAATGTTAGGAGTGACTTCTTCAGTGGTGCTTATGGCCTTGACATGATCTCTTGGGTTGGTTTCAGTTGAGCTCGGTAGACTTCCGTATCCCCTTTCTTGAAGAACTTTGCTCATTTGTCCAATTTTTTGTTCCAATGCTTTGATCGAAGCTCCTTGATTTCTTGTAGTAGTGTCCGTTGAAGCTCGGATTTCTTTGATCATAGCAGTATTCTCTTCATGTATTTTAGCAGCATCGGCCATAATTTGCTTTAAAGTGTCATCTAAAGTTTGCCTCCTTTCTTGATAAGTGGGATTAAAGTTGTTCTTTTGATAGAATCCCGGAGTAGCTTCCCTAAATCTTCCTGAAGGTCGGAATGGTTGTCCAAATTGGGTGTAGTATGCTTTTTCAAAAGTCTCAATTTCATTCTTATTCGGGCAATCCTTAGTGTAGTGAGGTCCTTCGCATTTTTCACATCCAACTTGGGCAGCATACACTTTTTCATCACGCTTCTTCATCTCTCTACTAATTTTATCCCATTGAGCTTGAATAACAGCAAACCCGTCAAAATTAGTGCTGCTCTTAGATCTAGTAGAGGTTCCATCATGCCATTTTTGAGAATGATCAGCAGCTTCTTGGATAGCTTTCCTAGCATTAGCTGCACTCATTTGAGGCACAGCTCCCTTAGCATCCAAAATCTGTCTAGTAGGCACGTCCAATCCTTGATAAAACAATATTATCTCCTGCATTGGTGTTAGATAGTGTTGAGGACATTTCACCAGTAAGTCTTTAAATCATTCCCAAGCTTGATAAAGAGTTTCATCAGGCTCTTGCTTGAAACTGTTGATAGCCTCCATCTTTTTAGCAGTTTTAGCAGGTGGACAATATCTTTTCAGGAATTTGCTCTTCAAATCTTCCCACGTTGTGATTGAACTAGCAGGTTCATTCCTTAGCTACTTATTAGCAGCTCCTTTAAGTGAAATTGGAAAGATTCTAAGCATAAGTTGATCGTCAGTGACTCCTTCTGTAGTAAACAAATCTGCGATCTCGAGGACCTTTTCAACATGTTCATTAGCATCTTCATGTTCTGTTCCACTGAAAGCATTTTCTCTTAGCTCCTTGAGAAACTGACCCTTCAACTCAAACTTTGACTTATCATCAAACTTTGGTCTAGCAACTCCTGAACTGTAATCAGCACGGGTACTGTTCATGTATTCCTCCATAGTAGTGTTTTCGCCCATTGCTTCTGTTTCTTCTTCCTCTTTCTCTTCAGAAAAGTAATCAAGCTCGAATGAAGTTGAAATATCAAAGCTTTTTGTGTTGAAAAGCCTTTTAAGCGAATGAAAGGCTCGTCCAGGATCTTCGAAAGGTGTAATCAAGTTCTTCGTAGAACTCCTGGTCATGCACTTCCTGAAACTATCACAAAAGCATCAGTAGGGTATGTTCAAGAAAGTAATATATCAGAAAATCAACAACGAAAATGGAATACGAAAAATAAAAGTTACTGATATCTGCAGACGATGCGCCGTATCCAAAAAGTTGGATACGCCGTATCTTATAATCATTAAAATTTAATCAGACTTTTATTCAGAAAATAGATACGCCGCTTAGAAATTTAGAATGCGCCGTATCAGTTTAATTTATCAAAAATCAATTATACTTATTAAAATTAAATGCGTCGTATTAACAAAAGTTAATGCGCCGTATTTTCGTTACGTCTCAAAATACAAGATTTTTGATTCAGAAGATGCGCCGTATCGACAGAGATCGATGCGTCGTATCTGTTTAATAATTCGAAAACTGTTTTTAATAAAAATAATAGATACGCCGTATCTGCTAAGGCAGATGCGTCGTATGGCGTTATCGCTTAGAAAATTTTTTTATTAAAAACGGAATACGCCGTATCTTGGGGAAAGATGCGTCGTATCGAATTTATTAAACGCGTTGTATTTTATAAAAATTAAACGCAATACGCCGTATCTATGAAAATATATGCGCCGTATCGTTTGAATTAGCTCAGTACAACGATAGCAGAATACAGAAAATACAAAAAATAAAAACAAAAATAAAAACAAACGAAAATAAACAAAAATAAAAACACACAAAAAACAGAAAATATGCAAAATAATACAATGAATGCAATTTAACTAATATACAACAGAGTTAGCGGTTAGAATTAAAATTAAAAAGAAAAACCTAATTAAAATACTAATCAAATTAACAGATAATAACAATTCACTCCCTGGCAACGGCGCCAAAAACTTGATGTGCGTGTGGTATTGCTCTAATTTTATATCCACGATATGTCGTTGTGGTTTTAGCAGTATTCAAGTTTTAAATTTATATTTAGCCGACTTATCAATAACACACACTTTAACGAGCAGTGTACCCGGTCAGTATGAATATAATGGTAAGTAGAGTGTCGATCACTAAGAGTGGAACGTATTATCTAGTTATTCTAATCAGTATTTTAATATCCTAAGTTAGTGATGCGTGGTTTTGCGACCTTACAACAGGTTTTACCTCTCGAGGGATCTCAAGAGGCTTACAACCCCACCAGGCAGTGTACCTGACCGATGTAGTATAGTGTAGTGGTAAGTACGGGGGATTGATCGTTCTCCACAGGGAATAGTGTCGTTAGGATTGAAAAACTACTCTAATAGGTCTAAGGGTGAGGGAAGATTCTTTTGTATTTTTTATATTTTATGAAAGCAAATAAAATCTCGGGTTTGAAGGAGTGGGCGGAATTAGTTGCTAGTCAACTAACCCAAATAACTACAAATGCAAATAAAATAAAATGACTGAAAATGAAAAGAGTTGTGAAACTTATGTGGAGAGAAATGTGTTTACTTAGATTTCCTTACTCCCTAACTATCTTTTACCGGTTAATTAGTGTGTATTAATTGCGTGGATGACGGGTGTATTCCTTAATACCAATCGTGGGGTGGCGTACGTACTTCCCCAACTCTACAAGCTCCTACTTCACTCCTATGTCGAGCCGACTAAGAAGCTCCTAACATGGGATCACTAGAATTCGCTCATGCATTAAATACAACCATAAAAACCTAGTACGCATTGGTTCATGTTTCTTAAGACGTTCAAGCAAGTTACTGTATAGGAAGTTAGCCAGTTTTCTTAAGCCTAACATCGATAAACAATCATCCAATACAATTAATAACACACTAATAACAAATAATCAATAGTTAGGTTTCATTAGATCTAAGCAAACACAAGATAAATCTAGCCTAGCATGTTAATCAAAAGACAAGAACAAGATATAATCAAACAACACATAGACATATTGATTGATTAAACGATTACTTATCTTCAATTAAACATGGGAGATCCAAGGGTATGAAAACCCTTAAAAATGGAAGAAATTCGTCTTAGGGTTTCTCCTCACAAAGTTGCACACTAATGACAAAAAATTGCAAAACTATATATAGAGTTTAAGGGCTGACGGCGTCACGTTGTAGATCTTGACGCCGTCACCTCGCCGTGTCTAGGGTTCCCGGATGGCCTTCTTGACGCCGTCCCTCTTTAGTCGTCCAAAATCCTCCCTGGCTTATCAAGGCTTGACGCCGTCAGAAATGGGCTTGACGCCGTCTCTTGTTAAGTTAAACCGTGATGGCCTTGATCACTTCAAAGGGTGACGCCGTCAGATTTTCCATTGTAAAATTCTCTGGCTTATCATGTGTATTTTTCATATCCACCTTTTTTGCCAAGCCATGACGTCGTCAAGAGCAATACTTGACGCCGTCACAGGTACTTTTCCATCCGATTTTGAGACTTTGTCGTTTTCTTCACTTTTATGCTCCAAAAACGTCCAAAATTCTTCCTTTTCCAGATTTCTTCTCCAAAGTACCTAAAATGACAAAAGGAACGATTTAGGGCAATATTTGATCAAATAAATACGATTTAGGGCTTAAATGACCCCCTAAAAGCGGTACACTTTTCGCTTCATCAAATACCCTTACACTTGAGATTTGCTTGTCCTCAAGCAAATGCGCTTTTATTCTAATCAAAATACAAGTTAGGGGTCATTTAATGCTAATATAAAAGTAATTACAATAAATAGTCGTTCCATTTTAATCATAATAAGCACGGAGATTACAAACTAGCACCTCACAAGTAGTGTTTAGATACTCACATCTCTCAGGTGTCATCAAAATAAATCTCATAAATGAAAACGGATAATATCTCTCACTACCTGTCATAGAAAATAGATTACCATAGGCTTGGGAAAGGATCAAAAACCTTCTCCACTAGGCGTAAGCACCTAAGATAAACTATCAAAAAGGGCTTTTACATGGGTTAGAACGTGAGGTGTAGGGATATGATAAACACGGATTTGTTGGATAAGGGATATTTTACTGGTGGCGAGTTAAAGATCTTGATTAATTACATGTACAATATGGCGTTGCTAAGCCAAGACTAGACTCGACTTAAGCTAAAAACAAAATAACAAAAAAACATAAAACAAACATAAAATGAAACGGGATGGTAGTCCGTATGTTTTTTTCTACTTTTCTTTTTCTCATTTTTTTTTTGTATTTTTCTTTATTTTTTTTTTTTTTCATACACTCTTGCCCTACCATCCAAAATAATACATCATAGGGGCGTTGCATTCCCCTTACACTTGAACTTTTACATAACTTTACAAATAACTATTCTAATGACTCGAATTAAGATAATCGAAACACTTGGAGTACTTTTAAAATATTTAGCACATATGGGGGTAATAAATGATGTTCTTCCCCATTACTCCATTACACTAGTACTTTACCCATGAGTCCCAATCGTCCCAAAACAATACGTACAAGGATATGACTCGACTTAGCAACCATGTAATCAATTAGATAATTAACTTGGGGTTTAAACAAATGTTGTCACAATAATGCACTAAAAATGAGTGCATACAAGGTAGGCTAAGGCGATTTGGGTGTACATTTAAGTGGGGTGTAAACAAATTCTTCCTTTAAGTAAAATGCTTAAAGGTCGAAACGAAAAGATAGGCTCTGAGGGGTGTACTAGGGGTATCGTGTACTAAAAATGAGTACAACGCAAAGGGTGTGGGAGAATTACTTGACCAATGTAGCCAAAGTAATTATAACAAAAACACGGGTGTAAAACAATGGGTTAATCCTAATGCCTCTTATCATGTAGTAAATCTAACTACACGAGTGTAGTCTCACTTGTGGCCTCGGAATGGTCCTAACGCAAGTTCTAGAATCTAAGTGCTACCGGTACACACATCATAGCATAAATGCTTTTCCTACCAATTCTAGGGGCGAACCTCACATATTTGGGGGTGGAAAAAAATTTTAGTGGTACGGTTTTTTGTGCTAGTCATATAACTCCTATCCGTGAGACGCTCATTAAGACCAAAGTTTCACTCCTAAATGTTGTAAAAAAATTTAAATTTGGCACTAAAATTGCCCTAACAGGTATTTCTCTCAGTTTTATTACACATCTACCATCAAACAAACAAAAAATCAAGTGCAATTGTATTCTCTAAAGTATCGTATTTTTACCCCCCCCCCCCCCCCCCTTACACTTAAGATGAACATTGTCCCCAATGTTCAAATAACAAGATGTAAAAGTAACAAGGTAAAATAATGAAATCAAATACTCCCCTGATTCGCTCGGTGGATAATGAGGTAACATGGTTAGATCTTCTTCCAAGAGAATGTAGAAGCTCCAAGACTAAAGCATCGCCATAAGCTTGATTCCACATACATTTCCTTGTCCAAAATAACCTGTTAAACCTGAGAAAACAAACACGAAAACCTGCATAACATCGGCGGGATAATTTCTATATATAAGGATATAATGCTTGTGGAATGATAATTTTGCAGATTCCTAGAGATTATAAGTTAGAGATTTAATAAAAACTTTTTATGAAAACAAAACTTTCAAAAATTTCTGAAAATTAAAACCTGACGCCGTCAGGTTGTAAAGCCTGACGCCGTCAGAAATGATCTGACAGAATTTTCATGTTAAGTTTCCGGAAAATTTCTGGAAAAACCTATACCTTACTTCCTAGAATTCCTGCAAAACATCACTATGACTCGATACAAGCATTTGACTCAAACAAATACTAATATGTATGTTAATTTATTATTATTATGATTCATGTTCATTTGTTCTAATAAACCGATTTGGATTCCCCTTACACTTAACTTTTGCAAAATACCTTTATATGTAGTTAAGACGAAGTTAAAAACAAGATAAAGCATTTTCACAATTTACTTTTGAACATGAATCAATAATAATAAAAATTAAACATACATACGGAAGCAAATAAAATCCAACAAACAAATAAATAAACACATAAAACAAATAAAACTTGCATGCAATAAAGAAAACAAAGTGTCACAAATGTTTAAAGGCCAAAAGATGCCAAATCCTAAACTATTACAGACCAAATTGTTCTAAAATATACAACCATAGATTAAATTGTTCAAACATTATAACATCAAATCAAATCATCACTGGGGTGGGGGACCTTGGCGATAGTCATAGTTAGGAGGGAGGTGCCCGTAGTACCCATATGGTGGGTAGTCCTGCTCACGTCCAGGGAAAGGGTCGATCTGCAGGTGTGGGTCCAACTGATCACGCGTAGATAAATGCTGCATCTGACGAACAGTGTGATCATACATCCAGTCGAACCTCTCGTCCACCCGGGTCCTCCAAGTATCAACCTGGCCCATCCATGCCCCCTGGTGAGCCTGCCAATCCCCTCTGCTCATGTGCCGGTAGTAATCTGCTGTACCAGCCTCATAACCCCCATGTTGCTGCTGCTGATGCTCCTCCTCCTCATCATCCCCACCATCATCATTCTCAGCTCCGTCTGGATGATACCACATAAAGGTCCCATCATGCATCTCCATAACCACCTCCATCTGCTTCAGAGACCTAACCTTCACTGTCCTGCATGCATTACCACCACTCAAATACCTCATGACCTCGGGCCTGAGGACTCCATAGGATCGGGCCAGCCTGGTGATAAACATCCCACCATAAATCCTATCTCCTTCCCTTTCCCCAACTCCACCATTCAGAAAGCTAGCTACCCAAAATGGGATGTTACAGTAAACCTCATCAGAGTAAATGGTGTACAAATAGAAGAGGTCTGAAGCAGTGACACGGTGGTGAGAGCTGTGGCGCCCTGTCAAGCTGTAGGTGAGACATCTATGGGTCAACCTAACTCTAGGCTCCCTGATTTGAGATGCCACAGTAGTCGAGGTGTACACACCATCCCCAATAGTCGGCCAGAACATGGAACATCTAAAATCATTCCTCATTGTTTCTCCATGCAACAACCTAGGCATGAACCCTGCTTGAGTGGTTTCATGCTGACTGTACAACCCAAGTCTCCATCCAAACTCAGTAACCGAGCATGTCCTAAGCTCACCCCCAGCCTAAAATAGATTGTGGTCCTGCCCACATCAGTCCTTGCCTCGGCCATGTCAAAGTGAAAAGTGGCAAAGAATTCACGTACCAATTCGTCATAGACCGGCTCTTGAATTCTAAACAGGTTTTCCCATTGAGGGCCGGTAAATTCATCCGTCTGAAAGCTTTGGAGAAAGGTTTGCTCAAGACCTTCCCTCCTCAAAAATCTCCAATCTACCACGGCCCCATTTTCAACTTTATGTTGTAGCAATTGGGTGTATTTAGTTGTGGCAGCATCGTCATCGAAGACACCCCAACTGAGGACCGTGTCGCCAAAGTTCTCTTGTTGAGATCTAGAAGAACTCCCTCTGCTAGGTCTTTGACGCTTACTCATTATCTGGAACAAAGCAAGGAGGAACAAAAAGGGTTAATTTGTGAATCAAAGAATTGGTTGAGCATCAGACAAGTCTGACGCCGTCACCCTTTGCTAGGTGACGCCGTCAGGTTCGACCGAATTCAAATCCAAAATTACGAGGGAAAAATCAATATCCAAACTTCAAGCTTATAAACCAAACGCCCCTTTTTGCAGCAAAATGGGTGATTGGATCATAGGTTATGGTTCAAATTCGTGGCCACCCAATTAGTGAATAAACCCATTTGATTGCCAATCATCAAATGCTTTAATCATTGCTAAATAACACTAATTAAAGGCATTATGAGTTCTAGGCATGAATCAATCCTAGGGTTTCATGAGTTGGGGGTTTTCGAAATTTAAGAATCCTATGAGTAATTAAAGCGAAAAGAATGAATAAGAATTACTTACCACGTGGAGATTGGTAACGAAAGTCGGTGAATTTGACCTTGAAAATTCGTGGGTGGGGTTGGAGTGGATATGGTTTGTGGGGTTTGTGATGAAAGTGATGGAAGTAAAGTTATTATTGCTGTGCAGACGGGGTGACGGCGTCACGTTCATAGTCTGACGCCGTCAGACCAGCGTAATTTACCACTTTGTGCCAGTTTATAAATGAGCCCCTTGTACTTTAAGGGAGCAGCTAGTCAGGGTCAATAACCCTGATAGCTAGTCTCGTTAACAAGTTCCTCCTAGGTCAAATGTTTTGTTATTGTCACGGGATGTAGTAAAATGTTGGAAAGGGCCGGTTGACGTCTCATTCAGGTTCCAATTTCCATCACGGCAGGTATTCAGGGAGTGAGAGGAACTTTTCCAGGGGGTTTTCGAAATGAGGGTGTGCTTTAATTGAGTTCTTCTCACACCTGGCTTAAAGCCAAAAGATCGTTTCCTAGCTTCATGAAAGTTAGGGAGCGTGACAACCATGCTTCCCACGAAAATGCTATGATCTTGAGAATTATCTTTCTCGCGAGGGGATCCAAATGGATAAGAGGGTTTTAAAGGTGAAGGCTAGGGGAGAGGGGTTTCATCATCCCATTCGTTGTATGGTTCATTAGGGACCGGGAGTTCAAAGATCTTCTCGATCTTTTTGTGTGAAGCTTCTTCCTTAATTTTCTCCTTTATTCTCGCGATAAATTTTTCTGCTAGTTCCATGAACATATCTTGGGTGTTTTTCAATTGAGTCTCTAATTCCTGGATCCGTCTCTCTTGGTTGTTCACGAAAGTTAGCATTATCCCTTCAAATTCATCTTGTCGAGAGAATTGATGAAACGTATGTTTACCAATTGTGTTCACGCACTCATCGGGATTTTCATCAGCCGTAGGTGTCTCAGCTTTCATTAATCTCTCAACCTGCCTTTTTATGTTTTCGAACAGCTGTTCTTGGGTTGCACTCATGCAATTTAAAATCCCTTCTTCCGAGAACGTTGAGTCTTTCCATTCTTCTTCTTCGTACTGTGCTAAGTCCTCAATGACTTCCCAGCACTTATCGACACTGAGCCTGCTCAGCCTTCCATTGGCAGCGTAATCTATGGCTCTTCTAGTTTGATGGTTTACGCCATCATAAAATAGTTGGATTTGTAGCCAAGTATCCATGCCATGGTGAGGGACTTTTTGGAGTAAGTCCTTGAATCGAGTCCATGCCTCGTAGAGGGTTTCGCCTTGACGTTGTTCAAACATCAAGATATCCTTCCTTAGCTTGGTAGTCCTTCCCGGTGGGAAAAACTGAGCAAGGAAACGAGTGGTGAGATCATCCCAAGAGGTGATGGATCCTGCGGGTAGACGCTCTAGCCATTGACTAGCTTGGTCCCGCAGAGAGAATTGAAAGAGACGCAGTCGGGTCGTCTCTCGAGTGGCAACATCAAGGTCTATGGAATCAACGATTTTGAGAAAGTCCTTGAGATGTTGATGCGCGTGTATGTCGTTGCGGTTTAGCAGTATTAATGCCTACTCAAGTTTTAAATTTATATTTAGCCGACTTATCAATAACACACACACTTAACGAGCAGTGTACCCGGTCAGTATGAATATAATGGTAAGTAGAGTGTCGATCACTAAGAGTGGAACGTATTATCTCGTTATTCTAATCAGTATTTTAATATATTAAGTTAGCTATACAACCTAGTCTAACGCAAGGGGGTTCAGCCTGAGAGACTGGCACGATTTGGTTGCAATTAAGTAATAAACTAAACCAATAGGCACGAATCAGCGAATAGCATACACGTACACTGATAAATACTTGAGACAATAAGAAGATCTGTCCTTATGATTAAGTAGTTTGTCACTTGTTTTATTGATAGCTTTATATGAAGTGTATGTAGTTAATCCTTTCTCGTTGGTCCTGTTCTTATCGGCGAGTAAACCCTTAATGATTACTTATGTCTAAAAGTTACTCCTAAGTGATCAATTTAGTAACAACCGTGGGAGCCACATTATTTTCCGCAGTCAAATGCGCAGGCCACTAATAAACACAGAGGTTATCAATGCACTAATAAGTAGTAACCAAAGACATCAACATATAAACTTTAATTAATGAGAAAGCAGTTTTAAGGGAGTGCAATCTTTCCGTTGTCACATTACACAAGCCACCAATCCTGATGAATTAAAGTTTACTAACACAATAAAACAAAACTACTTAATGAATTAAACACATGCAGCACCTTCTTACAGCTCTTGTATCTTCGTTCGGGTGTGTCTTGTGCTGCCTATTCGTCTGAATTCGTCCTAGGTTTCTGTACTTCGGTCTTTTTTTGTCGAACTTTCGTAACTCTAAATTCGTCTGGTCTTTGGGGTATTTATAGTTTCTGTCTGAGGGTAAGATGCGGCGCATCAAGTAAGTAGATGCGGCGCATTGACTTAACTTCGCGTGGGGTCCAAGATTATAATATTCAGGAATATTCGTACACCGCCAGAAGATGCGGCGTAACTCCATTTATAGATGCGGCGCATGTCCTCTTGTATCTTGGATCGTATCTGGTGAAATATTGATAGTGATGCGCCGTATGTGATAAGTGAGATGCGGCGCATCTGGAGCAGATTGTCTTGATCTTGTCCATTTCAGTAGACTCTTAACTTCTTGCATGTTTTGCTCCATAATTAGTCCAAAATCGCCAAGTTTCACCAAATGCTTGTTTTTACCTGAGAATTACAAAAGTAAACGATTAAGTATCAATCCTCATACATAATATAATAAAACAAGTCAAATTAATAGGATAAATGATAGTAATAAAATGTACTTATTTGAGTTCATCAAATATCCCCCCACTTGAACTTTACTTGTCCCCAAGTAAACCTTAGAATTAATCTTATGAAAATGTATCCTAAAAGATATTAGGATTTATTTTTATATTTAAGCATGTATTCATTTTGTCATAATCACACAACTAAACACTTAACGAATTAGAAGTAAAATAAAATAATTTGATAAAAGAAAATCTAATCGTTTAACTGTCCAGTCGTGACGAATATTCTATCATAAGCTTGGCAAGTATACACATCTCCCCCACTAAAGCCAAGGAATAACAAGTCTAAAGCGGTAAAAAAGGGTTTTTTAGGTTTAAGGGTTAATTATTCTTAATATCTATCGATCTCAAATTCCAGAAAAGGCGACAAAATCACAAATACATGATCGAATCCACGAACACGATACTTGCAATTGCTCAAATCCTTAACTCGAATAGGCTAAAGATAGGTCCAAACTTCACCAATAATAATATATCAAAAAGGGCGACAAAATCATAAATACATAGCCGAATCCACGACTACGATACTTAAGATTGCTCAAATCCCTAATCTCAATAAATCAAAGGTTTGGTTGGATAAAGAATAATACAGGGTATGGATAATATTTGGGATATAAATTGGTGTAAAATGAAAAATAAACAAAACAAATAAATTAAAATCCTAAGTGTGGTTAATCACTATCCCAACCATCCCATGAATAAGACTCATATCATTGAATAACTCACGCTTTAACACTTGAAACACACGCTTTAGGTAGACACGAATTATACTCAACAAGATCTCAATCAAAGAATAAACCTTAGTTGTTGTTCCCATAACTGCCAACTCCCATTCAATCCATAGATATAATATACAACAAAATAGTGGTGATATCGACCACTTACATAACTTTACATTGTTGGTTTAACAAACTTCCAACTTCTTTTTCTTTTCTTTTTTTTTTTTTTATTTTTTTTATTTTTTCAAACATAAACATAGATGTGTAAAATTTCACCACATCACTATAATGATAATTCTGGATAATTTTTCCATGCTTTTCATAACTTCAGAAATAACGGTAATAGTGAAAGTAGTAAACACACGAAAAATAAACTCAAAGATATACAATATTTACTTTCACTCCAATTGCATTGTGCAATTTCCCGACCTAACCATAGATAATGAATTACGCACGCGAACACAGGTAATGTAAGGAAACACACTTTGCCTATAGCAATTAACCAACCACGGATTCTAATCTACAGGGTAGGCTAAGGTGTAAGGTGTAACGAAACATTTTAACAAAGGTGTAAGAAACGAAAGGAATGGCTCTGAGTGTTTTTCTAGGGGTATCTTACTCTAAAAATGAGAGTAACAAAAGGGTTATACGGGGGTTAACTAACCAGTGTAGTTAGTTAATAACACGTAACATATAAAGGCTATTTGGGTGTAATCCTAGAAATTTACCAATTTAGACAAGTCATTCCAATTATATAAATAATACTTATTATGGTGGTCTCGAATAGTATACAAGCCAAGTTCTAAAGTTTACAAGTCACCGGCACACTCATAGATTTGTGAATTTTGAAAAGTTCACAATTTTTGAAAATAATGTCATGTGTGCAGCTATGCAACTTAGACTTTAAACAAAAACATGCTAAAAATTTTAAATTTTGATATATTAAGCACATTTTAAGCATATTTTGAAAAGTTTAGGACAAGTAAGTGTTAAGTGTTCTAATTCTCCAATCCCCCCACTTAAGTTAAACAACGTCCTCGTTGTTTGTATAAAAGGTTAAAAACTGGAAAATAAAAGAATTAGAACAGAAAAACTCCCCTGAGATTTGCTCGGTATGATCCTCCATTTGTATAAGAGCAAAAATCATCTTTCTTGTGGATTAGAACGTTTAAGCTTCATATTCAATGTATCCACAGGAAATGCAGGAATCTATAATACCACCAAGGCTTTAAAACACACCTAAGTTAAGAAAGGTTCAAACTTGCATAACACATTAGTAGTTAGTAAAAATAAAATATAAAAATTAAAAATGAAAATCATCAGGTCAGTCGATGCGCCGTATCTTATGGAAGAAGATACGCCGTATCGAGCCTGGAATAAATACGGATCAGAATAGAAGATGCGTCGCATCCTTAACCAGGGATGCGCCGCATTAAAATAAACTGATAAAAAGTTTTAAAGTCGAAAATAAAAATGCAGAAAAATAAAGATATGACCATTGCAGGAGATGCGTCGCATCTCAGGATTGAGATGCGCCGTATCCTCTGCGGCCTGACTGACTTGACACAAAAACAGAATAATAAAAGATAAATCCGGGTTGTCTCCCGGTAAGCACTTGTCTTTATTCCAGAGTCTTCAAGTTAGACTCACGTTCAGCTCATTAATATCGATCATTGAAGGAGTCGAAAACATCGCGCTCCCTCATCGCCAATTCAGTAATATTGAACACTCCTTGCTCGTCTTTAATTTCCACGCCGTTCTTCTTCAATATCTGTATAAACAAAGTTCTGTCCCTTTCGGGCAGAGATGACAAAATGATAGACGGGAAATTCTTATTATCATATAGGCATAAATAAGCAAGGTGGGGTGGTAGTTCAATAAACACATCATTATTCAAATTCGTTTTCTCAACTATTCTCCTACGTTTATTAATTACTACACAATCATACCACTCATCATCAGAATCATTGACAACATCGCGTCTAACTTCGGTAGGTACATTAAGGTCAATAAATTCCTCAAAGTTCTCATGATTAGGATTAGTTGAGTTGTTTTGAATCAATGTTTCCCCCATAAGCCTAGCTTCAAGATCGAGGTCCATACGCTCTCTTAATCCAAGCATATAGACTCCTCTAATTATGCTTTTAACAGGATCTTGGCACTTATAGACTAGTTTATTATTCCCTACCCTTAATGAGATTTTTCTTTTAAACACATCAATTTTAGCATGGGCAGTAGACAAGAAAGGTCTTCCAAGGATTAAAGGAATCTTAACATCCTCGGGCATATCTAAAATAACAAAGTCTACAGGGAAAACAAACTTCTCAATCTTAACTAGCACATTATTAGCAATCCCTTCAGGTCGTTTTACCGTTTTATCAGCCAATTCAATAAGTAACTTAGTTGGTGCTAATTTACCTAGTCCTAGGGTAGTGAATGTCTTAAGAGGCATAACACTAACACTAGCTCCTAAGTCAGCTAACACATTATTGAAAGATATATTATTAATTGAACAAGGCAAAGTAAAACTTCCTGGGTCCTTTTCTTTATGAGGCAAGGCATGTAAGTCGGTTGCAGAGCTCTCTTCTTTCATTGTAGCCTTGATCTCCTATTCAATCTTTGTCTTTTCTTTTAGTAGTCTCCTTAAGCTGATTGAAGAATTAAAGAAAAATTCGGGTCTTGCACCATCATTACCATTCATCGATCTTCTAGGTAAGCAAGGAGTGACTTCTTCAGTGGTGCTTATGGCCTTGACATGATCCCTTGGGTTGGTCTCAGTTGAGCTAGGTAAACTTCCATATCCCCTTTCTTGTAACACCCCAACCCGACAAGGGTAAAGATGTCACACTAATGGTTTCATATCAGATCAAAACAAAGCATACATTTACAGTAATACAAGGGTTACAAATGAAATACTGAATACACAAGGTTACAAAGGGAAATTTCAATAACTACTAAGTCTAAATATAATGTCTTCTAATCATTGCTAATCCATAATAGCTATCAAAGTCTTCTAAGTCCGAGGTTCTCTCCACTCATAACCCAGCTTCCATCTAAAAACCTGCCGCACACGAAAAGAAAACGTGCGGCTGAGCTTAAAAAGCCCAGTGAACAGATATAAAATAAACGGAAACAAAAGCAAACGGAAATGAACAGATACATCATAATGAATGAGATATAGGAAAAGGTATAAAGAGTAAAGGTTTAGGACAGTAATCCACCACGAGCCCAGAATCATATCATATCATATCATATCTTCATAATCATATAGAGGGGAGACCTCTCAGATAATCAGATAATATGAGGGGTGTCCTCATTCTTCAAACCAAATAATATGAGGGGTGTCCTCATTCTTCAAATGGAGTAGCTAGCTCCCAAATTTTGTGAAAGACGTGGATTGCACCCATCATCAGTCACCAAATCAAATCATATCATATCATATCATATACAGAACAAATCTAGGATGCATCCATACGCCCCCCAAACAAATCATATTGGCCATAATAATAATATCATAGTGAGCTCATATCAAATCAAAATGGGGACGGTGTACAACATCACTCGAGTACACTAGAGTCATGCCACTGGTGCATCAATGACATGGCCATGTTACCTTCATGGCTAGGAAACATATTTGGCTCGGGTATCAAACTGGGGTCAAAGGTCAAAGGTTCATATCAAAGCAAAGGTTCATATAGTCATAGTCCGAATCTCAAAGTTCATATCAAAGGTTCATATGTCAAAGGTTCAAATGCCAAAGGTTCAAACGCCAAAGGTTCAAATCAGAAATCAAGAGGCCGAAGGCACCTTATTAAAAAGGGCAGAATATCTGTACCTTATACTGCACGTTCAACCACAACAGAAAACATAAAGATCGGAAATGAACTCCATCTTCAGCGAATCTACACAAATTTATGATCGTTTGATTAATAACTTATTTTAAATCAGATTACTTATTTTAGTCGGCTTTTCATTTTTAGTAACTTTCCTTTTTTAGCAACTTTCCAAAAATAGTGACTTTCTATATTTAGTAACCTTCCGAATTAGTAAGTTTCTACCGTAAGTAAGTTTAATAAATTAAGATTGCAATTGACAATAAAATAGACTTTAAGGTGTAACATAATCAATATAATATTTTAGGGTTTAAAGTGTCAAAATAGCGAAGTTTAAGGTCAAAAAGGTAAACTATATAATTATATGTCAAATTTTAGACTTGCCGTGTTTCATGCAAATTCAATTATGCGAAAATTCGACCTCGTTCACTACTACCCATTCGTTCCATTTAATAATAATGATTCTCGATTTGGTTTTAGTGTTCATGTGTGATCTCCTTTGATTCATATTTTACACATTTCCCTTTTACATGCAATTCTAGTTTCACGTATTTAATTTGATATAAGTGTTTTGAAATCATGCAACTATTTTCTTCGTTTATTTCGTTCGACATGGTGATACCGAGACCCGACATCGAACTCGAAAATCCCAAACACATACAAGTCACATTCATTTAAAGCTACAACGGTTTACCCATAACACCGCGACACACATTGACGAGGCCAATTAAGGGTGGTGCGAGAGGATTACGAGGCGGCAATTTAAGGCATAGGAACACACTCAAAACACATACGTATGCAAATTCATTTTGTACTAAGACACACTCCTTGACCCTTTTTCAAACAGTTTAAAAGAAAAACAAGTTTAACAATCAGTCTAGACCACCCAATATCGTATACTCAATCACACGACTCGACAACTAAGCTCACAGCACTCGATCATGTACATGGTTCCAGCCTTTAACGATCACACGCATATGATACACATTCACACACATGATTCGATAAGAGACACACACCTCGCGAGACACGATCGATTACCCTTTTCAGCGTGACACACACATAACAAACCAACTCCTATCCCTCGTTATATTTCTTAAGTTTATAACAGATTTAATGTTGATATTATAGGTCAAAAGGAGTGTCCTTAAGACCCTATCAAAAGCGTATATCAGTACATATTCAAGTGCTCCAAAACGAAAATAAGTCGATACGTATATGCTTCATCAATTCATGATTTCATGCGATCTTTGTATGTATGTTATTCATATATTTGTGATTACGAAGCCAGATTAGTTTTACATGCTCTACACGTATATAAGTGTCTCATAAGTCGAGCAAGGTACAAGAACAAGGATAGGAGATACCTTAGGTCGGACCTAGGGAGAGATCGATAGACAGAACAACTCAAAAAACTTCACTCGAATAACGCCCCACGAGTATAAATCACGACGAATAACCCATAATCTTCCACCTTGCTACCACGATCACCATGCCTACACACCACTACGTCTCTCGTTCTTTCTTGGAGAAAACGGCTGCCGACTTTAGTTGTTGTAGGTTTTTTTTTAGGGTTTGTGAAGTTTTGTGGTTTTTGGTAAATGGAGAATAAAAACCGTGCAAATGGTTTGTGAGATAATAAGGTGAAACGTTTCTCTTTTTAATTTAGGTAGTAAATCACATTGAATTGATTCGGTTGTGCAAGCGTGATTTTGGGCGAGTTTTGAGGAATAGAACGAGACTAAACACTTATCTAAATCCATTTACAATATACTGGTAAAGTTATCTACAATAGGTGAATAGAATTTAGGTAGTATTTAAATACAATAGGTGAATAAACTCTACTATTGATACAGTTATTGTAAGCAATTATTAAATCCATTTACAATATAGTATAGTTATTATAATAAGAGGCTTGTTAACGTATGATTTTGGGGACCTTTGGGGTGTTACACTAAAAGTTATTGAAGGACTTAGAGGTTATTTAAGTGGATTTAACGAGTAAATGGTGTGTTAAAATATTAACACATCTTTAATTGTTTATTTGTTGTGTACAAAGATTAATATTTTTGGACCCATACGTGACATTCTCATGTATGATGTGTCTCGAACGAATATAAGTTGTATCAACTTCATAATAACTTAGATCATAGGTTAAGTCTATTTTATTTGTAGCTTAGGCTTCGTATTTTATTATCCTTGTGATTTAATTTTCATAACACATGTTTCAAAATTTTAATTTATACTCGTTATCAAACGTTCAAACTTCATTTCGTACTTTAGGTTATACGTTAATACATGTTTTCAAAAGTTCAAAATTAAGGGTATTTTAGGTATTATACATTTTTAAAATTTTTGGGTTTTACATAGGTAAACTTCCATATCCCCTTTCTTGAAGAACTTTGCTCATTTGACCAATTTGTTGTTCCAATGCTTTGATCGAAGCTCCTTGATTTCTTGTAGTAGTGTCCGTTGAAGCTCGGATTTCTTTGATCATAGCAGTATTCTCTTCATGTCTTTTAGCAGCATCGGCCATAATTTGCTTTAGAGTGTCATCTAAAGTCTGCCTCCTTTCTTGATAAGTGGGATTAAAGTTGTTCTTTTGATAGAATCCCGGGGTGGCTTCCCTAAATCTTCCTGAAGGTCGGAATGGTTGTCCAAATTGGGTGTAATATGCTTCTTCAAACGTCTCACTTTCATTCTTATTCGGGCAATCTTTAGTGTAGTGAGGTCCTTCGCACTTTTCACATCCAACTTGGGCAGCATACACTCTTTCATCACGCTTCTTCATCTCTCTACTAATTTTATCCAATTGAGCTTGAATAGCAGCGATCCCGTCAAAATTAGTGCTGCTCTTAGATCTAGTAGAGGTCCCATCGTGCCATTTTTGAGAATTATCAGCAGCTTCTTGGATCGCTTTCCTAGCATTGGTTGCACTCATTTGGGGCACAGCTCCCTTAGCGTCCAAGATTTGTCTAGTAGGCACGTCCAATCCTTGATAAAACAATATTATCTCCTGCATTGGTGTTAGATAGTGTTGAGGACATTTCACCAGTAAGTCTTTAAATCGTTCCCAAGCTTGATAAAGAGTTTCATCAGGCTCTTGCTTGAAACTGTTAATAGCCTCCATCTTTTTAGCAGTCCTAGCAGGTGGACAATATCTCTTCAGGAATTTGCTCTTCAAATCTTCCCATGTAGTGATTGAACTAGCAGGTTCATTCCTTAGCCACTTGTTAGCAGCTCCTTTTAGCGAGAGTGGAAAGATTCTTAGCATGAGTTGATCGTCAGTGACTCCTTCTGAAGTAAACAAATCCGCAATCTCGAGGACCTTTTCAACATGCTCATTAGCATCCTCATGTTCCGATCCACTGAAAGCATTCTCTCTTAGCTCCTTGAGAAACTGACCCTTCAATTCAAACTTTGACTTATCATCAAACTTTGGTCTAGCAACTCCTGAAGTGTAATCAGCACGGGTTTTGTTCATGTATTCCTCCATGGTAGTGTTTTCGCCCATTGTTTCTGTTTCTTCTTCCTCTTTCTCTTCAGAAAAATAATCAAGCTCGAATGAACTTGAAGTATCAAAGCTTTTTGTGTTGAAAAGCCTTTTAAGCGAATGAAAGACTCGTTCAGGATCTTCAAAAGGTTGAATCAAGTTCTTCGTAGAACTCCTGGTCATGCACTTCCTGAAATCAACACAAAAATATCAGTAGGGTATGCTCAAGAAAGTAATATATCAGAAAATTAACAACGAAAACGGAATACGAAAATTTAAAGTTACTGATATCTGCAGACGATGCGCCGTATCCAAAAAGTTGGATACGCCGTATCTTATAATCGTTAAAATTTAATCAGACTTTATTCAGAAAATAGATACGCCGCTTAGAAATTTGAATGCGCCGTATTTGTTTTTAATTATCAAAAATCGATATACTTATTAAAATTAAATGCGTCGTATTAACAAAAGTTAATGCGCCATATCTTCGTTACGTTTCAAAATATAAGATTTTTTATTCAGAAGATGCGCCGTATCGATAAAAGTCGATACGCCGCATCTGTTTAATAATTCGTAAACTGTTTTTAATTAAAATAATAGATACGCCGTATCTGCTGAAGCAGATGCGTCGTATGGCGTCAACGTTTAGAAAAAAAAATTTATCAAAAACAGATACGCCGTATCTTTGGGAAAAGATGCGTCGTATTACTTTATCGCTTAGAAAAAAAATTTCTTATTAAAAACAGATACGCCGTATCTTGGGGAAAAGATGCGTCGTATCGAATTAATTAAATGCGTTGTATTTTATAAAAATTAAACGCAATACGCCGTATCTGAGAGATCAGATGCGCCGTATCGTTCGATTTAGCTCAGTACAACGATAGCAGAACACATAAAAAATACGAAAAATAAAAACAAATAAAAACAGACGAAAATAAACACAAATAAAAGCAAACAAATAACACACAAAAACAGAAAATATGCAAAATAATACAATGAATGCAAATTAATCTAATACACAACAGAATTAGCGGTTAGATAAAAATTAAAAACCTAATTAAAATACTAATCAAATTAACAGATAATAACAATTCACTCCCCGGCAACGGCGCCAAAAACTTGATGCGCGTGTATGTCGTTGCGGTTTAGCAGTATTAATGCCTACTCAAGTTTTAAATTTATATTTAGCCGACTTATCAATAACACACACACTTAACGAGCAGTGTACCCGGTCAGTATGAATATAATGGTAAGTAGAGTGTCGATCACTAAGAGTGGAACGTATTATCTCGTTATTCTAATCAGTATTTTAATATATTAAGTTAGCTATACAACCTAGTCTAACGCAAGGGGGTTCAGCCTGAGAGACTGGCACGATTTGGTTGCAATTAAATAATAAACTAAACCAATAGGCACGAATCAGCGAATAGCACACACGTACACAGATAAATACTTGAGACAATAAGAAGATCTGTCCTTATGATTAAGTAGTTTGTCACTTGTTTTATTGATAGCTTTATATGAAGTGTATGTAGTTAATCCTTTCTCGTTGGTCCTGTTCTTATCGGCGAGTAAACCCTTAATGATTACTTATGTCTAAAAGTTATTCCTAAGTGATCAATTTAGTAACAACCGTGGGAGCCACATTATTTTCCGCAGTCAAATGCGCAGGCCACTAATAAACACAGAGGTTATCAATGCACTAATAAGTAGTAACCAAAGACATCAACATATAAACTTTAATTGATGGGAAAGCAGTTTTAAGGGAGTGCAATCTTTCCGTTGTCACATTACACAAGCCATCAATCCTGATGAATTAAAGTTTACTAACACAATAAAACAAAACTACTTAATGAATTAAACACATGCAGCACCTTCTTACAGCTCTTGTATCTTCGTTCGGGTGTGTCTTGTGCTGCCTATTCGTCTGAATTCGTCCTAGGTTTCTGTACTTCGGTCTTTTTTGTCGAACTTTCGGAACTCTTAATTCGTCTGGTCTTTGGGGTATTTATAGTTTCTGTCTGAGGGTAAGATGCGGCGCATTGACTTAACTTCGCGTGGGGTCCAAGATTATAATATTCAGGAATATTCGTACACCGCCAGAAGATGCGGCGTAACTCCATTTATAGATGCGGCGCATGTCCTCTTGTATCTTGGATCGTATCTGGTGAAATATTGATAGTGATGCGCCGTATGTGATAAGCAAGATGCGGCGCATCTGGAGCAGATTGTCTTGATCTTGTACATTTCAGTAGACTCTTAACTTCTTGCATGTTTTGCTCCATAATTAGTCCAAAATCGCCAAGTTTCACCAAATGCTTGTTTTTACCTGAGAATTACAAAAGTAAACGATTAAGTATCAATCCTCATACATAATATAATAAAACAAGTCAAATTAATAGGATAAATGATAGTAATAAAATGTACTTATTTGAGTTCATCACCTTGAGATGTTGATTAGGATCTTCGGAAAGAAGTCCATGGAATGCGCATCCGCTTTGCACCAACCGGATGGTGTCGGATCGCAAGGGAGTGACATTGGCTCCTTGAGTGAGCTCAATGGTGTTTCGATAGCCATGGTGGCTAGGACGGGAGTAGTCTCCTAAGGCACGGGCTCTAGGAGGTTGTGGTGGTTATTGTGGTGGTGGGTTGTTGGGATCAAGGATATTACCACCTTCCATAATGTCGGATGGTAATGGTTACGAACAAAGAAACGAAGAAAAAAGATAGACTAAAGAAAACCTAAAAAAATAAAATAAAAATCTCACTAGAAAGGAATCTAGTGAGTAGACCTAATAAAATAAAAATTCAACCTAAACAATAACTATTCCCCGGCAGCGGCGCCAAAAACTTGATGCGTGGTTTTGCGACCTTACAACAGGTTTTACCTCTCGAGGGATCTCAAGAGGCTTACAACCCCACCAGGCAGTGTACCTGACCGATGTAGTATAGTGTAGTGGTAAGTACGAGGGATTGATCGTTCTCCACAGGGAATAGTGTCGTTAGGATTGAAAAACTATTCTAATAGGTCTAAGGGTGAGGGAAGATTCTTTTTGTATTTTTTATATTTTATGAAAGCAAGTAAAATCTCGGGTTTGAATGAGTGGGCGGAATTAGTTGCTAGTCAACTAACCCAAATAACTACAAATGCAAATAAAATAAAATAACTGAAAATGAAAAGAGTTGTGAAACTTATGTGGAGAGAAATGTGTTTACTTAGATTTCCTTACTCCCTAACTATCTTTTACCGGTTAATTAGTGTGTATTAATTGCGTGGATGACGGGTGTATTCCTTAATACCAATCGTGGGGTGGCGTACGTACTTCCCCAACTCTACAAGCTCCTACTTCACTCCTATGTCGAGCCGGCTAAGAAGCTCCTAACATGGGATCACTAGAATTCGCTCATGCATTAAATACAACCATAAAAACCTAGTACGCATTGGTTCATGTTTCTTAAGACGTTCAAGCAAGTTACCGTATAGGAAGTTAGCCAGTTTTCTTAAGCCTAACATCGATAAACAATCATCCAATACAATTAATAACACACTAATAACCAATAATCAATAGTTAGGTTTCATTAGATCTAAGCAAACACAAGATAAATCTAGCCTAGCATGTTAATCAAAAGACAAGAACAAGATATAATCAAACAACACATAGACATATTGATTGATTAAACGATTACTTATCTTCAATTAAACATGGGAGATCCAAGGGTATGAAAACCCTTAAAAATGGCAGAAATTCGTCTTAGGGTTTCTCCTCACAAAGTTGCACACTAATGACAAAAAATTGCAAAACTATATATAGAGTTTAAGGGCTGACGGCGTCACGTTGTAGATCTTGACGCCGTCACCTCGCCGTGTCTAGGGTTCCCGGATGGCCATCTTGACGCCGTCCCTCTTTAGTCGTCCAAAATCCTCCCTGGCTTATCAAGGCTTGACGCCGTCAGAAATGGGCTTGACGCCGTCTCTTGTTAAGTTAAACCGTGATGGCCTTGATCACTTCAAAGGGTGACGCCGTCAGATTTTCCATTGTAAAATTCTCTGGCTTATCATGTGTATTTTTCATATCCACATTTTTTGCCAAGCCATGACGCCGTCAAGAGCAATACTTGACGCCGTCACAGGTACTTTTCCAGCCGATTTTGAGACTTTGTCGTTTTCTTCACTTTTATGCTCCAAAAACGTCCAAAATGCTTCCTTTTCCAGATTTCTTCTCCAAAGTACCTAAAATGACAAAAGGAACGATTTAGGGCAATATTTGATCAAATAAATACGATTTAGGGCTTAAATGACCCCCTAAAAGCGGTACACTTTTCGCTTCATCAGTTAGCTATACAACCTAATCTAACGCAAGGGGGTTCAGCCTGAGAGACTGGCACGGTTTGGTTATGATTAAATAGTAAACTAAACTAATGAGCACGAATCAACGATTAGCACACACGTACACAGATAGATACTTGAGACAATAAGAAGACCTGTCCTGATAATTAAGTAGCTTGTCACTTGTTTTATTGCTAGTTTTATATGAAGTGTATAGTTCGATGCAACGCACCGAGATTAAGTCCTTTCTCGTTGGTTCTAATCTTATCGGCGAGTAAACCCTTAATGATTACTTATGACTATCCTATTTATCTTTCTTCCTACTTTTCTACAGACGATAGAATGCATAGGTGATCTAATAAATAGGCGAGGAAGGGGCATGGCGACCCAAGCAATGCTCAGCTAGACACAGAGGTTATCAATGCACTAATAAAAGTCACCAAAGACATCAACATATAAACTTTAATTAATGGGAAAGCAATTTTAAGGGGAGTTGAAGTGCACGATTAAATCAATGATCACAAGCCCATCAATCCTGACCAATTAAAGTGTACTAATACAATAAAACAAAACTACTTAATGAATTGAATACATGCAGGACCTTCTTACAGCTCTTGTATCTTCGTTCAAGGTGTGTCTTGTGTTGCTACTTCGACTGAATTCGGCCTTAGGGTTTCTTCTGTCTCGTACTTAGCTAAATTGTCGAACTCCGAAATTCGTCTGACTTTGGGGTATTTATAGTTTCTGTCTGAGGGATAGATGCGGCGCATAGGATAAGTAGATGCGGCGCATTGACTTAACTTCGCGTGGGGTCCAAGATTAATATATTCAGGAATATTCATACACCGCCAGAAGATGCGGCGTAACTCCATTCTTAGATGCGGCGCATGTCCTTTGACGTCTTGGATAATATCTTGTGAAATCTTGATAGTGATGCGCCGTATATAATAAGTAGGATGCGGCGTATCTGGAGCAGAATGGTCTTGATCTTGTACATTTCAGTAGACTCTTAACTTCTTGCTTGTTTTGCTCCATAATTAGTCCAAAATCGCCAAGTTTCACATAATACTTGTTTTTACCTGAGAATTACAAAAGTAAACATTAACGTATCAATTCTCACAGATAATATAATAAAACAAGTCAAATAAATAGGATAAATGATGGTAATAAAATGTACTTATTTGAGTTCATCAATAAACAAAGTCAGGATGATGAACATCGCCAAAGATCACCTTACGGGCATGACAATCAATAGTAGCCCTATGAGCAGCCAACCAATCCATGCCTAGTATCACGTCAAAATCGATCATATCGATGGGGAGCAAATTTGCCGAACGAACACAATCATCAAAACGTAGGGGACAATTCAAATATTCACGATCAATGATTACTTGGTTTTTCATTGGGGTAGAGATGGATATAAGATTAATTAGTGGTGTTGGGGTTACATTAAGTTTCTTGGCAAGCGAATTAGATATTATGGAATGTGTGGCACCGGTATCAAATAAAGCAAAGACAATACGATCACCAATGTAAAGAAAACCGGTAATGGTACCTGATGTGCTTGCCGCCTGGTCACGAGTAGTAGCAAAAACTCGTCCCATAGTGGGAGCTGGTCTAGACGAGTTCACTGGAACAACTCGTTTCTCCTGTGGACAATCCTTCACCTTGTGAGTAGTAGACCCACAAGTGAAGCACCCCCCAGTAGCCCTGTGACAAACCCCCGGATGAGGCTTTCCACAAGTGGAACAAAGAGGAGGAGGAGGTAACGCCTCAAGAGGCCACTTCTGTCCGGAAGAACCCGAATGATGACTCGGCTGAGAAACCCGAGTCGACTGATCTCTGTACCGACGCGGGTTGTTACCACCATGACCCTGCCGGTCATTCCCATACCTACCAGAATCCCGCCGATCCTGACTCCTGAAATCCTGACGCCTCTGATAAGAATCCCGGTCCTGACGACCCCTCTGATCATATCCCTGGTCCTGACGACCCCTAATATCCTGACTCTGGCCCTGATGACCCTGCACCCTGAAGTTCACCCGATTTCCATCCCTGTCTCTCTTATTCGAACCTCCATCAGCATGCAACATCTCAATGTTGCGGGCATCGTTCGCAACTGCAGCAACATCCTCATACTCGGTGTTCACAATACGCTCCAACACCCACTTCTTCAATGCCCATTTAAAGTGTTTCGCCTGACGAAAAGCATTACCCGTACCATCTGGTCCAACAAAACTAGCCAGTCTCATGAACTTCTGCATGAATTCCCCAGACGACTCTCGATCCGACTGACGAATAGTCCCATACTCACGTTCGTACCTCTGCTGCTCAGACACCGGAATATACTGCTTATAGAATATGCCACAAAAATCCTCCCAAGAACAAGTATCAGCGAAATCCTCTTCCTGTGACTGAACATACGCTGTCCACCAACTCAGCGCATCACCCTCCAGTTTAAACGTAGCCAAGCGCGTCTTGAATTCATCCGCGCAACCCAATACCCTAAACAACTTCTCAACATGAGTGATCTAGTCCCCGCCTCAGTGGGAGTGGCAGCAGACCTGAAAGATAGAGGCTTGAGCTTATTGAACCTTTCGATCCAAACATGAATACCAGCAGGTAGAGCAGTGGGTGGAGCACCACCACTTGATGAACCCGCACCATTTCTGATGTTATTGGTGACTTGGGTCACCAACTGAGGAAGAGCAGCAGCCATCGCATCGGCTATCATGGCCTCGAAATTAGGGCCATCCTGTCCATCAGTGTACTGGGTAAAACGCGTATTCACCATCTGAACGATCACGAAAATGATTAGCAAACTCAAACAGAATATGACAGAGCAGATCAAGAAGATATGACAGAGCAAAACAGGAAAAGAGTGCGCGAAAGGAAACCTAATTTCTACCCAATCCTCATAGGTCACGAGCCTAAGCTCTAAGGGTTTCGGATAACCTGTTCTCTGATACCATAAATTGTAACACCCCAACCCGACAAGGGTAAAGATATCACAACAATGGTTTCACATCAGATAACAAGCATTCAATCCAAAACATCATAAGTCTATAACATTACTGATAAAAGGGAAAACATGACTTATGCCAGAAGTGAAAACAGAAATAAACTGAAGTACATAAATCCAAAATGCCCAAACAATGGCATAACAGAATCAAAATCCAAATGGTAAAACTAGAATGTCTAAAGTCTAAGCTTCACACAAGTTGCTCTCATCCCAAAGCTAAACCCAGCTCCTAGCTTAGATACCTGCCGCAGGAAAAGAAATGCGGCTGAGCTTAAAAAGCCCAGTGAACAGATATATATATAAACGAAAGCAAACGAAACGAACATGATATAATATAATGCATTGGGACAACATAAGGTATAGTCGAAGGAATACAAAGTAAGAAAAGGAAAAGAAAGGTCAGTAATCCACCACGAGCCCGAACACAAACCAAATATAGTAACCCTGTATCAATCCAGAGGGGATACCTCTTAAGTAACCAGATAATATGAGGGGTGTCCTCATGTATCAAATTGGAGTGATCAACTCCCGAACTTTGTGAAAGACGTGGATTGCACCCAGCATCAGTCACCGAACAATATATAATATCAATCATATTAAGTCCACGAACACGGACACGAACCTAGGATTGCAACCCATACGCCCCCCCGAACAATAATAAAGGCCATAATAAATATAATGTGCATGCAACGAACAATATGGGGACGGTGTGAGAAATCACTCACCCACACGTGAGTCATGTCAGCGGTGCATCACAGACACGGCCATATTACCTTCATGGCTAGGAAACGAACTTGGCTCGGGTATCAAACTGAAGGGTCAAAGGTCAAAGGTCCAAATCATAGCAAAGGTTCAAATGGTCTAAGTCATAATCAAAGTCCAAATATCAAAGGTTCATGACAAAGGGTTCATATCAAAGGTTCAAAGTAAACAGGGTCATAACGAACATCAAAGTCAAATGAATCGAACAACAAACCAAAGTGTAGGGAACATAGCAATGGCATAGGAAACCCTAATACGAATCAAATCAAAAGAGAATGAAGGCACCTTACTAAAAGGGCAGAATATCTGTACCTTATTACGAAATGCAAAGACGAACAAGAAAAATAGAAAGCAGTGACAGGCTCAAGACCTCTCCTTCTTCACACCTAAAGGAGTAGAAGAATATTACAAAAGGTTCTAATTATTTATTTTAGCTTGCCTTTCCATTTTAAGTAATGGTATGTGCTAAAACACATACCCTTTTCTTGACCAAAACCGGACCAAAATAACCAAAAACCCGACCAAAATGCCAAAAGATATTGTGTTTTTGTGTTTTTGTATGTGCAGGGATGGATATCGTGAAAATTGACAAAAGACACAAGAAAATCAAGAAAACGAGCACGAGATACGGAAAGGCTCAGAACCGGAACCGGGAACAAAGAAAATGGTCAAAAAGGCATCCGAGGTCCTCCCACTATCAAAGATTGTCAACTCCAACCCTTAGATCATTTATGATAAATTGGCAGAATCGGTCCTTGCTTTATCAGAATTTACATATGTAGCCCTTGTCAATTTACTTATAACTATACACTAAATTGCCTAGCCCATTTCCCTTTTAACACAAACCTAGCCCAACATTAAAATCTAGCCCAACATTAAAACCCGAGCCCACCTTCCATCTAAATAAACCCGATCCGGTCAAATAATAAACTCCCGGGTCAAACCAAACCCACTCGGTCAAAGTTAAATAAAAAAAAAATAATAATAATAAAACAAACACACTTTACCTTATCTCTCTAAACCCGATCCCCTTTTTCCCCCACCCCCAATTCACCATGAACCCTAATTTACCCAAGCTAAAAATTACTACAATTAAGGGCTTATTAGTCAAATCAAAGGACTTCTAGAAGGATCAGAGTATGTCAGAAGGTGTCAGACTCGAAGAAACACACGAGGGGATGAGGTGGCAGCTCGTGATTGGTTAGAACACGTCATGATAAAGCAATCCAAGGGCTATGATAAGTGGGATTGATTTAGACGGCTTAGATGAGCTCCAAACTAACACAAACGCACACGGATCGCCAGCTTGGCAGAAGAGACCCCAAGCTCTCCTCTCGGCCTATAAATAGAGGCTTATTTCTTCTCATTTTGTAAGTAGTTGTAGTGTAGTGTTACTCTGCAGAATTGTAGACTCAGCTTTGTAATTTTCATTCACTCTTTTGTAAACCTTCAGTAGTATAATAAAATTTCAGTATAAGTTTCATTAATTCGTGTTCTCTTATTCACTTTAAATAGTTTTTAGCATAATCAGTTGTTTCAAAAGCTTATTTCTGTTTCATTCAGCTTCACAGAAGTTTAATTCAGCTTTTCTAATAGTAATTTCACTCTCATTTATTCTCATTTTTATAAAAAAAAAAAAAAAAAAAAAAAAGAAAAAAAATATATATATATAAAAAAATGAATTCAATTACTTAAAATAGTTTGCAACCAAGCTTAGTGTAGTTTATACAAGCTCACATTAGCTTCCTAGCTTCTGTGAGGATTTGTCTTAGTTTAAATCAGATTTAGCTTCTCATTTCACCACTGGTCAACGATAGTCAAACTGGAGCAACAGTGGATATAATGGTTTAAATTGATAGTTCAATCAGAGAAATGGAAGTGATTGACCTATCTAAAAGATAGGTTTGGATCAAGTTTTATCCCTGTTCAGCTGGGATTGAGTATTGTGAGTTCTCATTTTCAACTTTTCATTCAATTCTATAGCAGTAGCTTAAGGTAGTTTAGAGTTGAGTTCATTGGTTAGCTGTTGTTTATTTTTGCTCATATGATCTTAACATTGAGTGAAAGTAGTGTTTACTTATTTTGCAAATTGTTTAGTTTGAAAGTTGTAGGTTGAATTTTAAGAATAAAACTCATGGCTGTTCTTGTAGATTTGATATCAGTAGGTTTAATTGGTGTTTGATGTTTGATCTGTGATTTCTTTTTAGTGTTACTATTGTTATATTGTGGCTGCTGAGTTCATGGTACCTTTTGAATGATCATATGTTGTTGAAATTAGTTTTGGATTTGTGATTTGAGAAGCTTGTTAGTTAATAGATTTGGTTAAAATCTGTCTAGTAGAGTTTCTGAATTGATAAGTTCTGTGAATCTAAGATTTTGGTAATCAGTGTTGTTGATAATTGTTAATCTGAGGATATTTGATATTAGTTAGTGATTAGTGATTGTCAGTTGTTAAGTGAATTTTGAAAGAAGAAAATAAAAAAAAAAAATTTAGTTTAGATTGATTTGAAGTTACCAGGACCGAACCTGGGTTTGTTAGTAAGTATAAAACATTTTTAGTTTTTAAGATTTTTCAATTCAGTCCTTGGGTTTTATTTTTATCAAGTTCGGCCCTTGTCTTTGTTTTAAAGTGTTTTGTGTATTAAATAAGTTTCAGAAAAATACAAATTGGTCCTTGTCTTTTACAAAGTCTAAATTAGTTTCAGATTTTACAAAGTTAGTCCCTCACTTTGTTTTAAATCATTTTCAGTTTTATTAAAGTTTCAAGAATTACAGTTTGGTCCTTGTCTTTTCTTTAAAAAGTTTTAGTTTAAATAAAGTTTCCAACATTGCATTTTTAGTCCCTCGTTTTTTTATTAAACTTTATTTTCTTAAATTTCTTTTTATAAAATCAGTTTTTAATAAAATTCATTGTCCTTTAGATTTTATTTTATTTTTTATTTCTATTTTAAGTATAATTTCGCTATTAGTTTTATAAATCTCGGGAATAGCCCGGGATTTGCATTATTTGTTTTCTTGTTGTGTGCATTTATTTTAATAGCATAGATAGTTGATTTTAAATTTTCCATAATTTTAGTGTAATAAACACCAAAATAATCTTTCACGTCACTTATTCACTTCACAATTTTCACGACTCCGATTCGACAAATTCGCCGTCAAACCTTCGTTGGGAGAACGACCCGGGGAAATATTTTCACGAATATTTCTTTGGAAAAATAAAAATATATAAAAACAAACAACATCAATAAAATGGCGCCGCTGCCGGGGAAGGCTTGAAACGAGTGCGTCGATTTCGTCCGTTGTTTTTGTGATTTGAAGATCCTTCCTTGGAAGTTATTGTTTTTTATAAAAAATAAAAAATACAAAAATATAATAATTAAAAAACACTTTTCCTAAAGTGTTTTCACCATTAATAATAAATCCTCCGTCTTCCGTTGAAGGAGGGCGGTTGTAAACCATTCCAAATAACAACAAAACAAATCGTGAAATTAATCATTATCGGATTACTTTATTACTACAACCTAATTACGGGGTTTAAGGAAGCTTGACATTAAATTGTCGAGCTGAAGAAGGCGGGTTTTTAAGCATCTTCGGAGCTACCTTTGCCTTTCCGCCACGCTGCGCGTAGTTTTAAAGGAAACGGTTACGGTTAACGTAACGGTTACCAAAAAAACAAAATAAAGACTTTTGTTTTTCAATATATTAAAAAAGCCAAAAATAATTCCCAACCAAAAAGACAAAAAGATTTTTGATTTTCATTTTTGTTTTCCTTTTTGGTGTATGAACACCCGCTCATCTTCTCAAAATCTTATTTCTCCATTATCAAATCCCGAAAGGGTAATTCGACACACACACCGTGCTCATTTCCCAAACGTTGAGGAAATGAACGACAATCAAGCTCCTCCGGTGGAGCCTAATCAAGGAGCACAACCGGGCCCCGACCTCCGTCCGATGGAGGAACAACTTCAAACACCATTTAATGGTGTGCGAAGGGCCATTGTGATTCCCGACATACTTGCTAATCAATTTGAAATCAATCACGGGTTATTGAACCTCATCACTAATATCTCTTACCATGGGTTCGAGAGTGAAGATCCTCGTATTCACATTAGGAACTTCACGGATATAGTTGAGACCATTAAGCTTAATCAAGTATCATATGATGCGATCAAGATGAAGTTATTTCCTTTCTCTCTTAAGGGAGCGGCTCGAACTTGGCTTGAGAAGGAACCCCCAAACTCGATCTATACTTGGGGTGACCTAGCTTCAAAGTTCGTGAACCATTTCTATCCTCCTTCTAAGATTTCTAATCTCCGCGCTCAAATCTTACGTTTCCAACAAGCTTTTGATGAATCGTTCAGCGAGGCTTGGGATCGGTTTAAGGAGTTGATTGAGAAATGTCCGAACCACGGTTTTTCGGAGCTTCATCAAATCGATACCTTTTATAATGGTTTGAGTCTTGCCGATCAAGATTCACTCAATTCAGCGGCCGGTGGAAATTTATTGGCTCGTAATACTCGAGAGGCATTCGGAATAATTGAAAACAAAGCTCGTGTGAGAAATTCAAGGAACAAGCTTCAAACGTCTAGTGCTAATAGTAAGAACAATGAAGAAGTTATGAATGCTCTCGCCGCACTTAACAAGAAATTCGATTCATTTGTTATTGAGAAAACACCCAACCAAGTCAATGTTATTAATCATGGTTGTGAGATATGTGGTGGTCCTCATTCTTATTTCGAGTGTCCGGCCACCGGGGTTTATGGACACGAGAATGTGTATGCTACTAATGCGGGTGGTAATGGTTACCAGCCCCAAGGTGATCGTAATCTCCTTAGCTACCGTTCAAATAATTCACTTGGACCACCACCGGGATTCAATAATCAAAGTCAAAATCAAGGTCAAAACCGTAATCAAGTTAACAATAATCAAAATCGTGCAAATAATGGTTTTCAAAACAATGGTTTTAATCAAAATCAAAACCGGGGTTTTCAAGGAAATCAAAATCAAGGGAATTTTTATGGGAATTTCAATGCTAATCAAGGAAATATGAATCAAAATCAAGGAAATTTTCCTAATCAAGGTTTCAATAACAACAACCGAGGGCAAACTTTTAATCAAAATCAAAATGTTGTTTCAAATCCGCCACCCTCGGATGAGATTCTTCGACAATTAATGCTTCAAAATCAAAATTTGATAAGAACTCAAGAGTTGTTAACTAAGGAAATGAGTGAGATTAAGAAACGTTTAAATGATCAACCCTCGGGTTCGGGTACTACTTCTCTTCCCGGCAACACGATCGCAAACCCGAGGGGCGACGTTAAAGCGATCACAACACGAAGTGGTGTTTGTTATGATGGACCTACGGCTCCGACTACCTCTTCTTCTCTTCCTCCCAAGGTAGTCACCCGTGAAACCGAGGTGACAACGGATACGGCACTTCCTACTAATAACGGAAGGACCGAAGACATCCAACCTCCGGTTGTCCAATCGTCAAAAGGAAAAGGGAAAGTTGATTTTGAACAAGAGGTTCCCGTTAAGATAAAACTTCCGTATCCGTCGCGACTTGATGAACAAAAGCACCATGATAAGAATACGCATCAGATGGAGAAATTCTATCAAATCTTTCAAGATATGAGTTTCGAAATTAGCTTTGCGGATGCTGCTCTCTTAATGCCGAAGTTTGCATTGATGGTGAAGAATTTGTTGAGTAACAAAGATAAATTGTTTGAGATGGCAAAAACAACCCCGTTGAATGAACAATGTTCCGCGGTTCTCCTCAAAAAGCTTCCTGAAAAGCTAGGAGATCCCGGAAAGTTCCTTATTCCGTGCAATTTTTCGGGGATGGTTCAATGTTTCGCCTTGGCCGATCTTGGCGCTAGCATTAACCTAATGCCTAAGTCCGTCTGGGAAAAATTATCTCTCCCCGCTCTCACTCCGACCCGGATGACTCTCGAGCTCGCAGATCGATCAATCACTCGTCCAATTGGCATAGCCGAAGATGTCTATGTTAATGTGGGAAAATTCCATTTTCCGGCAGACTTTGTGATTGTCGAATTTGATGCCGATCCCCGAGTTCCTCTCATTCTCGGGAGAGGATTCTTAAGAACCGGGCATGCGTTAATTGATGTTTATGATGAAGAGATTACCTTGCGAGTTGGTAATGAAGCCGTGACTTTCGATTTGGATCAAAACGCGAGATACTCCTCCAACGATAATTGCATGTCCATAAACCGTATTGATATAATTGACGTCACTACGGAGGAGTATGCTCAAGAGATTCTCGGTTTTGCTAGTGGCAATCCCACTTTGGATTCTTCTTCTACCTCTATTGATGATTCTTCTCCGTCTACTATTTCTTCACCTATCATCTCCGACTCTTCCCCGTCCCTCACTCCGTTTGAGGGAGGTGATTTCTTTTTGGAAGAGGTCAATGAGTTTCTTGCTACCGACACATCTTCTTCACCGGAAGATGATGATTCTTATTATGATCCAGAGGGGGATATTCTTATGCTTGAACAACTTTTGAATGAAGACCCTACCCCTTTTTCCCCTCCGATGGACCTTAAAATGGCCGACGTTAAGGAAATTAAGCCGTCTATTGAGAATCCTCCGGAGCTTGAGCTCAAGGATTTACCTCCTCATCTTGAATATGCTTTCTTGGGAGATTCCGATACATTTCCCGTCATCATTTCAAAAGCTCTCAAAGATGAGGAGAAGACAAAACTCTTAGACGTGCTTAAAAAGCATAAAAGTGCCATTGCTTGGCAGATCTCTGATATAAAGGGTATTGACCCTAAATTCTGCACCCATAAGATCTTATTGGAAGATGATTTCAAACCCGCTGTTCAGCAACAGAGACGGGTTAACCCAAAAATCCATGATGTCATCAAAAAAGAAGTTATTAAACTCCTTGACGCAGGGATGATTTATCCGATCTCGGATAGCTCATGGGTTAGTCCGGTCCACTGTGTGCCTAAAAAGGGTGGAATGACCGTGATAACAAACGAAGAAAATGAGTTAATTCCCACACGTCTCGTCACCGGATGGAGAGTGTGTATTGATTACCGAAAACTCAACGATGCTACCCGTAAAGACCATTTCCCTCTACCGTTTATGGACCAAATGCTTGAGCGTTTGGCGGGAAATGAGTTCTATTGTTTTCTCGATGGCTTTTCCGGGTATTTTCAAATACCAATTGATCCCCAAGATCAGGAAAAGACCACCTTCACGTGTCCTTATGGAACATTTGCCTACCGACGCATGCCTTTCGGCTTGTGCAATGCTCCGGGCACGTTTCAAAGGTGCATGATGGCCATATTCCATGATATGATCGAGACGACGATGGAGGTCTTTATGGATGACTTCTCGGTTTATGGAAATTCTTTCTCCTCGTGCCTCTCCCATTTAGAGAAAATGCTTGAACGGTGTGAAAGCACCAATCTCGTTCTAAATTGGGAGAAGTGCCACTTCATGGTTAAAGAGGGCATAGTCCTCGGCCATAAGATTTCCAAATCTGGGATTGAGGTCGATCGAGCTAAAGTCGATGTTATCGCTAAGCTACCTCATCCCACTACCGTCAAAGGAATCCGTAGTTTCCTTGGTCATGCCGGTTTCTACAGACGATTTATTCAAGACTTCTCAAAAATCGCCCGGCCTCTGAACCATCTTCTTGAAAAAGATGCTCCGTTCATCTTCTCTCCCGAATGCATCGAAGCATTCGAGGTTCTCAAAAAGAAGTTAACCGAAGCACCCATTTTGGTTGCCCCCGACTGGGACTTGCCCTTTGAGTTAATGTGTGATGCAAGCGATTATGCTATCGGTGCAGTCCTGGGGCAACGCAAGTCCAAATACTTCCAACCGATACACTATGCTAGCAAGACAATGACCAATGCTCAATCTCATTACACTACTACTGAGAAAGAGTTGTTGGCCGTTGTCTACGCTTTTGAGAAATTTAGACCATATCTTGTCTTATCAAAAAGCATAGTGTATACGGACCATTCTGCTCTAAAGTATCTCTTAGCAAAACAAGATACTAAACCGAGATTACTTCGGTGGATTCTTCTGCTCCAGGAATTTGATATTATCATTCGTGATAAAAAAGGAGCAGAGAATCTAGCCGCTGATCATTTATCCAGACTGGAAAATCCTCATCAAAGTGTTCTCGAGAATAAGGAAATCACCGAGACATTTCCTCTCGAGACACTTGGGAAAATATCTTCAAAAAATGATCCGAGTACCCCATGGTTTGCCGATTACGCAAATTACCATGCGGGGAATTTTGTGGTGAAAGGGATGTCGTCCCAGCAGAAAAAGAAGTTTTTCAAAGATGTTAAACATTATTTCTGGGACGATCCCTACTTATTCCGGATATGTGCCGATCAAGTGATAAGACGGTGTGTGCATGGCCAAGAAGCCGTTGACATCCTTAACGCTTGTCATAATGGACCCACGGGGGGACATCATGGTGCCAGTTACACCGCTAAAAAAATCTTTGATTCTGGATTCTATTGGCCGACAATCTACCGCGATGCCCACGACTTGGTAAAGTCTTGTGACTCTTGCCAACGTCAAGGAAAAATCTCGCAAAAAGACGAAATGCCTCAAAATGCAATTCAAGTCTGTGAGATTTTTGACGTGTGGGGCATCGATTTCATGGGGCCCTTCCCGTCTTCACGAGGGAATAAGTATATCCTCGTGGCCGTCGACTACTTGTCAAAATGGGTTGAAGCTAAAGCGCTCCCCACTAATGACGCCCGAGTGGTTGTTAAGTTCTTGAAAAATCTCTTCTCCCGATTCGGAACTCCTCGTGCTATAATTAGTGATCGCGGTACTCACTTCTGCAATGATCAATTTGCAAAAGTTATGCTCAAGTATGGTGTCACTCACCGACTTTCTACCGCGTATCACCCGCAAACAAGCGGACAAGTTGAGGTTTCGAATCGTGGATTGAAACGTATCCTTGAAAGAACCGTTGGAGAAAATCGAGCCTCGTGGGCCGACAAATTGGATGATGCATTATGGGCTTTCCGAACCGCTTTCAAGACACCCATCGGGTGTACTCCTTACAAGTTGGTTTACGGAAAAGCTTGTCATCTGCCCATCGAGCTCGAACATAAGGCATATTGGGCCTTGAAACATGCCAATTTTGACCTTAAGACCGCGGGTGATCACCGTAAGCTCCAAATTAATGAATTAAATGAGCTTCGGGATCAAGCCTACGAAAACTCTTTGATCTACAAAGAGAAAACAAAGAGGATTCATGACTCTAAGATTAAAAACCGCATTTTCAATGTTGGTGATCGAGTCCTCCTCTTCAATTCTCGGCTAAAGATTTTCTCGGGTAAACTCAAAACCCGCTGGTCTGGGCCATTTACCATCACTCGAGTTTTTCCATATGGAACCGTCGAGTTAGCTCAAAATGACGGTCCAAACTTTAAGGTGAATGGTCATAGGTTAAAGCACTATTTTGGAGGGGACGTACCATCCATGGTTGTCCCGGATCTCCAAACTTTCCCCATGGACAACTAAATTCGGGGTCGAGTCAAGCTCATGTGACTCGGTTACCAAAAACAAGCGCTTCGTGGGAGGCACCCCATGCTTATCCATCTATCTTCTTTCTATTTTCTTAATAAAGAGGAGGGGATCCTCTTCCATATCTTGTGTCTCGTTGTTTTTCTGCGATGTGTCCAGGAATGCTGATGATGAAGACTCTCGTGCTCGAAGTTTCCTTCTCGCTACTCGAGTTTCATCATCCGCTGCTTATCCAATATCCAAAATCTTATCGTTTTACATCTATCTTTTGGCATAATTAATAAACGGCCTTAGATTTTTGTAGGGATACCCGTACCTTTAAGACATTGAGGACAATGTCTCATTCTAGTCTGGGGAGGTAATCTTGCGATTTGATTTTTGCCTTGCATTTTTGCTATTGTCTCGTGCAACCCCGTTTTTCCTCCAAAAAATTAAAAAAAAAAAAAAAAAAAAAAAAAAAAAAAAAAAAAAAAAAAAAAAAAATTGAGAAAATTTAAAAATTTTTGTGCAAAAATATAATAAGTTTTGACATTTTTGTTGATTTTCCGCTGGGTAGAGTAGGAATAAAATTTTGACTTGACCGGGCGTGTTGAGCCCTAGCTTGTTCTCTTAACCAATGATGATCATATAAGCTTGTGCTAGTCTTGTACACAAGGAGCTGCTCTTTTGCGTGTTCCCGTACTTGACTTTATACATGCATGGCTTTAAAGCTTTCGCTAGTCTTTTACATAAGGAGCTAGAAAACGCGAATTCTTTTCAAGAATTTGCAAGTTTCTGTAACTGACTTTATATATGCGTGGCTGATTATCGGCTAAGTATTCGCGAATTTCATTACTTGAGATTTTTAAATGTGCGAAGAGCGAGAAATGATAGAATTTATTTAGAAGTTAGATGCCAAACGTGGAGTAGTTGGTTCTCTTTAGAGCTCGTCGTAGGTACTTGTGGCCTTTTGCTCCCGTAAAATTGTTTCACCCCATATATTGTATAAATAATTAAAGATATTTAGGTTTAGAACGAAATTTAGTTCTCCATCTTCTTAAAAGAATTTTTTCTCTAAAAATTGGGTACACATCAAGGTCCCGTATTGAGTGAATAAGTTGTAAAGTGCTCTTAGATTTCGGATTGAGATCGGACCTTGGATCCTTACTTCTAAAGGCGGTAAGGTCTTGGATTTAAACCGTGAAGGTTCGTTTTCTAAGGGTTACTATTGAATGTTTGATGATTTGGAATCACCCGGTAATCCCGTGGTATTAAGTTATTGAGTGAAGAAAAGTTAAAAAAAAAAAAAAAAAAAAAAAAAAAAAAAAAAAAAAAAGTATGTTGAGATGTATGGATTTTGTGCTTATTGTGTTAGACAAGTTGATGGCACGTGAGGTGCATGTGATGACCCTAGATCGGGCACATGAGGTGCACGTGATGTTTCTCCACAACTTATGTCTACATGTTTGTATGAGTTCTTCAGTCTTGGACGTATGTAATAACCTTGATGTGGACCTCATTTTTAAGGCAAACTTTCTTGCAAGAAGATGGAAAACTACTTAGCGTTTTAAACTTGATATCTTTATCGGAATAATAATTATAAAATCGAGAAGATTATGAAGAAATTCATTTCTCTCACAAAAATAAAATAAGTAGAAACAAAAATAAGAAAATGGGAGCGAGAGGTTCTTACACAAGTAACTTCCATGAGTAGTGTTGGCATCTAATTTCTAAGTAGGTTGTGATCTCGTTTATAAGCTTAGTTTGGGGACTCGTGAAAAATCAGGGACGACGAATTTTATCCGTATGGTCACTTCTTCATGAGTCGTGTTTCCTGCTCCGTGATCCTAAAAGTTATCGTTAGATAATGATTGTCGACAAAGCCGTCACGTGAAAAAAAAAATACAAAAATAGAATAAAAAGGAAAATCGGGGAGTTTTTATAAACATTGCATGAGGACATTGCAATAGCTTAGTCTGGGGGATTTTGGTATGTGCTAAAACACATACCCTTTTCTTGACCAAAACCGGACCAAAATAACCAAAAACCCGACCAAAATGCCAAAAGATATTGTGTTTTTGTGTTTTTGTATGTGCAGGGATGGATATCGTGAAAATTGACAAAAGACACAAGAAAATCAAGAAAACGAGCACGAGATACGGAAAGGCTCAGAACCGGAACCGGGAACAAAGAAAATGGTCAAAAAGGCATCCGAGGTCCTCCCACTATCAAAGATTGTCAACTCCAACCCTTAGATCATTTATGATAAATTGGCAGAATCGGTCCTTGCTTTATCAGAATTTACATATGTAGCCCTTGTCAATTTACTTATAACTATACACTAAATTGCCTAGCCCATTTCCCTTTTAACACAAACCTAGCCCAACATTAAAATCTAGCCCAACATTAAAACCCGAGCCCACCTTCCATCTAAATAAACCCGATCCGGTCAAATAATAAACTCCCGGGTCAAACCAAACCACTCGGTCAAAGTTAAATAAAAAAAAATAATAAAAATAAAACAAACACACTTTACCTTATCTCTCTAAACCCGATCCCCTTTTTCCCCCACCCCCAATTCACCATGAACCCTAATTTACCCAAGCTAAAAATTACTACAATTAAGGGCTTATTAGTCAAATCAAAGGACTTCTAGAAGGATCAGAGTATGTCAAAAGGTGTCAGACTCGAAGAAACACACGAGGGGATGAGGTGGCAGCTCGTGATTGGTTAGAACACGTCATGATAAAGCAATCCAAGGGCTATGATAAGTGGGATTGATTTAGACGGCTTAGATGAGCTCCAAACTAACACAAACGCACACGGATCGCCAGCTTGGCAGAAGAGACCCCAAGCTCTCCTCTCGGCCTATAAATAGAGGCTTATTTCTTCTCATTTTGTAAGTAGTTGTAGTGTAGTGTTACTCTGCAGAATTGTAGACTCAGCTTTGTAATTTTCATTCACTCTTTTGTAAACCTTCAGTAGTATAATAAAATTTCAGTATAAGTTTCATTAATTCGTGTTCTCTTATTCACTTTAAATAGTTTTTAGCATAATCAGTTGTTTCAAAAGCTTATTTCTGTTTCATTCAGCTTCACAGAAGTTTAATTCAGCTTTTCTAATAGTAATTTCACTCTCATTTATTCTCATTTTTATAAAAATAAAAAAAAAAAAAAGAAAAAAAAAATATATATATATAAAAAAATGAATTCAATTACTTAAAATAGTTTGCAACCAAGCTTAGTGTAGTTTATACAAGCTCACATTAGCTTCCTAGCTTCTGTGAGGATTTGTCTTAGTTTAAATCAGATTTAGCTTCTCATTTCACCACTGGTCAACGATAGTCAAACTGGAGCAACAGTGGATATAATGGTTTAAATTGATAGTTCAATCAGAGAAATGGAAGTGATTGACCTATCTAAAAGATAGGTTTGGATCAAGTTTTATCCCTGTTCAGCTGGGATTGAGTATTGTGAGTTCTCATTTTCAACTTTTCATTCAATTCTATAGCAGTAGCTTAAGGTAGTTTAGAGTTGAGTTCATTGGTTAGCTGTTGTTTATTTTTGCTCATATGATCTTAACATTGAGTGAAAGTAGTGTTTACTTATTTTGCAAATTGTTTAGTTTGAAAGTTGTAGGTTGAATTTTAAGAATAAAACTCATGGCTGTTCTTGTAGATTTGATATCAGTAGGTTTAATTGGTGTTTGATGTTTGATCTGTGATTTCTTTTTAGTGTTACTATTGTTATATTGTGGCTGCTGAGTTCATGGTACCTTTTGAATGATCATATGTTGTTGAAATTAGTTTTGGATTTGTGATTTGAGAAGCTTGTTAGTTAATAGATTTGGTTAAAATCTGTCTAGTAGAGTTTCTGAATTGATAAGTTCTGTGAATCTAAGATTTTGGTAATCAGTGTTGTTGATAATTGTTAATCTGAGGATATTTGATATTAGTTAGTGATTAGTGATTGTCAGTTGTTAAGTGAATTTTGAAAGAAGAAAATAAAAAAAAAAATTTAGTTTAGATTGATTTGAAGTTACCAGGACCGAACCTGGGTTTGTTAGTAAGTATAAAACATTTTTAGTTTTTAAGATTTTTCAATTCAGTCCTTGGGTTTTATTTTTATCAAGTTCGGCCCTTGTCTTTGTTTTAAAGTGTTTTGTGTATTAAATAAGTTTCAGAAAAATACAAATTGGTCCTTGTCTTTTACAAAGTCTAAATTAGTTTCAGATTTTACAAAGTTAGTCCCTCACTTTGTTTTAAATCATTTTCAGTTTTATTAAAGTTTCAAGAATTACAGTTTGGTCCTTGTCTTTTCTTTAAAAAGTTTTAGTTTAAATAAAGTTTCCAACATTGCATTTTTAGTCCCTCGTTTTTTTATTAAACTTTATTTTCTTAAATTTCTTTTTATAAAATCAGTTTTTAATAAAATTCATTGTCCTTTAGATTTTATTTTATTTTTTATTTCTATTTTAAGTATAATTTCGCTATTAGTTTTATAAATCTCGGGAATAGCCCGGGATTTGCATTATTTGTTTTCTTGTTGTGTGCATTTATTTTAATAGCATAGATAGTTGATTTTAAATTTTCCATAATTTTAGTGTAATAAACACCAAAATAATCTTTCACGTCACTTATTCACTTCACAATTTTCACGACTCCGATTCGACAAATTCGCCGTCAAACCTTCGTTGGGAGAACGACCCGGGGAAATATTTTCACGAATATTTCTTTGGAAAAATAAAAATATATAAAAACAAATCAGTAACTTTCTATTTTTAGCACGTTCCCATATTTAGCAAGTTTCCATTTTTATAAAGTTTCCTTATTTAGTATGTTTTAAGCATTATAAAATAGGTTAAGTCATAATTAAGCATATTTATGGAGTTAGGGTATATTTTAGCAAGTTACAATATTTTAGGGTTAGATATGACAACTTTACATAATTTAGGGTTTTAAATGTAATTAAACCAAAGTTAAGGGTCTAAAATGTAATTATCACAAATTATACATTCAATCCATATTTTAAGTATAGGTACGAATTAAGTACCTCAAATATAGCTATTTTACATTTTATACCCTCTAGTTTATAAGTTTCCAAATTAAACCCCATAGTTTCCTTAAATCTCATTTTAACCCTTTATATATCCCTATTAATACAACAAGCCCTCAATATTACCAAATTACAGAATATACCCCATATATTAATAGTTGTATGAATTAACCCTCATCTTTACACAATTTACAAAACTAGTCCTTTTAATTAATAAAAGTACAATTCGACATATACATTAACCATATTTACACATTTAACCCTCAAGTGTCCAATTTTACATATTACACCCTCATTATCCTTATTTATACGAAGCACCCTCAATTTTCCAGAATTTACAATTTAGTCCCTCTAATTTATTTAATTACAATTCGAATTACACAATTAATACAATTTACAATTTAAATCCCTAATTTGCATAATTTACAAAAAGGACCTCCATTTTATATTTTATTCGAACAGCCCCATGTTTAAGGTATATTATAAAAATAGCCCACGACTTTCAATAATTACAAAACATCCCCTTAACTAGTAAAAATCCAATCGGTATAGTTTTCTTTTTACAAAACCCTAACCCTAGCTTCACCAATCATGACCCAATCATTGCAACATCATCAATGAGTATTAATTAGTCCAAATTTTATACCAAAAACCCTAACCCTAATCGTGACCTAGGGTTTTATTTTATTTCATGTTTTTCATAAAACTCGATTACACAAACAGAATCGACACAGGTTATTAGGGCCTCCAAAATTCAAACTACCATTTTTCCTGAGTTACAAAAGTCGTATAGTATCCAAATAATTTAAGCCTCGCACCCAGAAAATTCGTATAAAGTGTATTCGATTATATACTTGTTTTAAGCCCTAAAAATTATAGAGATAGATCTAGGCCTTTAAAAATCGTACCAACATTTTTCCCAGGTTTTATGCTTCATATAATGTTCAAATAAAATAAACACATCACCTAGAAAATCGTATTACATGTTTTAGGTATTATACGTGTTTTATGCCTTTAATTTCCAAACGATCAAATAAATGTGCATGGTTCGGTTAGACCAATTTTTATAGACCAAGTATGATGTAAACAAGGTGGGAAAAATACCAGATGAAGGCTAGAACGAGTAGAAGAGGCGTAGCCAATAAATACCTATCGAACCCTTGTCGATACCAAATAAATCACCACGAACGAATGAGCAACCCTACGACCTCCACACTATTTTTCCAAGCTTCCTTATGATAAGAACAATACCAGAAAAATGCCCAAGGATTTTTAGAGAGCCGTATGAATTTTTGAGAGAGTTGTGTGTTGTTTTAGGGTTTTCGGCAAACGGAAAATGGGAAAGAATTATAATGCCGTGTGATAAGGGGAGGGCTTCAAGTTTTTCGGTCCAAGATAAGTATCAAAAGGATCACACAATTATTTGGAAGATTTTCCTTAATTTATTTGATATTATCTTGTTTTATTTGTTATTTAAATGATTTACAAAATATTAAATAAACATTTTTATATAATCGGCATATACAAGGTATTTTGTGTGTGTTTATATTTTTTGTACACTCCAAATTATTAAAATGTAGAAGTATAAATTACTTGGCTTCATATCTCGTTCATTTCCAAAGGTTCGGGACAAAATTTGGTGCTTTATAATCTCTTTAATCAAATTTTAAAGTTGTAGGGGCATTTTGGTCTTTTTATATGTTTTAGATTTTTGGGTTTTACAACACTTCTTACATACGGCGCATCACTATCAAGATTTCACAAGTAACAATCCAAGACAGCAAAGGACATGCGCCGCATAGAGAAATGGAGTTACGCCGCATCTTAAGGCGGTGTACGAATATTCCTGAATATATTAATCTTGGACCCCACGCGAAGTTAAGTCAATGCGCCGCATCTACTTATTCAATGCGCCGCATCTAACCCTCAGACAGAAACTATAAATACCCCAAGGCCAGACGAATTTCGAGACACTTAGAAGACGAGACCTAGAGAAACTCAGAAAAGAAAGACAGAAACCCTAAATGCCGAATTCAGACGTATTAGCAGCACAAGACACACCCTAAACGAAGATACAAGAGCTGTAAGAAGGTCCTGCATGTATTCAATTCATTAAGTAGTTTTGTTTTATTGTATTAGTACACTTTAATTCATTAGGATTGATGGGCCGATTCCATGTGACTACGGAAAATCATGGGCACCCCTTAAAATTGCTTTCCCATTAATTAAAGTTTATATGTTGATGTCTTTGGTGACTTTTATTAGTGCATTGATAACCTCTGTGTCTAGCTGAGCATTGCTTGGGTCGCCATGCCCCTTCCTCGCCTGTCTATTCTAGCGTATACGAAACGTGGGCATCACAAATGCTCAATATTCTAGGATAGTGGGATAGACATAAGTGATCATTAATGGTTTACTCGCCGATAAGATTAGAGCCAACGAGAAAGGGTTAATTATATACACTTCATATAAAACTAGCAATAAAACAAGTGACAAGCTCTTAATTATCAGGACAGGTCTTCTTATTGTCTCAAGTATTTATCTGTGTATGTGTGTGCTAATCGCTGATTCGTGCTCATTAGTTTAGTTTTCTATTTAATCATAACCAAACCGTGCCAGTCTCTCAGGCTGAACCCCCTTGCGTTAGATTAGGTTGTATAGCTAACTTAAGATATTAAAATACTGATTAGAATAACTAGATAATACGTTCCACTCTTAGTGATCGACACTCTACTTACCATTATATTCATACTGACCGGGTACACTGCTCGTTAAAGTGTGAGTTTTATTGATAAGTCGGCTAAATATAAATTTAAAACTTGAGTAGGCATTAATACTGCTAAAACCACAACGACATCACGCGCGCACCAAGTCTTTGGAGCCGCTGCCGTGGATATAAAAGAATTAGAGCAATACACACGCACATCAAGTTTTTGGCGCCGCTGCCGGGGAGTGAATTGTTATTATCTGTTAATTTGATTAGTATTTTAATTAGGTTTTTCTTTTTAATTTTTAGATTCTAACCGCTAACCCTGTTATATATTAGATAAATTGCATTCATTGTATTATTTGCATATTTTCTGTTTTTGTGTGATTTTATTTTCTTTAATTTTTGTTTCTTTTTGTTTGATTTTATTTTAGTTTTTCTTTTTCGGTATTTTTCTGCATTCTGCTATCGTTGTACTGTGCTGATACAAACGATACGGCGCATCTGTTTTCACAGATACGGCGTATTGCGTTTAATTTTTATAAAATACAACGCGTTTAATAAATTCGAGTACGACGCATCTTTCCCCAAGATACGGCGTATTCTGTTTTAAATAAGAAATTTTTCTAAACCCTAACGCCATACGACGCATCTGTTTTAACAGATACGGCGTATTGTCTATTTAAATTAAAAACAGTTTTTGAATTATTAAACAGATACGACGCATCGATTTCTATCGATACGGCGCATCTTCTGAATCAAAAATCTTGTATTTTGAAACGTAACGAAAATACGGCGCATTAGCTTTTGTTAATACGACGCATTTAATTTTAATAAATATAATCGATTTTTGATAATTAACCTGATACGGCGCATTCTAATTCATAAGCGGCGTATCTATTTTCTGAATAAAAGTCTGATTAAAATTTTAACGATTATAAGATACGGCGTATCCAACTTTCTGGATACGGCGCATCATCTGCAGATATCAGTTATTTTTATATCCGTTTCTAAATTCATTAATTTCTCTTCTAGTGAACAAATCCTACTGACGATTTTACCTATGATGACAGGTTTTGCTATGGAAGACATGTCAGTGAACGGATATCTTGCTAAGGAATTTATGGATGATAAGCACAATGAAAAGTCCTGCACCAGAAAGCCGTTGATTCTGGAAAGTGATGAGGAGTGTGATAACTATGAAGTTAGCTTGAGCAAGTTCCCAGCATTAAGCATTACTAAAAGCTCAGAACTGAAAAAGGAACTCTTGCTTTCGGATTCATTCGAAGGGGAAGTTTTTGAAGATGTCAACTTCAATGTGCTCATGATTGATGCCGATTTATTCTCTTGGGAGACCCCTCTTGAAGCTACTTATAAGGAATTCCAACGCTTATGCAATATTGAAGATGGGATATTCTCTTATGATTTACTAATGAGCTACACTGAAGATGAATTGTTACTCTTATGGCCCATCATTGAATCTAAAGGATTAACTTGGACTACTATCGAAGAAAAAGATGGGAAATTCCAAATTGAATACATGAACTCAGCAAATGCAGTCAACGAATCGAGCAACAAAAGCCATGAAGTCCAACCTATACAAACTTCTTATATGCCTTTTTCCGAACAGTATCGGGGATTAGATAAAAGCTATCTGGATAACGAAAGAATGTATGCTGAATCGGAGATACTATTTCATGGAAAGTTGGTAAGGTTGATGGATATCTCTTTAGGAGAGTGGCTTGAACTTAAATACGGCGATCCCAAATTTGCTCCCATGAATGAAGTCAAACGGATTGTGACTTCATGGTTGACACGAAGTTTTAAAGAACAATTTAATGAGTTCATGGAGATAAGGAGGAAAATGATTGGTAATACTAGCTTTGACGTTAACCACGATCCTAACAATGTTGATTTTTCAAATTAGTTAGCTAGTAAGTTCAATAACCATAAGAGCATGGACCGAGCTACTAGAGATGTGTTATGGGTATATTGGATGAGAGGGGAAGATGAGGAAGTAGAGAGCAACAATGGATCGTCAGATGACAATTCAACAATCAAGGAAGGCATTGAAGAATTGTTCAGCATAGACATTGATCTGCTCAATTATGAGACACCCTTGTGCGAACAGTTCAAAGAATTTAATTACCTTCTTCAAATCGACGCTGATGTGCTAACTGGAGATCTACCAGGATTCAAAACTTATGATGAGTTCAAAAACACCTGGTACTACGAATGGAATGACCAAATACCATGGGTTTGGGATAAACCATGGGAATTTGAGCATATTAATCACACTTGTAAACCTTTCCGCTTCAAGGATGGATTTAGTGAATGGCCAACCTGTGATTATAAGAATGATGGAACCTGTAATGGGGGAAGTATAATTGGAATGAAACGGGTTGGAAACGATGTATACTTTGAAGACGATGACTGGTATGAAAAAGTTGAAGACTGCCCACGTAAAGCAGAGGCTTTGCAAGAAAAAGGTAGAATCGAATACTTAAAAGAACTAAAGGGAGCATCGAATACTACTTTTTGGGAATGGGTGCATGGACAATTTGATGATTACACAAAGCTTAGTCGACGCTTGCAATGGGAATTGAAAAGAGAGTGGGATGAGATTCAAGATTATTATCAATCCTTTAACGTGGTTAATTATGATCCCTATGATAATAACGATGAGTCGCGAGGAGAATTGATTGATGAACTTGATGACTATTTGAATAAGGATCCTTATTTCAAGTTTGTTGATAAAAAAGAAGAAGAATTCATCAAGAGAAAATGTCGACTACTTGGAATCACTTATAATAACCCACCCATGATAATTTCTGAAAAAATTAAAGTCATCAAATACTCTTTGGGACCTGATGAGGAATATGTTGCGACGAAGACCAAAAAATATATTAGATTAAGTCGTACGGAAGAAAATGTTGCGGAGCTATACGGGAACATCTTTCGGATGAAAGAAGAAGGATGGCACGTAACAAGAACAGAATAAGGAGCTGAACGTGAGTCTAACTTGAAGACTCTGGAATAAAGACAAGTGCTGACCGGGAGACAACTCGGAAAATTTTTACTTTTCTGTTCTGTGTCGAGTCTGTCAGACCTGCAGAAGATACGGCGCATCTCCATCATAAGATGCGACTCATCACCTGCACTGGTCATATCTTATTTAATTTTCTGCATTTTTATTTTTGACTTTAAAACTTTCTGTCAGTATTTTAATGCGGCGCATCACTGGTTAAGGATGCGACGCATCTTATATTCTGATTCGTATTTATTCCAGACTCGATACGGCGTATCTTTTTCCATAAGATACGGCGTATCGACTGACCTGATGATTTTCATTTTAATTTTTTAAAGTTTTATTTTTACTAACTACTAATGTATTATGCAAGTTTGAACTTTCTTAACTCAGGTGTGTTAAAGTCTGAATGGTATTATAGATTCCTGCATTCTTGTGGATACATCATTTTTGAAGCTTAAACTTTCTCATCCACAAGAAAGTTGATTTTTGCTCTTATACGAATAATGGAGGATCATACCGAGCAAATCTCAGGGAAGTTTTTCTGTTCTAATTCTTTTATTTTCCAGTTTTTAATCTTTGATACAAACAACGAGGACGTTGTTTAACTTAAGTGGGGGGATTGGAGAATTAGAACACTTACATGTCCTAAACTTTTTCAAAATATGTTTAAAATGCGCTTAATATATCAAAATTTAAAATTTTTTAGCATGTTTTTGTTTAAAGTCTAAATTACATAGCTGCACACATAACATTATTTCCAAAAATTGTGAACTTATCAAAATTCACAAATCTACGAGTGTGCCGGTGACTTGTAAACTTTAGAACTTGGCTTATATACTATTCGAGACCACCATAATAAGTATTATCTATATAATTGGAATGACTTGTCTAAATTGGTAAATTTCTAGGATTACACCCAAATAGCCTTTATATGTTATGTGATATTAACTAACTACATTGGTTAGTTAACCCCCGTATAAACCCTTTTGTTACTCTCACTTTTAGAGTAAGATACCCCTAGAAAAACACTCAGAGCCATTCCTTTCGTTTCTTACACCTTTGTTATAATGTTTCGTTACACCCTTACACCTTAGCCTACCCTGTAGATTAAAATCCGTGGTTAATTGCTTTAGGCAAAGTGTGTTTCCTTACATTACCTGTGTTCGCGTGCGTAATTCATTATCTTTGGTTGAGTCAGAAAATTGCACAATGCAATTGGTATGAAAGTAAATATTGTATATCTTTGAGTTTATTTTTCGTGTGTTTACTACTTTCGCTATTACAGTTATTTCTGAAAGTATGAAGAGTATGGAAAAATTATCCGGAAAAATAGTGATAGAAAAGTTGTGAAATTTTACACATTTATGTTGAAAAAAAAAAAAAAAAAAAAAAAAAAAAAAAGTTGGATGTTTGTTTTAACCAACTTATGTAAAGTTTTGTATTAAGTGGGCGATATCACCACTATTTGTTGTATATTATATTTATGGATTGAATGGGAGTTGGCCGTTATGGGAACGCCAACTAAGGTTATTCTTTGATTGAGATCTTGTTGAGTATAATTCGTGTCTACCTAAAGCGTGTGTTTCAAGTGTTAAAGCGTGAGTTATTCAATGATATGAGTCTTATTCATGGGATGGTTGGGAAAGTAATTTACCACACTTAGGATTTTAATTTATCTGTTTTGTTTATTTTTCATTTTACACCAATTTGTATCCCAAATATTATCCATACCCTATATCATTCTTTTCCAAACCTTTGATTTATTGAGATTAGGGATTTGAGCAATCTTAAGAATCGTAGTCGTGGATTCGGCTATGTATTTATGATTTTGTCGCCCTTTTTGATATAATATTATTGGTAAAGATTAATTGGTCCTATCTTTGGCCCATTCGAGTTAAGGATTTGAGCAATTGCAAGTATCGTGGTCGTGGATTCGATCATGTATTTGTGATTTTGTCGCCTTTTCTGGAATGTGAGATCGATAGAGATTAAGAAGAATGATTAACCCTTAACCGACAAACCCTTTTTACCGCTTTAGACTTGTTATTCCTTAGCTTTAGTGGAGGAGATGCGTATACTTGCCAAGCTTATGATAGAATATTCGTCACGACTGGACAGTTAAACGATTAGATTTGCTTTTATCGAAATATTTTATTTTATTTCTAATTCGTTAAGTGTTTGGTTGTGCAATTATGACAAAAACGAATACATGCTTAAATATAAAATAAATCCTAATATCTTTTAGGATACATTTTCATAAAATTTATTCTAAGGTTTACTTGGGGACAAGTAAAGTTCAAGTGGGGGGATATTTGATGAACTCAAATAAGTACATTTTATCATCATCATTTATCCTATTTATTTGACTTGTTTTATTATATTATATATGAGAATTGATACGTTAATGTTTACTTTTGTAATTCTCAGGTAAAAACAAGTATTATGTGAAACTTGGCGATTTTGGACTAATTATGGAGCAAAACAAGCAAGATGTTAAGAGTCTACTGAAATGTACAAGATCAAGATCATTCTGCTCCAGATACGCCGCAACATACTTCTTACATACGGCGCATCACTATCAAGATTTCACAAGTTACAATCCAAGACAGCAAAGGACATGCGCCGCATCTTAAGGCGGTGTACGAATATTCCTGAATATATTAATCTTGGACCCCACGCGAAGTTAAGTCAATGCGCCGCATCTACTTATCCTATGCGCCGCATCTAACCCTCAGACAGAAACTATAAATACCCCAAGGCCAGACGAATTTCGAGACACTTAGAAGACGAGACCTAGAGAAACTCAGAAGAGAAAGACAGAAACCCTAAAAGCCGAATTCAGACGTATTAGCAGCACAAGACACACCCTAAACGAAGATACAAGAGCTGTAAGAAGGTCTTGCATGTATTCAATTCATTAAGTAGTTTTGTTTTATTGTATTAGTACACTTTAATTCATCAGGATTGATGGGCCGATTCCATGTGACTACGGAAAATCATGGGCACCCCTTAAAATTGCTTTCCCATTAATTAAAGTTTATATGTTGATGTCTTTGGTGACTTTTATTAGTGCATTGATAACCTCTGTGTCTAGCTGAGCATTGCTTGGGTCGCCATGCCCCTTCCTCGCCTGTCTATTCTAGCGTATACGAAACGTGGGCATCACAAATGCTCAATATTCTAGGATAGTGGGATAGACATAAGTGATCATTAAGGGTTTACTCGCCGATAAGATTAGAGCCAACGAGAAAGGGTTAATTATATACACTTCATATAAAACTAGCAATAAAACAAGTGACAAGCTCTTAATTATCAGGACAGCTCTTCTTATTGTCTCAAGTATTTATCTGTGTACGTGTGTGCTAATCGCTGATTCGTGCTCATTAGTTTAGTTTTCTATTTAATCATAACCAAACCGTGCCAGTCTCTCAGGCTGAACCCCCTTGCGTTAGATTAGGTTGTATAGCTAACTTAAGATATTAAAATACTGATTAGAATAACTAGATAATACGTTCCACTCTTAGTGATCGACACTCTACTTACCATTATATTCATACTGACCGGGTACACTGCTCGTTAAAGTGTGTGTTTTATTGATAAGTCGGCTAAATATAAATTTAAAACTTGAGTAGGCATTAATACTGCTAAAACCACAACGACATCACGCGCGCACCAAGTCTTTGGAGCCGCTGCCGTGGATATAAAAGAATTAGAGCAATACACACGCACATCATAGAGTATGACCGGATTCGAACACGAGACTTCGGGATTGCACACTTTACGTATAAATTTCAATGTTTTAATAATTAATATAATAAGTTATGTTTAATTATTAAATTCACAATAAACGACTAAAGAGCGTTAGGTAATTAATGGAATTGACTAATTGTCGGTAAATGTCAACGGGATACGAAGAAAATGAAACGAGACGAGAGAATGTTCTAGAAATCCTCTCTTGGGCTTGTTTATGGCCAAACAATGGAATCCCACATCGGAAACCATTGTAAACTTGATCTCAACCATAAGGGTATAAATACATCCCTATGTATTCATCCCTTGGTACACTTGATTTTAATAGAAGGCCAAATTTCTTCCTTTCTCCTCTCTTGTTCATAGGTCGACAAGTGAAGCCCCTAGAAAGGGATTTGCGAGTAACCTTGAGCATTACAAAGTGTTTGGTTAATCTATTGTGATCAAGAACATAGCTTTTCTCATTGAAACGCTTGTAATACGTGTGTACAAGAACGAAGGACAAACATACTTTTGTTTGTGATCTTTTCCCTATTCGACTAAGGAGTAGTCGATTTTACTAAACCCTAATTTAGGGTTTAATTGGTTCTTGTTTGATCGATTTCTTGTTTCGCTAGAAATCATTAAGGTACGCATATTCTTTTAATTCGGTTAATTATATTACAATTATTTGATCTTTACTTCCGCTGCATGCTTTGATGATGTTTACATATTTATGTATAATTGTTATGATATAAAAATTCCAAACAAATTTTAGTCATGTCAGTCTAATATCAAGATTATTGGGATCAGATACTTAACAATAATTCAACATTATTATGCAAAAAAGAAAAACGACACTCCAATGTTCATACATTAGGATGCATCAACAGAATAATTGTTGCAATCAAATAAAAATTTATTCAAGCTTACACGTAACAGCAAGGTTCTTCCTTACATGGTTTATTCAAACATTAATAGAAATGAAAGCAATAAAACTGCTTCTACAATGCGATTCGAGTATCGCTTACTCAGCAAGACTAATCAAACATTTTTGTAGAAGTTGACAGACAAAGGATCTTTGCTGACAGCCAAACGTTGCATTCCATTAAAGCCTGAAACTATTCCAAGATCCTTGCACATAACTTTGCAGGTGCTGCAGACACTAGGACAGAACACGAACTTATAACCAAACAATGTTTTCTCAATCTTAAACCAGTTATCCAATGTTTCCGGTCCCGGGTTTCCTTCAACACCTCCCATCATCACAGCATATTGTTTTATATTCTTATCGTATTTGAACTTCCATACGTTTGACTCGTGACACATGGTTGAACCTGAGAACTTAATGTTAACATCTGTGGAGAGACGGATTACACCTTTCTTGGGGTTAACAGGAGTGAAAGTCAAGGGGTCTCCTATATACTCATCCTTCCCGACTTGTGAAACGCCAGCTGGACAAGTAAAGTTGCCGACTGCAGCTAGTATGAGGCCGCCATTATACGTGTCTGCTGGATTTACGTAGTATTCCACCCCTGCTTGGAGGTTTTTCCCAAAGGCATCGAGCACGGGACTAGGAGCCGAATTGGCTGACAAGGCAAAGAGAATGAATGCTAGTATGAATAATTTCATTTTGTTTTTGGTGTAGATTGAGAATGTTGTGTGAAGTGTTATTTATAGACTTTGCTAGTTTTAGGTTCAAAAACATGGTGATGGTTTTAATATTTTTAGATATAAAAACTGATGTGGATTTGGACTTTACAATGGGTGTTATGCTGGATAGGATAAATTACCTTCAAAATTATTGTTAGATAGGACATTGGTTGGATGGCTGGTCAAAAACTGCCCATGTATTTGATAGTCAATAGTCAAAGTCACTTTACTAAAATATTTATACATTTTTTTTAAATTTGTAATTGAGAGCCTTGTTCATTTGGAGCTGTGGATTTGGAGCTGTGGGTATGTTCAAGGCTGCTTCCACATTAGGATACTGCACTTTGCAATATATGGCTAATTTAGCTTTAGAATTTTTGATATTGCAATATTCATGCATCAAAGCATTAGTCCTAAAGTCCCAATGCTGCCAAGCAAGAGCCTAATAGCTTTGGTTCTAATTGTTATTGTTATAACAATCAAATTTGTTGGGATCTGATACCTAAACAATCATTTAACACAACCGTACGTAGTACTAACAAAGAACGACACTCCAATGTTCTTTATTATTATTATAGAATGCATCAACAGAAGTGACAGAATCAAAAACAAATTTATTCAAGGGATAAAGAAGTTAGGTTCTTCCTTGCATAGTTATTCAAGCGTCGATATATATAACAGCAAGTTATAACTGAAAAGGCATCATACTTGCCACCTTATTCTTTTGTAGGCATCAAACTTTTTTTTTTTCTATTGTGGGCACATACTTGCCACCGTTAAGTTATTGTAGCTACTCCGTTAGATTTATTTACAAAAATCGTCCTAAATTGCAACGACAGTCCTTAACGACCGTTAAGTTATTTGCATAAATCGTCCTTGTTGGTCAAGGGTCAACGGGTCGGGTCGGGGGCCACGTGTCATCGGGTCGGGTTCGGGTTGCCACGTGGCCCACTCATAGAGTGACACGTGGCATGAGGATTATAAACATCATTTTGTCGCCGCCGAGAATCAAACTCGGTACCTCTCGTATAGAGGGGAAAGTGTTTGCCAGCTGAGCTAGCATACACTTCAATTACATTACTCTTTTTTTAGTATTTAACCCCACTTCAACAAGCTTTACTTCATCACTTTGGGCAAAAACGTTTTTTTTTAAACGTTTTTTTAAAACTTTATTTCTTAAAACGTATTTTTTTTTTTAAACGTTTTTTTTTAAAAAAACTTTTTTAAAACGTTTTAAAAAAAACTTTTTTTTTTTAAACATTTTTAAAACTTTTTTTTTAAAAACTTTTTTTTTTTAAAACGTTTTTTTTTTAAAAAAACTTTTTTTAAAAACGTTTTTTTTTTTTTAAAATCTTTTTTAAAACGTTTTAAAAAAAACGTTTTTTTTTTAAACTTTTTTTTTTCTAAACGTTTTTTTTTTTTAAAGTTAAAAAAAAAAGTTTAAAAAAAAAACGTTTTTAAAAAAAAAAAGTTTTTAAAATGTTTTTAAAAACGTTTCTAAACTTTTTTTTTTCTAAATTTTTTTTTTAAAACGTAAAACGTTTTTTTTAAAAACCTTTTAAAAAAAAGTTTTTAAAAAAAAAAAAACGTTTTCTAAAAAAAAAGTTTTTTAAAAAAAAACGTTTTAAAAAAAAGGTTTTTAAAAAAAAAAACGTTTTACGTTTTAAAAAAAAAAGTTTAAAAAAAAAGTTTTTAAAAAAAAACGTTTTCTAAAAAAAAAGTTTAAAAAAAAAAAACGTTTTAAAAAAAAAGGTTTTAAAAAAAAAACGTTTTAAAAAAAATGTTAAAAAAAAGAGTTTAAAAAAAAAACGTTTTAAAAAAAAAGTTTTTTAAAAAAAACGTTTTTAAAAAAAAGTTTTTTTTTAATAAAAAGGTTTTTAAAAAAAAGAGTTTTAAAAAAAAGAGTTTTAAAAAAAAAAAGTTTTAAAAAAAATGTTTAAAAAATAGAGTTTTAAAAAAAAAAAGAGTTTAAAAAAAAACGTTTTAAAAAAAAAACGTACTATAAATGGGCAAGTTCATTAATGAGTGTTAAATATAAAAGTTTGCATGCTATAATTGAAACCATGCTCTAGCACAGCTCGAATATTGTTTCACCTCTTCGCAAGAAGCCCGAGTTCAATCCTAGCTAGGGACATTTGGGTTGTATTTATACCATCCGCCACGTGGCACCACCTCATTGGTCCACATGGCAACCCGACCCGGACCCGAACCCGACCCGATGATACGTGGCACCACTCAGGTAGTGACACGTGGCACCCGACCCGACCCGTTGACCCTTGACCAACAAGGACGATTTATGCAAATAACTTAACGGTCGTTAAGGACTGTCGTTGCAATTTAGGACGATTTTTGTAAATAAATCTAACGGAGTAGCTACAATAACTTAACGGTGGCAAGTATGTGCCCACAATAGAAAAAAAAAAAAAAAAAAAAAGTTTGATGCCTACAAAAGAATAAGGTGGCAACTGGCAAGTATGATGCCTTTTCAGATAGTTTTCAAGCGTCGATATATATAACAGCAAGTTATAACTGCTTGTACGACTTTATTAGAGTATCGATTGTACAGCAACACCGATTATATTGTTTGTAGAAGATGATAGACAAAGGACCATTGCTACACCGACAAACATTCCAATACATTAATGCTTGAAACTATTCCAAGCTCCTTAAACATAACTTTGCAGGTGCTGCAGACACTCGGACAGAACACATACTAACCATCCTTAGTTTTCTCAATCTTAAACCAGTTATCCAATGTTTCCGGCCCCGGGTTTCCTTCAACACCTCCCATCATCACACCATAGTGTTTCATATTCTTGTCGTATTAAACCTGTGTACGAGAATAAATATCCCGTAGCTGGAAAATTTCATGATAAACCTTTCAGTGAATAACAATTTACAAGTTTACAAGTGTGGTTATACATGAATCAAAAGAGGCCAAGTAATTACTCTAACGTTAGTGAACACATAAGTAAGTAGTTTCATAGGCTTTAAGGCTGTAATCGAGTCAAGCCGAGCTCGAGCTTGACAGGGTGCTAGCTAGGCTCGAAAATTATAATGTAGGCTTGAGCTTGGCTTGATAGCTTGACAAGCTTTAATCATTTAGGCTTGAGCTCGGCTCAAGCAAGGCTTGAGCTCAGCTTAAAAAGCTTGAATTTATATATAAACATTAAATTCGATAGACAAACTCATCAATAAATTCAAAAAAATACGTAATGAACTCAAGAGCAAAAAATTTATACAAATTCGGGAGAACTAGGGTTTAAATAGTCCTACAAATATTTAATTATTATAACAATATGCACGTTAACCTTGAGGTTGTTTATATAAATATGTATAATAAAAGTATATATGTTCTTCAAGGCTCGAAAAGCTCGATAAAAGCTAGCTCGAGCTCGGCTCGGTATGTATTTAGGTTACTATGTGATTACAAAGCTGTAAAGATGATCTGCTGTGATTTCGTGTGTCTGAGGTGCAAGTAGTGACGTCAATTTTGGTACATTTGTTTTCGGGTTGATTTAGGTTAAGTCTTAGTTAAGGGATGTTAGACTAAAAAAAGCAGTTTAGCTGAAAAAGAATAAGGATCTATTGGTTAAGCATGTCAAATTGGGTAGAAAGTCGTTAAATCAGGTATGGGGGACTCGCACAATAATTACCCATTTTGACCCGCTATAATACTAAACAACCCACTTATAAGAAGAATTAGTAGAAACTTGAATAGTAGATGTACATAATAACTATTACAGATAGAATCATCCCAGGTGTTTCATTGCAGAATGAAGCTCACAAATTCAATACTGTCAAGTATTATACAATCATATAGCCAAAAGTTGAAACAAAGGACAAGATCCACATGCTAAGGAACCAGAAACTTTTTGGACTCTGCTTCCTATCTCCAGTCTTTGACCTAAGAAACTAGGTTCTACTTCATGTACTTGTGCAGAAACTTTCGATGGAAGTCGCTACGGATAGTGTCATTGATGAAACGCTTTGGAGCCTTGGCTTCTCCACGAGCCTGGTTCTTGAAAACCACATCATCATCCCACCTGAAATATTAAACGTTAGATATCAACAACACTTGATTTCAGGATTCAATTAACAGAAAGATTACACACAGGTGGAGAATCTGCCAGGTGTGATAGACAAGTCAAAACAGATTAATTTATGTTACAGCTGAGATGGGTCGGGTTGTTTACCCAACCAACTTGCCCACAATATTGAAATTTAGAAAATACTAATAATGTATATGAAAGCAACCTAACTATTCAGCTTTTTTTTATATTTGCTACCCAGCAGTTGAGACAAATTTGAAGGCACCCAAGTACATATCCAGTTCATTTATTATACCAAATCTGATTTAAAATAAGTTTAGTATGACGAACATTCTCTTCAATTTTACTTTCAAAAAAAGATAATAGGCTATCTTCATCATTGAGCCTGTTTTTCGAATTTGGTATTTCAAAGTTCTGTGGAATTAATCATAAAAGTTGAATAGTTGGGCAGCCTCCTAATACATTTCTGTTTAAATAATTATAATAATTATAATAGTCATGTTATTATAATTTTCTCTTTTTTTATAGTAAAGTAAAACTAATTGAGAGGTGCAAGGTAGATAAATTACATATTGAAGAAATTCGACCAATCTCCAATAAATCTAAGATTTTTATTTCACTGAGCTGTTAAGAGATAAAACCGGCCGTAAATGGGTCGAAATTGACACCTCTACATGCTGATGGAGATAGTGCAACTAACCTTCGTGCCGTCCCGAAGGATACTCCGTTATTAAGCAAAGGATTTCCTCGTATTAGTTCTGCTTCTTTAACTTTTAGCTCCTCTTCTTGCTCTTCACGTTCCTGCAGAAAACAGGTTTATGTTACACACAGAAACCCAATATTCTCCCAACTAATTACCCTAGAAATCTATCAAAGATAATTATTTTAACCCCATCCCGCTGTCAAGCAAGAAACAAAAACATGGGAGACATAGAACTTAAAAAGCCCAAAGGATGTCAATGACAGTGTAGGTGATAAATGGTCTGATCCCATGCAGGTTGAGTGTGACCCGCAATATGTCTGTCTAAAAAAATTTATATTTAATAAAAGCAGTCAAGTTCGGTTATAAAAATCATGCTATTCCGAATTCCGAATATAAATTATTTTTTGGATAAAATGATTTTAATAGGTTTTTGTAATAAAGATATACAATGAACGATGTGATCCGTTAAACCCAGCTAACCCTCTTCCTATAAGCTAATCTGTTTTTTCACCCATTTGGTCTGTCGTGTATATATATACATAACCCATTCACAAGAAAATGTGTCGAAATTGCCCCCTTTACCCTCAGTTCAACAAAATTTAAGCAGCAAGAGAACTTTATTGAAACTGAGAAAATAAGAAACGGAATGATAACAATGCACCAAATAAGGCATACTGAGAAAAACTTACTTTGCGCAGTTTCTCTTCGGCTCTTTCCTTCCTTATTTGTTCAAGCTCTGCCATAAGTGCTTCTGTGTCATCCTCATCATCATCATCTTCATCACTAACAACAGAAAAAAATTGTCAGCCATATGGAACATATCAGGGTAGTTAAGATAACTAAAATGGTCGGTTGGCCTTTGATAAATGTATTGATGTTACTAAGGGGTGTTTAGGATTGCAATTGCAAACTACTCAGATGACCATTTTAAAAGGAGATGTCAGCAAAATATGCAGAACCAATGTCTTTATAGCACATTTAGTACCAATACCGATAGTCCGATACTACCCCCAAATTACATATATTAACCAGCATAGATGTTCATGCACAAAGACTCCAAATGTAAAGCTGGATCAAGTACACAAATGATTAGACAGAAACAAAATACAAGAAAAGATGTAAAAAATTGGCTGATCCTGGAGGTAGAAAGTTCGAAACATTTATTTATGAATAATAGATTCAGGGTATGTTTCTCTCCAACGGTTCAGCTAAAAAGGAAGCATGTCAGATGTGCTGAAAGTGGCCAAAAGTGTATTTTTAATGCATTAAACTTCCTAAATCATGTTATTATCCTACAAATACAATTCTCATAGCTATATATGCGACATTAATTAACGATATATCATCCTGAAAATACAAATCTTGTTATCACCCTGCAAATACAATTCTCGTGGCTATATATGTGACACTAATTAATGATTAAAAACAACAAATTGAGGACCAAAACTGTCTCAAGTCCACCAAACCATGCCCAGCCCACCCAATTTTCCACCTCTGGTTGACCCGCTAGCAAACAAACAATGCATCATGCATTTCAATCATTCCTAAAAGATCCAAATGATACTACAGAAGCAGAAACAGACAATAGCATGTTAAACGTGGCAATACCTATCGTCGTCACTATTGACATCCCCGTCAGCATCATCTGCATCTGCACTGCGTGGAACAATGCGTTCCTCAAATTCTCTTTTTGACCCTATTAATAATAAATTGGCAATTAGTAAATACATTATATTTTGCACATGTGAGCTGTAATAATCAATCTAGAAAAGTAATCAATAAGATCAGCATAATAGGTGAAATGTCAACCTTCTAGCAGATGATGCCCATTCTCTCTACGGTCTCGGTCCTCTGAAACCATAATAAAATCAGCACAAGAAAGTCAATATTTTGTGAAGGCCACAACAAAAATACAAGTAAGATGAAGATAGCGTGAACTTACTTCCATAACCCTTGTCTTTAGATGAGAAGTGCTTCCGCTCACGCTCCTCCAACTCTGCTCTAAGGTCTCTCTTTTCGAGTTCCTCTTGGGTGTCTTGACCCTCTCTCCTGCAGTAACAAGCACAACACAACATTTAATAATAGCCAAATGGTGAAATCATGGAAATAAATTAAAATAGAGAAACACTAGAGTGACACCGTAGATGCTTCATTTATTTGATTAGGAATTCGAAACATATTTAATTTCAGAGAAGAAAGCCAAAAGTTGAGGTTAATAAAAATCTAACTATCACCTATAGCCTTGTTAAACATTTAATAAAATAAAGATTAGGTTTTCAGAAGTAAGCTTCGGTAAATCATTGTTTTAGACCCAACCTGAACAAGCTTCAGCTCCTCATGTGTAAGTTAAGATGCATAAAGGACCAAGTGAGCTTTAACACTTGCTATGCATATGAGTGGGCATAAACAATATTTACAAAGGCCACACAGATATATCAATCAACTAACAAATTAAATGAGAATGAAAATTTTGCAGTGATAGATATGTGACATCTGCAACTAGGTAGCTGCTACAGCTCACGCATACCATGATCAAAGCAAAGTGTTTACTTAAGTTTAGGCTTAGCCTATGAAAGATAAAGACAATATACTGATCTCAATTCCCGAACATGAGCATCTTTTGTCATACTGGTTGCATACGTCAAGCCTTGGTGTAGTTAAGAGCCTACACTACTTGTTGTCTTGTTGACCGTGAATAGCAATTATATCCTACGCTGTAACTAGCTGTAACTTGATGGCCCTACACTAGAAAAACATTTGTCGCAATCTATTTAAGCAAACCACTATTGGCATCAAATGACAGTTCCCTTCTGTGAATTTTAACTTCAAGTATTGCACACTTCTTAAGCTCCTCCAAATTCATGCCCACCTAAAACTCGAATTTATATCTAACTAACAAATTATCATAGCTTGCTATCTCCACCACCATATTGGCCTAGTGGTAAGACAACCGATGTCCTCACAAGAGGTGTAGGGTTTAAACTTTAAACCTCACTAAGTACACATTTGGGAGGTGGCCAAGGAAAGGGTTGGAAACGGTCACGGGGATACCCCGGTTAGGCTGCGTACATCTGAGTCAAAGACTCACCCTTCCCAGGAAAAGTTTAAACATTGGTATACTCTGTAACACCCCGAAAACCCTGACGCAAATGACTAGCCCAACAACTACATGCTTCAACTAAAAACCACGCTGAGAGGTATTCATAGCCCACAACTTTAGACGTATACAAACCTCGGGCTGTCACATACATAGCAATTAGTTTCTTCTAAATATACGACGTAAACTAAATTTTCACAAAAAGTTAACCTTGGCTTGAGAGCAGTGTGAGCGGCGATATCCCTGGACGAATACTTCTGATCAAAGCCAAATACTACTACTAATCCCAAACATGACTAGTCTTATATGTCGAGCCTAATAGTAATAAATAAATAGCCTACACTGTTTGTTAATCATTAAAAAGTCGTATATCCTCTGTTGCATCTATAACTACCGTAACGTAACTAATACCTAAACTATCAAAGCCACGTATTGATAAATTATGCAATCTCGACATACTTAGTAATACCTTTCTTCTAAATTACGCGCACATATATTACAAAAAAGTAAAGAGAAAAACATTAAACCTTGGCTTGAGAGTAGTGTGAGCGGCGATATCACGCGAGGAATACTTCTGAGAGGGACCAAAAATACGCGCCCCACCTTGCTCATTTCCACCTTTCGCGGGTGCCCATGTCGGTCTAGCAGCCGTCGTCATACTTGATCACAAATTCCTTGAAAAACCTAACCTATCAATTCACATCCATAAATCAATCAATAACCCTAACAATACAAAATAATTAATCGAAACTAATTAAATTATCGAATCAGTACTATATTAAGGGCGTGTTTGTTTACGCTTATTTTTGGGCTTACGAGCTTACGTGGTTATCAATTTTTTTCTCGGCTTATGTTTCATAAACTCAATTTTTTTCTCGGCGTATTTTGAAAATTATTAAATAAGCTTATTATGACATAACAAGCTTGTATAAAAGCTCATAAGTTTCGAAATAGGCTTAAAACAAACGCCCCCTTAAAAAAGTGTTGTTCGAGATTAAATTGAGCCCTAAAAAGCTAACCCTAACAATGAACGTATATATTAAATTGAATCGTAAGGATTAATAATTATAGGTGAATGAAATAATGAATTGAAACTAATTAGAAAGATGAAAATTTTAGGGTTAGGGTTTTACCGTTGAGATGATGATATAATTTTGACCGTGTGTGTTTATCGGAAGTAAGGGGAAAGAAATAAATTGAGATATGGTTTACGCTTTTATTTATATTTTTGTTTGTGAGTACTAATTTGGAGGTTATAAGTTTGGCCCCTTATCTCTGGGGGTGTTTCTTTTATTGCCTCACGAGCTTATCTGTTTTCAACTCATGTTTAATAAGTTTAAGGCTCTATTCTCGAGTTTTATTTTTAAATGAAAGGAAAGATGAGTAAAGAAATGTAAAGAAAGGGGGTGGAGAGGGAAGAAAGGGAATAATTTTTTTTTTGTTCTCAAGTTTTAAAAGGAAAGAAGCTGGATGAAAGTTGCTGCATTATTATTTAAATGCCCTCTTATTGAATGTACTTGATTTTTAATGATTTACTACCATAACCTTTTAAACGAACATAGCCAAAATTGAAATAAAGGGCCTTCTTGTCATTAATTATATATATACTAAGGAAGGTTGATGATGTGACAATAATGACTATACTTAAATCCTTTATCATTTCCTAATTTGCATCCCTATTGGTTGGAAATTTGATGTTATACATCTAACAGTTGTTTCTTGATGTGTTGGAAATATGGCATTGGCTGTCAAACATCTCCAACTGTACTGTGTATATATCATTTTGAGTAACACGCTTCATTAGCTTCATTTCAGTTACTAAATATAACTTACTAACTATAGTAGACTTTGCTACATATGTTAAGTGTAATAATAATAGCCTGCAGACCTAACCATTGAAGAAATCCTTATTGGCTTGCCAAGTGTTAACAAACATTGTACTTAAGCATGGCTATGCTTGACCATGAACATGGGCATAACTGTTATGTAACCTTCTGGAAATACAATTCCACAAGTCAACAAAGGATTGAAAACATAAACACAATACTGCAAACAACCAAACCTTACAACCAACACAATCCGAACTCTTGAAGAAAAGGCAAAAAAAAAAAAAATATATATATATATATATATATATATATATATATATATATATATATATATATATATATATATATATATATATATATATATATATATAAAAGAAACAAAAAAAGTAAAAGGTATTAGGAAGAAGCAAATCTCAGGAACAAGTCTTTGTAGAGGTATGTTTTCTACAGCCTTTTGTTATATTCTGCTTTGATGTACCCATGCATGATCATTGTCATTAGCTGCATGTTTTGTTATCCTTTATACAATCTTTCACTTCTAGCTCTAAAGATTTTAATACTTGATGCAAAGTGTACCTACTAACCAATGAACCCACCTTTCACCATATACATTATCCTGAAAAGAAAGGGTCCCTGGAAAGTCATTTCATGTCACACAAATATGAGACCGAAAAAAAAAAGGAACATATGTTTGAAGAACCGCGATTTAACAGCCACTTTGGGGAAAGTCATTTACCGTATATGAGTTTACATCATCGTTCGGATACACTACATTATGCTACAGGTAAAAATACTGATTATAACATCTATACATGCAAATAGCCAATTAACTGTTTCTAAATTCACTGTTTTACTGTTGTGCAGATTCTACAGGTACGAGCGCGACATATCATTTTCAGGGTTATGACCATGGATATTTGGCAAATAATATTCATGAGTTCAATTCTATGGACACTTATGATGGTCACACCCTAGAATTACAAGACAAGATTGAACAAATCAGTGTGCCTAATATGAATGTGAATAGAACATTAATGCCAGATGAGCAGACTAATGGTATGCGTACTGCTCATATTAAGGGCAATCTACCTGTTATGTCACCTCACTAAACATATTTCTAATTACAAGTTCACTTATACATCAACACCTTATGCAGGTACAAGGAATGAAACACAAATGGAGAATATGGCAGCTACATATGCATTTGGTAACTACAAAAAAGGAATTTCAGTTATGAGTAACAGTTCTTTCGATACAAACCTTCAAACGCCATTTTTTCTCTGCGATTATGATATTGACACCATACACTCGCAAAATAAGCTGCACGGAAATAGTGGGCACATTAATATACATAAGAGGTGGCGAACCATAAATGAAAAAAATCATATGTTGCATACCAGGCGAACAAAAGGTAGTGCAGTTATTCTATAAACTCATAAAAAGTTTGTTAGTTATCATTTGATTTGCATATAATTAACTTTTACAGGTGCAAGAATGGAAACGCAACAACAAAATACGTGTCATACCCGTCAAATCCAACACACCGTCAAGCCATTCTGAAAGTGGCATGCATAATATTCCAGGTTTGTTTCCTCAAATATTTAATGAAACACTTATCATTTACAAAAGTTGATACCCATTAAGTTGTACTAAATTCCTTTCAGAATGTACTTCTACAGTTTCCTCAAATAATGTATGCACATTACAAAATGACTCCAACAATCCTGCAGTTATGACCAATATGGAAGGGCCATCAGGTTATTCAGGTAAATATTCGAATCTTAATTATAGGTACATTTACACATTCTGTTTTCTAAAATTTTAAACCAAATAAAGTTTACTGACTTAAATACCCATTAACTTGGACACAATTTTTGCCAGATTATATTTCTAGAAATTCCTCTGATGATGCATATGTGTTAGAAAATGAAAGCAACGATTCTACAGGTATCACCAACATGCAAGGGCCTTCGTCTTATTCAAGTAAACATTTCTATCTCATTTATACATTTTTTGGTTTTAAATTTTAAATGCATTAAAGTTGACTGATCTGTTGAGAACATTTATAGGACAACAATCAACTACAACCTCGAATGATGCCGCTAATAGATTTCGCGAAACCCGTAACCGCACTCTTAATTCACAAGGCAAACACTACCGGTAAAAAAAAAAGGTACAAAAGCATATATACTCAATGCATCAATAACTGCTTCGTATCTATGGCAACATTTTAAAGTATGTAGACTCAAACAAAACATGAGGTTACTGCAGACGGACATTGATGCCATTGAAAAAGAAAGGACAGAAATATTTGCTTCATGGTTGTTAGATATAGGAGATGGCAAAATAGGCGAGCGTGATTTGGAAGACCCGCATAACGGGAGTTGGATTACAGTTCCTCAAAACAGCAGATGCAATAAACACACAAGTTCTATCATTAGTAAGAGGCGAAACAACAACTTACATAAGTTGTGATGAAGCTGTTCCTCTTACAAATGATGGCGCTGCAAATGAGCTTCTCTATCCGCCAGAGTTTCTAAACACACTCAAAATCCAAGGGCTGCCTCCGAACAAGCTTGAGCTTAAAATTGGGACCCCAATTATGCTGCTACGCAATCTAAACCTTGGAGGTGGGCTCTGCAATGGAACAAGAATGATTGTCACACAGCTATTCTCAAATTTAATACAAGCAGAAATCATTACAGGCAACAGGATTGGCAAAAAAGTTTACATACCAAGGATTATTTTGAAAAAAACAGATGCTGCCATGCCTTTCACATATGGATCTTTCTTAATTTACACTTACTTACATAATCATTCAATTGATGCAGGTACAATTTCAGAGCTACTATAACAGATGGCACAAAATCGGCACAATTCATATTCTTTACACCTAAAGCAGATCAATTTATCAGTGTCAATTGCGCAGAGTTAGTTGCATCAAATGAATCTATTCAGCCTAGCCACTTTCCAAGTGCAATTGAAGCAATTGTTGGAACAAAACATACATTTCAATTTCATTACAATCCAACTTGCAATCCACGATACACTGAATTTGTGATTGATGAAGTATTTGGCATCACAGACCAGGTCAAAGAAATTGAAGGCCAAGTTTCAGGTAAACAAACATAACTATCAAAACCATTAAAAAATATCACTCACATTCATACTAATACTTACACATACTAACTTTGAGAATACAGGCAATGAATCACATCCAAAACTATTACCTCCTACCACTACATACCAACAGTGACAACAACACAGACAACAGAAACATTTACCAACCCTAGCAACATCCTATATAGGCATGCAGACCATATCAAAAGCAGACACAAGCTCCAATGTTGGTCAGAAAACAGTCAAACGGCCACTCTTCACAGACAAACCATCAGACACGAAAAAAAGCAAAAACTGATCTCCTATGTGCAACTATCATCTTTTGTCTGTTAGATGCAAACTTCCTAAATGCATCCTAAAAACAATTACCTATGTTAATACCTATGCCTGCTACCAACAGTCATGATGAATGACTGATGTACATACCTACAACTACTAGCACCACCCCAATTTCCAGTAGTAAAGTTTAAGCAGGATAACCCCCTCCTCATTCACATACCATTATTATAAAACTTGGAACACCAAAGTGTCGAACCACAAAAATTTTAAATTAAAAATTAACACAAACCAACAAATCAAAACACCAACCTTCTAATCATACCAAAATCTATGTCGCTGAAGAAGAAAGACCAGATATGAAAATTATGTCCACAAATAGCAAAGACCAGATGAGGATGAAAAGGATCTCCAAAAAAAAAGAGGAATGACCGGCGCCTTCAAATAAAGCCTAAACCCAAAACCTATTTTTTTTTAACATCTTATTTAGTATAGGCTTAAACAATAAAACAGATTTACAAATTAGGCCCAGCCCAATTCACATTAGAAGTTAACTTAAGTCCATTTATGCTTTCATACTTTTTTTTTTTTTTTTTTTTTTTTTTTTTTTGGTAAATACAATACATAACAAAATTTTCAACATTGAAATCAATAAAAACATAGCAATAAAACGCTCGCACCGCAGCATCGCGCGGGCTATTTTGCTCCTTAACTTTTTTCTATTTAATGTTTGCTTCTATTTCATCGCTTTTCATCCCAAATGTGGGCCAGTGGGTTTGACAAAAAAAACCAAACAAGTTTACCTCCTTTCCCACCTTTTTACTTCACTTGCATTCCTTCAAAAAACTTAAGAACAAGGTATATTTTTTGTTTCACTCACTTCCTTTAACTTTCCTCTAAAAAAAAAACTCCGGAACATAATGTTAGAGTTAATTACATTTTTGGTCCAATAGTTTAAAAAGTAACGGATCTTGTCCAGCATCCGACGACCCATAACAGGTTTGGTCTAATTTTTCGTTGACCGTTAGTTTGACTAATTTTGACCGTTAAATCTAGGGGTGTCAGTAGGGTCGGGTTGACCCGACCCGAACCCGATAAGGCTTATTGGGTCGGGTTAAATCGGGTTAAAAAATCTTGTCGGGTTGTTTTGACCGGAACCTGATAACCCGATAGTGTTATCGGGTCGGGTTCGGGTTAGATAAATAATGTTATCGGGTCAACCCGATAAGACCCGAAATCATTATTTATTTTTTTCTCCTAATATTTTTAAGAATCCTGAGTTTAACACATTATTTTTTTGGTAACCTGTTTCTGATCATTTGAATGTCCAAATGGTTTTGACCTCAATTTTCTCATCATTTTGTGCAGACATGTTTTAAGTTTGAATAAATAAGTGATTTGTAAAAGAAGTCTTCTCTAAGTTTGGTTACAAATTATTAATATAATTGATACCTTGCTAATTATGACCTTGTGCCAAATCAAAAAGACTAATAACACCAGTAGCCACATTATCAAAAAGACTATTAGTCTTGTTGAACACACTATTACTGGTGCTAATAATGTGCACCAATAAAAACTATGAAATGTGTAACATCTAAATAACATCAGTTGTTGACTTTGATTTGAATCTAGATCTTAGATAATTTATACACAGAGAAATCACAAGCAATCAATTAATATAAACATCAAATTGTTTCCGAATCAAATATAGCACAAAGTAATTACTCATGTTATTTTCTTTGTTTAAAAACTGAATGTGTTGAGCTTGAATTTAATTTATTTTATAACCCGATAACCCGACTAACTCGACCCGACCCGATTAACACCTGAGCCCGATAACCCGATTTCTTATCGGGTCGGGTTGCGGGTCACTTTTTAAAAACTCAAAACCCGACTCAACCCGACCCGATGAACCGGATGAACCCGACCTGATAACACCCCTAGTTAAATCTGAGGGCATTTTTGTCTTTTCATCTATATTGTTAAATAAAAGAGTTAACTGCATTATTTTGGTCCTTGTAGTTTGTCGGGTGTTTCACTTTTAGTCCACGTTTTTATACACACATTTTTGTACACATTTTTATACACACATTTTTATACACGTTTTTATATACATTTTTATATACGTTTTTCTACACGTTTTAATCTATGTTTTTATCTATGCTTTTATATACGTTTTTATCTACGTTTGATTATACGTTTTGTATAAATTTTTTTATATACGATTTTATATATGTTTTTATATACGTTTTTATATACGTTTTTTATCTACGTTTTTATAAAAACGTGTATAAAAGCGTGTATAAAAATGTATATAAAAACGTATATAAAAACGTATATAAAAACGTAAATAAAAACGTAGATAAAAACGTATATAAAAACGTATATAAAAATATGTTTGTAAAAACATGTATAAAAACGTGTATTAAAACTTATATAAAAACGTGTAATAAAATGTATATGAAAACGTATATAAAATTTAAAAGTAATTAGAAAAGAGTTTTTTTTTTTTAAAGAAAATCAAAGATTTGTGTTTTAAGAAAATTAGTTTTTGAATTTCTGTCAACTTATAAGCAGTTTTTATAACTATTATAAATTTTATAAAAAATTTAGTATTTCATCAGTATTGTATATAGATTAAAAAGCAGTTTTAGTTACAAAATCGTTAAAAATATTTTCGTGAGTTTTGAAATTCACTTTCTTTCTAAAAAGAAAATTAGTTCTTACTTAAGTTTAGTTGTGATAAAAATTTCATATTTATTAATCAAACGAGTCGGGCGACGGTCGGCCGCGTTGCGGCATCGCGGGTTTTTTTCTATTTTTTGAATGTATATATGTTTCTGAATATATAACTATGCAAACCGTTGAACATTAACATTCAGAGAATCATAATCATAGTATTCAAACAGCTTCTTCCCAAAAAGCAATGGGTTGATCCATTTTCCAGAAGCAGCGGGTACTCGAAAGACCGCGCATTAACTTACCTAAGCAAAGTTTACATAAGCAAAATGTTTGATCGTCCTAGAGCATTAAACTTAGGACATTACCAAGGCATATGACTTTAATATGTTACATCGCCTCTATTTTATACACGACCATTGGCCAGTTTAAGTGTGCATAGAAGCATTAAACTTAGAACATTAACATGACCATTGCCCAGTTTAAGTGTGCATAGAAGCATTACTCTGTTGGCTTTGTTTTCTTACCCGTGCTGCTTGTTCCTTTTTGCGTGTCGTCTGTCAATAGCCGTCTTCGACCGGATGTCCTTGCGACTGCAGTCTTGGTCACACAGTTTTGCACATTGGCAGCAGGTTGTACAGTAACAGGAGTAGGTTGTTGCAAAATTTCAGGTGCAGCAGGTGTGACCGGAAGTGGTTCACGTTTTGTTGGTGAGTCGGTTGTTTGTTGTGTGTCGGGTTCGGGTCCTGTTAACAATGGCATTTCATTTTGTATGACCGGCGACGGTACCAGTTGGTTGTACCTATAAGCTTATTGCAGGTTAGTTTACATGGAATAGCATATCAAGTGAAGTGACCGGTTACTAACATGTAATAAAATGTGCCACTAAAGTGACACTATCTTCAAGCATGTCAAAAACATGTGAAAAACATAAAAAATCTAAAAATCATGAAAACATATAGACTACTAAACCGTAAATTAGTAAAGATAAAACATGTTAAAAAAAAAAAAAAAAAAAAAAAAAAAAAAAAGCAGTTTGGAAAATTATGGCATCTTTCAATCAAGATGATCACAACAGCCAATGTTAATGATCATCCGAATTAGAAGCATTTTGACCATATATACAACTCCGAAATTGGACAACAAACAACTTTTAAAAACTATATCAATGATTCTTTACAAAAGTTAGAAAATTCCAATATAGTAAATAAAATATTTCATTTAAGCACTTTGTTTGCATGAAATACAAATCTTTGCTCGAGTTGATAAATCATCATACATTACTCAAGTTGGCAATCTTTATTACAAACTACTGAAGTTATGAATGCCATTCTCTGTTAAATAATTCGCCAAATAAATTGAAAGGTAACTTTGTCTTACAAAAAGATAATAGTTCGTATAAGTTTTCTAAGTTGATATTTTACAGCAAATACCATTAAAAGAAGTGGGAAAGAACTCACATGCTTAGGATGTAGTCTGTTTCGGGAATCAGGGGGTTTAGATATTAGTAAGTTGCAAGCGTGCTAGAAAGCTGCAACCCTGCATTTGTTAAGCCATCTGTTAGAAACTAACCTGTTAATTTGGTGTAGATGTGGGTATGTAGCAATGGTGTTACCTCCGTATGTTTTGACCCAACAGGAACCGACTGCCATGACTGTTGGTTTTGGTTTGTTTTCATAAGCATCAGTGAGTAATGTTGAACAAATTGGGGTAATCTGTCGCACAAAAAAAAATGACAAAGTTTAAGCATTCCAGAAGAACGAACGATTCGTGGCATGAACAAAGGTTCTGTTTCAATATAATGAATAAACTATAACAACGGTTTTTTTTATCTCAGTAACAAACTTGTTACTCTTCATAAGTACTACTATTTTTTAAGTTTTTTAAGAGATCAGGAAGGTCATATCCGAGGATGTCATCCACAGCTTGTATCATCTTTGCCTAAATTCTCCACATGAGGAAAATCACTTGGTGGCAGATGAAACTCCCTTTGGAGCTATATTTTTCAAACATTTGAAAAGAAGCTTTAAGACCATTATTAAGTTTCAACCATTCAAATTTTTTTATTCAAGTTGCACATAAAATTGAAAATATGATCCTGCATTTCATTAAGTGGTGAAACTCAAACCACAATTGATGGAGAAATCTTGGGTGGCTCTACCAGCCTGGTAAATTTCATTAGGTAACCATGATAAATTTTTATTGTATCCAGCCTGATGCGCATTAAAAACTTAGGGAATATCCAGCTCATTAGTCTACTTAAAACATTCTATCGCTATGAAGTAACACAAAACCAATCAAAATAATTACGGCCCAATTAAAAACTCAGATTGGGCATAGAAAAAGCGCACATGGATCTAAAACTAAATATTAGTGACATTTATGTAGAAGCGCACAACCTGATACAGTCATGTGCATAGAAAACTACCTGAAGTATAAATCTACAGGTTCTATGAATTTGTTCCACCATTAAACTAAAGTGTAGTTTTGTACCTTTTCGTTTCTTTATGATGGCTGGCTAGTATGGGCACAGTGGTCTTTTCAGTGGCTCGCCTTTCTTTTCTGCATCTATGGTTTTTGGTTCGTCGAGTTCTTGTTCCCTTGGATCAAATAAGCTACAAAAATCATCGAAAACCATAATCAGAATCAAATAATATTTTGCTCTATCCGCAAATACAAATACTTAAAATAACATGATAGTGAACACAAACATGTAATTGAACCAATATCCTAACAAAACGAATCAATCTTGTTCTATGGTATAAATGCCCCAAAACAAAGTCTTGCATTCTCTAACAACCGAATGAAGAAGTATTTAATTCAAAGATCAGTTTTAAACGTAAAATGCAACAGACCTCCAGCTCGCTTCAACACATTCTACGTTTTCGCAAAAGTTGCCATTGTCAATCGCAATTACAGGGGTTTCTTCAATCGACTACAAACCAAACAATTATTTAATAATCAATCAAAAATATAACAAATTTTTTAATAATTAATTGAGTTCATCTAACAGTTATCCTAAAAGAAAGATCTAAAATAAATTAGTGGTTTATTAAGCAAAACTAAAACATGAATTGTGAAGGAGCTTATTATTATTAAATAATTATTACCTTATTAGTCTATGAAGAAAGATGAAACTTTAATCGGCGCAAACAAATGTGATTTGTCTCCTCCAACAACGTCGAAAAACCATCCACTGCCTCTTTTGTGTCTTTGCATTATACCGAGAATTATCCTTGGGCTGGTAACCCGTCTGTCCGAGAAACTTTAGACAAATCAGGAAAGAAATCATTCTCTGGAGTACATTCCATGTACTCGATAGTCGCATATTTCTTAACATCCTTTTGGAACTCCCCTATTTGGCCCATAATCACACTTGAATCTGCATAAGCCTGAAAGGAGAGATGAAAACAGCAATAAACATAAAACTTGGTCTTTCAACTGTGAAAATAGTCAATAATGCAGAATAATGAAATGGTTACCGGATACGCTGGGCTTTGTACCGCCATTGTAACATTAGACCCAAATAAGGCCTGCCAAAAAGATTGATAAAAATGTTAGTAGCTAAGGAAGTGGATGTTCAAATCAAAACCAAATAAGCCATAAGCCCCCGAAAACCAAAACATAAATGTGATTCAAATGGATTACTTGGAGAATGAGCAGGAATTGATCACCAACAGCTTGCACATCAATAAGCACAACTCTATATCCACTATGATTACCAAAAAAAAGTCGGAACAAACACAAATTTTTTGCCAAAAAAAGTAGGAAAAACCGCACACTTCACCTTTCACTATGTGTGGCTAAAATCAGCAAAGTTTTCCCAAAATAAGCAAAAAAACACACTACACTTTTGAGTATGTGTGCCCAAAAACAGCAAAAATTTACCAAAACAAAATAAAAACAAACCAATTTCCCAAATACACTATTTTCTCAAATCATCAAACACCCACAAATTCCATTTTTTCATAACTAAAACCTTCCAAAAATATCAAGAAACAGTAAAATGAAGGTAACCCAATTCCCAAAACTGAATATTTGTTAAAACCAACAAACACCCACCAAAAAAATAACTTTTTTTGATAAATAAACATTAACAGACTAAACCCTAACTTATAAATTCAAAACAGATAATCGATACCTCTCTGCGATTTATGATGTGGTATTTTATCATCGTTTTTTGATTTTCCTTTCACAGCCTTCGAGCATCATCATCAACAGCAGACATGTGGATGTGTGTGGAAAAATCTGGAAGAATGGTTATACTTATCTGCTTCTAACACGGGCCAAAATATTGGGCATGGCAACTGGAGCAAAGAAATGGGCTGGGCTCCCAGGAAGTGACGCTGCGAGTTACTATTCATCGAACGACGTCGTTTCAAATGGGGTTTAATATATATATTAATTATTTAGATAGTTTTTAAGTTCTATAAAAGTTTTTAGTTGTTAAAAGTTTAATTTTTTTTAGTTTTATAAATATACGAGTTAACTACATTTTTAGTCCTTATGGTTTGTCAGGTATAACACTTTTAGTCTATTAAGATGAGGGTATCTTAGTCATTTCACATGTCTTAATTGATCAAACTAACGGTCAATGAAAAATTGGACTAAACCTATTACGGGTTGTCGGATTCTGAACAAGATCTGTTACTTTTTAAACTATTGGACCAAAACCGTTGTACCCGATAAACCACAAGGTCCAAAATTGCAATTAACTCTAAGTTCTAAGAAGGGTGGGGATGACAACGGGGTGGGTTTGGGATGGAGCGGCCATTTTCATCTCCAAACCCGATTACCACGTCATTCCCAAATTCGATTACTAAATACCTCCCCAAACCCGCCCCGATCCCCATCAGGAATCTAATCGGGGCGTCCGTTGGGGCGCAATGCTCCCCCAAACCCGCCCCATGCTAATCTGAGATCTTATCGTGGTGTCCTCTTTAGGCATGAATCTCGACAAAATCCGCAATAATTTATCGGGGATCACATTTATTATTATTTTACACCGTTAGCAATAACTTAAAGAACTAAGAACCTATTAATAATCAATTACAAACAAGTCTCATTAAGTTTTCAACGATAGTATTATACATAAATAATGATAAATTACACCGCCACAAATTAAGTACAATTTAAAAATATAACATTGAGTTGAGATCAATATAGATCTCATATTTGTTATAGATCTAATGAACCAATCTTAGCAATCAATTTTTTTATCAAAATTAATAAAAAACTATTTTTCACTTTTTTTTAAAAAAACAAACATATCTTGCAAACAGTAAATCTTCAAGCTACGAAAAATACATCATCTCGACGAGAATTAAATTATCTTTCTATAGATATGCACTTTTATATACTTTCGAATATTTTTTTTTTTCAAAATTTCCGACGAGAAAAATCACATGTGATTTGTAAAAATGACATGTGATTCATTTTAAGAATCACATGTGATTTTTTTAGGCGGAAATTTTGAAAAAAAAAAAATAGTCGAAAGTATATATAGAAAGATAATAAATAAACTTTCACCCTTTTAATTTTTTAAAAAAGGGTGAAAGTTTATTTATTTATTTATTTATTTTTGTTTTGATCAAAAAATGAATAGACATGATTGGTTCATTGGATCTATGTCAAATATGAGATATATATTGATCTTTTCTCATATAACATTAAGCAAGTTTTATGATCACACTTTTTGTTGGGAATTAAATATTCTGAAGATTAGTATTGGGAATTACAAATTCACAAAGTTAGTACTGTTGAGAAGAATACACTAACAGTTCCTACTGCTAGTGTATATCTAAAGCCTCTCAATTTATAACTAACAGTAGTTAGTACTGCTAGTACAAAGAAGGTACTACTGGTTGATCATACTGCTGGTGTAACTTATACTACTGCTGGATGGATAAGTGTCACGTTTACTACTGCTGGTTGGATAAGTATAAAAAGATATTTGTGTATAAAAGTCAAGTATATACGGTAGATAATATCTTTGATTTGTAGTCAGTCAAACAAGTAATAAACATAGATACATGTTGTATCTTAGCTACTGACACACTCAACATAAGCTAGCAAGTAGTTCGACAAGACTTATCATAATTGTAATGATCTCCTTTGTTTGTATAAAAGGGAGATCTTAGATTAGATATACTATGACTTAGATTTGTGAAAAGAGTAGAACTTGAATATCTGTTAAGAGAAAATAACAAACACAACAATATCTCAAGTCATAGAAACATTAAGATTCAAGGTTTTGTAACCCTAGTGATAGTGAAGATCACTCGTATTATTTTGAATAATATTGAATCGTTTGGTGATAAACTTTATTTGTTCATTGTTCAATAACAAATATAACTGTTCCATTTCCATATCCAAATAACCTTCTGTTAATACAAATATCGTTCTAAAAACGTTATTTATATTTTACGATCTTTACTTAGTTTTGTTAATGACAATTACAAAGTATATCCTTTAGCAAATTATAAATACTAGCTAAAGTCTCTCTAAAACACATTTTACATTTCACAAGTTTACTTAGAATTACATTTTACACATCTACTAGTTTATTTCCTTAAAAGAAAACTTTATTTTTAAAATGATACAATGACATCATGGCATGCATCATACATAATATCTTGGCTAGATCTTCAAGCAAGATAGTTGACTTTGGAAGATTTTGATATGACATGACAATGGTGTGGAGGATACAGCTGGATTTGGAAAGATTTCCAAAACTATTAGCTGTCATGTTGCTGTCAAGTTGGCGGAACCAAACGATATAAAGGACGGATCCCTTTTATGGGATCCGCCGGCTGTTCACCAGCTTGCCTATAAATAGCAAGCTGATCATTTGGACACACCATCACTCATAGAGCCTAACATTCATACTCATTCATTTACATATCATCTAACATTTATCATTCATTCATTTCATTGATCTTTCCTTTTGTAGCAAGGGAGATTAAGCATCAAGGTTCATCACAGACGTGTAAACCTTTAGCATAGTTACTGTGTGATATAGTTGTAGTTCACACATCATTTGTATCATTTATCTCAGTGAGTGTGGTTAGTGTTTTAGTCCTCAAAACACAAAGAGTGTAGGGAGTGGTTGTACCCTTGTGAAAGAACCAAACGGGAGTGGTTGTACCCTTGTAAAGAACTCGACATCTAGCTTAGTGTCGGTAATTGTATAGGCGACGTTAGGTTGGTTCTACCTTGAAATAGAACCCGGTGTTTAGCTTAGTACCGGAAAAGGAAGTAAGCGACGTGTAAAGGTTTTCTCCACCTAGAAGGGAGTTTGTTTCTTAGTGAAGGATAACTCTCGAGTTAAAGACTCGGGGAAGTGGAGTAGGGCAAGGAAAAGAGTCCTTGTAGCCGAACCACTATAAACATCCGTGTTATGTGGTTTGATCATTTCTCTCTTTACTTCTTGGATATATTGTTTGATTATTTTTGTGTGTACAGTTTCATTGATTTCACATAAGTTACAAAATGGTTCAATTTAATTTTAAACGGCAAAACTATTCAACCCCCCTTCTAGTTTTCCACAATTGGTACCAGAGCGGTGTTACTCAAGAAATTTAAAATATATTGTATTTTAAAACTTGAAACGATCAAATGGATTTTGAAAACTTTAAAGAAGGGCAATCTATGCAAAGACCATCACTTCTTGAACCAAACAATTTTATAGACTGGAAAAATCATTTTGAGACTTGTGTGAAGTCAAAGAACCATAGGAAGTGTTTTAGATGCAGGAATTCTAGTCACTTGATAAGAGATTGTCCAAAGCCTCCAAAGAACAAATCTCAAATAGGAGATTGTAAAGATAAGAATGAAGTTAAAACGACAGTAGACACTTCATTATATAAAGAAATCCCATTTGACTACCTCCAAGATATTAGTGAACCTTGGTAATATTTTTGATTAACCCAAATGGACCCATGAGATATTGGGGACCAAATACTTGAGCTTTCATTAGGTATGCTTGAAAGAAAGGATTAGATCCACAATGTGTTCAACAGAAGTTGTATTTTTCAATAACATTCTTAGAAACAATCATTGGAAAAATGTACGGTTCCTCATAACTCCTCATGATAATTGTTCTCATAGATAATTCTGATTTCATGCTCACTTATTAATATAGTATTTGATAATTATCATGATGAGTAGGAAAAGGTTCTTAAATCTTTATGACATAAAATTAGATTAAAACTCCTAAAGACAAGTATAGGTTTAACTTGGATCATATCTCAACAATATAGCTTCAATACTTAGGTAAAATAGGATAAGTATATGGCATGTTCTCTTGGTATTGCCGTGATCACAAACTTAAGCTAGTATCAAAAGTTTGGAATGATCAAGTACACAACTAACTTAGTAGAGAACACTCATTACTAAGAAGGATCATGTACTATTAGGATGACATAGTCTCCAAAACAAATTATCAAGAGATGCATTAGATAGAATACTCTATTCCATAGGTAGTACTCCAAATATTATCTTCATCTACAAAATGATTCCAACTTAAAACCATTTAGGAACTTAAGAGACATCCCAAAGGAACAGGTGTAGAAACCATAGTATATGATCTTCCCGGTAATTAGAGATATAGGAATAGTTCAAATAATGTGTGTACTAATGTGAGACATTGTATCACATGATGATTTACTAAGAAACAAACAGTCCTTGCCACTTTAAGGCAAAAGTGTGGAGAAAACTCTCGTGGTCTAGTTTATTAACCACCATAACTTCTTTTTTTTTCTGTTGCAACATCATTGCAACTGTTCGTCCCAGCAAAAGTTTAGATCTCCATCATCATTTTTCGTATTAAATAATGTTTAGATCTCGATTTGAGAAAGTTTCTCAAAAGATAACATTGATAATCCTCTCAAGAAAGAATCCTACTTCTGTCTATGGTTTATTGAAATCTAGAAAGTAGTTAAAACAATTGTTCAAATCCTGGTCCAAACTAAAACGGAAATAAACAAACATACATTCTGATCCTGCGGATCCAATCGACAACAAGGGCGGAACCCTTGTTTTGGATCCGCCGGATCCGTGCTTTGCTGAGACTAATTCTCAATAAACAGACACTCTTTACTGTTCATTACACCCACTAACCACACCAAAACCAATTTGTTGACGACCCTTATCATCCCAAAGCTCAAATATTTCATTCGCCACAATTAACTCATTCCTAATCGATCATTGTAAGTACCCTAATCCATCTCAATCTCTTATTTGTGTCTAGAATTCATATAGGTTGCACTAAATTAAATTAGGGATTATCAAAAATAATGAGGCACTTCAAAAATCATGTTTTCAATTAAACACTACAATAATCATCAAATACTCCATTGAGATTAATTTTTCACAATTAGGAAAAACTCCTTTTAAATCATTGTTCATACAAAATCAAAAACGTCATAATCTACATATATTTTCGGATCAGGAGTGTTTGGATTATCTCATATTTTACTACAAAAATCTTTGCTTCAAAAGAGTCGAGATAATTATACTCCACATTATTCTCATTCAGACACATATGTATATATTATGTGATTCTAACTTTAATTATATGTCTAGGAAAAACCATGCCTCCCGCTACTAACTATGATCACAAAAAGACCACCAACTACCTACCCAAACATCATCAAACAAAGGGACTCTCAGAATCTCAAGTCAAAAATTTTAAAGCTTTAGAAAGTCGGTACGTTCATGAAGGCAGAACTGTAGATTCATCATTCTTAGAAGAAACAAACATCCGTGAACAAATGACTGTCATTCAATTTGATGCACTCCTAGACATAGACGAGCCAATCATCCCTAGGTTCATTCTCGAGTTTTATGCTTCCGTGAAACTCATCACTGATGACCTTGGATCATTTAGCATCCATTTCAAAATAAATCAAAATCCCTACAATTTCCCATTAGATCATTTCGGGGATGTATTAGGCATTCCTAGAGAAGGAACTTGTTTCTACTCAGACAAATGGCCTTTAACCATTCTTGATTCAAACCTAGGTCGTGAACACCCATATGATACTCCTCTAACTCCTAAAGAAATAATCCGTGAACATCTTTTCAAGCCTAGAAGCAACCAAACTAAGAAACTCCGAAGAAAGGATGTTAATCATGACCCATTCGCTATGGAACTAAATGAACATAAACCCGAATTTAAGAAACTTGAAGAAATTCTTAGAGCTAATGTCATTAGCACCATTGGAAACAAAGATCATGTGAATGCAAGTTTATGCTACATGCTCTATTGTGTGTCTACCCATCAAAAGTTCAATCTAGCCTACTATATCGCCAAAAGAATGGTCGATATACGTGTCTTAGGAAAAACCTCAATGCCATATGGAATGCTTCTTACACGTTTGTTTAGAGCTTCCATTCCTATTCCTCTAGACTCGTTCGGCTTTGTTCCAGACTACGTCGAAATCAAACACACCTTCGTTCCGCTTAGTGACTATAGAATGGCAGTAAGAAAAGGGAAACGGGCTCTCACCTCATCCTCATCTTCATCATCATCATCATCAGCTAGTGATGAAGATGGTTTACCTAACTCTAAGCTTCTTCCAATTGACTACTTGAGTCAACTTCCTTCCCTTGATGATGAATCTGCGGAACATCGACAAGCAAAGGGAATTCTAAAGAATGTTGGACGATGGATGATGAAACTCCGCAAGGATCAGAAGAAAATACTTAAATTATTGAAAGATAAGTGAGAGTGTTTAGTATAATACGTTATTAGACTATGTATTAAATTTATGTGCTTACTAAGACCTTATGATAGCACTTAACTCTTTTGTGGTATTAACTCAACTTGAACTAATGATAACATTCATTGTTATCAATTTTCCGAATTTAAGCCACTGTTTGGCTTAACTTTCTTTACGAAGAAGTGTGATGATCTATTTTATAACATGTGCTAGAATCTACATATTTGGTAGCTTTACTTTACATAATTGACAATAGATATGTTTCAGGAGAATTTTGGGGTTGTTATCGAAAAACACAAAATTTGCATAGCTCTCTGTTCCTTTTAGGATTTTTGTTCGGCGGAACTGGCGGATCCCTCAGTTTGGATCCGCTTGGTGTTAACATTGGCTCCGCCCACCTTAAACCTGCGGATCAGACGGATCCAAAAGTTTTGGATCCGCAAGCTTTGTCAATTGAATCCGCAGGAATACACAGTGGTCTCTTTCACAAAATCCAACTCTTTCCAATACTTAGACTGTAGTTTAGCTTTCTTAGATTATATTTAGACATCTTAGAGAATTAAGAAAATCCTCCTCCCATCAAAATTTGAATATTTTGTCCTACTCATAACTCACAGACTCTTTCATTACCTTCTCGAAAACCGTGAATCAATCACATTTCTCCCTTTTGAGTCATCTTTCTGCATATCTTCATGTCAACTTCATTTCTATGGATTGACTTTGTCAATAGAACAAAATTCTTTATCTTGTTCCAAGTCTTTGATATTTACACATCATTAATCCTAACACCAACTTCTATAAAAATGGGAAGTATATATTAGAACCTTAAGATGATCATAACACACTAAATCTTCATCTTCATTATCTATAAACCTCTCACAATGCACAAATCAAACAAATCTCATATGTCTAGACCATACAGACAAACCGCTAGAATTAGTGTTAGACCTTACTGGCTTGTTAATCCAGTTTCAAACGTAAGCTCACCAATCATATCCACCACTGCCACTACAACTTCTATCATAACTCCTATAGTCAACATGTGTTCATCTACAAAATCACCATCACCAATCATAATTCCACTAGGTACAACATCATCACCCACATATAGCACACCACCACCTGTAACTACTCCAATAGCTTCCTCACCATCACCTTTACCATCTGAAGAAAGAAAATCATCATCACCACTAAATTCATCCAACCTTCAACCACATGATCTACTTACCACGCTTCAACACATTGATGATTCAATGTGGGTAAATCAAACAAACACTCAAGAAAATGAAGAACACAACTCTAACTTTTGTGACACTAAGGATTTAGAAACTATGTGGCTAGCTTCCATCATATCTCCATCAACACCAACAAATTCCTCTTCATAGAAGCTGTTAGAATTATTCTAGTGTACTTTAAAGAATTATTCTTCATTTTTTTCTTTAGGACTTCTAAATGTAACTTCAAGTTTGAGACGTTTGTCACAAACAAATTTTCAATGAATAAAAGTTACATTTCAATATTTGTAGGTGATCAAATATTTGTAGTGCTATCTTACTTTAATGATAGATTTGGCCTCTCATTTTTCTTTTATCAATTTTTTCCTACAAGCTTAACAACGGATCTGACGGATCCCTCATTTTGGATCCGCCATGTGTTAGCGTTGGCTCCGCCAATCTTCAACCTGCGGATCAGGCGGATCCAAAAATTTGGATCCGCACGCCTTGTCGATTGGATCCGCAGGTATAACAGTAAACTTCTTAAAACTTTTCGACTCATCCCGATTCTTAGATTTTAGTTTCTAGTATTCTTTAGAATAGGTTCACTGAGCATTATATATCTTAGAATGATTTAGAAACTCTTAGAAATTTAAGAACAACAATTTCCCACCAAAATTTGAAATTTCAAATTTTAGGAGTAAGTTACCTTTCAGATACAAACAAGGAACCCTTTTTAGGGATCCTTCAAATCCATGGGAACATCACATCAGAAGCTTTTCCACTATCTCTTTGCATTTACTGCATATCTTCTTCATATTACTCAACATAAGTTATATGGATTGACTTATGTGATGTGATTTGCACAAATTTTTGTTCCAAATCATTAGGAACCAACATTCTCTATTGGATTTACATCAAATCCAAACACTAGTTTCCATAAACCATCTGCCTATATATTAGGATCATATCTTAGAACAAAACTCACTCATTCACCTTCTTCACAACATACAACCTGTACATCTTAGTTCTCTTAGCTCACCATGACCAAATCAACCAACTCCTCCACCTCTAGACCACCAAAACGCACTGCCCGCATAAGTGTTAAGCCCTGTTGCTTCATAAATCTTGCTAACTCGTCATCAGAGGAATCATCTCCTCTTAATATCTCATCTCCTATAGCAAGTGAAAATTTCCTTACTTTATCCACACCTACACCATCCAATGTTGTCATACAAACTCCACCTTCATCCATAACTCCAATAGCAACCACACCACCACCCGCTCCATCACAGACTGTCAAATCTCAATCACAACCAAACTTACCCAAACTCCAACCCATGGAGCTATTTAGGACTCCACCTACATCACCTCATCCATACCTTGATGACTTGGAGGATCTCCCACCAAGATCAAACAATCCTCCACCCATGACCTTTGAAGGTCAAGAGCCTAGGCTTTTTCATCCGATTTTCCCGGATATCCATGGTCCTTTATACCATGATGCACCATCATCCCAACCTCAAATACCACCTCTCTCACCCACATCAACTCTCATTGCCATAGATGAGGCAATGTGGATCAATTTGCCTCAAACCCAAGAGGAGATTAGTGAAGAGCTCAACCGTCTCTACACTCTCTCAGGTATGGTAGATCACCGCCTCAATGAAGCCATGGACCTCCAAAACATCCTCATGAACTCCCTCCAAACACCACCACCAACCAATGAACAAGCACAATCACCACCACCCAACAACCAATCACAACCACCACCACCACAACCAAATGAGTCTACTCTTCCGCCCGGTTTTGCTCGCCATGATTGCAACATGTGTGAAAGAACCGCTCACATAGCTCAAAGGACAAACATTTTGGTGCACGAGCTCCAAAATGAAATGAGGTTCATTTTGAACCACATTCTTGAGTGTCTAAACGCCATCTCTCATCCTCCTCAATAGGAGAATTTTAGTCTCATTATATAGGACCTTCTAGATGTTGTTGTGGGACTTTTTAATTTTTAGGATGTATTTTTTATTTTCATGTAACATCATATTATGTTTTGGACTTTTGTCACATAATTTTCAATGAATGAATGTGATGTTTTTATGTTTATGAGTGATCAACATAAAGCATATTATCATTAGTTAGGTAACTAACATCATTATCTAGCTATTTGGAATCTATATTCTAGTTTGATTACTTGTACTTTAGGTACAAAATTTTGATCAGACACTACACTTTGACTTTTTAAAGTCAACTAGATTATCATTCTTATTTGAATGAACATATAATATGCATTATGCTTCTCCTTTTGAGGCTATTCACAACTAACATTTCTTTTGCAGCATCTCATACCCTTTTAATGTATACGTTGGGACTCTTGTAATGGGGAGTATACATCGAGCTGAGGGGGAGCATTTCATTTTTCTAACCATTTTTTTGTAGGATCATGCATCATTACCTTGTTACTCCATTTAGGGGGAGTATCAAACAAGGGGGAGCTCTTAAAGTTCTCAAAATCGCAATCCGCTACGCAACTCTTCTTTTTGTTTCGACAAAAAGGGGGAGAAAAGATTAAGTTTGCATAACTGTGAATCATCACAGTACATACACTTTTGCATAAAAAGAGTTTTTAAACTCAAATAAAACAAACTTAATCTATATTTTAAAGAACTCATGCTATATTTATTCTTTTGCTCAAAAATATACTTTATGTTTTGTCATCAACAAAAAGGGGGAGATTGTTAATACAAATATCGTCCTAAAAACGTTATTTATATTTTACGATCTTTACTTAGTTTTGTTAATGACAATTACAAAGTATATCCTTTAGCAAATTATAAATACTAGCTAAAGTCTCTCTAAAACACATTTTACATTTCACAAGTTTACTTAGAATTACATTTTACACATCTACTAGTTTATTTCCTTAAAAGAAAACTTTATTTTTAAAATGATACAATGACATCATGGCATGCATCATACATAATATCTTGGCTAGATCTTCAAGCAAGATAGTTGACTTTGGAAGATTTTGATATGACATGTCAATGGTGTGGAGGATACAGCTGGATTTGGAAAGATTTCCAAAACTATTAGCTGTCATGTTGCTGTCAAGTTGGCGGATCCAATCGACATAAAGGACGGATCCCTTTTATGGGATCCGCCGGCTTTTCACCAGCTTGCCTATAAATAGCAAGCTGATCATTTGGACACACCATCACTCATAGAACCTAACATTCATACTCATTCATTTACATATCATCTAACATTTATCATTCATTCATTTCATTGATCTTTCCTTTTGTAGCAAGGGAGATTAAGCATCAAGGTTCATCACAGACGTGTAAACATTTAGCATAGTTACTGTGTGATATAGTTGTAGTTCACACATCATTTGTATCATTTATCTCAGTGAGTGTGGTTAGTGTTTTAGTCCTCAAAACACAAAGAGTGTAGGGAGTGGTTGTACCCTTGTGAAAGAACCAAACGGGAGTGGTTGTACCCTTGTAAAGAACTCGACATCTAGCTTAGTGTCGGTAATTGTATAGGCGACGTTAGGTTGGTTCTACCTTGAAATAGAACCCGGTGTTTAGCTTAGTACCGGAAAAGGAAGTAAGCGACGTGTAAAGGTTTTCTCCACCTAGAAGGGAGTTTGTTTCTTAGTGAAGGATAACTCTCGAGTTAAAGACTCGGGGAAGTGGAGTAGGGCAAGGAAAAGAGTCCTTGTAGCCGAACCACTATAAACATCCATGTTATGTGGTTTGATCATTTCTCTCTTTACTTCTTGGATATATTGTTTGATTATTTTTGTGTGTACAGTTTCATTGATTTCACATAAGTTACAAAATGGTTCAATTTAATTTTAAACGGCAAAACTATTCAACCCCCCTTCTAGTTTTCCACACCTTCTAAGTGTGGTTAAGTAGATTCTGCATGCTTAATCATATTAACTCAAACATATCATATACACAAAGTTACAAAGGACTAACACCCTTTCAGTGTAAAGCATCCTCTCACTTTTGCAGTTACAAAAGATAAAAACTAACAGCATTAGAGAAAGATGCTTTTTAATTACATAAATACTAACATAATAGTATATGAATATAGATATATTTGTATATGTATATATATTGTTCGGGAGGAGCGGGGTGAGGATGTTATTCCCCGCTCCTTACCCAAAACCCAATTAAGATCCCCGTTTAAGCCCCAAACCCGCACAAAAACCCGATAAGCATGCTCCACCCCTCCCTAATTAGTTCGGGTTTTGGATTTCCCTGAAGGTTTGTGTTTTTTTTCCATCCCTCAGCAAGGGGTGCAGTGGCACTAGAGGTGGCAACTTGTGCCCCCTCCCCCACCCAAAAAAAAAAAGAGAGGTTAGTTTGGGCTATTGTAAAAGATTGGGCACATTGAGCCCCATTCTTTTTTCTAAAATAGGCATATATGGTCCACTAAAAAGTTAAATGGGCATTAACGAACACATATTTATTCTTAATTGGAGAACATTATAATTGTTTTTGAAGAAAATTTTATAGATATAATATATTTAATTTTTTAAATATAAATTAGGTGTTACGTTTGAGAAATTTAGCGATTTCGTATAACATGAGCCCGTGTTGGGAATTATATTTTCATATATTTGATGATCACATAACAAGAAGAATGAAACATTAATTCTGGTTGCAGGAGTGTTTAATTCTGGTGATTACCCAGTTAAGTCTGGTGGTTAAGTCTCCCAGTTAAGTCTTCTAGTTAAGTCTGGTGGTTAAGTCTGGTGATTACACAGTTAAGTCTTCTAGTGTATCAGGTGCTGCTATGAGTCATACTACTGCTGGATAGATAAGGATGAAGAAGATATTATCACTTATATAATATAGATAATATCTAGATATTTGTTCAGTCAACAAAGTTATAAACAAAGATACAAGTTGTATCTTAATAACTGACATACACAAGCAAGTAGTAGATAAGACTTAACAACTTTGTAATGAACTCCTTTGTTCTATAAAAAGGAGATCATAGCTTAGATACTTAGTATGTTTTATACTTTTATGTAGTGTTCTAGTGTGCTTAGAATTTAAACACCAAAGGGTGTCAATATGTAAAACATCAAAAGAGTGTGTGTGGGAACATCAGACAAGGGGTCTGATGTTGTTAGGTTTGTTTAGCCTCAAGGATCTTTGATCCCTGATTAGAGTGTAATCGTGCTATACTTGATCACATAGCATTGGGGCTGATTTAATAACAAACAGAAAAGTTTGGAAAAACCTTGTTGTGATAGTATTGTATTCTTTCATTTGAATATTCCGCCAATATTATCATCATGCTTATCATAGTACAACCTAGATCAAGGTCTAAACAACCTTGAGCCCATAAACGGTCACAAAACTTATTGTTAGTTAGATGGTCATTGAAGCATTTAAAATAAGTTTTTCACAGTTGGTATCAGAGCAGGTGGCTCTGGATCTAGGAAAATAAAAGGTTTTAGCTAAAGAAAGAAGAAAAATTCGTTTTGCTTAAAATTTTCAAAACTGTAGCAGAAACAGTTAAGGTATGAATTTTTTGTTTTCTTTCTTAGTTTTCACACACAAAGGGGAAGAATCACACACAAAAGAGAGTTGGTTCTTAAAAGATAAAAGGCTTATTTTTTTTATTTATTTGGCGAAGAAAATTATTTGTTGTTTATTTGAAGATGAAGTGGAATTTTTCAAAATTGTGTTTTATCATACCTTTTGAAAGAAGGTAACTTGTTCGTTCGTTCAAGTGACTACGAAATGACAAACACTTAAAGGAGATACGTTGTAGTACTCAGTGTCTCATAGAAGATGAGTTTATTGTCATGAGATTGAGGTCTCTTAATACATGGGTATTTGTTCGAAGTCAGTTTTAGTACAAGACATAAGACACAAGATTGTTTTATTCTCTTTCATCATCAAGTTACTAATGGTTGGTTTTTCTTCATCAATCATAAAAGCCTACAGAATTGGAGATTCGAATGGTTAACATATGGGTTTCAGGGGAAGCTTAAATGTTCAGATGTATAACCATTTATTATATTTGTGCATCACCACAAGGAAAGTTATTGATTCTTACTACTGTTGATTAATATTACTACTAATGGTTTAGATTTTTACTGTCTCAAGTTCATTTTTAGTGCGGAAAACTTAATGGAGGGTAATTTGAGACATTAGAAGGATGAATTAGATGTGTAGTATTAGTTCGAAGTTGTAAATATCATATTTGTAATATTCTCTATTTGTTGATAACAAAAAGGGGAAGAGATGTGGTGGATAGCATAGATTAAGGGGAAGACAGTATGGTTTCATTCATGGTGAGATTTAGTTATCTCAATTTCTCTACTTCGTCTAGGGAAATTCGTACAAGAACGTGTTTGTTTTGTAATCATCAAATAGGGGAAGATTGTTGGGAATTATATTTTCATAGATTTGATGATCACAGAACAAGAAGAATGAAACATTAATTCTGGTTGTAGGAGTGGTTAATCTGGTGATTACCCAGTTAAGTCTGGTGGTTAAGTCTCCTAGTTAAGTCTCCCAGTTAAGTCTTCTAGTTAAGTCTGGTGATTACATAGTTAAGTCTTCTAGTGTATCAGGTGCTATGAGTCATACTACTGCTGGATGGATAAGGATGAAGAAGATATTATCACTTATATAATATAGATAATATCTAGATATTTGTTCAGTCAACAAAGTTGTAAACAAAGATACAAGTTGTATCATAATGACTGACATACACAAGCAAGTAATAGACAAGACTTAACAACTTTGTAATGATCTCCTTTGTTCTATAAAAGGGAGATCATAGCTTAGATACTTAGTATGTTTTATACTTTTATGTAGTGTTCTAGTGTGCTTAGAATTTAAACACCAAAGGGTGTCAATATGTAAAACATCAAAAGAGTGTGTGTGGGAACATCAGACAAGGGGTATGATGTTGTTAGGTTTGTTTAGCCTCAAGGATCTTTGATCCTTGATTAGAGTGTAATCGTGCTATACTTGATCACATAGCATTGGGGCTGATTTAATAACAAACAGAAAAGTTTGAAAAACCTTGTTGTGATAGTATTGTATTCTTTCATTTGAATATTCCGCCAATATTATCATCATGCTTATCATAGTACAACCTAGATCAAGGTCTAAACAACCTTGAGCCCATAAACGGTCACAAAACTTATTGTTAGTTAGATGGTCATTGAAGCATTTAAAATAAGTTTTTCACAGTTGGTATCAGAGCAGGGGCTCTGGATCTAGGAAAATAAAAGGTTTTAGCTAAAGAAAGAAGAAAAATTCGTTTTGCTTAAAATTTTCAAAACTGTTGCAGAAACAGTTAAGGTATGAATTTTTGGTTTTTTTTCTTAGTTTTCACACATAAAGGGGAAGAATCACACACAAAAGAGAGTTGGTTCTTAAAAGATAAAAGGCTTATTTTTTTTATTTATTTGGCGAAGAAAATTATTTGTTGTTTATTTGAAGATGAAGTGGAATTTTTCAAAATTGTGTTTTATCATACCTTTTGAAATAATGTAACTTGTCCGTTCGTTCAAGTGACTACGAAATGACAAACACTTAAAGGAGATGCGTTGTAGTACTCAGTGTCTCATAGAAGATGAGTTTATTGTCATGAGATTGAGGTCTCTTAATACATGGGTATTTGTTCGAAGTCAGTTTTAGTACAAGACATAAGACACAAGATTGTTTTATTCTCTTTCATCATCAAGTTACTAATGGTTGGTTTTTCTTCATCAATCATAAAAGCCTACAGAATTGGAGATTTGAATGGTTAACATATGGGTTTCCGGGGAAGCTTAAATGTTCAGATGTATAACCATTTATTATATTTGTGCATCACCACAAGGAAAGTTATTAATTCTTACTACTTTTGATTAATATTACTACTAATGGTTTAGATTTTTACTGTCTCAAGTTCATTTTTAGTGCGGAAAACTTAATGGAGGGTAATTTGAGACATTAGAAGGATGAATTAGATGTGTAGTATTAGTTCGAAGTTGTAAAGATCATATTTGTAATATTCTCTATTTGTTGATAACAAAAAGAGGAAGAGATGTGGTGGATAGCATAGATTAAGGGGAAGACAGTATGTTTTCATTCATGGTGAGATTTAGTTATCTCAATTTCTCTACTTCGTCTAGGGAAATTCGTACAAGAAAGTGTTTGTTTTGTAATCATCAAATAGGGGAAGATTGTTGGGGATTATATTTTCATATCTATACTACATATAATGTAGGGATGAATCTCTCTCCTCTTAGTCTTAAAATTAAGACTTACAAGTTATAATGCTTATTGTACAATACACAAAGCACTATTAATGATCTTTCTCACCAATCTTAATTTTAAGACTTACAAGTCTTAAAGCTTAATGTACAAAATACAAAGCACTATTAATGTGGTCAAGTTATTTAATATAGTCAATTAATTAACTGGTCAATAAATACAATTAATGCAGTTATTAAAACACCCCTTGCATAAGAAATACAAATTATCAAGCATATTGTACAATCAACTTAAACACAATTCTTGCATTAAATGTTACTAATACAAATAATAAAGCACATTATACAAATATTCAAACCCGAACGGGCAACGGGCTAAATGGGCTGGAGCCCGAACGGGCACAGGCCAAACATGCTCATGTTATACGAATGGCTTTAAAAAAGACCCAAAAAGACGAAATAAATTCCTTAGTTAAGGAGTTGAAATACGCCACATGAAATTCTCGATATCCGTAAATTTATTGTAAAAAAGAACATAATAAACTAAAATCCATGATTCACCGGAAAATATTATTTTAGAGTACCCGCTGCTGCAACGCGCGGGTACCTGCTAGTATTTGATGATCACAGAACAAGAAGAATGTAAGACCCTGTAAAAACCCTTGTAATTAATCTTAGTGATTTATAATAATCTCGAATTACTATTTCCTAATGCCTATTTTTGCTAGAAATTTAAACTTTTTGCTATTATTATTATTACTAGTAACCATGCATTGTATATACGCACATATATATATTTATCACAACAACGCTAGAGATTATATCTTACGACGCAACATCACTATCTTATAAACAACGACAAGTAATCTTAATCATTTAATTAGTTCATTGCACTTAACCAAATTAAAAACCACACAACCTCACTTAAACAAGACACAAACTTTAATCCTAAAACTAATACTATAAACCCAATTTGGGCCACCTTCGTTCGACCCAACAATCACTAAACCCTAACTTCCACTAATCCATTGAGCGAGCCCAAACCAATTAACATCACAATCCATTTAACTTATCTAGTGAAATTGTTGCACATCTTTAATTCCTTTGCTCCTTTTCTTTTTACCCGATCGGTACCACAAAGAAATCAAAAACACCCATGCACAAATTAAAGACTTGAACACAACCATTTTACATTTAGACAATAAAAACCCAACTCCAAGTTCGCAACCCATCAACCCCACGACATCAAGACTAGCTCATTAGTCACCTTCATTATTTTCTTGCCTTACTCACTACCCATTTTTTTTAAAAGAACTCGACATCCTTAATTATATCTAGTGCGACTTCCATATAATAATACACATTCTAATGAAACTCATAAACCACCACTGTGATATCAAAAACCAACTAGAAATAGCAAATTGTAATCTTTCGACAACAAACTTATCAATATGGACAGTACATAGTGCAAAAGTGAAATAGAAATGAAACTTGTGGACAATGAGATCATCCACGTAGGAGAACTAAAGAAACAAGAACTAAAATACAAAGTATTAGCCACTCTCACACTCAAATGAAGAGATCATCACACAAGTGTCCTTCAACCACAGTAACCTCAATCATAGTCAAGATAATTGAGATATTTTCTTTCTATATAAACTACCCTACTTGTTCATTTCCAATCCTCTATCACCATCACCTTTTATCACTATCAAAACATTCCTTAAACTTATATCTACTTTCTGTCGAGTAATTTGGAAACAAAGTAATAAGAGCAAGATCACTTAACGTCAATTCGAAGCCCACTACTTTCCTTGAACCTCATTCGATCAAGCCAGATTTTCTCACCACCTTTCCAAAAGGGTGAAGTAAGTCTTCATTTTCTTTCTTAATTATACACATCACATATCCATGCATGTATATTTATCACTCCATTCGAACACATGTTTCATATGCCACACTGTCACCAACTTATCTTATACATTAACATATAAGCACACCGCACCATGCATCATTTTGCTTAAGTCATATATAGTAACCCTTCATGTAGATGCATACTTATTATTCGAACATTAAAAACCATTAGAACTCAACTGGATTAGTAAGAAATAAAGGAAACACGTCAAATCTTAGTTTAGTCGAACCACCCAAGTCACACTTAACATGTGATCACCCCTTGAATATTACCTTAACTCGACTTAAACATAAACTATAAACCCACCTCGCTAAACCGGATAAAGAGAAAACAGAAAGATAACCAAGAAATTAATAGTTAAATAAACCTATTCGAAACAGGCCACTTCACAATGTATTTAATACGAAACCGTTCATGCGACACCCAAATATTTTTATCCATCTCGATAGCTCACATGGTAAGCTAAATATTTCGTGTTTTGAGATCCCTCCCATAACCCCATCTCGACGCACAAAATAAATCCTTTCTATCACCACTCGACAATTGCAACATTTAGAAAAGTCCATAACATATTTCACTAAATTTCTCCATTCGACTAGTCCAAAAACTCTAACTATATTTTCGAAACTTCGTATATAACCTAACTATATTTTTATACCACTCGAACGACAAGCTAGCCAACTACATTCTTCCAGTTTTGAGTTCGACTTCATGAGCTCGTTAACACGCTCAAAATAACCCCTTTTGATCGACCTTCACATGAAACTAACAAGCGGTTTTTAGAAACTATTATAATTTTCGATTGGGCCAAAAACCAAGCCCAACAATGATTTTCGTTAACAAGACCCAACAGGCCCATAAGATATATTTTTGGAATCCTAAAAATAGCCCACATCCAAGCCCAAAACCATTTTCACGCCCTCGCCTCTAAAACTCTTAACGGGCTATGCTACAAATCGTTAGTCGGCCCATTAGTGCAAAAATAATGTATTTTCTGAAATAATAAATTGAAATAAGTTAAAATAAACTTAATAAAGTTATAAAAATTTTCAGAATATTTTTCCCGTCATTTATATGCAAAAAGGACTAAAAATGTAACGCGACTTAACCGAAAAGGACTAAAACTGCCAAACCTGGAAACTAAGGGACTGAAGCTGTAAAAAACAGTTGTAAAGGACTGAAATTGACATATTATTGACCTTCAAGCTTTATATGGACTATTGGACAAGTATTGGACTGATATTGGACTACGGACTGAATAAGGACTAACGACGTAACGCGAACCACGGTTAGGGTAGAAAATGTAAAATCTGGAAAGACCAAGGAACAACTATTATAACTTGTCATTCTCATCTTATTTTTCATTTTTGCACCTTATCTTTACTTTATATGCACATTGCATTATATTTGCATATTAGCTAATAGCGATAGAAATATTTCATATTTATATTTTATACATGTTGAAACTATGATCTTACGAGGATACGAGCATCATAAGCATATAACATCTTCATTAGATCGTTAAACAATCATCATCCACCACTCATACTCATTCACCACTAGAAATTAGTAAGATTCTCAGTATTTATATATATTTACCAGGTTCTATATCGAAGTTGTTATAATCATCTCTGAGTTATTTTTACTATCACCAGGAACGCATAAGGTGAGTCATGGCCTCACTTTTTAAACTCTTTATAATTTTTAAACTCCGTGAGGGGGATACATGCTATAAATAAATCACAAGTATTTTTTTTCTGTATGCTACCTGACTTGATATATGCCTAAGTACACATGTTGCCACAAGACCCTTTATCATGAGCCATTAATCACTGCGGTGAACGCGAATATAATGAATAGATCTATTAGAGGTTGACGACCTATCCCACTAATACTGTGACGGAATGCTATTTGCTAGTCGTATTAGTCGCGATGCATTATATTTGAGAGAAATAGGAATTGGCAAAATCACCTATTACATGAGGGCAAATTCTCATCATTAATTTGGTGGGCTCCTTCGTTTAGGCGATACTTTGTTAACGTTTGCGTGTCATGAGACTTAGGGCAATATATGAACTGCAATATCAATATTTTAAACTGATTGTATCTCCAATACAATCTTACTTGTGATTGAACTGATATTTAAACTATAAACTCCATGATTTCACTTAACATTATGTTGACTTTTAAGCATGTATCTCAGGGAACTAGGAGAGCACGGCAAGGCATGGAGCAGGCATACCCTATCTTCAATAAATGGTGTATAATAAAGTTGTAATCCAGTTAAAATAATGTTTATTTAAATGAAACCTTAGCACTCTGATGTAATATTTTATAACTGGATTTGTATTATGGACCTATGTATATTAAAAATGCCGTCTTAGGCTGTTTTCTTAAAAGTTTGTTTTCGATCCTCACCGTAACACCCAGATTAATCTTCCGCTGCCACAAATCAAATTTGGGGGTGTTACAGTTTGGCATCAGAGCTTAGGTTATAGGGAACCAAATGTTTTTAAACGTTGGACTATAACTACATTTTTCAAACAAATTAACTATACACCATGTTACCTTAAACTCTCCATGCCTGCTTGCTGCCGTGCTCGGTATGTTATTCGTTAAATTGTCATATATAAGCCCTACATACTTGATAGTTACTGTGCACAGCTAGATCATCTTATGCTTATAATACACCACTTGATGTTAGTAAGTTACTTATTCTACGATATATGGATTATTACAGTACTATGTCGTTTATCACCCACTTTAGTATATCATCGGAGCCGGACTCCGAGGGATCACCAGCATCAGTTACGTCCCCCGTACTCCTCGATGCTGTAGTACCAGAGATTGTACCTGACGCGATTGAGCCCTTTGTAGAGGGTGGAGCCGCCGCTATACCGTTATTAGATGACATACATGTGCCAGCCTTGCCAGCACCTACGCTACCACCACATTTTGTTTACGACACTTACTCTCCTTTTTACATACCACCCCCTGACGACTTGTACTACGAGAGTCAGCAATGGCTCCCTGCTGATGATTTACCCGAGCCCCATCATGTTGTACCACCACCACCACCTGACCATGTACTTGACATACATACCCAGACATATCCACTACCACCTCGACAGCGGGATCCGATTCCTGCAGAGGATATTCCTTCATCGAGTAGACGTCGCATCTCAGACCAGACACACCCATCCTCACCATCACTACCTTACCCTCCTGGTTTCACTCCCCCGGCTCAGACTCATGATGCCTGGGAAGGATTTAGACCGGTAGTCACCCACACCCTTATCCCATCCACAGTAGTGACACGACTCGAAGGTCACGGAGAGCAGATTGAGTCACTTCTTCGGATGACCGACCATGTGCCACTGGATTCTCCAGGGACTATCAGCGATATTCTGCATAGGTTGACTTCTAACAGAGCAGTGATACAGCAGTGCCTGAGACAGATGCAGACAGACTTGGCAGATACCCGATCCCACGCGATATCTTTACGTAGAGAGGGCCAGGACTTAGCTTGGGAGGCTCACTTATCACAGCATAGAGCAGACACATTAGAGAGACTCATGGGAGACATACGGATGGAGCATCAGGCAGAGATACAGAGACTCAGAGACCAGATCTCAGAGCTCACGAGGCGTACGGATAGACCTGAGCAGTAGACATAGTTAGCATGATGGTATAGTTTGAGACATTGTAGTCTGCCGCATGTGGCACTTAATAAAGACTCTTGTATCGTTTTGTTGTAAAACTCAACTGATCAAGTTATTAATGTTGTAATGCTGGTAGTGATGTACTATATATCTGTTAACTTATGTATTATGGTTATTCGTATGTATCATAATTGTATCCAGACATGTCGTGATGTTACCTGTTATTATTATGATTCTCTAATTGTGTAAATATTGCAAAAATCTGAACACATAAATATGGTGACATGAAATTCAGCTTGTATAATTAAATTGATTATTCCTTAATAATCCCACATCTGTAAAATTTATAAACTACAGAGATATCATAATTATGGGCAAATATTCAATTTAATTATCATTTCACACCATGATTGCATTGTGCATATACTCAGCTATTCTATTCAAATTCTAAATCTGTATTCTTGTGACATTAATAGAAAATGGCACATAGCGACAACGAAACCACCAACGCAACCGTAACACTAACACATGAAGAGGTTCGAAGAATGATTGATGAAGGCATCGCTGCAGCACGCAAGGCCGATGCAGCAAACCATTCAAGCAATACTATGGGAACAACAAATGAAAGTGAGGCATCTACTCCACGTAAATGCACTTACAAAGAATTCGTGAGTTGTCAACCCACCACTTTCAGAGGTGTGGAAGGAGTAACTGAATTAGGCCAGTGGTTTGAGTGCATGGAAACGGTATTCATGAGAAGCAACTGTGCTGAAAACAATAAGGTTACTTTTGCCACCGGAACCCTAAGGGGAGATGCACTATCTTGGTGGAATGCTACCGTCAAGATAATGGGTGCTGAAGCAGCATATCAAATCTCTTGGACCGATCTGAAGAATAAAATGCTGGAGAAGTACTGTCCAAGAACGGAGATGAGAAAACTTGAAGATGAATTTCACGAGTTAGTGGTGAAGAACTGTGACGTCAGTGCATACAACCGAAGATTTCTAGAATTATCTCTTCTGTGTCCACACATGGTATCTGACTTTGAGAAACTGTTGGAAAAATATGTGGAGGGACTACCTTCAAGCATTGAAGGAGATGTTACCGCATCCAACCCAAAGACCCTCGAAGCTGCATTCGCGTTTGCTCAACGAATGATGAATCGAGAGCTTAAACGAAGTGCTAAATCCACGGTCACTGGGCAAAAGAGGAACTATGATAACTTTGGCAGCAACAACCGGAACAGCAGCAGTTACTACAATCACAACAGGAACTACCGCAACAATGATCGAAGCAACCGTAATAGAGACCATCAGCAAAGCAGAAATGACAGACATCAACAACAAAACCGCAGACAAGAAGCCGCTAGAGCTTATGTGGCCACACCTGCCGAAGGAAAAGTGTATGCTGGGACAAAACCCCAGTGTAACAAGTGCAAGATGCATCATACAGGACCTTGTACCGCCGTTTGTGGTAACTGTAGGAAAATAGGTCATGTGACCCGAGACTGTCGAGCCACGGGAGCGAATGCGCATCCAGTAACAGTAAAGTGCCACGGTTGTGGTGAAGCGGGTCATTATAAAAGCCACTGCCCCAAGAATATCAATCAGGTTGCTAGAGGAAGAGCTTACGTGCTCGGAGATGGAAACGCGTCACCAAACCCCAACGTCACTACGGGTACTTTCTTACTGAATCAAAATAGTGCTAAAATATTATTTGATTCTGGAGCCGATAGAAGTTTTGTATCTACTTCATTTGCTCTATTGCTTAAGATAACGCCTGTAGAATTAGACACCTCGTATGAAATTGAGATAGCCGACGGGAAATTGTTAAACACCAACACCGTACTCAAAAACTGCACCTTAACTCTCCAAAACCACTCATTTCCAATCGATCTCATGCCCATCCAACTTGGAAGCTTTGACGCAATTGTGGGTATGGATTGGTTATCCAAACATCGTGGCCGGATCATCTGCGATGAAAAAGTTATCCAAATCCCCGTAAACAATGAAACGCTCATCGTTCGTTGTGATCACTTCAAAACCCAACTCAATATCATATCGTACATCAAAACAGTGAAATACATAAACAAAGGAGGTCACGCATTTTTAGTCCAAGTAACAGAAAATAAATCGAAAGAGAAAGAAAAGCGACTAGAAGAAGTGCCAGTTGTAAATGAGTTTGCAGAAGTGTTCCCTGAAGACTTGCCAGGTATTCCACCCATCCGGCAAGTAGAGTTTCGAATCGATTTAGTGCCTGGAGCAGCACCTGTTGCAAAAGCACCATATCGATTAGCCCCTTCCGAAATGAAAGAATTATCTGAGCAGTTGAAAGAACTGTCAGATAAAGGATTCATTCAACCTAGCTCATCACCTTGGGGAGCACCAGTCCTGTTCGTCAAAAAGAAAGATGGAACATTCCGAATGTGCATCGATTATAGAGAGTTGAACAAACTCACAGTGAAAAATCGATACCCATTACCAAGAATAGACGATCTATTTGACCAACTGCAAGGATCGAGTGTTTACTCAAAAATCGATCTAAGATCAGGATACCACCAACTAAGAGTCAGAGAAGAAGACGTTCCCAAAACAGCCTTTCGAACACGATACGGACATTACGAATTTCGCGTAATGCCATTTGGTCTTACCAACGCACCTGCAGTGTTCATGGATCTAATGAACCGCGTGTGTAAACCATATCTGGACAAGTTCGTAATCGTATTCATCGACGACATTTTGATCTACTCACGTAACAAAAACGAGCATGCGGAACATTTGAGAACCATTTTGGGTGTACTCAAACAAGAGAAACTGTATGCAAAATTCTCCAAATGTGATTTTTGGATCTCCACCGTTCAATTCTTAGGTCATATCATCAACAATCAAGGTATTCACGTTGATCCCGCCAAGATCGAAGCAGTTAAAGGTTGGGCTTCGCCCACCACTCCCACTGAAATTCGACAATTTTTAGGACTCGCTGGTTACTATCGAAGGTTTATAGAAGGATTTTCCAAAATCACAAAACCTTTGACAGAACTCACTCAGAAAAACAAGAAGTATATCTGGGAAGAGAAACAAGAGTCAGCATTCCAACTCCTAAAACAAAAACTCTGTGAAGCACCAATTCTAGCGCTACCCGACGGAAGCGAAGACTTTGTAGTATATTGTGACGCATCGCATCATGGTTTAGGTGCGGTACTAATGCAGAGAGACAAAGTCATAGCTTATGCGTCTCGACAACTCAAGAAAAATGAAGAGAATTATACAACTCATGATCTAGAACTAGGAGCGGTAGTATTCGCTCTTAAAATATGGAGACATTACCTATATGGTACAAAGTGTACGGTATACACCGATCACAAAAGTCTTCAACACATACTGGATCAGAAGGAGTTGAATATGAGACAGTGCCGATGGATAGAACTACTCAACGACTACGACTGTGAAATTTGCTACCACCCCGGTAAAGCAAATGTCGTGGCCGATGCCTTGAGCAGAAAAGAAAGAATTAAACCTCTTAGAGTTCGATCATTAGAAATGACAATTCATTCACCACTCCCATCTCAAATACTCATAGCCCAATCAGAAGCTCTTCAGGAAGAGAATCGAGCTCAAGAGAACATTAAGGGCATGATAGAAAGGGAGAACGGACTTATACGAAGATCCGATGGAATGTTATGCTTCAAGAAAAGATGTTGGATTCCTCTTTATGGAGGTATTCGTGATTTTATCATGCATGAATCTCACAAGTCTAAATATTCCATTCATCCCGGATCCACCAAAATGTACCAAGATCTTAAACAACTCTACTGGTGGCCAAACATGAAAGCCGATATTACAACATATGTTGGAAAGTGTTTGACTTGTTCAAGGGTCAAAGCTGAAAATCAGAAACCTTCTGGACCACTTGTACAACCGGAGATACCAGTTTGGAAATGGGAACGAATCACCATGGATTTTATTACCAAGTTACCAAGAACGTCGACCGGATATGATACCATTTGGGTTATCATCGACCGTTTAACCAAATCAGCTCATTTTCTGCCTATCAAAGAAACTGACGAGTTGGACACACTCGCTCAGTTATACTTCAAGGAAATCATAATCCGACATGGAGTCCCGATCTCTATCATCTCTGACAGAGACAGTCGATTCACTTCAGGATTTTGGCAATCCTTACAGAAAGCTCTCGGTACTCAATTGGACATGAGCACCGCCTATCATCCTCAAACTGATGGACAAAGTGAAAGAACAATCCAAACCTTGGAAGATATGCTTAGAGCATGTGTGATTGACTTCGGAAAAGGTTGGGATAAACACCTACCATTGGTTGAATTCTCGTACAACAACAGTTATCAAGCTAGTCTGAAGGCTGCACCTTTCGAAGCACTTTACGGAAGAAAGTGCAGATCACCTATCTGCTGGACAGAAGTTGGTGATATGCAGCTTACCGGACCAGAATTAATCCACGACACAACTGAGAAAATATTCAAAATCAAACATCGTCTCCAAGCCGCTCGTGACAGACAAAAGAGTTACGCAGACGTGAGAAGGAAACCCATGGAGTTTGAAGTCGGAGATAGAGTTATGCTAAAAGTTTCGCCCTGGAAAGGAATGATACGCTTCGGAAAGCGTGGAAAACTCAACCCAAGGTACATTGGACCGTTCAAAATCCTCGAAAGAATAGGTCTAGTTGCCTATAAGTTAGAACTCCCGGAAGAACTCAGTAGAATACACCCTACTTTCCACGTCTCTCAGCTTAAGAAATGTCTATCGGACGAGACTCTCGTCATTCCACTGAAAGAGATTAAATTGGACGACAAACTTGTATTCACCGAAGAACCCGTGGAGATAATGGATAGAGAAGTTAAGCAACTCAAGCAAAGTCGTATTCCTATTGTAAAAGTGAAATGGGACTCTAAAAGAGGACCAACGTACACATGGGAACGCGAAGATCAAATCCGCGAGAAATATCCCCATTTATTCCCGTAAATCACTCTTAGTAGCCGTTTTAGATTTGAATTCCGGGACGGAATTCGAATGAGGAGAGGAGTACTGTAAGACCCTGTAAAAACCCTTGTAATTAATCTTAGTGATTTATAATAATCTCGAATTACTATTTCCTAATGCCTATTTTTGCTAGAAATTTAAACTTTTTGCTATTATTATTATTACTAGTAACCATGCATTGTATATACGCACATATATATATTTATCACAACAACGCTAGAGATTATATCTTACGACGCAACATCACTATCTTATAAACAACGACAAGTAATCTTAATCATTTAATTAGTTCATTGCACTTAACCAAATTAAAAACCACACAACCTCACTTAAACAAGACACAAACTTTAATCCTAAAACTAATACTATAAACCCAATTTGGGCCACCTTCGTTCGACCCAACAATCACTAAACCCTAACTTCCACTAATCCATTGAGCGAGCCCAAACCAGTTAACATCACAATCCATTTAACTTATCTAGTGAAATTGTTGCACATCTTTAATTCCTTTGCTCCTTTTCTTTTTACCCGATCGGTACCACAAAGAAATCAAAAACACCCATGCACAAATTAAAGACTTGAACACAACCATTTTACATTTAGACAATAAAAACCCAACTCCAAGTTCGCAACCCATCAACCCCACGACATCAAGACTAGCTCATTAGTCACCTTCATTATTTTCTTGCCTTACTCACTACCCATTTTTTTTAAAAGAACTCGACATCCTTAATTATATCTAGTGCGACTTCCATATAATAATACACATTCTAATGAAACTCATAAACCACCACTGTGATATCAAAAACCAACTAGAAATAGCAAATTGTAATCTTTCGACAACAAACTTATCAATATGGACAGTACATAGTGCAAAAGTGAAATAGAAATGAAACTTGTGGACAATGAGATCATCCACGTAGGAGAACTAAAGAAACAAGAACTAAAATACAAAGTATTAGCCACTCTCACACTCAAATGAAGAGATCATCACACAAGTGTCCTTCAACCACAGTAACCTCAATCATAGTCAAGATAATTGAGATATTTTCTTTCTATATAAACTACCCTACTTGTTCATTTCCAATCCTCTATCACCATCACCTTTTATCACTATCAAAACATTCCTTAAACTTATATCTACTTTCTGTCGAGTAATTTGGAAACAAAGTAATAAGAGCAAGATCACTTAACGTCAATTCGAAGCCCACTACTTTCCTTGAACCTCATTCGATCAAGCCAGATTTTCTCACCACCTTTCCAAAAGGGTGAAGTAAGTCTTCATTTTCTTTCTTAATTATACACATCACATATCCATGCATGTATATTTATCACTCCATTCGAACACATGTTTCATATGCCACACTGTCACCAACTTATCTTATACATTAACATATAAGCACACCGCACCATGCATCATTTTGCTTAAGTCATATATAGTAACCCTTCATGTAGATGCATACTTATTATTCGAACATTAAAAACCATTAGAACTCAACTGGATTAGTAAGAAATAAAGGAAACACGTCAAATCTTAGTTTAGTCGAACCACCCAAGTCACACTTAACATGTGATCACCCCTTGAATATTACCTTAACTCGACTTAAACATAAACTATAAACCCACCTCGCTAAACCGGATAAAGAGAAAACAGAAAGATAACCAAGAAATTAATAGTTAAATAAACCTATTCGAAACAGGCCACTTCACAATGTATTTAATACGAAACCGTTCATGCGACACCCAAATATTTTTATCCATCTCGATAGCTCACATGGTAAGCTAAATATTTCGTGTTTTGAGATCCCTCCCATAACCCCATCTCGACGCACAAAATAAATCCTTTCTATCACCACTCGACAATTGCAACATTTAAAAAAGTCCATAACATATTTCACTAAATTTCTCCATTCGACTAGTCCAAAAACTCTAACTATATTTTCGAAACTTCGTATATAACCTAACTATATTTTTATACCACTCGAACGACAAGCTAGCCAACTACATTCTTCCAGTTTTGAGTTCGACTTCATGAGCTCGTTAACACGCTCAAAATAACCCCTTTTGATCGACCTTCACATGAAACTAACAAGCGGTTTTTAGAAACTATTATAATTTTCGATTGGGCCAAAAACCAAGCCCAACAATGATTTTCGTTAACAAGACCCAACAGGCCCATAAGATATATTTTTGGAATCCTAAAAATAGCCCACATCCAAGCCCAAAACCATTTTCACGCCCTCGCCTCTAAAACTCTTAACGGGCTATGCTACAAATCGTTAGTCGGCCCATTAGTGCAAAAATAATGTATTTTCTGAAATAATAAATTGAAATAAGTTAAAATAAACTTAATAAAGTTATAAAAATTTTCAGAATATTTTTCCCGTCATTTATATGCAAAAAGGACTAAAAATGTAACGCGACTTAACCGAAAAGGACTAAAACTGCCAAACCTGGAAACTAAGGGACTGAAGCTGTAAAAACAGTTGTAAAGGACTGAAATTGACATATTATTGACCTTCAAGCTTTATATGGACTATTGGACAAGTATTGGACTGATATTGGACTACGGACTGAATAAGGACTAACGACGTAACGCGAACCACGGTTAGGGTAGAAAATGTAAAATCTGGAAAGACCAAGGAACAACTATTATAACTTGTCATTCTCATCTTATTTTTCATTTTTGCACCTTATCTTTACTTTATATGCACATTGCATTATATTTGCATATTAGCTAATAGCGATAGAAATATTTCATATTTATATTTTATACATGTTGAAACTATGATCTTACGAGGATACGAGCATCATAAGCATATAACATCTTCATTAGATCGTTAAACAATCATCATCCACCACTCATACTCATTCACCACTAGAAATTAGTAAGATTCTCAGTATTTATATATATTTACCAGGTTCTATATCGAAGTTGTTATAATCATCTCTGAGTTATTTTTACTATCACCAGGAACGCATAAGGTGAGTCATGGCCTCACTTTTTAAACTCTTTATAATTTTTAAACTCCGTGAGGGGGATACATGCTATAAATAAATCACAAGTATTTTTTTTCTGTATGCTACCTGACTTGATATATGCCTAAGTACACATGTTGCCACAAGACCCTTTATCATGAGCCATTAATCACTGCGGTGAACGCGAATATAATGAATAGATCTATTAGAGGTTGACGACCTATCCCACTAATACTGTGACGGAATGCTATTTGCTAGTCGTATTAGTCGCGATGCATTATATTTGAGAGAAATAGGAATTGGCAAAATCACCTATTACATGAGGGCAAATTCTCATCATTAATTTGGTGGGCTCCTTCGTTTAGGCGATACTTTGTTAACGTTTGCGTGTCATGAGACTTAGGGCAATATATGAACTGCAATATCAATATTTTAAACTGATTGTATCTCCAATACAATCTTACTTGTGATTGAACTGATATTTAAACTATAAACTCCATGATTTCACTCAACATTATGTTGACTTTTAAGCATGTATCTCAGGGAACTAGGAGAGCACGGCAAGGCATGGAGCAGGCATACCCTATCTTCAATAAATGGTGTATAATAAAGTTGTAATCCAGTTAAAATAATGTTTATTTAAATGAAACCTTAGCACTCTGATGTAATATTTTATAACTGGATTTGTATTATGGACCTATGTATATTAAAAATGCCGTCTTAGGCTGTTTTCTTAAAAGTTTGTTTTCGATCCTCACCGTAACACCCAGATTAATCTTCCGCTGCCACAAATCAAATTTGGGGGTGTTACAAAGAATGAAACATTAATTCTGGTTGTAGGATTGGTTAATCTGGTGATTACCCAGTTAAGTCTGGTGGTTAAGTCTCCTAGTTAAGTCTCCCAGTTAAGTCTTCTAGTTAAGTCTGGTGGTTAAGTCTGGTGATTACATAGTTAAGTCTTCTAGTGTATCAGGTGCTGCTATGAGTCATACTACTACTGGATGGATAAGGATGAAGAAGATATTATCACTTATATAATATAGATAATATCTAGATATTTGTTCAGTCAACAAAGTTGTAAACAAAGATACAAGTTGTATCATAATGACTGACATACACAAGCAAGTAATAGACAAGACTTAACAACTTTGTAATGATCTCCTTTGTTCTATAAAAGGGAGATCATAGCTTAGATACTTAGTATGTTTTATACTTTTATGTAGTGTTCTAGTGTGCTTAGAATTTAAACACCAAAGGGTGTCAATATGTAAAACATCAAAAGAGTGTGTGCGGGAACATCAGACAAGGGGTCTGATGTTGTTAGGTTTGTTTAGCCTCAAGGATCTTTGATCCCTGATTAGAGTGTAATCGTGCTATACTTGATCACATAGCATTGGGGCTGATTTAATAACAAACAGAAAAGTTTGGAAAAACCTTGTTGTGATAGTATTGTATTCTTTCATTTGAATATTCCGCCAATATTATCATCATGCTTATCATAGTACAACCTAGATCAAGGTCTAAACAACCTTGAGCCCATAAACGGTCACAAAACTTATTGTTAGTTAGATGGTCATTGAAGCATTTAAAAATAAGTTTTTCACAGTTGGTATCAGAGCAGGGGGCTCTGGATCTAGGAAAATAAAAGGTTTTAGCTAAAGAAAGAAGAAAAATTCGTTTTGCTTAAAATTTTCAAAACTGTTGCAGAAACAGTTAAGGTATGAATTTTTTGTTTTTTTTCTTAGTTTTCACACACAAAGGGGAAGAATCACACACAAAAGAGAGTTGGTTCTTAAAAGATAAAAGGCTTATTTTTTTATTTATTTGGCGAAGAAAATTATTTGTTGTTTATTTGAAGATGAAGTGAAATTTTTCAAAATTGTGTTTTATCATACCTTTTGAAAGAAGGTAACTTGTTCGTTCGTTCAAGTGACTACGAAATGACAAACACTTAAAGGAGATACGTTGTAGTACTCAGTGTCTCATAGAAGATGAGTTTATTGTCATGAGATTGAGGTCTCTTAATACATGGGTATTTGTTCGAAGTCAGTTTTAGTACAAGACATAAGACACAAGATTGTTTTATTCTCTTTCATCATCAAGTTACTAATGGTTGGTTTTTCTTCATCAATCATAAAAGCCTACAGAATTGGAGATTCGAATGGTTAACATATGGGTTTCAGGGGAAGCTTAAATGTTCATATGTATAACCATTTATTATATTTGTGCATCACCACAAGGAAAGTTATTGATTCTTACTACTGTTGATTAATATTACTACTAATGGTTTAGATTTTTACTGTCTCAAGTTCATTTTTAGTGCGGAAAACTTAATGGAGGGTAATTTGAGACATTAGAAGGATGAATTAGATGTGTAGTATTAGTTCGAAGTTGTAAAGATCATATTTGTAATATTCTCTATTTGTTGATAACAAAAAGGGGAAGAGATGTGGTGGATAGCATAGATTAAGGGGAAGACAGTATGGTTTCATTCATGGTGAGATTTAGTTATCTCAATTTCTCTACTTCGTCTAGGGAAATTCGTACAAGAACGTGTTTGTTTTGTAATCATTAAATAGGGGAAGATTGTTGGGGATTATATTTTCATATATTTGATGATCACAGAACAAGAAGAATGAAACATTAATTCTGGTTGCAGGAGTGGTTAATCTGGTGATTACCCAGTTAAGTCTGGTGGTTAAGTCTCCTAGTTAAGTCTCCCAGTTAAGTCTTCCAGTTAAGTCTGGTGATTACATAGTTAAGTCTTCTAGTGTATCAGGTGCTATGAGTCATACTACTGCTGGATGGATAAGGATGAAGAAGATATTATCACTTATATAATATAGATAATATCTAGATATTTGTTCAGTCAACAAAGTTGTAAACAACGATACAAGTTGTATCATAATGACTGACATACACAAGCAAGTAATAGACAAGACTTAACAACTTTGTAATGATCTCCTTTGTTCTATAAAAGGGAGATCATAGCTTAGATACTTAGTATGTTTTATACTTTTATGTAGTGTTCTAGTGTGCTTAGAATTTAAACACCAAAGGGTGTCAATATGTAAAACATCAAAAGAGTGTGTGTGGGAACATCAGACAAGGGGTCTGATGTTGTTAGGTTTGTTTAGCCTCAAGGATCTTTGATCCCTGATTAGAGTGTAATCGTGCTATACTTGATCACATAGCATTGAGGCTGATTTAATAACAAACAGAAAAGTTTGGAAAAACCTTGTTGTGATAGTATTGTATTCTTTCATTTGAATATTCCGCCAATATTATCATCATGCTTATCATAGTACAACCTAGATCAAGGTCTAAACAACCTTGAGCCCATAAACGGTCACAAAACTTATTGTTAGTTAGATGGTCATTGAAGCATTTAAAATAAGTTTTTCACAGCCCGTCTGGCACGTGCTCGTTTAAGCTTGTACATGTTTAAGCCCGTGCCCGTTCAGGCTGAGCTCATTTGGACCGTGGCCCATGCCCGCCTGGCCCGCCCGTTTTGCCACCTCTAAATGGCACCAATCCCATGCCAATCTAAAGTGACACTTTTTTTAGCTTTAGCCAAAACCGAATGAGTGCTCCCCTGTCCCCCTTGTGCCAAAACAAAAGTGAAGGATTTTGCTTGCGCCAAACTGTGTTTCTTTTGTTTTTCTTAATTGGTTTTGTTTTGAGCTTATGTTTTTTAGTTGAATATAGTGGGTCCTAAAAGTGGGGTGTTGGCTTGAGTGACTAGGTAGGAGGTTTTTGGTGTGCGAGTGATACTTGGCTCATCAGTATGTGAGTGACCCATTAACCTAGAGATTGTGGGTTTAAGTCTCGTTGGAGACATATGGGATAGAAAAATTATGAGGTGACATGATGTGACATCATTTTTTGCATTTTTGGCTTGAGCCACTGCAACCTTTGCTATTATTTATTTATTTATTTTTACTTATTTTAGGAGTCATGGGGTTATATAATTTTTTTTTGGTAACCATGCTTTCCGACCTTTTGGCCAACTAATTCACGAAATTTAAACTCACCGCTACACAAACTCAAACCGGGTAAAACTCTCCCTTTTCAAGAGGTTGGCGTGGCCACTTCAGGGTCATTTGCACCTAAAAAGAATTAAACTTGAGGCCTCACACATCTTAAATTGATAGTCACAAGCATTTTTCTGTCACTAGGCACTTTTGAGTGGTTAGTTATATAAGTTTCTTATAACAATCTTATACAAGGTTGTGTTTGAGAGAAAACGTATAAAGGCTTAATCTCTAAAAATAAAGGAGATTATAAAATAAGTTTTATTTGTGACACAAGCTTGCGAGTAGAGTTGTAATCAAACCAAGTCGAGCTCTAGTTTGACAGGGTTTGAGCTTGGCCCAAAAATCATAAGGTAGGCTCGAGTACGGCTGGATATTCAAATAAGGCTTGAGATCGGCTATAAAAGATTGAATTTATATATAAATATTGTATTCAATAGTCAAACTCATCAATTAAAAAAAAAAAAAAAAAAAAAAAAAAAAAAAAAAAAAAGCCGCGATAAACTTAAGAGCAAAGAACTTATACAAAACGTTCGGGAACATTAGGGTTTAAAAAATCTTTCTACGATAAATATTTAATTATTATACCAATATTAACATTAGTATTTATGTTATTTATATAAATATGTATAATAAAAATATTTACGTACATGAAGATTGAAGGCTCGAAAAACTCGATAAAAGCTAAAGCTTGAGCTATTGAAAGCTTGAGCTCGACTCGTTATGTGTTTCAAGCTAAATAGAGCTCGATAAAAACTCATAAATAAGCTAAAGAAAATGAACTTAGGGGGTGTTTGATTACGACTTAATTGACTTAATATGAAAAAACTGGATTAATTATGGCATATAAAAACTGTTTGTTTGTAACTTATTAGAGAAAGATAAAGTAAAGTAAAGTAACTCCCAATACCGTCTTCCACGGGTTATGGGTCCCAATACCGTCGAAGACGGTATATGGGGGAGGTTGAGACGTAGACAGCCTTACCCTTACCTAAGGTAGAGAGGCTGCTTCCGGTTCTACCAAAGGTAGAAAAGGACCCCCGACCTTTTGTAGGGAGTGAGGATCGAACCCTTGACCTCTCGGTTGAGAGGCAAGAGGTTTTCCAACTGATCCAACCCTACTTGTTTAAAATGACTGAAAATATTAAGTAATAAAACTAAGGTTGTCTGCATTAAGTCATTTCTTAATTAAAATGACTTAATAAAAAAAAAATAAGCTAAAGAAAATGAACTTAGGAAACATATGTCGAATACTTATAAGATTAGAACTTTATAAATAAGCTTAAACAAACAGCCCTTAATAAAATCTAAAAGATCAGTTACCTGTAAATTTGCATGGGCCTAAACATATGATTTGCCCAAAAACTTTTATACTCTTTCGGCTTTCGCAAAGCGACCAAATTTTGTAAGTTTGTGGCATTTATTTGGGCCAAAATAAAATTGTGGGCCATAATATAACACTTGCTGCTGGATATTAGAAAGGTGGTCACAAAAATGATAGAATAAATACACTCCACAAAAATATGATAAAAACTGCTGGTCTACGTAAATGTGATAAAGGACATCTTTAAATACACATTTAAAAATATTTTATGTTATACAAAACTGAAAAATACGTATATCTAACCCCTTGAGCCCTTGACCATAAACACGTCATTTGCAAATACATTTTCCATTAATATAAATAGTTGGTGACACACTGACAGTCTGACACTGATAAGTCGAGCCTTATTTGATTGTATAATTTCACATGTTACACACAGACTAAAATAAGTTTTAATTAAAGGTAACAAGACGTAGTTAGTTATGCTAGCAATGAGTCGTATTAGTTTTCTCTTATCTTATACAACTTTTATGTTACTAATCTCGTTTTATATCGATACGAATATCAAGTTCATAGTCATTTTGTAATGTGCCCTATGTGTGTGTATATATCATTGGAGCACATATTTGACTAGGGACAAGTTATACAAGCCTCCTCTTTTTTTGTTATCCAAGCCCCCCCTTTTTTTTGATTTTTTTTATTTATTTTTTATTTTTTTTTATTTTTATAAATTTATTTATATCAAAAAACTATAAACCTGAAAGTACGGAACAGAAAATATAAAGTTTAATATGTCAAACGCTAAAAACTGTCAGAAATACGGAACAGAAACTGACAGAAAACTGTGTTATACTGCAAAATAAAAGGAAGATTCTCTTTGTCCCCTATGATTTGACATCATAGGGGGCTTGTATAGTATAACCCATTTGACTAAATAAAAGTCAATACCAGGGTGTTTTCTGGACCATACTGATCATTTTTCAACTATGTATTTCCAATGATTTGATATGTGGTTAGGGTCCATAACTTTAGAGACGTCATTTCTGAATATGCTATGGGTGTGTTTAGTAAAAGTAGCAGCGAGCAGTAGCAGTGAGTTGTGAGCGGTGAGCAGGAGCTGTGAGCAGTAGCCACAGCTCACCGCTCACCGCTCAAAGCTTCTTAAAGAAGCATTGGAAAAATGAGCTTTTTTAAAAAATAGCAAAGCTCACCGCTCATTTGCCAAACGAACAATAAAAATCAAAAAGCTCATTGCTCACCACTCATCGCCCCAAAAAGCTCCGCGGCAAACATAGACTACACGTACTAGGTCGCCTTCTAAATGCTGATTTTATCATGTACAGGTAATATTAAAGTATGATATTTACCAATTACAGTATACATTAGGTGAAGTAACGACACCGTATTAGCATAGTTTGCACATAATTACATGAAGGTTAAATACTGAAAGGTGTGGATAACTTTCATTTTGTTCATAATAATACAACAATATTCAAAAGTAATATATCTCATAGTTATTATGATCAATAAACATTTTAATGTTGTGTTAAGTGTCTTGTTATTGTAAAGCAAATAGGTCAGAACAACAACATCAATACCTAATTTTGTCACAGCGCTACATGAGAAAGATAAGATGTAAACAACAATAATTATACCCAACAATATACCCAAAGATATAACCAAGTTTGACATATATATGATTTGAATCAACATGCACCTTGTAAAGTAGCGGATAACCACTAATACATATGGGCAAAAACTACACTTGTTACCTTAGTTAAAGAGTGATGATCTCGAAGACTTAAATACGAGAAACATTGTATGTTTGAAAGATGTTAATTGTAAACTAACAACTGTAAGTTGTAAGCTGATAATTGTTAGCTTGTAGCAATAGCTACAAGCTGCGGCATTTTGTTCTATAAAAGCGTTTGAGACATTATACTCGTATATAATAAACGTGTATTTCGTTAAGAAAGTTATAATAAAAAAAATCCGTTATAATATAAAACAAAATACTTTAACAGAAATAATATAATGAGAAAGATTTTAGATACATGAACAAAAATATAAGGTGATAAGTTATATACTTTTGGAGGTTAGAGAACAAATATATAAGGGTATCCATTCAAAATAATTATAACTTCAAACAACTTCAAGAAAAATAAAACGCTTCAAGCCTTTAGCTCATATATCCAAACAAACCTTTTATTTTCATAGAACTGTTTTCTTCAAGAGAAAAAGCTATTAGCTCTTAAAACTTTGAAAAGCTTGTCAACAGTTTTTGAGCTCATTTTTGGGACTATCTCTCGATAAAAGCCTGAAAAGCGCAAATTAAACTTGAGATTAAGTAGTTTGATAAAAACTGGACTCATTTGCATCTAACCATCTCTCGATAAAAGCCTGAAAAAGACATATTTACCCTTAGTTAAAAAGAGATAACTGCCACGTGTCCATGTTAACGATACAATGTTTGCACCGTTCGTCCTCTTGGATGTATTGTGTTTGACTTTTACTAACGCAGGGATGTGTATGGCGCAATTTTTTTAAAAAGAATGTATCGTGCGAAATTGACCAAACCACATAGATGTATTTTGTAGTTTACTCTCTTTTTGCTATGTGACTTATCATATAAACCAAAGCGAGACAAATGTTTATGTTAATTTCCACGTGGTCAGGAACATGTGATAAACGATGCTCATGTCATGTGTCATGTCATGTGGGGAATCTGGACTGACTTGGCCATTGACCATATCCTTTGCTAAAATCACTTTCGACCATAATCAAAAGTTAAATTTTAACACACTGGTACGTGAGCGATACATCAGTTTTAATTTTTTCACCTTTAACTCAAAAAATTACCCACAATCATAACTCACCTTAACTCACTTTTAAATCAAATATTTTCAAACTCAACCCCTAAACTTATAATAATACACCATTTATTAAAAACATAACATTCATTAAAAACAAATTACATACTAAATCTAGTGACGAGGTTAGAGGTTATATTTTTTGATGATTCGATCTTTTTCATCATTAATCTAACCAACAACGTTTGGATCCAAACCGGTGGTGTCCGTCATCAAAAATTTCATTTCCTCCAATCTTGTTATCGTCTCATCTTTTATTTGGGCCGCCCGATACGCGGCTTGGGCGGTTTCCCGTTTCAAACGATACCGGATGTCATAGCCTACCCGAATTGGCTAGACGAGCTCGTTCCTCCGATACTTGCTCCCCCCGTACTTGTCGTGCTCTCGGATCTAGCTTTCTTTGAAGCACACTTTATTCCCATAGGACGTGGGTTTTCATCACGACCAAACAACCCCTCGTTTGTTTAGCTTGGGACATCGCCGGTTAAATCAACCCCTTCAGGCGCGTCCCATTTCATATGACCCCGCAAAACCTCCCAAGTCTCCTCGTTGTTAAAAGGAGTGGTTCTGTGCTCGTCCCGATACATTTGTTTGGCGCGTTTAAGGATATCCATTTCACTTTTCCCACTTTTTTGTTTGCGTTGGGAACGTTTGTAATAGGCATTGAACTTTGTGCAATCACGGTTCAACGTTTTCCATTTTTCTTGAATCATATCCTTGTTTCGCTTTTTAAAATTGAGTCTATTAAACTCATTTTTCACCCGCTGCCAAAATGTATCATTGCTTTGATTTTGACCCACTTCTGAATCCTCGATCGCAGCCACATAACACGTGGCAAGTAATTTTTCCTCCTGTTGGTTCCAACGTTTGATGAAGTCGTTATTTTCTTCATCCTCCTCCAATGGTTTGGGGTCTTTTTTTTTTTTTTTTTTTTGCCTTTCGTTTGCCAACCCGTTTGTATGGCTTTGGAGGAGATGTTGGAGTATCGGGAACATCATGGGTTGCCGTTCGAGATTGTTGTGATTGTTGTGTGAATTGAAGATTAGAGAAATTGGTGTTTAGGTTCGATTGTTGTTGTTGTTGTTCCCAATATAGCATTTGTTGATGTTGTTCGTAAAGTTGTTGGCTCCACAAGCCAAGTGGGTTGTCGATTGGGTTGTTGGGTGATGGTGCGTTCGAGTTTGAAGATGACCCGGCGTTTGGGTTATTCCATCCGGTGTTTAGGAGATTAATGAAACTATCATCGTCGTTTTGGTTAAATCTGGACTTTTTTTTTTTTTGTGAAAGTTTGAAGATGGAAGTATATAATGTATTAGATTGATTTGTGAAAGTGTGAAAAAAAATGTGGTGTTAATTGGGTATTTATAGGAGAGTGAAAAGGATTTTTATTTTTTATTTTTTATTATTTTTTATTATTTTTTTTAATAATATCGCCGTTTGTATGTAACGGTAAAAAACGCAAGGGGGCAAAATGATTTTTTTTTTTTTTTTTTTTTTTTTTAAATTCAAACGGTTAAAAGAGACGTTAGAGGGGGCGAAGTGAATTTTTTTTTTCTTTTTTTACATAAACACCCCTTAACGCAGCGTTAAAGGGTTAACACACCCCTTTAACGCTGCGTTAACGCAGCCATCATCCATCGGTTAACGCGGGTTTAACGCACCCACGTTAAAGTTTAACGCATGGGTGCGTTAAACGTTGAATCTGCTCTAATAGTTATATTTTTTTTAAACTGTGTGTTTTTGTTGAAAAATTGGTTGGCAAAAGTGACTTTTGACCAACTTTGGACACAATTATTTATATGTATGTATCATATATATAAGTAATAGTTTGTAGGTTTGAGTTCTCCACGAATAGAGCTTCGCAATGAGCCTTTATGTGTCCAAAACAGAGTTGATGTGAATGAGATATCGGGTCTCAAAGTTAGTCATTCGGTACCATGACTAAAGTGGAAAAATAGTTTACTTTCTATCCCACATCGGTAGGAGGAGTAAACTAGGGTAGAGTCTATTATGTATAAATAGACGCCCTAATTCCATAGGTTTGAGATACATCAAATCAATAAGTCCAACATAAGGAATACCCATCTTTTAAGATGAAATTCCATACAGTTTAGTTAAGTCCGACAGTACAACTTACTGTTTTGCCTCTTGTACCTTGGGAAACAGACGGTGAATCTGTTTTAAGAGAAGCGTGTCAAACACGTGCCTCGGCTTTTTAGTGCTTCGTTGCTGATCTCCCATTGGGGATCTAGTAAGTCTTTTTATTAGTTTATTGTTTTATTTAATTATCGTTTATCTGCTTACATTCTGTTTGTATTTAATTTTATGTTATTTATATACTGTTAATTTTATTTATTGTAATTTATATTTTATTAATAAAGTGTAACCGTTTCCCTGCAATCTTAAAACAGATTATGTGTAACAGAATTAAAACACTTTTAGTAAAATCGGATTAATATAATTAACATATTTTATACAAACTGTTTTTCTGCTGAAACCAAGATTGTGTTTCCTTGAAAATCAGTTTTATAACTAAACAGAATTTTAATTAACAGATTTGGTATAACAGATTTATAAACGATTTTTAAAACAGTTTATTGAATCAGTTTAAATTGAAACCATGATGAGTTTCTTTTTGTTGGGTCAAGAATTTGTCCCAAGTTCCCTGACAAGATTTGAACATAAAATAACCTAACTCACTGATAAAATAGTGGGTTACTCACTGATAAAGAAATCAGTGAGTGTTGTAAAAAGCCCGTTGTTGAAGAAACATTTACTCACTGATACGGTGTCAGTGAGTAAAGTATGCGAGCTACAAACAACACCAGTATCACTGAGAATTGACAAATGTCTCAGTGACCCTGAAGATACTATATCTACAAGCAGACTGAAATATGGGCGGGGACTTCCAACAATGAAGTCAGACAAAGTACAAGAGGGACCACTTGGTGGATGACAACTCACACCAAGTGGATGACAACTCATAGCAAGTGGATTGTAACTCATAGCAAGTGGATGTCAACTCACACCTACCCATCTTATCTTTGTCTAGTTTACCTGTGTATATATTGTCTGTGTTGTAATAGATTTAGTATGGATTCCTAAACAAACAAAAAGAATACACATAGTGTATTAGTTGATAGGATCATCACTCTCACTGAATCACAAGCATAGCTTGGATCAGTGAGAGTTTATTTGTCACCAAAAGAGGATAAACCCTCACCTAAGGGGATACCATATCGAAAGTATCCCCTTTAAGAAGTTGAAGATGTTATCATGTAATCTAATAGGTTTTTAGTAATCTTGTAACATTTGTTAATCATATTAATGAACTGTTCTTGTTTTACTCGAATTTCATGGACCAACAAGTGGTACCAGAGCCTAAGGTTCATTCTTATGAGCCAGATCCATGTATAACTGCTGATAACATTCTTCAAAAATTAATAAATGTGATCTTCAAAAACTGCTACTGATATAGCAATTTTTGAGAGGGAGAGACACATTTATAGGTGACTGACAAACACCAAAACCTCCCTGACATACCCCAAAACACTCCCTGACACACACCCACCACACAAATCTTATCCCCACCAAACCAAAATCTCTCCACAAACACATAAAAAAAAACCTTATCTCTCATTATCAAAAAACAACCAGATCCACACATACCTCAAAAAACACGACAATGTCAAGATCTTATCCCTCATTCCAAAACAATAAAACCTAGATACCACACAACAAAAATTAATCGATCCATCTTCTTCATCAAACACAATCAACCAAGTCCAAATAGATCTATCATCAAAAACATATCCATAAAAAATTTCACATATCGTTAACAAGATCAACACCCAGATCCTTAACAAACAAAAAACACGACACATATAAACCAACACCTCTCGTTCTAAAATCTATCTTCTACTTCCATACAAAAACCGTCGGCCAACAAGTCCAGTTGAAGTACCGATATGTTACTGGTAAGAAAATAGGGGCGGTGGAGATGAAGAAATGGGTTTGAATCGAATTTGTGGTTTAGTGTTGGTAAAAGATGTGTAGATGATGACTAATGAGCTTAGCTCGAGTGATTTTCTTTGGTTAAAATTATTTTTGCCTGTTAGGAATCTGGTAAATGGATTTGATGGTTGGAATGGTGATTTGTTAGTTATTTGATGGTTGGAGATGAAGCAGTTGTGTGAATAGGGATATGAAAATGGGTCTGATCGAAAAGGGGTCTCTGAATAATCAGGGATATGGTTGAAAAATGAAGAGGTGGCCTGATATAAAAATGTCAGGCGAGAAGGTGGGAGTAATGTAGTGACTGAAAATAAGCTGTAATGCTTATCAGTGTACCTGAAAAAACAGGTAACTCAGGGTGGGTTAATGAGGTCTCAGGCTGAGGCTTTTCTGAATCAGGGAATGGACGAGTTGTGTGAATTGGGTTTGAATAAGGAACCCTGAAAAACAATCAGGGACTGAGAAACAAAAAACAGCTGATAGTCACTGATAATAGTGACAATCAGTTCACTGGCGAACTGATATAAGCCTCATGGTGGTATCTCAGGAGGTGGTAGAGAAGAAAAAAATTCTCATCAGGGAACTGATATAAGCCTCATGGTGTTATGGTGACTGAGAATACTGGTGAAGTTTAAAATACAAGCCAGTAAGTGTTTTTATCAGGACACTGAAACTCAAACCCGAACCCATAAACCCCATCAGATCCCTGAACCAGTGACTAAAACCCAAGTCACTGATCCAAGTCCCTAAACCCAAGGGCCCTGAATCCCCAGGTCTCCTAAAATTGGAGTTTACTGATGAGCTTCTCAGGGAACAGCAGTATCAGGCTGCTGATGTGTTCATCAGGAAGCGGTAGTATCAGACTGCTGCATTGTTCTTCAGGAAGTGTGGGGTGATTGAAAAGTTCTCAGGAAGGGTGGGGTGATGAGGTTTTCGGGATGATTATCAGGCTGAGATAAACTGATCAAAAATTGCGTTGAGTCACAAATTTTGAGGGGGAGAAGGGATCAGGGAGTGAAAAGTTCTCAGGAAGTGTGGTCATCAATGGGTATGTCATGAGTTCCAAGATGATTCAAGAATGGTTGTAAGAATCAGTGGAGCAGCGGAAGCATGGTGGACCCATAACCCACATCAGGTCAGTGAACGCATACACCATAACATAAACCTGAACACCAGATCAAAACAGGTGACTGACCCTCAGGAACCTTGAACCACCTTTGGTGACTGAAACCCCAGGTCACTGAACCCTCTCAGTGAGACAAACAATGAACCAGTCAAAGTGAACCCTCAGGACCCATGAACCCTGAACCCAGTCACTGAACCGGTCATTCAACTCACTGGACATCAGGAACTAAACCCAAGTCTCCTGAACCCTTAAACCTTCAGGAACTAAACCCAAGTCCCTGAACCCTTGAACCTGATCCTCAGGAACTACACCCAAGTCCCTGAACCCTTGAACCTCAGGAACTAAACCCAAGTCTCTGAACAAGCAGGTTTGAACCAAGGCTATTTGTATATTCAAATAGGGGGAGATTGTTGGGTCAAGAATTTGTCCCAAGTTCCCTGACAAGATTTGAACATAAAATAGCCTAACTCACTGATAAAATAGTGGGTTACTCACTGATAAAGAAATCAGTGAGTGTTGTAAAAAGCCCGTTGTTGAAGAAACATTTACTCACTGATACGGTGTCAGTGAGTAAAGTATGCGAGCTACAAACAACACCAGTATCACTGAGAATTGACAAATGTCTCAGTGACCCTGAAGATACTATCTCTACAAGCAGACTGAAATATGGGCGGGAACTTCCAACAATGAAGTCAGACAAAGTACAAGAGGGACCACTTGGTGGATGACAACTCACACCAAGTGGATGACAACTCATAGCAAGTGGATGTCAACTCACACCTACCCATCTTATCTTTGTCTAGTTTACCTGTGTATATATTGTCTGTGTTGTAATAGATTTAGTATGGATTCCTAAACAAACAAAAAGAATACACATAGTGTATTAGTCGATAGGATCATCACTCTCACTGAATCACAAGCATAGCTTGGATCAGTGAGAGTTTATTTGTCACTAAAAGAGGATAAACCCTCACCTAAGGGGATACCATACCGAAAGTATCCCCTTTAAGAAGTTGAAGATGTTATCATGTAATCTAATAGGTTTTGAGTAATCTTGTAATATTTGTTAATCATATTAATGAACTGTTCTTGTTTTACTCGAATTTCATGGACCAACACTTTTCAAACTGATTTCTTTTAGTTTGTTTATTACGTATGTTATTGTCTAAATCTGGATTTATTGAAACCAATTTTGTGTTTCTTTAAATCATATTTGTTACAAGTTTACATAAACCATGTCGAGTTTATTAGATACCATATTGTTTTAACTGTTTTTGTGTTTAAATATTCACAAGTTAACTGATGGTAACATAATTTGTGACCATAGTGAATCTTGCGAATGTAATTGGTGCGCCGATTACTAACATGGTTGCAAATCATGATGAAATCAGATTCATTGAAACCAAGTGGAGTTTCTTTGAAACAAATCTCATAAAATACAAGCTGTTATTTTATTAGATTACTAGAACGTGTTTATTGAAACCAAGATGAGTTGGTTTGAAACAAAATGTGATAATATACAAGTTGTTATCATATTTTGGTGGAAAAGTTTCTTTGACTTGTTTAGCTTATTTAAACCAGGTTGAGTTTAATTATAAACTAAATATAGTTCTTGAAACTTTATGCATTTGAAAGTAGATCTATAGAAACCTTATTGAGTTTCTTTGGAAGAGTAAATCTATTTTGAAACCTTGTTGAGTTTCAGTGTAGAATTAGACCATGTGATACATATCTATTAAGATATTCTTAAAGAAGATTGACAAAATCATATCACAAATTTGTTTTTGTTTAAAAACATTATGTAATATGCGATATTGTTTAATTCTTTTAGTCGAAAGACTTCTTTAAAAGCGGTTTTGCATAATGGATCTTACAAAACAGTAGTGTTTTAAACAAAATTCAATGTAATCACACCTTAAAGGTGGTGTGTTATACGTGTAAATGATCTAGGAATCGAATGGAACTCACGTATCCCGCTAGAACTATCACCAAAGGATCGAAAGGGGACTTGAACGATTTGAAATGGACTCGAAATGGCTAGGGATTTGCTTATGGTTCTTTGAGGTTCGAATATGGGTGAAAGACTTAGAAAAATAATAGGTGTGAACACAAGTTTGAGTGTGAATGGGAGTAAATGAGTGAATGAAATATGTGTATGTTTCGTATATATGTACTCGTATATAAGTTTATATTGTATAATAAGGATGCAACTTGTGTTGGCAGAGATTTGATGAGATTTAGGGAATATGTATGTGAGTACCTAGATAATTAGGGGAGGGCTTGAGTGTAGGATTGGGTATATGTCGAGTAGTATATGTATATATGTGTGTCGACATATTTAATGGTCCAAAATGATATTTCAACGTGTGATATTGTGATAGAAGGTGAGAAATAATCTCTTGGACTCAATATCGACTAGAGAAATATAAATGAGCTAGGTGAAATAAGTTTAAATCGACTTTGGTTAGAATGGGCGAAAATAGGTGTGAACTTGTGCATGTCTCGAGTGAGACTTACTTTGCCTCTCGTTCATGTATCAAATGTTCGAAATAAAATGTGAGACTCGACATCTTGTTTCTTTGGTGTATGGAGATTCGAAATCTGTAAAAAGTTGTATATGTCGTGTGTCGAATTTAAGAGAAATCGAGGCCAAGTAAGTGAGAGTTGGCCGAGCGAATTAAGAATTAAATAAAACTTAGAAAATGTTGGGTTGTGCTTGTGAATAGTAACAGGCTCAAGAATGGGCCAGGAATAGTAATAAGGATCCGTTTGGTTTATTATTAATGTGTTGGATTCGTTGTGGTCCGTGTGTTAGCTCGTTCCAATGTATTGTGAATCACGTATCAACGTGTTTGAATTAATGTAATGTAATAAACAAAATTTTTAAATTTTGCTCGTAAAAATGGTTAATTGAAATGTAATGATAATTTAATACTTGATTAACAATTACAAATAACTGGGGAATTTTACAGGTTGCTACAATTTAATACTTGCACTTTGGGTATATATGAAATTAATCATGAAAATATGGTAATATATGAAATTAATCCTAATTTTTAAAATAAAAATCACATGTGATTTTACAAATCACATGTGATTTTGTGCAGTCGCACGTGATTTTTAAAATAACAAATAAACAAATCACAAGTGACTTTACAAATCACATGTGATTTTTCTGAGTGGAACTTTCAACACTAAAAAATAAAGCTCGAGAGAAAAAAATTATCGAAAGTATATCGAAGTGGCCGTCTGCTGGAAAAAAAAATCTCGTCGCGATAGTGTATTTTTTCCGTTGCTTGAAAATTTACCGTTTGCGAAATATTTTATTTTTCAAAAGAAAAGTGAAAAATGAGGTGTTTTTTTCTTTTTCTTTTTTTTTTTTGAAAAATAAATACTCATGCTTTACCTATTTGATTTTTAAAGAATTTATGATCTATATTGTTCTCAACACTAAAGGGCTATATTCGGCAATCAATTTCATTTCCTAATTATTTTGATGAAGTATCTTTTACGTATCTTTTTTTTTTCTCCTTCAAGAAACACATGGCTTACATTGAAGGGGATGTTGGTTGTGCAATGCTCAGTGGCGGAGCCAGAAAATGTGATCACGGGAGGCATCGAGCGATAATAAGGTTTTTAGTATTGCCTGATACAAGTCGGATCAAGTACTCGGGTTTCCATAAAGGCAACAAAATTGCGCTATTTCAATGCAAATTACTGTAGCATTTATTATAGATTAAAAATAGAAGAAAAAGATACATACAAATATTTTACAAATTAAACTAAAATGCTTGCCAATTAATGTGTTGATTTTATCTAAAATACAACATTTTGAAAAACTGAAGTATGATATGTCGTTAAAAAGTCAGGGTTAAAAAAACTATCGTGTTGACAAAAATCATATACATGAACTTATGAATTATTCATGTTAAGACCACCCGTACTGGGCGTGGTTGCACCTGTTTTTTTGCCCGACAGCGCCCAACAGCGCCCTCCTTCGCAAAACGGAGGGGCGCTGTTGGCTAAGAAATCTGTTCCCCAGCTGTTCTGACAGCGCTTCATATTTGGTCCTTGTTTCTGAAATTCGAACGTTGCAAATCAAAGAAACGGTAACAAAATAATGCAACGGTCCTTTATTTGTTTTTTTCCTTCCCATTTTTCACTATATATACAAAAAAAAAACATATATATTTTACACCAAAATAACTCAAACACAATTTACTATCAAAAAATTTTATACAATCTTTCAAGTTTTTATTCAATGGGTTCTCCTTCGTCGTCTTTTAATATTTTTAATACTAGTTCGGATGACGATTTCTCCGACCGAGAACTAGAAGCAGTGTCTGTTGCTGCTGGGGCTGTAGCTACGTACGTCGCTCAAAACCCACCAAAACCGATCCAAAGAAGATTAAAAGTTTATCGAGACCGTTTTGATGCCAACGAAAGGTTGATGAAAGATTATTTCCACCCAACGGAGCCAACGTACGATGACAGAGCATTTAGGCGCCGTTTTAGAATGAGCAAACGGTTATTTTTGCGTATCGCAAATGATTTGGAGGCGCATTTCGATTTCTTTAAACAAAAACCCGACGGATTGGGTATACCGGGGTTCACGTCGATACAAAAGTGCACAGCTGCTATGCGGGTGATCGGTTACGGTGTCTCCACCGACATCAATGACGAGTATTTAAAGATGGCCGACAAAACGTGTCGGGACACACTTGAGCATTTTACAATAGGTAAAAAAAAATATTTTATATATTTATTGTTTTTCTTATATATTTAATTTTTTTCTTATATATTTATGTAGTTATATATTTATTGTTATTCTTATATAATAGGAATTAAAATCTTGTACGAGAAGAGGTATTTAAGAAAGCCGACAAAAAGTGATTTGATGAAAATATACGATGTGCACCAAGAGGTTCATGGCATACCCGGTATGATGGGTAGTATAGATTGCATGCATTGGGCATGGGCTAACTGTCCAACTGCTTGGCGAGGTCAATACCATGGGGGAAGCCACAAAGGTCCAACGCTGGTTCTTCAAGCCGTTTGCTCATACGATCTATGGATATGGAGTGCTTACTTTGGTGTCCCCGGCTCTCTTAACGATATCAACATTTTAGAGCAATCACCCGTCCTCGAGGACATCATCTCAGGTACCGCGCCGTCTCTTGGTTTTTATGCTAATGACAACTTCCATCCAGGTGGCTACTTTTTGGGTGACGGTATATACCCGGAATACTCGTTCATCATGAAAACGATGTCACAGCCGATCGATCCTAAAAAAGATAACTGGAGAAAAGTACAAGAATCGGCAAGAAAGGACATAGAAAGATGTTTCGGTGTTCTCAAAAAACGTTTCGCGTTTGTGGCGAATCCTTGTCGTTTATGGACGAAGGATAAGATTAAGGATGTTATGCGTGCGTGCCTCATTCTACACAACATGATATTAGAGGACGAAGGACGGGCCTTTTGTCAAGATTATCACCCGGGCGAAGAAAACGAACCACTGCCGGGATTAACCCCCGAAGAAGCCGTTCAACAAGCGGCCTACGTACGAAGCCACGTGAGTCACCACGCACTATTGGCGGATTTGATTGAGGAAGCGTGGGTTAACCGAAAAATGTTGTCCGATGAGGAGGAGGAGGAGGAGGAGGAGAACTACAACAATTACGATGACGTTAACGACGATTCCGATGATTAGTAGATTTCGTTTTTTTAATTGTAATTTTAGTTTTATTTGTAATGGTTTTATTTTAAATTATGTGTGACATTTTTTTTTTTATTGTAATGTTTTAGATTTTATTTTAATAAAATTGTATTTTTATTTATATTATTCACTATTATTAATTAGTTTTTATTATTAAAAAAAAATAAAAAAGAATAAAAAATACTGCCACGTGTCAAACAACCCCCCACTCTTCATTACACCACTTTTTCAACAAAGCCCCATCCTACCCCACATGTCACGTGTCGAACAACCCCCCACTCTCCAAACCACCCCACTACACATGGTCATGTTAAACCTTTCAAAATATGAAGATTATACCCTTTTTAAATTTATGTAATGATAAGACAAAACCGGTAAATTAATCGATCATAAGTCACAAATTACTCAAAACGAAAATCACTAAATTTCCGCATGGGAAGTACACAAAATCAAAGATGCTAAACTAATACAGCACATACTACATAGACTTTTAAAATAAACCTATTCTACATAGCTACTAGTACTTGTCAAGATCAAAGAGAGATGAAAAAAGTCTTGGGTATATTAATATTAATTTACTTTGTAAATAATTGATAAAGCAAAGGACCTTTCTATTATCACGTGATATAACGTGGCCCACAACCCATTCCTCATCACAATTCACCTTCACTCCGTTCACTTTACCTTTTTATTCTCCATTGTTTCCGACGATGCAGTTAGAAGCAGTTTCCACATTAAAAAGCTCTGCTTTTTGGGAACCTTTGAGATTGTAGAGGGCACTCTGACTATTTGCCTGAGGGCACTAGTCCTATTTGTTACCGATATCAATTTTTTTCCTATGTACATTAGGTATTCATAAAAGCTTGGTTGGGGGCAACGCCCCCCACTACCTGACATATGACTCCGCCCCTGGCAATGCACAAATTAATTATCATGAATCACGATTTGGAGAATATCAACTAAAGTATCAAATATAAAAACGATTTTATCAGGAAGTTTTATATATGCCATACCAAACCACATGTTCATTGTCCCTTTAACATCATTAATTGGGCAACACTTTGAGTAATGTTAATTTGGTATTCATTAAAATCATTACTTTACCTTTAACAAGAAAATGTGAACACACCAAAGTTTCAAATACTAATAGATAAGTAGATAAAAGGATGTTTATATTTTGGGACAAGTTATACAAGCCTCCTCTTTTTTTGTATAATTTTTTTAATTTTTTTTAATTTTTATTTTTTATTTTTATAATTTTATTTATATCAAAAAACTATAAACCTGAAAGTACGAAACAGAAACTGACAGAAAACTGTGTTATACTGCAAAATAAAAGAAAGATTCCCTTTGTCCTCTATGATTTGACATCATAGGGGGGGGGGGGGGCTTGTATAGTATAACCCATATATTTTTCACTAGCTTCATAGTTTTTTTTTTTTTTTTTTTTTTTTTTTTTTTTTTTTTTTTTTTTTTTAGAACATTCAGTCGGGATACGGCATCTGGGAAACCTCACTGAATAATTATGAAGCCTTGCACGTACCCTAGACAACGAGATGTTGACCATGGGTCGTTACAAGTATTCGGAGGAAAAAACCTCAAGGCTTGCCATCCCTAAAGATCGAACTCAAAACCTTGAGTAAAACCGAGAGTGTTTCATAGTTTTTATTGGTTAAACTAGAAAGCAAAAAATTAACAGGCATTTAATTTGCTGTAAAATTCAAAGGGAATATTTGGATACGCTTGCTCAAACTAATTATCATGGGTGTTGATATGCACAACACATTTTTTGATTTTTTCACCATTAAATGATTGATGGTGTGCACATCACTTTAAGTGGTTGATCGGATATCTTCTTTAAAAACACAAAAACGATATTTATTTCATATTAATTCACCTTGTACTCTTATTCAACTTTTAGTTTTAGCTCTTCAGGCTATTTGCAGTAATAAGGGTCAATCCCACTCATTTTCTCTGTCACGCCAGCTTTCTCTCTCCAGCGACCTTCAGGCGATGTAAGGCGACCTTCATCCATTTTTTATTTTTTATATTTTTTTAACACAAACTTAAATTTCATTAAAATAATTAAAACGTTACATAATACTTAAAATAAATTTAAAACATTGCAATACTTATTAAAAAACTAATAATCTAGGTTGTGTCGTTCCTTGATTGAATCCTTCATTTCCTGCATCTTTTGTCGTAAATTTGGGGGCAAAGACGGGTCGATTGGTGCGAGGTAGAATATGATGTCTTTATCCCGTTTTTTTTTGCGGTCAAATTCAAGTCTTTCTTTTTCGATTTGAACTTTTGTTGCCTCTATTTCCATCTCTTTTTTCCTTTGCTCCAACTCTTGTTTCTTCAACGTGTAGTATTCATCTGCCAGCTCCTTCTTCTTTCCCAACGCCATCGACTTAATGGTTTTCCATTTGTCGGCTACATCTTCCATATAGGAAGACTTGGAACTCACAGATGATTTCTTCTTATTTTTCTTTGTCATGTCACAACCCATTGGTCGCTCATTTTGAGTCTCTTCAAATTCAGGCGCATCCGATCCGGTTTCAGAAGTCCTTGCTTTTTTTCGACGTGCATCTGGACATAAAAAAGCCGGCATCTCAGTTGCCTTCCAAACCTTATGCTCCTTCAAAATTTCCCAACAATGCTGCAATGTAAAAGCATGATCATACACCACTTGGTATTCTTCACACGCTCGTGTGTAAATACCTAGGTCATTGTCACCACTTGCATAATTCTGAAAAGCACTGTCGTAAATGGCACAAAATGCACCAACTCTAGGACGAATCCTATTTTTCCACTTGGTAATAATCGAGTTGTACGTTCTGTTTCCACCAACTTCATTTTCAAAGTAAGCAATAACTTTCTTCCAAAATCCTTTAGCCTGCATATTATTTTCGAGCTCGCTATTCTCGGACGTATCAAACCAAGCTTTGCACAACGCGATTTCTTCGTTGCGTGTCCAATTTGACGAATCATTCTTGGTTTCTTTCTCAACATTTTTCTTCTTAGCCTTTGTAGCTCTTTTTTTAGGTTTCACCAGTGACATCTCTTCCGGAGCATCATCATCATCATCATCATCATTTTGAACCGAATCGTGAAATGATCCATGACCCGAACCTTGATCCATTGAAAAGTCTTGACTCGGATAACCATGAGCCGGATAACCCGAACCAGTTCCCACTTAAAATTCTGGATTGTTGTATAGTTGTTCATCAAAATCACAAGCATCAAGATTCATACGGTTAACCGGAGAATAATGTTGATAATTTGAAAAGGAGGAATGTGATGAATCCATTGTAGGACGATACACCGATTCCGGTGAGCCATACATAGAGCTTCGACGGAAGTGGCTTTGTGGTTGTTGTTGGTTGTTTTGATATGGTGGAACAAACGGACGATTCATAGGACGATTTATAGAAAATAGATTGTTAGTTTGTTGTTGTGGAGGTTCTTGCGGTTCATAATCTAAAGTAGCCGGTCGAAAATTGATGTTTGGTGAGACATCGGTTAATCGAAAATTCGGATCCGGTGTTAAGTGCGGAATGTTTTGTGTCAATCGGGATTTTCGGCCTTTTTGTTGTGGTATTTTCTTAGACATTTTGAATTGAGAGAATTGCGAGATTTGTGGATTGAAGTGTGTTTATGTTTTGTATTTATAAGTGATTTTTTTTTTTTTTTTTTTTTTTTTTTTTTTTTTTTTTTTAACCGTTGGCTACTATCATGATTTCAAACCTTCTTTTATTTATTATTATTATTATTATTATTTTTGGTTTGCAACGGCTATAGACTAAAAAGAAAGAAGAAAAAAATAAAAAGGAAGCAATCCAATCGATCGCTAGCTCGACCATCATCATCTTTTTTTTTTTTTGAATCGATCGATCGCCCATTTTGTGTGCAACAAGGTCGATTCAATCGATCAACTGGATCGATCGATCCTTTAGTCTTACTGCAGGCAGCCTTATGTAATTTATAAATGATACAAATACAATTTTATTGAATAAAATTTGCTAATTTCACCGCAACATGATGCAAACAATCAACCAACACCAGTGTGACAATCAAAGAAGCATTGATATCACATTTTAGTGGTGATATAAAACTCTTTATTTTCAAATTCCAAATAATCAAATTGCAAGATCAAAATTGTTCAATAACAATTACTCCGTATATATTATGTATTAAAGGCTATATATATTAAAAGTGATTTAATACGACGTCGCTCATTCTACAGTTGCCACCGCCTTTTGGGCTGCTACAGTAGCAGCTACAGTACCCGGCCCATTTTTTTTTTTTTTTTTTTTTTTTTTAATCAGCTTTCGAAAATTGGCAAAAAATACCCCTGAAATTGACGACTCTTTGCAAAAAAAGTCCTTTTTTCCAAAAAAATGTTTCAAAAATTGGCAAAAATTACCCCTGACACTGGCGACTCTTTGCAAAAATAGTCATTTTTTCCAAAAAAAAAAAAAATATTTCGACAATTGGCAAAAAATACCACTGCCATCGGCGACTCTTTGCAAAAGGAGTCCTTTTTCTGGGAATTTTTTTTTTACCCCCGACCTACTCTCTACTTAATAAAAATATCGTGCAATAATCAACGAAATAAAACAACGCCCCGTCGCAACGCGGCGGATCTTCTCCGTATATATTATGTATTAAAGGCTAAAAGATAAAAAAACATTGTTACCTGAAAAAAATTTAATACCATGCGTATATATATACTAGCAGGGTACCCGCACGTTGCAGCGGCGGGTACCATGAAATAAAATTTTTCGGCGAATCATGTATTTTAGTTTATTATGTTTTTTTTGATAATTTAAATTTACGGATATCAAGAATTTCGTTTATCGTGCGCCCGTTCGGGCTTGAGCCCTTTTGGCCCGTTGCCCGTTCGGACTTGAATATTTGTATAATATGCTTTATTATTTGTATTAGTGACATTTAATAATTGTGTTTGAGTTGGTTTTATAATATGTTTGATAAGTTGTATTTCTTATGTAAGGGGTGTTTTAATAACTGCATTAATTGTATGTATTGACTAGTTAATTAATTAACTACATTAAATATCTTGACTACATTAATTATGTTTTAATTGTGTTTTAATTGTATTTCTTACTATAATAAGCAATGTTGAATTAGTTGTACTTTGAGCTTAAGAACTTGTAATTGTATTTAATGTTAAAAAATGTGTTTTAATTACTTTTACTTTTAGCTTTATAACTTGGACTGCTGAATTTTAAGAGTTTCTAATTTAAGTAGGCCTTCCTCCATTATAAAATAGTAAGATATTCCTTTCACACGAAATAACACCTTTCCATTTTACCTTTCATAAATGCTACGTATACTTTAATAAATGAAAAACTTAAAGTTGTTGCATTTTAGTACCACTTCAATCCAAACTGGCAAACACCCCGTACACGTAAAATATTTAAGTAGTATCAATGGTGACAATTAATTGACTTCCTACCAATAATTTATGAAATCAAATCTCAAATAAAAATAGAAAACTGATAAGAGCATGGGTACGGTTGAGCCATGGGTGGCGCCATGGCCACCAGTCTAATTTTCGCGACGGGCGACGGCGTATCATATTATGGGTGGCGCCATAGCTGCTCGTGTCATGGTATTCAGTCCACGCGTTTTTTTTTTTTTTGGTAGGTTTGTCAGTGTTTATGTTTTGTATGTTGTGTTTGTGTTGAAAAGTTTTTTTTTTTTCTTTTGCTGGAGGGGAGCCAAGGAGGAAGAAGACAGCCGAGATGGATTTGGTATTATTATAATTTTATATATGTTTATAATTTATAATTTTTACCCTCAACTTTTAGAATTAAAATAAAAATACATCTTTTTTTTACAAGACTTTGTGGAGCATTTATGGAACCTTAATTACTAGTTTGTAATTTTTATTTCTTGTTTACGTATTATATTTTCTATTTTTATGTATCTTTTTTTAATTAATGTAACGTGTTTTTTTTAATTCAATGAAGTTTATTTTAGTTTATTAATATTGTGTATGTTTTATTTTATGTAAAAAAAAATTCTACGGCATTACATTTACTGACGTGGCAACAATTTTTGTCTATGGCGCGAGAAACACGGCTGACGTGGCAACAATTTTTGATGACGTGGTGTCTCTTTAGAATTTGGGTTTAAAGAGAAAAAAAAATGTTTGTTTAAATAGTATACTTTTAAAACTGAGAACCATGGTCCCACACTTTTAAAAGCTACTGTATATTGTTAGCTAGGGGCCCGTTTGGTTTGGGGGTTTGGTATGGGTTTTTGTTTTGATGTGACTAATAACATATGTTTGGTTGTAAATTTAAAGAGAGGGAATGGAATTAGGAATGAAAGATTGAATGATAAGTAGGTGGGTGGTTTTTGGTGAGTATTTATATTTTTAGTAGACCCCACTTATTACTCTCCTCACATTTCTTTATATAACAATTTTATAAATAATAGAGTATATATTTTATTAATCATTTATTTTCTCTCTCCTCATTTAATTCAAACCTATACTTAAATCCAATTTCTTTCAAACCTTTCCCAAATCCAAATCCAATTCCAATCCCACTTGCAAACCAAACGGGCCCTAGGTTTTGCGTGGGTTTTGTGTCTCACATAACATATTCTTTATTTTGTATTAAAATAATATTTTTTTTTATTTTATAAAACCAATTTAATACATATAAAAATTCAAAAAAAAGGAGCGATACATCCCAGACTTTTTATAAGAAATAAAAAAGAGTGTGTGTATCTGATTATTCCAAAAAACACAGCGGCATCTTCACCCTTAAATACCCCAAACAAACAAACTACTCCAACAGATTCAACACATTCTGTTATTACTATTTTCAAAATGACTAGTAGTAAAAGTATCGATCTCAAATCAAAGTTTTTAAAAGTCTATGATACACTTAAATCAGACCTTATTAACGACCCCGCCTTCGAATTTGACGATGATTCCCGTCAATGGATTCAAAAGGTTTTTTTCTTTTATTTTATTTTATTTTTTAAATGTCATTAGTTGTTATGTTAGTTAGTAGATGTAGATCCAGATGTGAATTTGTTCAACCTTATATAGCTGCCTTATGGCTTATTTGGTTTTCGCCTTATGTCTCACTTTTTGTCGCTTGTTTTGAAACTTTCATAAGGTTATCACGACGTGATAAGCTTATATAAGCCGAAAGGTTTCAAAATAAGCCGCAAAAAGTGAGACATAAGGCGAAAACCAAATAAGCCATAAGCCGGCTATATAAGGTTGAACAAACAACCCCTATAACTACGTATTTTATAAATGGAAGGTATTCTCGCGCAGTTTGTTACTATTTTCAGCTTATATAGCCGGCTTATGGCTTATTTGGTTTTCGCCTCATGTCTCGCTTTTTGTGGCTTATTTTGAAACTTTTATAAGGTTATCATGACGTGATAAGCTTATATAAGCCGAAAAGTTTCAAAATAAGCCGCAAAAAGTGAGTCATAAGGCGAAAACCAAATAAGCCATAAGCTTTTATCGGCTATATAAGGTTGAACAAATGGAAGGTATTCTTGTGCAGTTTATTTTATAAAAGTGTTTGGTAGCGTAGTTGTATATGTAATTATATAGTGTAAAATGACGTAAAAAGCTGAACGCTTATTTTATTAGTGTTTGGCAAAGCTAGCGGTAGTTTTTTGTTTTATAAAAGTGTGTGGTAGCATAGCTGTAATTATAAAGTGTAAAATGACGTAAGAGCTAAATGTTTCTTTTTATTACTGTTTTAATTACGAGTGTTTAAACAGAATCCAAAAGCTTCTAAATGTTTCAAAGAGCTTGTCGCCAAACAGTATAGAAGCTATTACCAAAAAAACAGAAAGACAGTTAGCTTGTAGCTGATTATTGTGTATTGTCGGGATGAGTATAGATTGGCGTTGGTATTGACTCGCATGATTGAGGATGTTTGACTAGATAAAAAAGGTTTTAAATGCACTTTTTACAAACAAACTGAATTACGAAACAACTGTGATAGTTCAATTATAATGATGCTAACTATGCTATAATGCATTTATTGCATACGGTCCAGCTACTATCATGTTTGTCTGGTGATACTGATGTATATATGTTACAAGGAATTTAATGAACTGCGTCCTACATAAAATTGAGCTGTAACTTTTAGTCAACTTTGCGGGCTACTCTATTATCATCGTTAACAATACTTTTTATTCTAATATTCTTGTTCTGTTTTCTTATGCGAGTCGATATTCATATTAGTGTATATGTATTAGTATAGTTAAGAACTTAAGATAAATCAGATTATATCAGCATTAGTCGTATACCCTTGTGTACTTTCTTTGTTTAACTTACGGAACTAAAGCAGAGTATTATGTCTACACACTCTAGAGTTTTAATATGAATTAACAAAAAAATATAATAATTTTGTGAGCGATGAACTACTAATGTATACGTGACTGATTGTGTTTGTTTGCTTATTTCATTGCAGATGCTTGACTACAATGTACCTGGAGGTAATACTTTCTCTTCTTTTCCTATCAATTTTTTTATTGCTAATCATTTTGATGTATTAACGTACGTATTGAAACGTGATTTTTATAGGAAAGCTGAACCGGGGATTATCTGTTGTCGACAGTTATCAGTTGCTTAAAGGAGGAGAACTGTCTGATGATGAGATTTTTCTTTCATCTGCCCTTGGTTGGTGTATTGAATGGGTAATTACGATAGTCTCTAACCAATTTAAGCATTAGTAGTTGTTGCATGATATACTTAAAACCGTTCATGTCACTGAATGTTGCAGCTTCAAGCGTACTTTCTGGTGCTTGATGATATCATGGACGAGTCTCATACACGCAGAGGGCAACCCTGTTGGTTTAGATTACCCAAGGTGTGATTCTAGAGCAATAAGCTATCATGTCATGTAGTTGCAATTTTAAATTGTTCATGCTTAAATTCTGAATTATTGAATCTAGGTTGGTATGATTGCTGCGAACGATGGAATTCTTCTTCGCAACCATGTCCCGAGAATTCTTAAGAAACATTTCCGAGGAAAGCCTTACTATGTGGATCTCGTGGACCTGTTCAACGAGGTTGGTTGCTCATTATATATATTCAACGTGCCAATGATTATATGTAATTTTTTGATTCTTATGAAATGTTATTTACCCTGTACTTGAGTAGGTTGAATTCCAAACAGCCTCTGGTCAGATGATTGATTTGATCACTACACTTGTTGGAGAGAAAGATCTCTCGAAGTATTCATTGTCTATGTAAGTAACCTCCTTAATTTTTCACTTACACCCCCATCCGATGTATTCTATATGTGTTTTACATTTTCTGAATTAGACTGTGTTGTGCTGCAGTCACCGCCGGATTGTTCAGTACAAAACAGCTTACTACTCATTTTACCTTCCAGTACGTAGATTCCTCTTTACATATAATAACTTCTTTTTCGTGCATAAATAAACGAACTGTTAGTGGATAATGAAATTTTCCGAAGCACTGGTTAAAATTTTACTGCTCTTTTTTCTTCAAGGTTGCCTGTGCACTCCTTATGTTTGGAGAGGATCTTGACAAGCATGTTGAAGTGAAGAACGTACTCGTTGAAATGGGTACCTATTTTCAAGTTCAGGTATATGATTTTAACCCCCCAACTGTTTTTATATAACTGGCATGCTTTAGACCATTGGAGGTTCTTTTTTTACCACCTTAATCTTGTTATTAGTTTGTGAATATTAATATATGAAAATTCTAAAACTTTGGCAGGACGATTATCTAGACTGTTTTGGTGCTCCCGAGGTGATTGGAAAGGTAAATCAGGAAATATCTTCCATTATTATTTAACTACTGATTCATTATAGAGTTATAACTAACAATGTATTGTCATCAACCTCACTGTAACAGATTGGAACCGATATTGAAGACTTTAAGTGCTCCTGGTTAGTTGTCAAAGCATTGGAACTCGCCAATGAGGAACAAAAGAAAACCCTACATGTAAGCAACTAACCACTACTTCTACATGTGCAGCCATACGTACATAAAACATATGCACTCACAAATAAAATAGATACATACATGCACAAGAACACCCATACATGGACAAATTTTATGTGCAATTGGCATAATTTGGGTACTGCATACAGAACTGTAGGGATGACAATTTCGACCCATGGTTGATTTGCGATATATTTTTATATCTATCATGTCAAATGTGGGAGAAGTCGTCCAAAAGTATTTTTTACTCCTAAATCATTTTATACAGAACAATTAGACTGTTATTAAAATAAGCTTATTTGTACTTAAATAACTAATGAGCTGTAAAAAAGGTAAAATCTTGGGCGAGAGTGTTTATGATCGGTCATCCTGACCCAACTTGATGCGTGCAAATGCATTGACAACTAATTTTGCTCATAACCTATATGTTTGCTTACATGCAGGAGAACTATGGGAAAAAAGACCCCGCGTCTGTTGCTAAAGTTAAGGAAGTATACCACACTCTCAATCTTCAGGTTTGTGACTTTTTCTTGAAAACCATAGACTTCATCTACACGTGTTCTTATTATCATGGTATATATGTAGGCTGTATTCGAGGATTACGAGGCCTCAAGTTACAAGAAGCTAATCACATCGATTGAAAATCACCCAAGCAAAGCAGTCCAAGCGGTGTTGAAATCCTTCTTGGGTAAAATCTACAAGAGGCAAAAGTAGATGTACTGTACCAACTGATTTCTGATTTGAGTCTCACGAGTGGAAAATCATTCGCATTCTCCTGATAAGAGGCAAGGCGATGTTGTCTCTATCTTTTGTTATTTGTATTATTGCATTCTTCCTAGTGATATCTCTGTGTCTTTAGTATGTGTAATAAAACACTCTTATTGTTTGTAAGAACCGTTTTGGAGTTCTTGGTCTATTTCGTATGTAGTTTTGGTGGTGCAAACTCATCAACCGATCTTGTTTTTTAGCCATTTTTTGTGATCAAGTAAAAAAAAAGGTCAAAAGGTAAAAAAAAAAAAAGACGAAAACGTAAAACAAGGTCGAAAACGTAAAAAACGGACGAAAACGTAAAAAAAGATTAAAAACGTAAAAAAACATACGAAAGCGTATAAAAACTGACTAAAACGTTAAAAACGGTTGAAAACGTAAAAAAATTGACGAAAACGTAGAAAAAAAGGACGAAAATGGACTGAACGTAAAAAAAGGGGTAAAAACGTAATAAAACGGCCGAAAAAGTAAAAAAAGGGGCGAAAACATAAGAAAACGGACGAAAACGTAAGAAAACGTAAAAAAAAAATGACCAAAAATAAAAAAAATGGTCGAAAACGTAAAGAAACGGACGAAAACGTAAAAAACGGTCGAAAGCGTAAAAAAAAGATAAAAACTTAAAAAAAAAGGACGAAAACGTTAAAAAACGGACGAAATCGGACTAAAACGTAAAAAATTGACGAAAACGTAAAAAACTGACGAAAACGTAAAAAAACAGAAGAAAACGTACAAAAACATATAAAAACTGACGAAAACGTACAAAAACGGATATTGAGAAGGAGATGTAGGGTTTGTGAAAGAAGAGGTAAAAAGTGAAAGATAATGTCTGAAATTTAGAAAAGGGAAAGAAGTGAAAAGAAACACTTATGTCTGCAAAAAAATAAACATAAACCTCTGCCCTCTCGCAGACAAAAGAAGTGAAAAGAGGGAAAAAGTGTTTATTGGGAAAAAACAAACGACACCTAAGAGTTATTGGTAAACACTTGAACGTCGAATCTAAGCTGCACACTACATTTATCTTCTTTGAAAATAGTTCAGAGAGCACAGGTAGATAGCGGATAAATCTCATTGTGACAATTTGTTTTTGGTAGCAGAAGTAACAATGATAAAGTAGACGTCTTATTTTGACAAAATGAGATTTCATTGTTATTAGTTGCATCATATTCTATATCCAATTCAATGCTATATCAGTTCTATAAAGGGATAACTATTTGAAAATGAATTTAACTTAGTCATATATTTTCGAGTATTGTGTAGCCAACTATCTTTTTTGCTATTTTATACTTCAATTTTTGAATTTTGATTTTTTTTTGCATTTTGTGACCATTTTACGGTTTTACCTATATCTTTTTCAACTAACCTATTAATAGCGAAGAGTAAATTGGTCATTACATATGAACAAAATACATACAAAGGTCTAAATTCAAAAGTTTAGGTATACAATAGCAGAAAATAAAGTTGAGTACACAACACTCGGAAAATTGTCAAGTTAAATACATTTTTAGGTACCCCTCGAAAAATTGTCTCTATAAATATTTTAGAATGAGAGTGGTCTCAAATTCAATCTTACTTGGTGCAAACAAACTTCAAATGGTCACGCCAATCTTATGAAAGTTGAAAGCTTTATCTAGTTTGAGTTTGTGTGGAACGAACTTGAAATGGTCACGTCAATCTTATGAAAGTCGAAAGCTTTATCTGGTTTGAGTTTGTGTGAACAAACTTCAAATGGTCATGCCAATCTTATGAAAGATCTAGTTTAAGTTTGTGTTGAACAAAATTTAAATGATCAGTGATCATGCCAATCTTATAAAAGTCAAAAGCTTTATCTAGTTTGAGTTTGTTTTAAGATTGACTTAAACCCGCTTGGTTAGATACCTCATACCGCACAGACGCACAGTATGTGTTCAATTCAATTGGGTTGGGCTCAGTTGCACACAGTTTTTGGTTACATTCAAATATTCAATACCTACCTAAAACATTGATAGAATATGCAAGTCAAAATAACCATAAAAAATCGTTCCAAAAAAATAAAAATATAAAAAATAATAACCATACAATAATTTTAAGAGGTAGTATTATAGTATGCATTGAAAATATACTGTTTAAGTATTTTTCTGCGGATCAGATAATGCTTCGGAAATGTCCTTCGGCCTTGAGATCGTCAAGTCCTTCGGACAACTGCTAAGAAAATAGACGCGTTAGTCTCGCCCCGGGTGTGACCCCAGGACCCGACTCCGGCGTAAGAGTAAGTACCGAAAGGTGGGTAATAAATATATTAGTAAGATAATTACTGTGTGTAAAAGTGTGTTGCCCTTACTGTGGAGATTGCTCCTTTATATAGGAGACCTGTTTTTGTCCCCATCGGATGAGTCCAAATCTGATGGTGACACTTTTGAGCGGCAACTGGGACTTTGCCCTGTTTGGGTCTTTCCTCTGATCTGCCATAGTTCCTGCACTTTTGTCACATACCACAAATACTAAGGTTGACTTTCTGACCTGGAGTTAGCCGTTGGGCCGAACGGCCGTATGATCCGTTCGGCATTGGTCTTCGTCCGGATCACATCGTTCGGACGTATGTGGCCAGGGTTTGTCCTGACTTAGCTATACGCTAGACCGGACGACCTGTTAGGTTCGTCCGGTTTGGGCCCTTCGGCTATGTACGCCGGAAATACATATTTTCAGTCTTGTTCTATTTCTGGAGTCATTCGTTGTCCGATCGACCATGGTCGTTCGGTTAGGGCCAGTCGGCCATATACGCCGACATGTCCCCCCCAGTATCATAGTATCGTAAAGCGATAGTGTGATACTTTTGAAAAATTTGTGTCTCTCCGTATGCCGACATGGCAGGTCCGATGGTTCTGGTTAAATGCTATGCATTCATAAAACGCCAAAGGTCATTATTGCTTTCGTTTATTTGGGCGCCGTTGTTTTTACCGTGTTTTTGAGATCATGACACGTGGGGCATGTGTCATCGTGTGAACAATAGGGTGCCACGTTAGCGTCTGACACGACGCGACGTTTCGCACCCTCTCTCTGTTGCCTATAAATAGGCGCATTTACTTCATTTCAACTACCGTAATTAATTTTCTTACCTCTGACACATTATTCGTTCGTCTTTTTCTCCCGTTTTTTCTCTGTTCGTTTCGTCGTTCGTCCAAGTTAAAAGGTACGTTCCTCGTTATTCTTGTCTTATTATCGCTTGTTGTTCGGCTATACTCTACATCCTTCGGTTAAGCAATGTCCCATCGGTCTGTTTCCTCTCGGGAGGGTGACCTTCCGGAAGCCGAGAGTTTTATTCCAAAGTTTGACATGGGAAAGTATACCAGCAAGATGGATGAAACGGATCTGACCCTGTTACTTCTGGACCATCATATTCCGGAAGATCTTCATCCGAGACTTCCACCGCCTGATATGACGATAGATCAAATACCCTCCGACGCTATAGGATTGTATCTAGAGGATTTCACCGAAGGCGGTATCACTGTGCCCTTCTCGGAATTTTTGTTGGACGTTATCAGGCACTGGCAAGTGCACATATCTCAGATGGTTCCGCTAGGTTTGCATTGGGCGACCTTGTTTGAAGTATATTGTAGGAGTTTACATATCACCCCGACAACTCCCCTTTTGGGAGCGTTTTACAAATTAAGTAAACAGGGTGAATGGTTTTCATTCGAAAAGAGGGGAGGGAAGGAAAAGAGAGTTTGTTTTAATGAGATTTTAACCGGATTGAAGGGATGGAAGAAGAAATTCTTTTTGATAGACAGAAGAGCGATTCCTTTTGCCATGCCGTGGCGACATCATTACTCGGATATTTCAGACCCCTTTCCGAGGAATGAGTTTTCAGTGGCGGATGCTGACAGGCTTGCCGAGCATGTGATTGACCTTATCCAAATTCCGAAGGGTTTTCATTATGCTCTTGGGTTATCATCTCATTGGGAACATCCTGGTTTCCGGGCGGCGCTTAGGGATGCCGAAGGAGAGGGTATAGCCCTCCTCTTTTTGTTTTTTATGTTGCCGTATCTATTATTATTATTTACTTATTTATTATGTGTTTTCTTCTTTAAGTGATGCCTATATTCTTGACTTGTTTGTTTGCAGCTTTAACAATGTCTGAGTATCTACGCAAGCCGGAGCGTCGAAAGGGCGCTAGCCTGGTTAAGGGAGATCAGCTCCGAGAGGGACAGACTTTACCACTGCATGTGGTTGAACCTGCCCGGTCCGATGCTGATATTCCGGATAAGACTCCAACGATGAAGGCCGTAGAGGTTCCTCATGAAAAGGTGTTAGAAGCGAAGAGAAGAAAGGATGAAGCTGCCGCCCGTCTGGCGGAGAAGACGAAAGGTAAAGGAGCCGGAGGGAGTGGTACTGGTAAACGTCCTTCTGGTGGGAGCCTTTCGTCCCGCCCTGTTAAGAAGAACAAACCTGCTGCCGATGTATCCTTCATTGACTTGGATTCTTCTGGTAATGTTCCGGCGCCCCACCCGCTCCGCTCCTTCCCTGCGGATTCGTCTGCTAAAGATCCTGAGAGAGAAGAAGGGGCGAGTAGCCAATTTATGTCCGGTCAAGATGGTGAGTTGTGTATCCTTCTTCTCATTTTCTCTCCTTTCTCTTTTTTTTTTTTATGTGTTTTGATCTCTGTTCCTTTTTGTAGGGAGCCCTCTTGTTTCTCATGGCCGAGGGAAGAGGATAGAGAACATGGAAGGTTTGGATGAGATGGGTCAGATGGGTGATGATGAGTCTAGCTCCGGAGGGATTTTTGCGCCTAACTGGTCCGTTAGGACAGATGCCCGCCTGACCGGGTCCTCCGTCTGCCGGGAGATGATGGCACATTTGGCAACTCCCCGGGAGGAACAATACTTGATGAACTTGAGTGATGATGATGCTTGCAGCCGTGCCTGGATGTTGCTCGGAAAGGGCGCTGTTGCACAAGCGGATATCCTTCTTCGATTTGAGACTTTGCTTGATCAGTACAACGCTCTTACGGCTCTCCACGAGAAGTGTGCCGAACAGGATCCGGCGGTGTTAGAGAAGTTGAGGGCTGAGAACGTTGATTGTCAGGCAACTATCCAAGGTTTAACCGAGCGAGTTTCTGAGTTGGTGAAAGAGAACGAGGGGCAGGGTGAGTTGTTTAAGTCTTTGGAAGCCGAGCTGAATAGAACCAAGGAACAATTGGCTGAAGAGCGAAAAGATAACCAAGAATTGAGAAAAGAAAGAGAGGATTTGGCGGTCCGGATGGGTACCACTGATATGGAACGCATCCGAGTGATTAAGGAGTTCCTTCCGGAAGTGGTCCGCCGTCTTCTTGGCAGCCACGAGTACAAGCAATCCTTGGCTATCCCCTTCAACCTTTCGTCTGATGCTGGTTTTATAAGTGGGATATCTGTTGACCGCAATCCGGAACAAGCCGCCGAGATTCTAGCTGATTTTGAGGGCTTAGATTTGGATGCCGAGACAAAATATAGGGCTTTGTTTGACCAACTCTTCACCACCGAATATCCCTACATCCGAAAGGTTAGTAGTGCTTACTACAGGCCAATGGCCGAGATCCTGGAGCTCCATCCGGATCCTGCTCCTACCGGACCAACCAAACCCCCAACTGCCGACGAGTCTGCTGACAAAAATGTTACATCCGAGAATGCAGACGTCGGAGTTGGTAGTGGGAGTGGTGCGGCCGAAGGGTCTGTGCCTGAAGGGTTTGTGATGGTTCAGGGGCGCTTGGTTAACATTGCAGAATCTGCCGAAGAGAATATTGAGCATGCTGAAGAGAATGTTGAAAAGAATGCTGGTGGGAGTACCGAGGGGAATGCTGCACTTTAAGTTTGTTCCTTTGTGGGTCCGGACTGCCTCCATTTTGACTATGGATAAAGGTTGTTCCGGACCTTGTGAAGCTTTTATCTAACTTTGCATCGCAATGTCTGTTGGTGCGCCGTCTGTGGCTGCCTTTTATTTTTATCTTGTAACAAACATCCTTTATTAAGACTTTCTAGTTGTAGTTCGTCATGGTCGGAAGGCTACAATTCCGGCCCTTTTGTTAATGATGATTTACTCATTTTTGCTAAGTCTAGTTTTATTATGTATGCTTTTCCGTATATATTTTTTGCTTGCCGTATTGTTTATGGAATGTATTTAATTCCTTCTTGTTGTTTCGAAGTTTAAATATTACCGCTAGGGGTGGTTATGCCTCGGCATGTGCCTTTTTACGCTAAGGACTTTACATTGCCGTTAGGGGCGGATACGCCTCGGCATATGCTTTTTGATATTGACTTCATATTGCCGTTAGGGGCGGATATGCCTCGGCATGTGCCTTTTTACGCTAAGGACTTTATATTGCCGTTAGGGGCGGATACGCCTCGGCATATTCTTTATCGTTTTTATTTTTGCCGTTAGGGCGAATACGCCTCAACACATTCTTTATTATTTTGCCGTTAGGGGCGGATACGCCTCGGCGTGTGCCTTTTTACACTAAGGACTTTATACTGCCGTTAGGGGCGGATACGCCTCGGCATATTCTTTATCGTTTTTATTTTTGCCGTTAGGGCGGATACGCCTCAACACATTCTTTATTATTTTGCCGTTAGGGGCGGATACGCCTCGGCGTGTGCCTTTTTACACTAAGGACTTTATACTGCCGTTAGGGGCGGATACGCCTCGGCATATTCTTTATTGTTTTTAATTTTGCCGTCAGGGCGGATACGCCTCGGATAAATTTTAATGTATAACTATTGCCGTTAGGGGCGGATACGCCTCGGCTTGGTTTTGGCTGCGCGGGCCGGATGAGGGTAGCTAATCCTCACCGGAGCCGCGACGGCCTTGTCTTGGCTTGCAACAAAAATATGGCAAAATTTTCTCCTCTTCAAGTCGGAGGGGAATATATAATATTTCATAATGATTTTGTTCATAGTGGCTCATGGCCTTACATTTAAAGAAAATATTTCCTTAGACTAATTTCGTGCCACTTTCTGGGGCACCATCTTCTTTCTTCCAACTCTTGTTTTGCCTGGGCCGTGTCGGGGTGCTTTTGTTATTCGATACGGGTCTTCCCCGTCCGGACTTAGCTTGCCAAGGTTTTTCTTGCTTTCCTCATTCCTTTGATCCATGAACTTCCTCACCTGCGTTCTGAACCGGGCCTTCCTCCTTGTCGCTTTTTCCTTTCTTCCCTGCGGCTGGCCCCTGTTCGGGTGCGTCTCATTTTCGGCCAGCTTTTCTTCTCGGCGAATACCGTCTTCGCCGGTTTTCTTTTGGAATACTGTCTTTGCCGAGGTGACCATCCGTTGAGCTTTCAAAGTAGCTACTCCTTTGGAAGTTGGGAATTTTAACATAGCGTGTATGGTTGAGGGGATGGCCCCTAACGTCTTCAGTCCACTTCTTCCGAGGATGATGTCGTATGGGGAAGGGGTACGTACGATGGTGAACTTCATGACGACATCCCTGTATAATCCACCTTCCCCGATTGACACGTCCAGCTCCACCTCTCCTGATGATTTGGCCTCTTGTCCATTGAATCCGATAAGGCTCTCTTGCTTTTGCACTAATTTGGCTTTTATTTCGGGACCTAGGTTGTCGAAGCAATGTCCGAACATAACCTCCACAGCCGCCCCTTCATCTACAAACATCCTCTTCACCGGATACCCCTCCACTCTAGCTTTTATGATAAGCGGTTCATCTGACCTCTTTCCCATGGGTATGGGTGGGAAGGTAATTGGGGTCTTCATCCATTTTCCTTCATGCTCTTCTGTCTTGCCTTTTCGCTGACTCGGTTTGATGTCGATCACATTGATAACCTTGTCTTTGGCTGGCGCCTCTCTTTTCGGGGCACCTCTTCCCCTTTGTCTCACATCTTTTATCAGGTGATCCAACTTTCCCGATTCCAAAGCTAACTCCAATTGCCTCTTTAGTTGGTAGCAATCATTTGTGAAATGTCCCTTCTCCCCGTGGTAGTCACAATATTTATCTTGATTTTCTTTTTTGGGTGGGTCTCGCATTGGCTTAGGTGGAGGCAATCGTAGCTGGTGCTCTGTGGCTAAGATCTCTTTCGGCGGCTTTGTGAGTGACTCCAGCGTTAACCGAGGGGTATTTCGACCTGGATAGTCGTTTCGCGCCGGTAGGTACGGCGCCGGTCGGTCACGGTGTCTACTCTGATCATAGCGATCTCTGCTCGGATAGCCGTATCGTCCTTCATTCCTGCTTTCATTTCCATACCTTCGGTGTGCCCTGTCGTCTCTTTTAGAGGACCCGATGGGTGCTCTTCTGTACCGATCCCGATTCTCTCCTTGAGGCAATTCAGTATTGACGAATGCCTCTTCTGCTCGCACATAATCATCCACCCGGATCATCATTTCATCCACCGTACGAGGAACCTTGTCGGAAAATCGCTTGGCTAGCTCTGGGCACTTGCAACCATTCATGAATGAAGAGATTCTCATGATTTCAGGGGCTCCCTGTATGAATCCAGTTTCAATGGTCCATCTTTCCTTAAAGGCGGGTAATGTTTCATTAGCCCTCCTTACGATCTTTGTTATCTCGGTAGGGTCTTTGGTGCACGTTTTGTGCAGAGAAAAGCGCGCTTCAAACTGAGTCCGGAGGTCTGCCCATTCGTCCACACTATTCGGAGGAAGTCGATCGAACCATCCTCGGGCACTCCCGTCCAATGTTTGCTGAAACATTCTACACCATACGGGCATGGGCCATTCTCCTTGCCCCGCCGCTCCGGTGAACCTGTTGAGATGATCTTGGGGATCTGTTGATCCGTCGTACAGCTTGATATGAGCGGGCATCCTATGTTTTGGTGCGGAAAACTCAATTAGACGCCGAGTGAAGGGTGACTTTCGGACTTCCTTGAAGGGTTTCCCCAAGTCTGAATCTGGTATCTTATCTCCCGTAACGATTCCCTGTTTTTCCTTAACTACTCCGGTTTTATCCGGGCCGTCTGTTTCAAGAAAATCCAGATGCATTGGCTGGACAGTGCTTGTTCGGTTGTGTTCCTGGATCATGGATTTGAGGGTCGAAACATATTCTTCTATCTGTTCTCTGGTGACCGAAGGAGTCTCGGTGTTTTTGCTTCCGGCCTGGTTGGCAGGTGGAGTTTCAAGATTCTCTCCTCCCGAACCTTCCGGACGCTCAGAACCTGACATTCTATAGCTTTGGTAGATTGAATGCCGGTCCCACGGATGGCGCCAATGTTTAAGTATTTTTCTGCGGATCAGATAATGCTTCGGAAATGTCCTTCGGCCTTGAGATCGTCAAGTCCTTCGGACAACTGCTAAGAAAATAGACGCGTTAGTCTCGCCCCGGGTGTGACCCCAGGACCCGACTCCGGCGTAAGAGTAAGTACCGAAAGGTGGGTAATAAATATATTAGTAAGATAATTACTGTGTGTAAAAGTGTGTTGCCATTACTGTGGAGATTGCTCCTTTATATAGGAGACCTGTTTTTGTCCCCATCGGATGAGTCCAAATCTGATGGTGACACTTTTGGGCGGCAACTGGGACTTTGCCCTGTTTGGGTCTTTCCTCTGATCTGCCATAGTTCCTGCACTTCTGTCACATACCACAAATACTAAGGTTGACTTTCTGACCTGGAGTTAGCCGTTGGGCCGAACGGCCGTATGATCCGTTCGGCATTGGTCTTCGTCCGGATCACATCGTTCGGAAGTATGTGGCCGGGGTTTGTCCTGACTTAGCTATACGCTAGACCGGACGACCTGTTAGGTTCGTCCGGTTTGGGCCCTTCGGCTATGTACGCCGGAAATACATATTTTCAGTCTTGTTCTATTTCTGGAGTCATTCGTTGTCCGATCGACCATGGTCGTTCGGTTAGGGCCAGTCGGCCATATACGCCGACATATACAATTTGAGGAAGTTGCGATAAGTTGCGACCCGTTTTGACCCATCAATTTCTTTTTAGCCATTGTACTTATTTTGACTTGAAAAATCAACTCTACTCATGTTAAAAAATCGAGTTGACAGTGATACTCTACCATTTAATATAAACAAAATTGTTAACTCAAAAGATCATTTGATATAAACAAATGAGGCCAGTTAATCAGACTCTTAACTAGTCATTTAGAAAACTTCTTAGGTGCAAAATGACACAGAGAATGAAATTCCGTTCCACTCCTATATGTTTCGGTTCCTAGATGCAAACAAAAAACAAGAAACACGAAGGAAGCTGCAAATAGAGTATGAGAGAACGACATTTCATCCTATGTCGTTCTCATTTTGTTTCGACTCCAAATTACAAACAACAAGATAAGGACCACAATGAATTATTCACTAACAAACGACTATAATAACGACAATCGTACGTAAAATGATTAAACTGAAACATTTGCAGTATGCAATATCCTCTGAGTCAATAAAAAAATAAAGATTAAAAAAAAAAACCACGAATAAAGTGCTTCATTGTCCATGTTATTTCAATTCGCTCATCATCAAACCACAACGTAACTTGCAAAAAGAAGTAGGAGACAACAACATTCCATCCTATGTCGATCCCATAACGTCTCAATTCCTAATACAGTAACATCTAACAAAACAAGGACCACAATAAATTACCCGTACAGAATGCATTGTCGACAAAAAATTTAAAAAAAGAATTCCAGCTTGTCTAATCAAATAGATTTCTTCTACTTTTTAAAATTGTTTGATCGGACAAATGATCTAGCCACGTCATTGTGTAAAACTTTTTTTGTAATTTTTTTGAACACGAGCGTATAGTAACACGGCTAAAACCACACTTCTACTATATCCTCGGGGTTCAGTGATACAAAATGATAATAACAACCTTCAAGATTAAAATCATACTGATTAATGATTGTTTTGATGTTCGTAGACTTGCACGTAATACACTTTCTTTTTACCAATTACAATATTAACTTTGTGACAAATTTTCAAAAGTTTCAAAATGATCCTATATAGATGATCTTAAAATTTCCAGTACCTAAAATTGATCTTAACAAATCCTAAGACAATTGATCTGATTTTGTGATGGTAGCCTATGCAAACACAAAGTGAAATAATATTTTTTATTATATTTTTAGAACGGCTGGGTTAGTACAGATATAGTTTATTTTTTCATAAGAATTTCTCAAAATAAGCCCATAAATCTCAAAATAAGTAAAAAAATTGAGCCTTATGAAATATAAGCCGAAACACAAATAAGCCCTTAAGCCAGATATAAGCTTAAACAAACACCTTTTAGTAAAAAAAAGGAATTTCTCCGAACATAAAATGACGAGTTAATATAAAAAATGATCCCTATACGCGTCCGGGTTTAACACTTTTAGTCCCTGAATGAAATTTTTCACGGATCTGCTCCCTAATGTTGCGACCCCTCAAGGGTTTAGTCCCTTGACCATAATTTTCCCTAGTTTGTTTGACCGTAACCTGGGTTAAGTTAGTGAATATTGAGGGCTAATTAGGTCTTTTCATATGCTTATCAATCTTCATCTTCATCTTCCACTCAAATCACAAATTAACTTCATAACTTTAATTCACTAACTCAAAATCACAAATTATACGAAATACACTAACTCAAAATCACTAGCTCATCATTATCAGTAACTAATTATTTTATTATCATTCAACTCCGACTACAATTTCTCAATCTCTCATTTTACAAAGTTGTGAAACCACATTTTTAGCAAACATGATCACTAAAACTACAATATCCACAATAATATAACAATTCTAAATCAAGAAGTGTTTCATCTTCATATGTCCATGGCCTCGTGAATCTGCTCAAGTACTTATATAGCCTATACCTGCAATACAACAGAGTCCAAAAAATGAAGACACCAAGGCATTAATTAAACAATGAATATAGAACAATACTAAGATCATTAATATTTAGTTTGTTTTGGAAAACAAGTCATGCATCTTCAAGATAATTAAAACATGTCATGCCTCATCTAAAAAGTACGCAACAGAAATCATCAAGTTTTACAGATAATAAATTTATTTCATGCCATGTTCACAGTGCAATCTTTAATTCTTCAGTTTTTTCAATTCCACTTCACGAATCCCACACTTATGACAACAATTAAATCAGTTGCCTAGTCTCGTTACAAACATTACAAATTACAATCTACCATTTTGTAGCTTAAAGTTACAATGATTTATATTGGCTAATAAATATAACTTCTCCATCTTATAAAAAGTGGAATCTTAAGAGCAATTAAAAATTGACGCTCAACAAAGTCTTGTCTATATGTTCATATGAACATTGAGATTTACGAAAATCGCATCTTACAAAGACATAGAAAATTACCTATAAATGACGATGATGTCAGACCATCGTAACCGGTGGTGAAAGCTAATTGGAGAAGATGTCCAGAAGAAATTCAATAATGAAAGAGAAAAAAATGTTAGGGCTTCTATAGTTTTCCCCAATTGAGAGAAAGAGCTATGCTCTTCATAGATATGGTCATACACTCAAGATCTTTAAAGATCTATAAATATGTAGAGCCAAATCTGAGATCTTGTTTGTTTTTGTTTAGGTTTGGATCTATGATGATTGTGTTTGGTTTACCTTTTACAAGGTTGTTTGCTTTGAAATAAAACACAAGCTGAGATCATTTGTTTATCCTTTTACTTTCGATTCTTGTTTGATGTAGTGAAAGGAGGATGGGATTGTATTTCTGGGTAAGATGGTAAGATGATTTTGAGTTGGTGGATTTTGAGTTAGTGAATTAAAGTTATGAAGTTAATTTGTGATTTGAGTGGAGGATGAAGATGAAGATTGATAAGCATATGAAAAGACCCTCAATATTCACTAACTTAACCCAGGTTACGGTCAACTAGGGAAAATTATGGTCAAGGGACTAAACCCGTGATGGGTCGCAACATTAGGGAGCAGATCCGTGAAAAATTTTATTTAGAGACTAAAAGTGTTAAACCTGGACGCGTATAGGACCATTTTTGATATTAACTCTAAAATGACGAAAATGACCTCATTTAAGTGATAGACTCTCCTATCACCGTCACATTGTTTCAAACAGAGACACAACATCTCAATCAAATTGTTGTGTTTTTATTTTGTTTTTTGCACTTGAATTATTCATCATTCATTAAATTCTTTCAAATAATTCAACTTCATCATTTTGATAAGGTTAGTTACTTCAGTTATGTGACTTAATTATGTTTAGTTTTGAGTTAATTGTTATATTCCAAACAAATTGTTCTGTTTTATATATTTGAAATTTTGAATGTTAATATTGAAATGTGATGGTCAGTTTTACAAGTTGTTTGATAATTTGGTTGTTAACATTTCAAGTTGGTGTGCAAATGAGTTAGGTTGTTTATTTAAGTAGATCCGAGGGTAAGTTCTAGAATTCGTTCTACTTCGATGAATTGAATGTTGGTATCTGGATTAGAATTCATTTTTTTAGTGCGTTAAATGAAATTGATGTGTAAATGATACATCTGGTTGGATTGGTTTATTTCGAGTCTTTGCTAAAGGTATAAACTACACATGACTAACCGATAGTGAGTTCTAGTCATGTTTAGTTGGTCGAAAGTTATAGTTACTCTAATGATAGTATAGGCGTATTTTGTATTGAAACAAAACATTTGCCCCCTGTTCATGTTTGTAGCCTTAAACTGACCGAGGTTTCAGTTGACATTCACACATCTACTTAAATTGGTTTATTACGAGTCTTTTGAATTAAATACATATCAAGATCTGAGAATTCTACAAGGTGTGGGATTCTTTGTTGAAAAAATCACTCTTATCGATGATAACCTTCGGATCAGAATTAATGTTTTGGCCCAAAACAGAATGACTATGTTTCAACTGAAAATTAGCGTTTAAAATGTTTCTTCCACTTCAGTTGGTTTAATTCAAGTTCTTTCCTTTTTAAGTTTATATTGAGTTCTGAGAATAAGTTCTAGAAGATATCAGATTCATTCTTCGATGAGTTTTGTTTTTGGTTAAATTGGTGGCTAAAGTTTTGAGTTACTCTAATTATGGTATGCGCCGCACTTTGTGTTCAAAGTGATCGTGTCTATCTATGTCTTAGACAAGGATTTATGTCTTGACCCGAAAACAGACCAAAGTTTTCAACTTAATTAAAGTATCGAGATTGCAGAGTAAGCTCTTGACGATCTTGGATTCGTTCTTTCACGATTTCCACATTTAGTTGCCCTAAATCTTTTAGTTACTCTAGACGTATTCTAGTTATAGTATAAGCCTGCTTTGTAATATAAGAGTTCGTGTATATGAATGTCAAAACTTGGGATCCGGTATCATGATTTTAGCCTGAAACAGACCAAGGTTTCAACTAACCTTGGTATGTAATTGAGTCATATACTTGAAACAGTTGTCTTGATAATCTGTTTTAACTACACATTGAGACCCGAGAGTGATGGAAAGGATGGAGTTTATTCTTTGATGATTGGTTAAAGTTTTGAGTTTCACATGTGATTAAAAAATACGATGAAAGACATAGCTCATGACTTGGGAAGAATGGCAGATCGCATATATGATTAGGATTTTAGAACCATTAATTAGGGAAATAGGATTTTATGCTGATATATATATATCTGTCTGTTTTATTTCTAGCAGTATCTATTGTATGTTTATCCCTTAAATGTAGCTTTTGGAACCATCTAAATTAGGAGTATATAATGTTTGGTATTATAAACTTATTTTATTATTTGATTTTACTTCTTTATGTTCAAGTTTCTTCCGTCTATTGCTTCGTGAACCAGAAAATCGTGTGTTTTTTTTGTCTGCATTAAACCTGTTCATAAATATTTGCTGTGAGAAAAGAGCAAGGTTGGATCAAGTGGTTAACACCCTTGCCTCTGGAGACAGAGGTCAAGGGTTCGATCCTCACCCCTTGCAAGGCCGGAGGTCCTTTTCTACATTTGGTAGAACCAGAAGCAGCCTCTCTACCTTAGGTAAGGGTAAGGCTGTCTACGTCTCAACCTCCCCCATACACCGTGGAAGACGGTATTGGGACCCATAACCCGTGGAAGACGGTATTGGGAGTTAGTTACTTACTTTTTTTATAAATATTTGATGTGAACAAAACATTCTACTCCAGAAGATTTGTATGTTTCTTATGTGATTTCTATGTTCGCTTGCTTAAAACTTCGCATAAATTCAATGTCTACTATTTGTATTCAGTTTTCATCATTGATCAATACTCGTACAACATAATACTATTAGTTTCCTGAAGTTATCACTATGTGCAACTCCTATATAGGTAATACTCATGGGATTAATAAAGATTGGTATGTTTTATAGGATAAATCATGTGATGTTTATCTCGAAACCAAATTCATGCAACAGACATGTTCTGTAATCTGTATACTTAACCACTCGTGTGATTAAAGTAGATACGTATGTGACATGATAAATAGTGTAATGTTTTCCCGATAAGTCATGCAACACCCTTTTGTAATTTTGTTCTTCATAGGTCATTATAAGAAGATTAGTATGTTTGACATGATACACATGTGATATGTATCTCGAAACCAAATTCATGTGAATAAAGAAAATTTAGCATGTTTTTACATAAATACATGGTGAAACATGTGATGTTTATTTCCGACCAATTTATGCAACATCCGTATGTTCCACATAGGTATATTCATGTGATTCAAGAATATTAGTATGTTTGACTTAATAAATCATGTGATATTTGTCTCCAAAGCATATTTCTGTAATACAGAACATTCTCAAGCTCATATTCATGACGAGATTTGAACCATACTAATATATATGTTTGCTGAACAAAATTAGTACTTGGTATATTTTCTCTAATTTTTTATAACTATTGTATCTGAGATTTTCTGATGAAGTATTGTTTCACTTTAAACAGATACAGTTCAATTGCTCCTATCATAAAGTGATTTGCGAACTTTATATTATAACAGCAATAGGAAATGGTCAAAAGGTTATTTCTATCCTTCGAGTAGTCGCTTCAATTTTTGCATATATTGCCTTTAGTTATAAGGCGTTTGACATTTTTTTTTTACTTTATTCAGGATCAAGTATGGATTATTTTAATGTGCAACAAATAACATGACTCAGTGCTTGGAGGGGATCAGGCATTTACTTGCTTCCATATTGCGCTGCTGTGATCTTGAATTGTACAAACAATCAAGAGGCCTTGACGATCCTGAAATTTTAGCTAGAGAGACAGTGTGTATGTGACTAGTCTAACATATTACATTCCAGAATTTGATAGTTTTGCAATATTGTACTTTTAACATATAAACCACTGATTAGATCGATGAAGTTTAAACTAATTCTCTTTTTAGAAACACATTTTTTTGTTGTGTACAAAAATTTTTACACATTTTCTTTGTAAACCTTTTTAGTTGTATATACATTCGCTGTACCAACTAATTGTGTGAGGGTCTTAGATGTAGCCAGACACTCATATTTGTTGATGATCTACGATGTCATTTTCTAAAAAAGTCATGCAATGCTTTATCTTTAAAATAATTTATGAAAAGAAGTTGACGTCATACTGAAAAAGGCTATGTTTTGCTCAATGCAGTTAGTGTAAGTGAAATTGAGGCACTTTATGAGTTATTTAAGAAGATTAGCAGCGCAGTTATTGATGATGGTTTAATAAATAAGGTCCATACTTTTTCTTTTCTTTTACTCATCCTTTAAATCCATGCAATATCAGCCCTGTGAAATTACCATTGATGTTCATCTTATGTTGATACACTTTGTAGGAAGAGTTCCAGTTGGCGTTGTTTAAGACTAATAAAAAAGAAAGTTTGTTTGCTGATCGGGTATGTCCTCTTTAAGATAAGTAAAACAGTACCGTTGATGTACGACTGTGCTAAATTAACAATTTAGCCTTATAAATAGGTGTTTGACCTATTTGACACAAAGCATAATGGAATCCTGGGCTTTGAGGAGTTTGCTCGTGCACTATCAGTATTTCATCCTAATGCCCCAATTGATGATAAGATTGAATGTGAGTTAAATTTTATTTCTTCTGGTACTAGATATAGTCATGTTAAAAGTACAATATTGCACTGTTATCCTTTTGTTGGCAAACTTCTAAGCTAATGTTAAAACTTGCCGGCAATATGTTATTGATTTTGGTCCACAAAATTTACTTTAGTTTGAAAAATACTGAAGGTATTTTAGACATTTGGCCAATTGTTTAACACTTGCATAAGTGTTTGCTGCAAATTTCGAGTTCTGATGGAGTATATGTGTGTCAGTGTGTGTAATCAAGAATCTCTTATTTTTTTCTTCTTTATTTGCAGTTTCCTTTCAACTATATGATCTTAAGCAACAAGGTTTCATAGAGAGGCAAGAGGTAAATTCATTTGTTCATTTGTACATGCAACATAAACCGTTTTTCAGTTGGCTTTTCTTGTGTTAAGATTTGCTCTGTCTCTAGAGAAAGAGTCCCCATACAGTCAAAGATTATATAAGAAAATAGAATTTTAAAATCATCTAGGATAATATTTTCAGAGTATGAACACTATATCGAGTTCAATTGCCAATTTGACATGTCTAATTGTTTTCATATCTGAGTAATAGGCAACACACTCATCATTCTGTCAACATGTAGGTGAAGCAAATGGTGGTAGCTACCCTTGCCGAGTCTGGCATGAATCTTTCAGACGATGTTATAGAGAGCATCATTGACAAGGTACTATAGCTGATCAGTTTTTCTGGTTCTAACGGCAACACATATGTTTATTCCCTCTTATGGCTTATTTCCCAAATGTGTACAGTTATTATTCGAGACATCGTATAAGGGAGGTTAACTCACCAACGCTATTTGTCTATCCATTTTATTGATTTAGCACACCAAATGAATGTATACAAACCAAAACAGGACAAAAATGATAGTATTTTTTTGCTGACGTGATTTCAAAACAAATAAAATGTTACCCGTTTGACACCGTGATCAATGATATATAACCCCTTTTCAGATAACTGGGATGAATTTGTCCTCTCTAGGTTTCAAGACAATTGAGATGAATCTTGTAGATATAACATAGTTTTTGTTTCAGAAATATACATTTCGCACAGAATAACCAATGGTTTTTACTTTGTTTAGACGTTTGAGGAAGCTGATACAAAACATGACGGGAAGATTGACAAGGAAGAATGGAGGAGTCTTGTATTGCGACATCCGTCCCTTTTGAAGAATATGACGCTTCAGTACCTTAAGTAAGTTCCATTTCTTATTAAAATGCTATAGTTGATTTTTACTCTGTAAATGTTTGGCAGTTTGCACATACTTTCATTGTCCTCTAGAAATTGCAATACTTCCATTTCTTGGAAGGATAATTAGTGATATTGAATAATCAAAATCAGATAATCAGCTGTAACCAAACAGGCAGCAGGAGATAGCGTTCAGTTAAAATAAACTGTTTGGGTGTTTGGCATATTGATTATGTAAAGACCTACATGTAAAATGACCTCTTGATAATCAAAAGAGCAGAATCAGTTCTGTTGCAACTACTCATAAAAAGATTACCCAAACACAAGAAACTCATTATCTGCACGACTGCACCCCCTTTGAAACCTGCAATGATCAGAAAATCACTTTCAATACGCAATGCCAAACAGCCCTGAACCATAAAGTCATAAATCCCCATTCATTCATTTTTAGTGAGTCGACTGGATTCATCCTGCAACACAGCCACATGAAAGCTGCAAAAGGAGCATTTGGCCTAATAAGTAGTTAGCCATTAGCATTTGAAGCCATTATACGTTTTTCCTCACCAAACATACAACGTATTTGCATAAAGGAAACAGTTGCTTCTGTTGGCAAACGAACGAACAGACTAGTTCTTGTTTCTTACCCCTTTTAGCTAAAGAATAAGAAAGTTGTTAAGTCTTCTATCTTGTAAAATATGAATTTTGATGGACTACACTCATTTAAGTTTTGTAATTATCTGCAGGGATATCACGACGACATTTCCAAGCTTTGTTTTTCACTCGAGAGTTGAGGATACATAATCCAGAATTCGCGCTTGAAGTTGGAGATTAATTTGGGGTTTTGCTATGGTGTGAATGTGGATGAAGATGAAGGCCTCCGTGAGAGGATGTATTTAATTTGTTTATTATGGTTTTGATTCTGATGTCTGGTTTTTGCTGTCACAAGCAGAGGTGACTTTGTGGATAAACTTTGGTTTATGAATGTTTTTTGTTATGGAACTCCAGACCTTCAGTTATATGTTTATAAACACGTACATTTGTTAGACTATTAACATTCAGCAAGAAATTTGTTGGCTCCGTGTACTTGTATTATTTGCCAACTTTAGCTCAATACAGTATGTGATTTCTTTTTGTTCTCTTTTTGGGGGATAGAGGATGAAGGAAGGAGTTTCCTTGGATGTCGGTTTTATGATGGTTGATAACGGAAATTTCGTTTTTTGTTACTTGTGAACCTGATCTATTATCTCGTTGAGTTCGTTTGAGTCCCTGATCTCTATTATCTCGTTGTATGCACGATTATGGTTTCAATAACTATTGATAAATATTTATTCTTTTATTGAATAATTGCTGCATGTAAAACCACTAGATTAAGATATGAGTAACTGATATACAGGCATTGGAAATTTAAAACAATAGGACGGGTGGTGCTTCGTATACTAGTTTATCTTAGTTGTTAAACTATGGTTTATGGTACGATCTTCAGATCATGCGATGATAGCTTGTTATGCCATTTACTTACTAAGCATCATTGATTATGTGTTTAGTTGATTATGTTTTGTAGGTTCAAGTTCACAGGTTAAAAGTAAAGAGAATGATTAAGGAGCTTAAACAGTTAAATAGTTTTAGGCCAAATGACCCCCCTGCAGCAAGGTATGGTGGTTAGGGGGTTGTGTTTTTATTGGAAAAAGTGTAGAAGGCCATAAATTGTAAGTTTTCAAATTTCAATTGCCTTCTTTTTCTTTGCTGCATGTAATAACCTGGCGGTTTGCAACATATATAAGAAGGTATGAGCACAACATCATTTGATCCATTAAACAATCAAATCAGCAAGACATTTAGCGGTGACTAAGAACATCTACCCCTGTAAACACATCTCATCGTCACCTTTTCTCTCTTCGTGCAGTAACTACAGTTTTAAAGGACTGGCCTGACAACAACCGAGCTTGAACACACACATCTGTAACAAAATCAAGGAAAAAAGCCAAGACCCGACCTTATATAAAATCAAGGAACACACACATCCTATCCACCTGTCTAAGACAGGTCTATACTACGGGTTTTCAACATCATGATTACCACAAAGAAACAGTTTAACAAAACAACATCACTTCAATAAACACAACATAACAAACGTATAACGATGCACAGTCAAACATATTTTAGAGACTTGATACTTGTGTTCCAGTCACTATAGACCAAATGTTAGCCACATATTACAACCTTTAGACACGGTCTTAAACATATCTCGAAAGATCTACACAACTAACACCATTTTCATAGCGGTTCCCCGCTGTTCACGGCGGAGTACATAGCAATAGTTTATAAATACAACACAAAGCCACTACAACAAACAAACAAACTACAGCAAAATTGTTAAATCAAAGAAAACTAAACAAGATTATTCTGAAACCACAACAAACTAAATATAGTAGTATCTAAACCAAGGTACAATAATAGATCGGTTCGGAATTAAACACCGAAAGCCACAAAACACATTGAAAATGACCAAGAACACAATAAACTAAACAAATTACCAACGGTGAATCTCGAATATAAGTACATGTTTTCTACTGGAGGTTCACATTTACTAAGCTCAAAAGAGATCAAAACTTTAATACACCTCTCTCCAAAAGTAAATCTTACTCCATACTCATCACATATCTATCTAAACACAACTTAACTCCTCATTCCAGCTATAACAAAATAAAGAATTCATTAAAATTATACACTCCTCTCAACCAATTTACCCCTACACTTGATTAGCTATAAGAAAATAAAGAATTCATTAAAATTATACACTCCTCTCAACCTCTCAACCAATTTACCCCTACACTTGATTACCACCCTACATGATTGGCCAGAAGAGTAATTTTAACATAAAGGTTAAGCACAGAGTCATACTATCCGGAATGCTGCTGACCACATACATTTTTTTAATATGTATATGTTTTTATATGTATTTATTTTTTAATATGTATATATATTTTTAAAATGTATAGTTACCATACCACATTCATTGCGCAAAGCATATATCAATTAAGGTGTTACTTTCAATTATACTAAAGTGCCTGCGATATGTAACTCTAGTCTCTTGGAGAATCCTACACTCAAGAACTCTTGTCCTAATGGTGCCAGGGATGTTGAAGTGATATATGCTTTGCGCAATGAACGCTTGTATGAGTTGTGGTATGGTAACTATACATTTTAAAAATATATATACATATTAAAAAATAAATACGTATAAAAACATATACATATTTAAAAAATACGAAAACATACCATGAAAGTGGTCAGCAGCATTGTGGATAGTATGATGACCATCGCTTATAAGCAGGACATTTTGCAGCGTGATTGGTGGTGCGGCCGGTGATGCGGCCATCTGTCAATTAGGTAGGCGGCTATTTTGTGGTGAATGTGGTGTTTTGGTGGCTGAGGTAGGGATGGTGGATGTGTAAGAGATGCTAGGGTTAACAAATGGTGTTGACTTAGGGTGAGTATATAGGGTTATGCTTGGGCTTGGATTGGATGGGCCAAAGGCTTATTACCGGACTGTTGTTAATTATTGCTATACGAATTTTTGGACTTCAAGGGTTTTTTTACTAATTTTTGTTAGTCAAAGATCATTTACATACCTTCTTGTGAAAGAATTATTATTATTTAAAAAAAAAATGAAGAAGAAATTATAGATCAAAACTGATGTTTTAACAATAATGACCCGAAATTTATGCATCTTCCTCAATAAGCTTTGAGTATCTAATTGATTACTTTTAAATAAAATTTTAAGTCAAATCATAAAACATAAACCGAAATTCATGAAGAATCAATCAATGTAGAAAATAAAAAGATCAAAACTACCATGTCAAAATAAACAAACAAAAAATTTTATATAGATGTTACACTTGAAATCACACGCTTTGTATCTAACCGTAACTTCCATCTGTCGACATAAAAAAAAATAAAAAATATATATATACATAATATTAGAAAAGCTTGAAACTTAATAATTAAATAGGTGCGTAAAAATAGAGAAGATGATACAAATTTCGCAACATTATTGATTATTGAGATATTTATGCAAACCCGTCCGTCCATTACGATGAGTTACATGTTGATAATTTTGGGTTTAATTAAGTGACTGCATCGAAGCCCTAACACGTTACGATATTTTCTTTTATTACAATAATGAGATCCAAGATGAATCGGTTGTCAAACCTAACACCCATTTGGTTATTGATGAAAAAGAAGGCAAGTATTGATAGATTGATAGATATGTAATATGCAGATGAATGGTGACATAATGTATTTATAACAATCCCCGAAAATAAGGTTATGTTTCATTAACAGCAAATAAGCTAAATCATGTAAGAAATCCAAAGTATTACGAGATTTTATATTTTCAATCAGATTTTAAATACTTTGTTACTGCTATTTCTTTTATATAAAATTATTAAGTATTTGTTAAATATTTAATTGAAAAGTGTTTATATGGAATGAGAATGATAAATTCTGTGAGAATGTGAGAATGATTTTTTTCTTTTTCAAGTTAATAAACTAGACAACTTTTTATGAATTTTTGTTAGAGAACAAATTCGAAAAAGATGCTTAATGTAAAATCATGCAATGTACCTGATAAATTATAAAACAACCAAAAATTTATAATATGAGAAAGAAAGAAAAAAAAAAGAACTAGAAAAAGTAAAATTTAACATCACCAAACATGAAAAACCCTATGTTAAAACCCATACTCAAATTAGGTGTGGAATAAGATAAAAGCCTATGTTCAAATGCTATTCGTGCTGAATATATGGAGTGATGTAGTGGCTATTTTAATCCTAGTTTCGGCCAAACGTTAGGCTTGGATTGTGGTGGCTAAAATTGTGCTTGCTTGGAGTTTTTTTTTTTTTTTTTTCAAGGCAGCATATATTTATAAGAACCAAACAAAAACAATATACAAAAGAAATGGCCACCCACCTTCTTAACGAGACAATTAAAAGGATGAGCCCCAAACACAAGAAAACATAATACATAAACTGCTAAAGACTTGCAACAAAAACTAATATGAGTACTGATAAAATGCATGTCCAAACATATGACATGCGACTAAGATACCAACACATAACAAGTCAATGATCACTAAGCTTGGCCCACTATAACTTTGACCAGCCAAAAGTGCATCAAAATGGCAGAAAGGAACACAACACTTGCCACACTCATTGTAGCTCACTCAAACTAATATTTGCATCAGCCACTGTGTCAGGTTTTGTAGCAGACACTGTACCAAACATTCCTGTAGCAGACTTTTGCAGCAGACACTGTACCAAACATTCCTGTAGCAGACATTTGCATCAGGCACCGCAAGTTATGCTGCCAGTGGAAAAACAAACTTGCTTGGAGTGTCGGCTTATTACATATGACAAGAAAGAAACAATAGGATTTTAGAAGGGATCGAGGATGGTGGACCAATTGTTTAACATTATTTTCCATACTATTGGGAATTAAATGTCTAAGGACTTAATACTGCTGGAGAATTACACTAACAGTACAAACTGTTAGTGTATAAGTGAAGACCGCTGAGATATAACTAACAGTACAAACTCTGAAGTTAGTACTGCTAGTATAACAGAAGGTACTGCTGCATGGATAAACGTTTATATTAAAGATAAGTATGGAATAGATCTTTTGTATATCTTAATTAGTTAGAATTATACGGTAGAATACTTATCTTGTAAAGGACTCCTTAAGTCTATAAAAGGAGATCCTAGGTTATACGTTTTAGATATATTAGTCATAGAGTTTTGTTAAGATTCAAGGTCATTGTAACCCTAGTGATAGCAAGATCACTCGTATTATTATTTAATAATATTGAATCGTTTGGTGTTAATCTTACTGTGTTCATTGCTCATTCAAGTATTACTGTTCCATTAAACAAACCAAAATTCTTCTAAGTGTGGTTAAGTAGATTCCGCATACTTAATTACATACACTCAAAGTATCTCAAACACATTATAAGTGAGTAACATCCTAAGTGTTTTATAATCCTCTCAAGTGGTATCAGAGCCAGGTTGATACTATTGATTTAGAATGAAAAGTAATGGACATGGAGACTACCCAAACAAACATGGCTGCTAAATTGCCAATGCTCAAGCAGAACGAATTTGATATGTGGAGGCTGCGAATAGAACAGTACTTCCAGGTGCAAGACTATGCACTCTGGAAAATTATTGAAGATGGAAACTCTTTCAAACCTTCAACATCTACAACAACAGTTGATGGCAAAGAAGAGACTGTTGTGCAGACCTCTCCAGTGACTGCAGAAGAGAGGCTTCAAAAGAAAAATGATCTCAAGGCCAGGAGTTTACTGATGATGACAATTCCCAATGACCAACTATTGAATTTCAGCAAGTACAAGGATGCAAAGTCCTTGTTTGAGGCAATCATTGCTAGATATGGTGGGAATGAAGCCACCAAGAAGACAAAAGACTTTGTTGAAGCAGAACTTTGAGAATTTTACTGCAACTAGTAATGAGTCCTTGGATCACATGTTCAACAGATTGCAGAAGATTGTCAGCCAACTGGCTGTTCTTGGTGTTGACATACCTCAGGAAGATTTGAACTCCAAGTTCTTGAGAAGTTTACCTGCAGAGTGGGCTATGCATGTGGTGGTCTGGAAGAACAAGCCAGACATTGATACTATGAGCCTGAATGACTTATACAGCAATTTCAAGATTGTTGAGCAGGATGTGAAGAAGGCTGGAGGAACTAGTTCAAGTACTGGGAACATGGCCTTTGTGTCATCTCCTATTAATTCAAGCCCTGAAGAAGTGAAGGTTGTTGTGGGAGTTAGTACTGCTAACCCCAATGTTAGTACTGCTAGCACATCAAGCAGTACTACTGGTATTCTGAATGATACAACTTATTGTGCCTTCCTGACAAGCCAGAATGATAGGTCAATGCTGACACATGAAGACCTCCAGGAGATTAATGATGATGATTTGGAGGAGATGGACCTCAAATGGCATTTCTCACTTCTTAGCATGATGTAACACCCCCAATTTCGAGATACGCAGCAGAATTCAAGTTGGGTGTTACTCGACAGTACAACAGTTATAGTAATAGAAAACGATCTCTAATGGAGTCGTTTTAAAAGATTTATCATTCGAATTTTATAAATATCAGAGTTTACAAAATGAGGTCCCAGTAGGTTTACAGTTTATTAAATAAGTTTCAAATGATAATTAGCCTTCTATCAGTATCCGTGCCTTTCCGTGTCATCCTCGTTCATTATGGACCTGAGATAAACATGCTAAAAGTGTCAACACAAAGGTTGGTGAGTTCATAGAGTTTATAGGTAAAACAGTTGATTTCAGTAGTCAAAAGTTAAGTGAATCCATAATGTTTGTAAGCAAATCAGTTTAACACAAGTTTCAAGTTTAAGAGGATAATTGCAACGAATACAATTATGGGTAAGTAATAATTATTGCACTAAGCCTCATGACACACAAAACGTTAACAGGATTTAAGTTACTGACATAATTAAATGAAAGTAACGAGGCCCTCGAGTAGGAGCTTGCCACGCTCTTTATTGATCTCAAATATAGTGCATTTGGTCACGTTACTGTAACACAAATGGGTCGTCAATCCCAATAGATCTATTCACAATATTCGCGTTCACCCGCAAGTGATTAATGACTCATGATAGAGGGACTTTTTAAATGGCAACAATTAACTTAGGTAATAATAATCAGGATAACATATAGAAAGTTTACTTGTGTTCAGCATGTATTAAGTTTCAATAAGTATATAGAGTGTTTCATCAATCGAGTAAAACGAGTAAGATTTGTAAATAAAGCGAGCATGTATCTCCCCCAAAGAGTTCAAAATAAGAAAAGAGGGGCTATGACTCACCTTAGCAGTCTGGATGGAAAACAAATTATATATAGTTGATAAACATCTCCGGCACGCAACCTAGGTGAATATGTCAAGTTTCAGTACCCGTGTTCAATTATACGTGAGTTTTAATATTTGTAATGTTTTGTTAACGATGAATGTTAAATGAGACAACATGAAGTCTCTTCAAAAGTTGGATAAAATTTTATCTTATTTCCTATTTTATGTTTCGTTTGATCGTTTATCGATATTTCATATATGTAAGTTTATAAATAATCGTGAGTTGTTAAATATATTTCTTATATAAGTTTTATAGCAATTCCCTAATCATTAAGTAGTGAAATATATTATCGAAGTGTATATAAAAATATTGTTCTTTATACTCTTGTAGTTTTAAATATTTACAGTTTATACCCATGAACTTTGGTGAAATGACAGTTTTTACCTTATAGTTTCAAAAATGACAATTTATACCCTCTAATATGGATCATTGAAAAAACATCCCTTATATTAATATCTTTGTAGAATTTACACTTTCGGCCCAAGAAAACTCCATCTTTCAGGTTTGACAAGTTTTACCCTCAAAGCTTTTATATGTTTCGTTCTTAGTCCTAAACTTGTTTTAAGAGCGTTTTTAATTTAGAAAAAGGCGAGGCTGGTTACGACTTATCAAAATAAGTTGTAATCAGTTTGAAAATAAGTTGTATAGGTCTTATTGGCTTATAGATTTTCAAAATTAAAAATAAAAATAAGAAGGGTACGTTTGGTTTTTATGCCTAAATCGCCCAAAAGGAAAAATAAATATAAGCGTGGCCTTGCGATATTTTTACAACGTTCTTGTTCTTTTAGGTTTTTTACTGGGAGCTCTTTCTAATGGTTCAGATACGAAGTCCTGAGTCATTGTGGTTTGCTCAAAATAAATTATTAAAGTTGAGGTGTTGGGCGTTATTATTAAAGGTTGTTGTTTTTGTTGTGCGACCAACCCAGAAAAAAGCTAAAATAAATATGGGGCGAGACAAGATTTTTACTACGCTTTTGATCCTTCAATTAGTTAGCTGGGAGGTCTTTAAGTTGGGAAAAATTCAGATTTTATGGATGTCGTTTGAAGGTCGAAACAATTGTTACAAGTTGGGTGTTTGGCTGGTTCGACTAAGAAAGAACAGAAAAGAAGAAAAATGATAAAACGAGTTTTTGATCTTGAAACTTCACGAGACTTTTTCTGTAGTTTGTTGACAGATTTTTAAGCTTATTAAAAGTCATTTCCTTAGTATCTTATGGCTTATAATTGTAAAATTAATAATAGTGTACAAAAATGGGTTTTTGGTTTTTGTGATTTGCGACTAGAAAAAGGACCCAAGTAGAGGCATGATATCTAACTATTTTGACCAGGTTATGGGGGCGTTCTAGAGTCTCCTGGGTGGTTATTAAGTAGGGTATTTGGATGGGGCTAATGCCCTTATCTTGTGGTAGGAAAATAGGGTGCAAAGTGGAGGTTTGAGGCTGTTTTTGGGGCGACAGGATCAAGAAGCAAAAACGGATTTTTAAATCTTTTCTTACAAAGTCATCTAGCTCGATTCTATAGCATATTATATGGTTAATTTACTTGTTTTAATGTAGTATTAGATAACCCTTAAGTTCATGCATTATTACAAAGTAAATAAAAAGATATATCAGTTACTGGTTATATCAGTAACTTTGTAAAACCCATTTTTTTTAGCCTAGGTTCCTAAATAAGACTTGTTTAGTATCATTGTTGGACATGTTTAAGAGTATTAGAAATGCTTAGGGACTTACCAAGCTTATGAGTTTGACTAGAAATGGAAAGCGCCCAAAGGAACCTCTAAGTGGTATTAAGGCTTCTCCAAAGCTTCAAGCACTTGTTCTAACTTTCTTGCTACTACTCTTAGGTTGTAGTTTCAGTGAGTGAGAGAGTATTTGAGTGTGGTGAGATAGGTTGAATGGGATGGTGAAAAAGAGTGCATACATGTTCGTATATATATAGAGGGGATTATCTAGTGTTGCATTAGATGAACTTGGCCACTTGGAAGATTTTGTCAAGAAGGTAGGAGACACAAGCTAAGTAAGTTGGTAAGTTTTGTGGCTTAAAAATTCCATACGTGTAGTAAAGAAAATATATTACCATACTTCAAGCTTGACATACTTGACTAAACTATGGAATTCTAGAAAGTGAATGGTGTGGCTTAATATAAGCCTAGAAGGGGTTTAGTTGGCTTGTAACTAGATTAAGGTTAGTTTGGTTGTTGTTTGGTTCGATTTGAGCTAGAAGAAACAATAGGGCACAACTTGGCTTAAGGTGATGTGTATAGTTTAAGGCAACATGTATGGTTATAGAGATATTTCTTATATTGATCTTATGGAGGCAATATCATACACGTACCTATTAGTTCATGCATGCCATAGGATCATACATGTACCTATATAATTTATATGGAAAGATTGCATGGTGTATTTTATGGCTAGGTAGCAACATGCATACATGAGTGTGTTGTAAAAATTTGAACCATGCATGTTAACTTGAAAGTCTTATAGAACACGTAGGGTATGCATGTGTATGTAGAATCACATGGCTAAACTTCCTATTTAATCTATATAGAATAATTTGCATGTCATGGTCCAAAGATAATACACGTATGTTTATAATATTTGTTATAACATGTTATGGCAAATGGGTATTATAATATGCATGAATATTTGCTAGGTGGCCTAATTATATACATATATTAATAGTTTAAGACGTAGTTTGATCCCGATAGTTACTAACGTTAAGTCCTTAAGTCACGAAACTTAAAACCGGGTAACGTAAAAATATAATATTTATAAAAATGTCAAAGTTTATCAACATACTCAATTTTTATATTTAAAATGAGTCGTGGGTTTATCGGAGTGTTTAAACGTCATAAAAAAAATAAAGTGATAATAAATAGAAGTTAATAGTTAGTTTAATAATAGAAAAAAAAAATTTCGGGTGGTTACACATTAGGGCTAAGAAATTCTACCAAAGAACTGGAAAGAAGATCACCATCAGCAACAATGATACTGCTGGTTTTGAAAAATCAAAGGTAGAATGCTACAACTGTCACAAGTTGGGGCACTTCTCAAGGGAATGCAGGAGACCTAGGCAACAGGATGACAGGAGTAAAGGTTATGGGAGCAAGCCTAAAGTTGTGGAGGATGTTGAGCCAACTTCAAAAGCTATGGTGGCTATTGATGAACTAGGCTTTGATTGGAGTTTTATGGCAGATAATGAGGAAGCACCTACTGAGATGGCTATTATGGCCTTCTCTGACTCTAAGGTACAATCTGCTAAATGTTTTTCTAAAACATGCACTGCTCTTAAAGAATTAGAAATTTTAAAGAAACACTATGATGAACAAAGGATTGAACTAAACAAAACTAATTACAATTTGTCGAATCATAAGAGAGGTTTATCAGTCCTAGAGGAACAAATAGTGCATTATAAGAACAATGAGACTACTTTTGCTGATGATATAGTTGTTCTTAAAAGGGATTTGTCGATTAAGAATGCTGAGATTAGTCTGTTGAAAGCTGAGTTTGATAGAATTAAAAAGGCTAATGAAAATATTCAATTAAGAGCGTGTTTGTTTTTTTTTCCCTCTTAACGCCTCTTAACGGGCTTCACATCTGAATCGGTCAGACATTTTGTCATTCAGACCGTTTTTTTTTTTTTTTTTTTTTTTTTCGGTTCAGACGCGTTCAGATGCAGTTAGATCTTAATGGTCAAGACTTGAGAGGGGTGTCTTAACGCGTCTGAATGCCTCTTGTTGACACAAAATAACCAATTTTTTTTTTCCCGTTCAAACATGAGTTTTTTTTCCCGTTCAGATTCAAACATTTACGCCTCAGATTCAGATTCAGATGTGCGGTTCAGACCCTCTGAAAAAATAAACACCACCTAAGTGTAGAAACCTTAGAATATGCCTCTAAGGGTGTAAACAAAATAATTGAATGTCAGTTGATTAACAAAGCTAAGTCTGGGTTGGGGTATAAAACATGTCCACCTCCTCACAGAGGAGTGCCTGCACCCCCAGGAATAGACCTAGAGCATACAGGTTTACCAGAGTTTCAACAACCTAAGTTAGAGTATGGTTGTAAACCTAAAGAAAACACAAATGCCAATAAACCTGTAGAAATCAGTGAACCTTTTGAGAGTGCAAGTGATGCTTCACTCACTGAGGACAAGGTATCCACTGATAGGAATTCAGATGCTCCAACCATTGAGGACTGGACATCTGATGATGAGGAAGATCAGGTTGTGGTTAAACCTGAAGTAGGAAAGGTAGAAGGAACAAGTGTTCCTAAGGTGGTCCACAAACAAGCCAAGAGTTAGGTACTGTGAGATGTATAGGTCCACAGACAAGCCAAGAGGTAACCAGAGGAACTGGAATGACCTCAAGTCACATCAGCTAGGAAGTGACTTTGTCTTGTACAAAAAGGCTTGTTTTGCTTATGGTGGTTTTGACCATCTTGAGGCTTTTTGTAACAACAGGGTAACTGGGAATACTAACCAAAGGGTGAACTCTAACAGATCTCACACTCACCCCAATGCTGATAGGATAACTCCCAGGGGAAGTTTCATGAAGTCTGGCCCAAAACCAATTCGTACTGCTAGACCAACAGTTAGTACTGCCAGACCTTTTAAGACTGTTTACCCTAGACCAGTAGTTAAAGGTGCAAAACCAACTTTCAAATATGCACCACAAACTGCAAAAAGGCCTTTTCAAAAGAAAGAAGTGGTACAAAAACAATTTTGGAAACCAAAGGCTAAAACTGCAAAGCCAGCAGTTAATACTGCTAGCCAAGCAGTTAGTACTGGTAACTCTCAAAACACTGCTAGAGATCAAAGGGAAAATGTTGTTAAGGACTCAACATGTTGGGTAGGGAGACCAATCAAACCCAATGATGCATCAATTGTATTGAAAAGATTTGACTATATTGATGCACGAGGCAAACTGTTGGGTCCTTCAGTACCCAAGAGTCGTTAAAACAGGATTTGAATACAAATTAAGCTAAGTGTTAATTAAACCGAAAACATTCTAAGTCACTGAGTGAACAGTCACTCAGTGAGTTACCTTCAAGATGCTCAGGACGAGTCTAAGAAGAAAGACTCACCAATTCAGGAAGGCGGTTCTCCCTGAAGTGTTACTTGAGACAAAGAAGAAGGTAATGGGATCAGTGAGCGTTAGACAAGAGCTCACTGAACCCCAGTCTCCTCAACTACAATAACTGAAGACTGAAGGCGAATGACTGAAGAACCATGAAGCCTGAAAGAAAGGCTGGATTGAGCGGGAAGGTTTGAAGAAGATAAGAACAAGTCTTATCAGGGTCAGAACAAACCATCCCTCAAGTGACTAAAAGTCGAAGAAGTGTCAGGTCTGACACTCGAAGACTTTTTGGCTCAATCCTATTGGTTCTTGGAAATGACAACTACTGTTGTAGTTGTCAAACACGCCTTCCCATTGTTTATGTATTTTTTAGTCTTTCAGTACTCTTAACATGTTTGCCTATAAATAGCAAACAGATGGAGAAAAGAGGGTTAGGTATTTTTGTGCAATTAAAGCTTAGACTTTCACAATACCCCTTTTCTCCTACAAAGAGTAACGTATCCCTGAGATAGCTCAGTGGGTCGAATTGTTACCACTTAAAGCATTGCTTAAGTTTAGATAGGAGACACCATACCTTGTCTATTCAATCCCAAGTGTTTGTTCCGTAAAACACTTGGGTAATAGATTCTTTGATTCATTTCTAATAAGAATTTAAACGTTGAAAATACTTTGTGTTTTTATATTAACGTTTCATTAACTGTTAGAATTAATCAATACATTGTATTAGTCATAAACACAAATAGATTAACTTTATAGTTAACTCTAAGCGTGTTAAGGGAACAACAAGTGGTATCAAAGCCTCTGGTTTATAAAATCTTTCAAAAATAACCAAGAGTGCTCAAGGTTTTTAAAACCAAGATCCTACTATGGCTGATATTAATGTGCCCCAGCTAGTCGACAAAAAGGATGGAAGCTTTTCAGCTGTTGCACCCAGACTTGAAGCTGGAAAATTTAGCAAGTGGAAAAAGCGAATGCTTTGCTACTTGACTGGTATGGAACCATACTACATCACTTGTGTCAAAGATGGTCCCTATGTCCCAAAGACTGCTGAAGGGCTAAACAAGCCTGAGGCTCAATGGACCATTGATGAGAGGAGGGTGGTCAATCAAGACCAACGCCTGAAAAGCATCATTATATCTTGTCTTCCTGACGATATAATGGAATCAGTCATCAACTGTTCAATAGCCAAGCAAACTTGGGATGACTTGGTCAATAGCTTTGAGGGTCCCTCAGATACCAAGGAAAACAGGGTCATGGACCTGAAACTTGAGTATAATACTTTCAGGGCAAAAGACTCTGAAAGTCTCTCTCAGACTTATACCAGATACAAGACTTTGATAAACGAACTATCAAATGATGGTGTAGTGTTATCTAAGCATGAGACAAATGTTGGCTTTGTCAACAGTCTCCCTGAGAAGTGGCTAAACTTCTCACAAGGCCTGAGGAATGCTAATCACATTCAGACTCTTGAGCTCCTTGAGATCTATGGGAAGTTTGTCTATGAAGACAACTTAATCTCAAGGAGATACCTTGACTCAAAAGCTCTTGAGTCCAAAAAGGCCTTGACCTCCACACCCATATCAACTGCTTTTTATACTAATGATGTTGTGCAGGATTTTCAAGAGGATTCTGAGGATGAAATTGATGAAAGGACTAGTGATGAGTACCTAAATGATTTAAACTTGGAATTCCAAGAGAGGGCACTCCTTGCTAGTTCAAAACATTTCATCAAAAGAAATCAGTCCAACTTTTCTAAAACAAAAGCAAATGAAACCACTGAATGATTTAAATGTGGTTAAAAGGGTCATTTTGCTAGGGACTGCTATTCTAAAACCATCTCAGAACCCTCTTACAAATTTTCAGGAAATAGTTCCTCAAGAACTAGCAAGTTTCAACCTAGAATGTTTCAGTCTACCCAACAACTTCAAAACAAGGGTCAAAAAGACTTTGAAACAAAATATAGGAAAGCTAAGGCTAAACTTGCAATTCTTGAAACTAATCCCTCTATGTCTCAGGCTGCTCAAACATCCAAACCTGTTCAGACAAAGAACAAGGTTTTAGTAGCTGAAGCTCATGATTGGGATGAAGAAGAGGTCTCCTCAGATGAGGAAATTAGAGTGAGTGCACTGATGACACTCTCTGAAGGTGATCAGGTGGCTGTTGGGATAAGCCATGCAAGGAATGGAGAGTGGGTAAACATCACCATGAAGAAGGTAAACACTTTACTTTCTATGGATGATGATTCTGATTGGCAGTCTTACAAGAATTATATTTGTGTAGATCTTAAATTTGTTGAGGAACAAAGGCTTAACCTGTTTTCAAAATATAACAATATAGTGTCAGAATTGAATAAATGTAGAGATGAATTGCTTGTACTGAAGCAAGCCAAATTAGAAACAATTACTCTACAAATTCAGAACACTGAAATTTTGAAACAAAACCAAGCCCTACAAACTGAACTTAACAAAGAAAAGGCTGTCATCCAAGGCTGGACCAAAAAGAACCCCAAGGTCTTTGATACTGTGGGTTTAATCCCTAGGAAAACAATTGGAATTGACCATCTCATGGTTAACCCCAATGTGAGTCCTAGGGGTGGCAATTTCTGACCCGACACGAAACCCGACCTGAAACCTACACGAAAATTAACAGGTTCGGGTTGAGCTAAATAGATTTCGGGTCAGGTTTGGGTCGACCTATCTAACCCGTTTATTAAACAGGTCAGGTTCGGGTTGGGAATAAAATAAACAGGTCGACCCGCCAACCCGTTTAAGATTTTTTTTCTTAAATTAAAAATTATTTATATTTAATTATACAGGTTAAATGGGTTAACCGGGTCGACCCGCTAACCCGTTTAACTAGTGTAATGTGCTAACTTTTGTATATAAAACGGGTAAATGGTTCAACCCGAAACCCGTTTAACATATTCAACCCGTGTAACCTATTTAACCCGTCAACCCAAGTATATATACGGGTTAAATGGGTCAGGTTCGGGTTACATGTAAACAGGTTAGGGTTGACGTAGCTGACCCGATGATTTAAATGGGGCAGGTTTAGGTTGGGGTTTTCTGACCCGCCAACCTGACAACCTGAACCCGACCCGAATTGCCACCCCTAGTGAGTCCCAGTGAATTGACCTTTGTTCCAGCTGGCATATCATTTGAGCAAGAAATGCTTCCTAAGTCAAATGACTGGATTGTCAGGACAACCCAGTCAGTAAGTTACCAAACTTTGAGACTGGAAAGATCTTGCTTCCTGAAAGTCAGGCCTTGAAAAATATGCTTGGACTCTATGACCAACTCAGTAGTACTGAGTTAGTAAGTGAGACTGAATCGGATTCATATCCACCACTCCCTCCACTGAATACCCTTCAGGGTGCTGCACCAAACTTAGGCCTCCCACCAATGGTCTACTCCCAACACTCTCCAAAAGAGAGGTCAGGAATGGGAAAAACAATCCTGAAAAGACCAACCCTTGAAGTCTCAGTAAATACTGATGACTCATCAACTTCAGTCCCTTCTGAAGTAATAACCCAAAGCCCTGACTCAAAATTTGATCAGTTGGCTGAAATGGTCAGGAAGCTGGGTGAGAAGATTGCATCTTCAGAGAAACCTTCTCAATCCAAGAAGAAGGAACAAAAACCAGCTTCCTCAAGCACCAAAACCAAACCCTCAAACCCCTGAAAAGATGTGAGTTGTGTCACTACACCAATCATTTCACTGATGATTGCTATAGAATCCTTTACTGCATGATTTGCAAAAAGGATGATCACAGGACCTCTGATCACAAAACACACTCAGTCACATCAAAGATGGCAGGCCTTAAAGCTCAGTATTTAAACTACCCTTCTGATTCTATACAGAAACAGAAACAAAAGGCCAAGCCTTTTGCACCTTGCCCCTACTGTGGGTTCAATGACCACCATCCTAAGGATTGTCAAATTGACAATTGTTGTGAAAATAGTGGAGGTCCCACTCATGACACCTCAGGACGTGATAAGGTCATTCAGGCCAGAAGAGGTATGACAAAGTCAACCTCTCAGTCTACTGAGTCTACATCTGCAATCAAATGCATAATTTGTGGTAGCTCAGTCCACTCCACCACTGACCATAAATCAATTGTAAATGTTAAAAAGACCCCCAAAGCTAAGCCCTCCAAGAAGTTGAGTCCTAGGAAGAACTAACCCAGTTTACTATTTGTGCAGAAACATGCCAGGGATCCTGTTTGGCATCTAGATAGTGGATGTTCAAGGAGCATGACTGGTGTGAAGGAGTATCTGCACAAGTATGTTGATGAATCAGGACCTAAAGTGATATTTGCTGATAACTCATCATGTCTCACTGAAGGTTATGGTTCAGTAAACTGCAATGGTATAGTATTTACTAGGATAGCTTATGTAAATGGTCTTAAATACAATTTGATCAGTGTCAATCAACTATGTGATGCTAAATACATAGTTCAGTTTTATGATAAACAAGGAATCATCTTCAATGCTAATAAGGAAGTTGTCCTTGTTGCACCAAGAAGACATGATGTTTATGTGTTGGACATGTCCAGTCTGACTCAGAATGGAACTTGTCTCTTTACCAAGGCCACTGATACTCTCAACTGGCTTTGGCATAAGAGACTCTCCCACCTGAACTTCAAAAACATAAACAACCTTGTGAAACAAAACAAGGTCCTTGGCTTACCATCTCTTGTGTTTTCAAAGGATAAACCATGCTCAGCTTGTGAAAAAGGTAAACATCACAGAGCATCCTTTAAAACCAAAACCAACTTTTCCATCAGGAACTGCCTACATCTTCTCCATATGGATCTATTTGGACCAATTAGTCCTAGATCCATTAACCATGAGAAGTATACTCTGGTCATTGTGGATGAGTACTCAAGATACACTTGGGTATACTTCCTGATCAAAAAGAGTCAGGCAGCTGAAACAATTATGTCCTTTGTCAGGAATATTGAAAATCAAAATGACATCAAAGTCAAACAGATTAGAACTGACAATGGAACAGAGTTCAAAAATAATGAACTTGAATGTTTTTGTGATGAGAAAGGAATTTCCCAAAAATTTTCCTCACCTTATACACCTGAACAAAATGGTGTGGCTGAAAGGAAAAATAGAACCCTCATTGAAGCAGCCAGGACAATGTTAAATGGATCAGTCCTTTCAAAACACTTCTGGACTGAAGCAGTAAAGACTGCTTGTTACACACAAAACAGATCCATCATTGTTAAGAGACATAACAAAACTCCTTATGAGTTATTCAAGGGAAGGATCCCTGACATCAGCTACTTTCATGTCTTTGGGTGTCCTGTGTTTATTCATAATCACAAGGATCACTTAGGAAAATTTGATGCCAAAGTTGATGATAGATACTCTCTTGGATACTCCCTTGTCTCAAAGGCCTTCAGGGTGTTCAACACTAGGAGACAACATACTGAGGAAACATTTCATGTTACCTTTGATGAGAGCACTGATGCAATCAGTGTCTCTAACAACTCAGTGGAAGAGATAGGTATTGATGAATCATCAAGATACCCTCCTGATGAACATCATCCTGAAAATGGTCCTTCCACTCAGTACCAAGCAAATGCTGACATCTCCTATTACATCATTCCCCACAACCTTCCTTACCCAACCATCACTGAGTTTGTTGAAGCACAAAGAATTACTGATGAAATCATTCAGTCTGAACAAAGTACTCAGGAACCAAACAATCACAGTGATGAGTCAACCCACTCAGACACTCTAGATGCTGAAGATCATCATGTGTCTGATCCTGATCCTATCCATCAGGCCTCAAGTTCTAATCAGTATCCTAGACCTCAGGACAGTTGGACTAGGTCTCAGGATATAGAACTTGTCAATATAATTGGCGAGCCTACTGAAGGCATGCTCACAAGAAGCATGGCTGCACAACTGAGAGCAACCTCAGTCAATGAATGCCTATTTGTGGACTTCATCTCCACAATTGAACCCAAAAGTGTCAAGGAAGCACTTAATCACCCAAGTTGGGTTCAGGCCATGCATGATGAACTGGAACAATTTGACAGAAACAAGGTAATGAACTTGGTCAAGTGTCCTGAAGATGTTTCAGTCATTGGCATGAAATGGGTATTCAAAAACAAATCTGATTAAAATGGCATAGTCATTAAAAACAAAGCCAGACTTGTAGCCAAAGGCTATAATCAACAAGAAGGCATTGACTATGAAGAAACATTTGCACCAGTAGCAAGGATGGAAGCCATCAGGATCTTCCTTGCTTTTGCTACATACATGAACTTCAAGGTGTACCAAATGGATGTTAAAAGTGCATTCTTAAATGGTTCACTAAAAGAAGAAGTTTATGTTCAGCAACCTCCTGGATTTGAAAGCCATGAGTTTCCTGACTATGTCTGCAAGCTTAACAAAGCCCTTTATGGACTGAAACAAGCTCCCAGGGCATGGTATGAAACTCTTTCAACCTTCCTGATCCAAAATAAATTTGTCAGAGGCAAGATAGACAACACACTGTTTATCTACAAGACAAATAATGATGTCATACTTGTACAAGTGTATGTTGATGACATCATCTTTGGCTCAACAAGTTATAAACTTTGCAAATAGTTTGAAAAACTTATTGCAAAGAAATTTGAAATGAGCATGATGGGAGAACTGACTTACTTCCTTGGTCTGTAAATCAAGCAGACTGATAAAGGAACCTCTATCAGTCAAGAGAAGTATGTCAGAAGCCTACTGAAGAAGTATGAGCTCAGTGACTGTGCCTCAGTCAAGACTCCCATGGTACCTCCAAATAACCTTGGCCCTGATCTTACTGGAAAACCAGTGAATCAAACTCTTTTTAGAGGAATGATAGGATCACTGATGTATCTACTTGCATCAAGGCCTGATATCCAATTCTCAGTCTATTTGTGTGCCAGATATCAATCTGACCCAAGAGAATCTCATATCACTGCTGTGAAAAGGATATTCAGGTACCTGAAAGGTACTCCAAACCTTGGATTATACTATCCAAAATATTCAGGCCTTGATCTTAAAGGATACTCAGACTCTGACTATGTTGGATGCAACATGGACAGAAAAAGCACCTCAGGCTCCTGCCAAATTCTTGGTGGAAAACTAGCCTGTTGGAGTGCTAAGAAGCAACAATCAGTTGCCATGTCCTCAGCTGAAGCTGAATATGTTGCAGCAACAAGTTGTTGTGCAAATGTACTCTGGATGAAAAGTCAACTCAGTGACTATGGAATTCAGTACAATATGGTTCCCATCTTTAGTGATAACACAAGTGCAATTGCCATCTCAAACAACCCTGTTCTTCATCAGAGAACAAAACACATTGATATTAGATATCATTTCATCAGGGACCATGTCATGAATGGTGACATAGAATTACACTTCATTCCTACTGAATATCAGCTAGCTGATATATTCACCAAGCCATTGGATGAACCAACTTTCACAAGACTGAAAGCTGAACTAGGAATGTTGGATATTGAGAATCAGTCCACTGATTGATTCCATCCAAATAAGTGTAAATTCTGAAAACCCAGGTCCCTGACTCAATGTGCTCTTCAGTGAAATAAATCACTGAACCTCAGGAACTAAACCCAAGTTCCTGAACCTTAAGTCCTCAGGAATTAAACCCAAGTTCCTGAACCCCTTGAACCATCAGGACTAAACCCAAGTCCTGAATAAATAGGTTCACTGAATGAAAAGTCATTCAGGGCCCTCAGATGACATTCAATGCTAACTTAAATGCTCTAAGTATCTAGTTAGTAAATGTCCAAGGTTGGTAACTGAATTCTTATTTAATATAAGAATATTTGTTCTTTTGCCTTTCTGGCATGCACCTCATGGGCCACCACATTCCCACTTGGCATTTAATGCCTCTCCAATCACATAACAGATATGTGATGACTCAGCTCTGCAAATTACACTTTTTGTAGACGGCTCAACTGTTTGCCTAGACAGTTGCGCCAAACAGGGATAGTGGGGTGGTTAGGCATTAAATGCGGATCTCAAACGTTTTATTCAAAACGTTTTTCAAAATAATATCTTTTGAGAAAATAACGGCTTAAGTGCCTAAAATACCCTCCACTTCACTTCCCTATAAATACCCCACATACAAGAAACACACACACGTTTTTTAGAAATCTTAAGCAAAATTTTGCCCTTTTCTTTCAAAACTAAAAAATCTTGTGTGTGTGTTCTTAGCTATTAGAAACCCAGACCATTTGTTGATTACCCAGACTTTCCCAACAAAAAATGGCTTCTTCTATGGCTATTACATATGCCCCAAATGTGGAATTCACAATGGAGGGCGTAGACTTAACCAAGAACATTGTGGTAGGCAATTTTGCCTATCCCCAAAAGTTTTGGGCGTACAAGAATGTAGTTAAGTATCTACAAAATTGCTTTCTTGCTACGGCATTTACAAAAACCCCCTCAGTCATATATCATGACTACTTGAGGGAGTTTTGGTGTACGGCAGTGGCAACAAGCCCTGATGACACCAGGGACTCAATCATAACATTTACAGTGATGAATGGGAGAAGGACCCTCTCTCTTGATTACAAAACCTTTATCAAAGCCACTGGCCTTGATTTCGCTGTGAATTTTGAGCCCAACCCCACTGACCAAGAAGTTAAAGCAGAGTTGCTTTTTCTAGGGCCACAAGACCCCAGACAACCTGAGGTGGCCCCAGGTTCATTATTGGCTAAGGCACCAATAATTAAAACTTGGTTTCCCCCAGCCTGGAGGATCCTGATGACTTTTGTCATTCAGGTCCTGGGAAGCAACAAATCCTCCACGGAACAGTTGAACTCATCACAACAATTGATGGTGTTCAGTCTCCTGGAGGGTAGAAAAATAGACATCGGAGGAATAATCTTCCGAGACCTCGTGTCCAAGCTCTCAGGAAAGTCTAGGCAAAGACACATGTCCTATCCTAGATTCATTTCCTGCGTGCTTCAGGACCTACTTCGCACTGAATATATGAGGCCTGATACTCAAGGTTCTAAACCTGACGTCCTACACAAGGCCAATTATACTAGTGGCGTTACTGAGGTACAACCAATTGCCCTGACCAACTACATGCTGGTAGTCATTCAGGGTGACAATGCTGTCTCACCCATTCTTTCTCCTGAAAAGCAGGAGAAAAAGAAAAAGAAGGCAGGGACCAAGAAGGTGGTTAAACCCAAATCACTCGGCCTTGGATCTTCTGCCTCAGAACCCTCAGAAGGGGAAACAATAGCCAAGACCTCAGAGACACCCATCATTGAGACCCTCTTGACCCTAAAACAAAAGCCAACGGAGGTCACTGATAAATCATCCTCAGTGTCCTCGGGCAAACCTCAGTTTCCTCATGGCTCTACTGACATACACAAGTTGGTAGGGTCAGGAACCTTCAACCTCTCACATCCCGATGAAGGCACTGACAAATCATAATCAGCGCCTGAGGGAGAAAAGGGTCATGAATCCTCGGTTGGGCAGCACTACTCAACTGGGAAGGGGACCCACACCCAATCACATCCCGATGAAGGAACTGATAAATCACAATCAGTGCCTGAGGGAGTCAAGGATCCTGAATCCCTAAAAGGGCAGTACAACCCTGATGGGAAGGGGGTCCATCAACAATCACAAACTGTGCCTCATGATAGTGCTGGAAAACACCCGTCAGTACTTGAAGGCGCAAAGGGGGACAAAGACTCAGAGGGATTTACACCACCCGCTGATACGGAACCCATCACCCAATCCAGTCTCTCGGGAACTGACCCCAAACACCAGGCTGAGCAAACCCACTCAGTTATTATGGAAGGGTCAGGACCTGGCCAAAACCCGTTACAGATTCAGTCAATGGCGGATCTTCAGGCTGTTCTTATGTCTGATGAAAAGCTCAGTATAGAGAGTGAGGAAGAAGTTTATGAGGCAGGTGATGATATGGAGACTGATGCTCAACCCACTGAACAATCGCATCAGTCCTTTCCACATGGTGAAGAATCAGAGTCTCAGGCTGATCATTCTTCAGACACTGAATCATCCTACCCTCCAGAACTCAGGAAGTATGACAACATTCTTCCTCTCACTGAAAGACAATTGGTCAAGTTCCTACAAAAGGCCAACAATGCTCTCTTTAGTGGGCTAACTGAAGAAATTTTTGACCAACACTCTGAAGCTGTTGTTCATTATGTCAACCTGAAGGAATCAGTGGAATCCTATCATGATGATGTTAATGAGCACAAGTCATCTATCTCCTTCTCCCTGACAAATCTTGATGAGAATCTTAAACTGTTCAACCAAGCTCTCACCAACATACACAAGAGCGTTGCAACTATTCAAGAGTCAGTGAAAGATGACCCTGAGCTTAACAAGAAAATTCTTCAGGCTTCTGAGGACTACCATCAACAGTCTACTCAGTTGACTGAGCTGATAAACATGCTGAAATCCTCCAATCTTCAGGGACTCAGCTCTATAGTGGACTCCATCAAGTCTTCCCTGGGTCTTATGGAGTCATACTTGGCATCTTGGGCTACATCTTCTTCTTCCTTGGCTTGGAATCTTGGGCCAAGGATGACAGCAATAGAGGCTTCTCAGGCTTCTCTTGAGGCTAAGGTCTCAACTCTTCAGCAGGACACCTCAGACATCAAATCAATGATGACTGAGATTTATCAAGCCTTCAAAGGTCAGGCTGCTCCCTCAACTTCAGTGAGCGCTCCAACTCTTGCTCTCACCATGACTCAAGCAACAGTTGAAGGGGAGAAGGTCACTGAAAAACAACCTGAACAACCTCATTCTCACACTGAGGGGGAGATTCCTGAGATAACCCCATCTTCATCTCACCAAGACAAAGGCAAAGGCATTCTCACAACCACTGAGCCTGAGCCTACAATCTTGGTGCCTGCTTCCTCTGAAAGAAGGCCAAACCCAGATAAGCCAGTCAGGGTCCCTTATGAAATAAATGGAGTAATGTATCACCTCACTGAGGCCCAAATTACAGCTCATTTAGAAAAGGAAGAAGGGTTGAAGAAAGTTGCTGAAGATGAAAGGCAAAACAAGTCTGCCATCATTCAGGTTGTTAGAGAAGAGGCTGAGAAGATTGGTCTTGAGCCAAAAGAACTTGTTGGAAGAAAGGGTGGTGAGAGCTTTGTGAAAGCTCAGGATGCTGAAATGTCGGCTCTCAGGAAGAAAAGAGAAGAAAGGCTGAAAAGGACTGAGGAGATAAGACAAAAGAGAATTGAGAAGTACCAATGGGTCATGACAAGCAGACTGAGACCTGAACCCATTGCTGATGTAAAGATTCATCAGAACACCAAGCCTACTGTCATCACTGTTTTTAGAGGTCCTGATAAGAGGAACTTTGAAATTCATGAGCCCTTTAGGTTCGCTGACTTTGGGATCACTGAATTGGATGAACTGGGTCCAATCATATTCAAGAAGTCAAATGTTGCTGTCAGGGAACTAATGAAGTCCCTGAAAGTTAGATATGAAAAGCTGAGTGCAACACCTGAGGAACTTGGTATTCCCTCACTTCTCCTTGCTCCAGCCAGTCAGCCTGCCCCCTCTCAGACCTCTAGAAGAAAGAGGAAGATAATTGGATCTGAGCCTAAGATCAGAGTCCCTGGCCTTGAATGCAACAGAGCCCTCCCTGAAGGAGTTACATTCGTGAACAACAAGGTCATAGAACAACCTGAGAGAGGGATATTCTTCATTGATGAGTTTGGAGATCCAGCCTTCCAAAGATGGAGTGATATTGATCTGGAAGGAATTAAAGCCATGCTTGGTTTTCTCATGATGGCCTCACCAATCCAGAGTCCTGAAAATGTGAGGTTCTGCCAAGACCTGAGAACCAAGATTCAACTTCATCCTGATCAACATGAGCTGGAATCCAAGAGACCCAAGCTTGAAGCCCTTGGATACAAACTGGACTGAGAATCTGCAACACCTCTATCATGTACATTTAGTAGTTAGGACCCTTGTAATGAAATTAATAAAATGATGTTCCTTTGTTTTGTTATTTCAGTGTCCTTATTTACTTTCTAGTACATTCAGTATGAGCAGAAGTCATTAGCTCACTCATTACTGATCAAAAACACTTAAGCATAATTTATATCCAAATAGGGGGAGATTGTTGGGTCCTTCAGTACCCAAGAGTCGTTAAAACAGGATTTGAATACAAATTAAGCAAAGTGTTAATTAAACCGAAAACATTCTAAGTCACTGAGTGAACAGTCACTCAGTGAGTTACCTTCAAGATGCTCAGGATGAGTCTAAGAAGAAAGACTCACCAATTCAGGAAGGCGGTTCTCCCTGAAGTGTTACTTGAGACGAAGAAGAAGGTAATGGGATCAGTGAGCGTTAGACAAGAGCTCACTGAACCCCAGTCTCCTCAACTACAATAACTGAAGACTGAAGACTGAAGGCGAATGACTGAAGAACCATGAAGCTTGAAAAAAAGGCTGGATTGAGCGGGAAGGTTTGAAGAAGATAAGAACAAGTCTTATCAGGGTCAGAACAAACCATCCCTCAAGTGGCTAAAAGTCGAAGAAGTGTCAGGTCTGACACTCGAAGACTTTTTGGCTCAATCCTATTGGTTCTTGGAAATGACAACTACTGTTGTAGTTGTCAGACACGCCTTCCCATTGTTTATGTATTTTTTATTCTTTCAGTACTCTTAACATGTTTGCCTATAAATAGCAAACAGATGGAGAAAAGAGGGTTAGGTATTTTTGTGCAATTAAAGCTTAGACTTTCACAATACCCCTTTTCTCCTACAAAGAGTAACGTATCCCTGAGATAGCTCAGTGGGTCGAATTGTTACCACTTAAAGCATTGCTTAAGTTTAGATAGGAGACACCATACCTTGTCTATTCAATCCCAAGTGTTTGTTCCGCAAAACACTTGGGTAATAGATTCTTTGATTCATTTCTAATAAGAATTTAAACGTTGAAAATACTTTGTGTTTTTATATTAACGTTTCATTAACTGTTAGAATTAATCAATACATTGTATTAGTCATAAACACAAATAGATTAACTTTATAGTTAACTCTAAGCGTGTTAAGGGAACAACACAAACCCAAGTCAGTAATGGCTTGGGTACCCCAAGGAAACTAATTTCCTTATTTCATGTGCAGGAACATTTACAGGACAATGATGAAGATCAAGGTTATGCAGAAAGTGGATGTTCCAGGCACATGACAGGCAACATGTCATATCTTTCAGACTTTCAACCTATGGATGGAGGATATGTTAACTTTGGGGGAGGAATAGGAGGAAGAATTACTGGTAAAGGCACATTGAAAACTGGTAAATTAGACTTTGAGGATGTGTACTTTGTGCAAGAGCTTATGTATAACCTGATTAGTGTCTCACAAATGTGTGACAAAAAGAACAAGGTTCTTTTTACTGACACTGAATGTCTTGTGCTTTCCCCAGACTTTAAGCTTCCTGATGAAAGTCAGGTTCTACTTAAAGTTCCAAGAAAGGGCAACATGTACAGTGTTGATATGAAGAAGATTGTTCCTAAAGAGGCTCTTACTTGTCTTGTTGCAAAGGGAACATTGGATGAGTCTATGTTATGGCATAGAAGACTTGGTCACATAAATTTTAAAACCATTAATAAAATTGTTAAGGATGGTTTGGTAAGAGGCTTGCCTCAGAAAAGATTTGAAAATGACCAGACTTGTGTTGCCTGTCTCAGAGGGAAACAACACAAGGCTTCTTGTAAGCCCAAGATTTTTAACTCTATTGATCAGCCTTTGTTTATGCTACATATGGATTTATTTGGCCCAATACCTGTGAGTAGTATTATGCATAAAAGGTACTGTCTTGTAGTTACTGATGACTAAAGTAGGTTCACATGGGTTTTCTTTTTAGGTTCTAAGGATGAGACACCTAGCATTCTTAAAATATTCATTACTGAGATAGAAAACTTAGTGGATAAGAAAGTAAAAGTCATTAGGTGTGACAATGGGACAGAGTTCAAAAATAGAGTTATGGATGATTTTTGTAAGGAGAAAGGTATTAGAAGAGAGTTTAGTGTTGCTAGAACTCCTCAACAAAATGGTATTGCTGAAAGGAGAAATAGGACTCTGATAGAAGCTACTAGAACCATGTTAGCTGAATCTAAGTTGCCCATCACTTTTTGGGCTGAAGCAGTTAATACTGCTTGCTATGTGCAGAATAGGGTTTTGGTAGTTAAACCTCATAACAAGACACCATATGAACTTTTTAGAGGTAGAACACCTGCATTAGGATTTCTAAGACCTTTTGGGTGTCATATAACTATTCTGAATACCTTAGACCATCTAGGAAAATTTGATGATAAATCAGATGAAGGATTTTTGGTTAGGTACTCACTAAATAGCAAAGCCTTTAGAGTATACAACACAAGAACTAGGAAAGTTGAGGAAAACCTGCATGTTCAATTTCTAGAAAATAAATCTAATGTTGCAGGTGAAGGTCCAAAATGGCTATTTGACCTTGATACTCTAACCCAATCAATGAATTATGTGCCAGTTGTTGCAGGAACCTTTTCTAATAATTTTGCAGGTTCAGATGCTGATAATGCAACAAATGAAATAGGCTTGGAAAAGGAGAAAGATCAAGATCACTTGCTGATGCCAATATGGAACAGTGTGGATACATCTTCAAAGAATGATGAACCTTCTTCTGATGAAGCCAAGGAAGGTACTGAAGATGAAAACAATGTAGTTGGAGCTGAGGAACAAGAGAATCAAGATAACATTACTAATGGTGATTGTACTATTGAGCCCCAAGTTAGTACTGTTGGGCAAAATGTTCATACTGCTGGCCCATCAGATACTAATACTGCTGATTTCTCAGAAGATGAGGTGGATATCAACAATCTACCACCTACCTATGCAGTTCTCACTACACCACACAGAAGGATTCACAGAGATCACTCCCTGGATAATGTGATTGGTGACATGCAATCTGGAGTAAAGACAAGAAAGCAACTCATGACTTCAGACCAACAAGGGTTTCTTAGTACTGTTTATGAAGAAAAGCAGCATGAAGATGCCAACACTTGTTTATTTGTGTGTTTCCTCTCACAATCTGAACCCAAAAATGTTCTCAAAGCCTTATGTTGATATAAATAATGCCTAAACACGTTATTAATATTTTTCGATATCTCTACGTTTTGATAATCACAAAATGTAAAATCATTAAACGAAAAATTATGACGTAAACAAGTATTTAGTTGTAAATATCTATTTTAACAACTCAATCACTTAAGGTATGAATAAACAAATGCTTAATGCATTATATGATCAAAGAAACATTTTCTTAATCACTAGATTTTTTATAAAATGTCACAAACATTTTATATCTTTTAGAAAATCATTTTTGGTATTAAATAAAAATGTTTAATCCTTTATAAATTTATGAATTCAAATTTTCAACCAAAAATGGCAAAAATGTTCCAGAAAAACCTTCCCCACAAAAAGACAAATCTGAGCAACGTTCAGATTGGGCGGCCCCCTTAGTTATACTAGGCGGTCCCCTTAATTTTAAGGGGGCCGACAACCTATTTAAGGGGACCGCCCCGCTCCTGTAGGCTCTCAGATTTGCCTATAAATACTGGTTCATCTCTAGACTTTTTCCTCACCTTTTGCACCCCAAACCTTCTGTTCTAAATCTCTTCTAATCCTTTCTAAAAACCCTTTGATCATATATTCTTAAGCATTGGTTTCTAAGTGATCCAAGCTTCCACCATCCAAGTGCAAAAGAAGAATACTCCTTCAACATCTAAAGAAGAAGTATTGCAACTTAGTATCATCTTGCTACCTAAGTTGCTTGTATAATCATCCATTCATTTGTGTATAAGTTGTGTATATTTGTTAGATAAGTGTGGGCATATTTGGTTAGGCTAGATTAGTGTGTAAGTAGTGAAGTTGTGAAGAGGTCAAGGTGTGTAAGTAGTTAAGTTGTGAAGAGGTCAAGGTGTGTAAGTAGTGAAGGTGTGAAGAAGTAGAAGAGTAGATTAGTCGTGCTAGGTTGTGAAGAAGTAGTGAAGAAGGTGTGCGAGAAGTTGTGAAGAAGTCATGAAGAAGTCGTGAATAAGTTGTGAAGAAGTCGTGTTGAAGTTGTGAGATTGGTTCTAGCTACGATTAGAACCCGACATCTAGCTTTGTGTCGTTAAGCCGGTGTAAGCTAAAGTTGTGTAAGGTTTTCTCCGCCATAAGGGAGCTTGTTGACATAGTGAAGAAAACTCTCGAGTTAGGTGCTCGGGGAGTGGAGTAAGGCAAGGAAGGTGTCCTTGTAGCCGAACCACTATAAATCTCTTGTCTCGCGGTTCGATCTTTCCATCTCTATCTTTCATTTCATTTCATTACCTTACTTGTATTGCTTATTTATATTTATATTTGTTCATATTGTTCAAGAGTTGAGTTCACATAAATTCGAATCTAAGTTTTAAAAGTAAACAAAGTTTTCATAATAAAAATTAAAAAGACGTAAAACTATTCAACCCCCTTCTAGTTTTCCACAATTGGTATCAAGAGCCACGTCAAACAAGATTTTTAAAATAAATTGTATTTTAAAACTTGAAACGATCTATGGAATCCGAAAAATATTTAGAAGGGCAATCTATGCAAAGACCACCACTATTCGAGAGTGATGGTTTTCTTTATTGGAAAAATAGATTCGAAACTTATGTGAAATCAAAATATCTTGATCTTTGGCATGTTATTACCTATGGTTATTTTCCCCCTATTCAAAATAATCCTTTAACTAAAATAGATGAAATTGTACCTTTTGAAAAACAAAATGATGATTTGAAAAGGAAACTAGCAAAAAATAATGAGGCTAAAATGGTAATTTATAATGCATTACCACGCAAAGAATATGAACGAATTTTTATGTGTCAAACCGCAAAAGAAATTTGGGATTCTTTATTAATCACTCACCAAGGTAATAGTCAAGTCAAAGACAACAAAATTGATCTTCTTGTTCAACAATATGAACAATTTACAATTCCTGAAGAGGAATCTATTGATAATGCATTTGCTAAATTTAACACTATCATCACAAGTTTAAAAGCACTTGATGAGACTTTTTCTAGCAAAAATTGTGTAAGGAAATTTCTTAGGGCATTACATCCAAAATGGCGCGCGAAGGTCACGGCTATTGAAGAATCGAATAACTTGATGACGTTATCACTTGATGAACTTATCGGCAACTTGAAGGTTCATGAAGAATTTATAAAGAGAGACTCGGAAACGGTCAAGAGCAAGAAAGATCAAATAAAATCACTTGCGCTAAAAGTTAAAAAGGAAATTAGTGATGATGACGATTCAAGTGAAGATAATGAAGACGAAGAATATGCAATGGCCGTAAGAGAGTTCAAGAAATTCTTTAAGAGACGAGGAAGATTCACAAGACAACCACGAGATGAAAGAAGATCGCTTCAAAGAAGTAGGAATGATAACTACGGGAAAAGAAAGTGCTTTAGATGTGGAAGTCCAAACCATCTCATTGGCGAATGTCCGAAGCCACCGGGTTATGATTACCAAAGCGCCTTTGTTAGTGGAGCATGGAGTGATAGCGACAAAGACGAGGCGGACAAAGCAAACGACAAAAAATGTCTTGTAGCTCAAGCTACCGATGAAATATGCCTAGGAATAAATTTGGATCCTGACGAATGGATTAAGGATAGTGGATGCTCGAAGCACATGACGGGGAATCGCAAGCTATTCTCCTCTTACAAGCCTTACAACGGAGGTAACGTTATTTTCAGTAGTGACTTTCGTGGTAAAATCATTGGCAAAGGTACGATTTCTCAAGACTCTCTAACTATTGAAAATGTTGAGCATGTAGATAATTTAACATACAACTTGCTTAGTATAGGACAAATATGTGATAATAAGTGTAGAGTCACCTTTACCGATAGAGATAGCGAAATAGTTAAGGATGGAAATGTCATAGGTAGAGGAATTAGGAAAGGTGGCGTATATGTCATGAAACTAGGAAATAAACCGGAAGATAAAATATGTCTAGCAACCTTAGATGATAACTCTACATTGTGGCATAGGAGATTAAGTCACGCTAATATGCAAAAAATACAATCCCTAGCCTCAAAGGAATTAGTTAGAAATTTGCCAAACCTAAGATATGATCAACATTTTTGTGATGCCTGTAAAATAGGAAAACAAGCACATGCTAGTCATAAAGCTAAGAACATAGTCTCCACTACTAGATGCCTAGAATTATTACACATGGACCTTTTTGGTCCATCCGCTGTGCGGAGTTACGGAGGTAACCGTTATACCTTGGTAATTGTAGACGACTATTCACGATACACGTGAACTAGATTTTTAAGTGAAAAAACCGAAGCCTTTAATAAGTTTGAAATATTTAGTAAAATGATTCAAAACAAACTAGGATGTTTTATAGTATCTATTAGGACGGACCATGGTCGGGAATTTGATAATGAAGTGCAGTTCGGAAAATATTGTGACTTAAATGGAATATCTCACAATTTCTCCGCTCCTCGCACTCCACAATCAAATGGGGTAGTAGAAAGAAAGAATCGTTCCTTACAAGAAATGAGTAGAACAATGCTAAATGAACAATCTATCCCACAAAAATTTTGGTGTCACGCCGTAGATACATCAACATATATAATAAATAGAGTCTCAATTAGGCGAATATTAGGAAAAACCCCATATGAGTTGTTAAGAGGTAGAAAACCTAATCTAAATTACTTTAGGGTATTCGGGAGCAAATGTTTTGTTCTCAATACAAAAGATTACCTTACTAAGTTTGATCCTAAGTTGTACGAAGGAATCTTTCTAGGGTATTCGCAAAATAGTAAAGCTTATATAATACTTAATAAACACACTATGAAAGTAGAGGAGTCCTTGAATGTAACATTTGATGAAACTCCACCACCACCTAAAACATTGCCTCTAGAAGATGATGACCTAGTTGAAGAAGAAGCCATTGAGGTTAGTAAATCTAAACCCTTAGGTGATGATAATAAAAATATAACACTAGGAGAAAACGAAATAGTAAATATTAAGGAATCTAAATCACACCCAATAGATAATATAATAGGAAACCTAAATCAAAGAACACTTAGATCACAAGCTCAAGATAAAAATAACTTCTTTTGTTTTCTCTCAACAATAGAACCAAAGAATATAAATGAGGCTTTAAAAGATGAAAGTTGGGTAATGGCTATGCAAGAAGAACTAAATCAATTTGAGACAAATGACGTTTGGGAACTAGTCCCAAATCCCATGAATATGACCATCATAGGAACTAAATGGGTATATAGAAATAAGTTAGATGAAAATGGAATTGTTACTAGGAACAAAGCTAGGTTAGTTGCCCAAGGTTATAATCAACAAGAAGGAATTGACTATGACGAAACTTATGCCCCCGTAGCTAGATTAGAATCTATAAGAATACTCCTTGCCTATGCATGCGCCCTAGACTTTAAGTTATTTCAAATGGATGTGAAAAGTGCATTCCTTAACGGTTTTATCAACGAGGAGGTATACGTGGCACAACCTCCAGGATTCATTGACTTCGCAAAACCTGATTATGTTTATAGACTCAAGAAAGCTTTATATGGACTCAAACAAGCTCCCAAGGCTTGGTATGATCGATTAAAAGCTTTTCTTATTAAACATGATTATTCCATGGGAATGGTAGATAACACACTTTTCACGAAAAAGAAAAGCCCAAATCTCATCATTGTCCAAATTTATGTCGACGACATTATATTTGGATCGACTTGTCAGGATATGTGTGATGAATTCGCCAAAATCATGCATGATGAGTTTGAGATGAGTATGATGGGTGAACTAAATTTCTTTCTAGGATTACAAATAAAACAATTAGAAGATGGAATATTCTTTAATCAATCTAAGTACATTAAGGAAATGCTTAAGAAATTTGGACTAGAAGACTCTAAGCCTATGAAAACACCGATGTCTACAGAAGTAAAACTCACAAGAGATGAAGAAGGTGAGTCCGTAGAAAACACTAAGTATAGAGGGATGATAGCTAGTTTACTATACTTAACGGCTAGTAGACCGGATATCATGTTTAGTGTCTGCCTTTGTGCTCGCTTTCAAGAGGATCCCAAAACCTCTCAACTAGAAGCGGTTAAGCGTATCTTCCGATACATTAAAGGCACTATACACTTAGGATTATGGTATCCTAAGGGATCCGGCATAGAAACCATCGTCTATGCGGATTCGGATCATGCGGGAGACTACGTGGATAGAAAAAGCACTAGCGGTATTTGCACATTTATGGGATGTTGTCTAACATCTTAGTTTTCGAAGAAGCAAACCGCTCTTGCTATTTCTACTACAGAAGCCGAATACGTAAGCGCTGGAAAGGCATGTCAACAAGCATTATGGATGAAACAAGCTCTCGTAGATTATGGCATTAGGTTAGATAATGTCCCAATTATGTGTGATAACAAAGGTGCTATAGATTTAAGTAAAAATCTCGTTCAACACCCTAGGACTAAACATATAGAAATACGCCACCACTTCCTTCGCGACAACGTTCAAAAAGGAAACATATATATAGAAAAGGTTGCATCGAAAGATAACATAGCGGACATATTCACTAAACCTCTCAAGCGCGAACTCTTTAACCACTTACGTTTAGGCCTAGGAATGATGGAACAAATTGATTGAATTTTCTGCACTTTTGGTAAAATTTTAATCGTCAGATGGGCGGCCTCCTTAATTCTTAAAGGCGGCCCCCTTAATTTTAAGGGGACCGCCCACCTATTTAAGGGGACCGACCATCTGTTAGAAATTTTTTTTCCTTCCTTTCTCCCTTCCTCTCATCTGTGTCTAGGAATCCATTTTGCACAAAATTAAAGATTGGGAAACACTTCTATTTTTACATAAACATATTTATATACAAAACCCAATCCATTTTATTTAAATCATTCTCACATCTAGGAAAATACATGAAAATCATTTCTCTTGCATTGTTGAATATTGCTAAAAATATTTTTCTCTCATGCATAAAATCTCACATGAATTGTCAAAATATATAACCTAATATATATTTTTGATATTCATATATTGAGCAAAATCAAATCAAGGAGACTTTGGATTGTTTCTTAGAAAATTTTTGCATTTAGGAGTCGAAACAATCACATCTCCACATTTGTTGCATATAGGCACACACTAGAACAAAATTGCATATAACATCTCCACTTTTGTTCCATCATCTTCTTGTTAAGTTTCTAGTGCCTTTAGTCTATTACCCCCTTGCCTTATGTGATTAATTGTTTCAATATTCTTGATTGCTAGATATAATTGCTTGCTTATTTGCTTAATTAATATGTCTTGCATGCATAGTTAATAATATGTTACATACTTTCTTGCCTCAAAGAGTGGGACTTGCCTAAAACCAAAAGCTCAAAACATAGCCCTCCCTACCTATTTCTGCAGAAAAACTCATTTCTGGAACTCAGAATGACACCAGATGGGCGGCCCCCTTAATTCATAAGGCGGCCCCCTTAATTATTAAGGGGACCGACCATCTGCAGGACGAGTTCACAAAATCTTTTTCTGCTTTTTAGCCAATTTCATCCTACACTTCCCTAAATTCACAAACATATTCTGCCATGATCACCCCAACAAGTTTATCCATCCTTAATCACATCAATCCTCCACTATAAATAACCCCATTCCTCACCATATTCACTCATCCCATCATGTCTTCTCCCATCAACCCAAAACCAAAAACCTCAAAGCTAGCAAGGATGACCATGAAACCCGGGTGGAAAAGAAAACCTCACCCTCACAACAAGTCCATCACAAATGGTGTGACTAGACAACCAACACCTCCATCCACTTTCATTCCCAACTACTCTCCAAGATCTCAATATCATTCCATTGAACCATTTCACAAACCCTATCATGTTGGCCAAATATCCACATTCATCCCAAACTACACTTCTAAACCTCAAACCACCCTCAATGAAACCTTCCAAAATCATCATCACATTGGTCAAACATCAAACTTAAACTCAAACCACACACCCCAATTTCATCCATTCCTACCAAATGATCAAAACCATATTGCCATGGAGAAGCAAAAGCTCCATGAAGAGATTAACCAAATCCACGACCTTAGTGATCTCCTTGCTATGCACCTTGCACAACGCAACAAAGGACAACCTCCATCCTCACCCTACACAAATTGCCTACCCCACTCTCTCAACTTGGATCAAGTTGCAAACCACACCCACTATTGCCCTTGTTGCATCTTCCTTCAAAAACAAATTCTCCACTTGAGTAAAGATATTTCTTGGATCGAATATCTTCTTACTCGTCCTCATCCCATTCCTCCTCTAACCCGATATAACATCATTAGATCCACTCCACCCGCTCCATTTCCTTCACCATCATACAACTAAGTCCCATTCACATGCCTTCCTCCCCAAAATAAAACCCTCACCATTTTGTGCCGCAAGCAAGTCCAATCGCTCTTTTTGGCAATATTAGGATCATTAGTATCTTTTACTCATGTTGTAATCCTAATTTTATGTGATGTAATGATGATTCATGTTTTACACATGATCATCTTGAATGAATAAATATGATTAGTTGTTTGTTCTAAATATTTTTGCTATGCATATATATGTCTTGTGTTCTTAACTTGTTTTTGCAGCCAAGATTTCCATAGCTCCTCTCCTTGGTGCCCTCGAACGAGGAGGAGTACACATCAAGGGGGAGTTCTCGTCCCGACAAATTTTATTTATAAAACTTGTCGGCATAACCTTTTTGATTCTACAAAAAGGGGGAGAAGTAGATATAAACTCACTAAATACTTGTCTAAAAATTAATTTTTCAATTTAATGAGTTTAGATTTTGTAATCATCAAAAAGGGGGAGATTGTTGATATAAATAATGCCTAAACACGTTATTAATATTTTTCGATATCTCTACATTTTGATAATCACAAAATGTAAAATCATTAAACGAAAAATTATGACGTAAACAAGTATTTAGTTGTAAATATCTATTTTAACAACTCAATCACTTAAGGTATGAATAAACAAATGCTTAATGCATTATATGATCAAAGAAACATTTTCTTAATCACTAGATTTTTTATAAAATGTCACAAACATTTTATATCTTTTAGAAAATCATTTTTGGTATTAAATAAAAATGTTTAATCCTTTATAAATTTATGAATTCAAATTTTCAACCAAAAATGGCAAAAATGTTCCAGAAAAACCTTCCCCACAAAAAGACAAATCTGAGCAACGTTCAGATTGGGCGGCCCCCTTAATTATACTAGGCGGTCCCCTTAATTTTAAGGGGGCCGACCACCTATTTAAGGGGACCGCCCCGCTCCTGTAGGCTCTCAGATTTGCCTATAAATACTGGTTCATCTCTGGACTTTTTCCTCACCTTTTGCACCCCAAACCTTCTGTTCTAAATCTCTTCTAATCCTTTCTAAAAACCCTTTGATCACATATTCTTAAGCATTGGTTTCTAAGTGATCCAAGCTTCCACCATCCAAGTGCAAAAGAAGAATACTCCTTCAACATCTAAAGAAGAAGTATTGCAACTTAGTATCATCTTGCTACCTAAGTTGCTTGTATAATCATCCATTCATTTGTGTATAAGTTGTGTATATTTGTTAGATAAGTGTGGGCATATTTGGTTAGGCTAGATTAGTGTGTAAGTAGTGAAGTTGTGAAGAGGTCAAGGTGTGTAAGTAGTTAAGTTGTGAAGAGGTTAAGGTGTGTAAGTAGTGAAGGTGTGAAGAAGTAGATGAGTAGATTAGTCGTGCTAGGTTGTGAAGAAGTAGTGAAGAAGGTGTGCGAGAAGTTGTGAAAAAGTCGTGAAGAAGTCGTGAATAAGTTGTGAAGAAGTCGTGTTGAAGTTGTGAGATTGGTTCTAGCTACGATTAGAACCCGACATCTAGCTTTGTGTCGTTAAGCCGGTGTAAGCTAAAGTTGTGTAAGGTTTTCTCCGCCATAAGGGAGCTTGTTGACATAGTGAAGAAAACTCTCGAGTTAGGTGCTCGGGGAGTGGAGTAGGGCAAGGAAGGTGTCCTTGTAGCCGAACCACTATAAATCTCTTGTCTCGCGGTTCGATCTTTCCATCTCTATCTTTCATTTCATTTCATTACCTTACTTGTATTGCTTATTTATATTTATATTTGTTCATATTGTTCAAGAGTTGAGTTCACATAAATTCGAATCTAAGTTTTAAAAGTAAACAAAGTTTTCATAATAAAAATTAAAAAGACGTAAAACTATTCAACCCCCTTCTAGTTTTCCACACCTTAGAAGATTCAAGTTGGGTAGAAGCAATGCAAGAGGAGCTTATTCAATTCAAGATTCAGAAGGTTTGGATACTAGTAGATTTACCCAAGGGTATGAGGGTAATTGGCACCAAATGGGTTTTCAGAAACAAAAGGGATGAAAGGGGTATTGTGAACAGAAACAAGGCTAGACTTGTAGCCCAGGGGTATACACAGGAAGAGGGAGTAGACTATTCTTGGCCTATGCTTCTTTCATGGGCTTCACTGTTTACCAAATGGATGTTAAAAGTGCCTTCTTATACGGTACTATTGAAGAGGAGGTGTATGTCTCACAACCTCCAGGTTTTGTTGATCCAGAACATCCTGATAAGGTGTACAAGGTTGTAAAGGCTCTTTATGGACTACATCAGGCTCCAAGGGCATGGTATGAGACTTTGGCTTCCTATTTTCTAGAGAATGGATTCCAAAGGGGCAAGATAGATCAGACTTTATTCATCAAGAAGAACAAGAAGGATATCTTGCTGGTACAGGTTTATGTGGATGATATTATTTTTGGATCCACAAGGAAGGAAATGTGTGTTGAATTTGAGAAACTTATGCATGATAAGTTTCAGATGAGTTCCATGAGGGAATTTACTTTCTTTTTAGGTCTCCAAGTAAAGCAATCAAATGAAGGCATATTTATCAGCCAAGATAAATATGTGGCAGAGATACTAAGGAAGTTTCAGTTTGCTGATTCTAAAGTGGCAAGCACACCAATTGATCCTGAGAAACCTCTCCTTAAAGATGATGATGGAGAAAGTGTTGATGTACACACATACAGATCAATGATAGGGTCCTTGATGTATCTTACTTCCTCAAGACCAGATATCATGTTTGTTGTTTGTGCTTGTGCAAGGTTTCAAGTCACTCCCAAGGTTTCTCATTTAACTGCAGTCAAGAGGTGATGAAGCGAAAAGTGTACCGCTTTTAAGGGGTCATTTAAGCCCTAAATCGTATTTATTTGATCAAATATTGCCTTAAATCGTTCCTTTTGTCATTTTAGGTACTTTTGAGGAGAAATCTGGAAAAGGAGGCATTTTGGACGTTTTTGGAGCATAAAAGTGAAGAAAACGGCAAAGTCTCAAAAATCGGCTAAAAGTTACTCTTGACGGCGTCAGACTTTACTCTGGACGGCGTCATGCCTTGGCAAGAAAAGTTGGACGTGAAATTTACTCATGACGGGCCAGTGAAAATAGCATGTGAATTCTGACGGCGTCACGCTTTAACTTGATCGAGGGCGTCACGGCTTAAATCATAAGGGGACGGCGTCACGTTCATGGTTAGACGGCGTCAAGCCTTGATAAGCCAGAATGGATTTTTGAAGAGCTAAAGAGGGACGGCGTCAAGAAGGTCATCCGGGAACCCTAAAAGCGGCGAGGTGACGGCGTCACACTCCATAAGGTGACGCCGTCAGATCCAAAAATCTATATATAGTTTTCTAATTTTTTGTCATTAAAGAGAGCTTAGTGTGTGGAATTTTGGGAGAAAACCCTAAGACGATTTTAGCTACTTTTTCAGGGCTTTTTGCCTTGAGATCTTCCATGTTTCATTGAAAGATAAGTTATCAATTAATCATTCAATATGTCTATGTGTTGTTTGATTCTATCTTATTCTTGTCTTTTGTTTAACATGTTAGGCTAATTTTATCTTGTGTTTGCTTAGATCTAATGAAACCTAGCTATTGATTATTGGTTGTTAGTGTGTTGTTAGTTGTATTGGATGATTGTTTATCTATGTTAGGCTTAAGAAAACTGGCTAACTTCCTATTCGGCAACTTGCTTGAACGTCTTAAGAAACATGAACCAAACGCGTACTAAAGGTTTTTATGGTTGTATTTAATGCACAAGCGAATTCTAGTGATCCCATGTTAGGAGCTTCCTAGCCGGCTCGACATAGGAGTGAAGTAGGAGCTTGTAGAGTTGGGGAAGTAAGTACGCCACCCCACGAATGGTATTAAGGAATACACCCGTCATCCACGCGACTAATACACACTAATTAACCGGTAAAAGATAGTTAGGGAGTAAGGAAATCTAAGTAAACACATTTCTCTACACATAAGTTTCTCACCACATTTTATTTTCAGTTATTTATTTTATTTGCATTCGTAGTAATTTGGGTTAGTTGACTAGCAACTAATTCCGCCCACTCCTTCAAAACCGAGATTTTACTTGCTTTCATAAAAAAATATAAAAACATAAAAAAGAATCTTCCTCGACCCTTAGACCTAATTAGAGTAGCCTTTCACACCTAACGAACACTATTCCCTGTGGAGAACGATCAATCCCCCGTACTTACCACTACACTATACTACATCGGTCAGGTACACTGCCTGGTGGGGTTGTAAGCCTCTTGAGATCCCTCGAGAGGTAAAACCTGTTGTAAGGTTACAAAACCACGCAATCAAGTTTTTGGCGCCGTTGCCGGGGAATAGTTATTGTTTAGGTTGAATTTTTATTTCTAATAGGTCTACTCACTAGATTCCTTTCTAGTGAGATTTTTATTTTATTTTTCTAGGTTTTCTTTAGTCTATCTATTTTCTTCGTGTCTTTGTTCGTAACCATACCATCCGACATCATGGAAGATGGTAATATCCTTAACCACAACAACCCACCACCACCTCCTAGAGCCCGCACTTTAGGAGGATATTCCCTAATTTTGGATGATGACCCCCCTAATCTTAGAATCACTAGGAGCCGAAGCTCGATAAAGACTCTTGCCACACCCTATGCTGAACCCGAAAGGGAAATGCATAAATTAAGGCGACTCCACCAAGCGGCTGAACCATCCACGATCAATTTTGATGATGCCCTCTCCGAGGAAGAATCCAATCATCATTCTACACCTCCTAGCCCTCAACCCAATCACGATATGGAAGTTCCCGAAATCCCAATCCCCAAATGTCTCAAGGACTACTCTTCTCCCACCCCTCGTGGTTTTTCCAATGCTATCGTTTTTCCAAATGAACACACGGATGGGGTCTTGCGTGCAACTGATATTTGGCTGGTCCAAAGTGTATGCAAGTTTCACGGATTGAAAACTGAAGATCCAATCCAACACATCAAGGACTTCCTGAAAATAGTGGATACCCTCCATACGGACGGAGCCACTAGAGATACCTCCCGGTTGCGATTCTTTCCCTTCACCCTTCATGAAAGAGCCGGAGACTGGTATAACCAACTTCCTTCCGAATCCATCTTCACATGGGAACAGCTTATCTCAAAATTCTATGAGAAATTCTTTCCCATAGGAAGAACTTCAAAGTTGAGAGACGAAATCCTCCGCTTCCATGTTGGACCAGCAGAACCTATTCACAAATCTTGGGTTAGATTCAAGGATCTAATTAGACAGGTCCCTCATCATGGCATTGAACTCTGGCTTCTTGTCCAAATCTTTTATGACAGTGTCTCCAAAAACGACCAATTGGGCATTAATAATTCATCAAAAGGAAAAATAGCCAAACTAAGCGTTGAGGAAGGATGGAATAGAATTGAGGAATACGCGAATGATCAAGACGATACCTGGGATGAACCCGATTCGATCATGAGCGTTTCCAAGATCATGAAAGAGCCTCCTTTTGCTAGCCGGGTGAGTAGATTGAATGATCAGGTATCTTATCTAGACAAGTCGCAACCAACTAAGCGGTTATCAAACCCATACTTGATCTGTGATCAATGTGGCGGCCCGCATGAAGTGGAGGAATGCGAGGATGATACCACCACCGAACAAGCATGCTTGTCAAGCCACGACATCTTCGATGATCCTTCGCTCTTAACTTTCTACCAAAACAATGATTTCACCCCTTGGGGAAATCTTGTGAGAGAAGAGGGAGGAGGAGAATATCCTGACTATAAGGTTAGGAGCACTTTTGAGGATGATCTCGGGCATTTCACGTTTGAAAAGAATCTGCAACTAAATGGTCTTGACGACTTTATCAATAGCCAACAAACCAACGTAAAGGCCAAATTCGCAGAACTCAACGCCACTCTCGACGGCCTTGGCGAGCCGCAAAGAGATCCTTTACTCGCCATCACCACTCGTGCTGGAACAACTACTAAGGATCCACCCTACCCAGCTCAACCATCTAACGCCATGGAACCCAACACCCCTCATGAGGAGAACGATAATGTGAACGACGAAAATCCCGAGCAAACCCCTCCGGTAACTCCATCCCCACCTACTCCTGCCAAACAGCCCCTTAAAGTCCCATACCCATCTCGCCTCAAGAATAAAAAGGTCGAAAGTGATAATAAAAGATTCCTGTCATATTTGAAGAATTCGGTCGTCACCATACCCCTTCTTGATGCATGTTATCATATGCCCAAATATAGTACATACTTCAAGAGGCTGCTCACCAACAGGAAAGGACTCGAGGGTCTTGTAACCTTAGGAGAAGAATGTTCTGTGGTGACCCAACGAGGGCTACCAAAGAAGGTGGACGACCCAGGTAGTTTCACCTTGCCCTGTTCAATTGGATCTCTTTCAGTCAAAAATGCTTTAGCCGACTTAGGAGCAAGCATCAATCTTATGCCGCATTCCCTGTTCCTCAAGCTAGGGTATTCTGGGCTGAAACCAACCCGTATGAGCATCCAACTGGCCGATAGATCAGTCAAATACCCCTTAGGAATATGCGAGAATGTGCTGGTTAAGGTAGGGAAGTTTAAATTTCCAGTTGACTTCGTCATCCTAGAAATGGAAGAAGATGATCTTGTGCCCATCATTCTAGGAAGACCCTTCCTTGCAACTTCTCGTGCTGTTATTGATGTTCATGACGGCAAACTAACCTTACGAGTGGGGGCCGATAGCTTAACCTTCGACATCAAGGACACAATGAATCTTTCTCTCGAAGCAGATAATCAACTGTATTTCATCGAAGAAATCGATGAACTATCCGACGAGATTGATAATTGTGTAGATGAACAGGTGGAAGCTGGTTGGTTGCGAGATGAAGCTTTCTTACCCATCTTAGAGGAGGAGAAGGCTATGGATGTGAATGCAGTCTCCTTCTATCCCAGACAAGAAATCGAACAGCTTGAGCTTCGTAAGCCCGAGAACAAACTTAAACCTTCCATCATCGAGCCACCTGCGGTAGAACTCAAGGAACTCCCAACCAACCTTGAATATGCTTTCCTCCAAGGGAAAGATCAACTTCCGGTAATCATAAGCTCTTCTTTGAAAAGTGAACAAAAGGATAAACTCTTAGGAGTTTTAAAAAAATATAAAGGAGTTATAGCATGGAGTGTAGCCGATATCAAGGGTATTGACTCTACCTTTTGTACGCATAAAATCCTCATGGAGGAGGATTATAAACCCAGCGTGCAACCTCAAAGGCGAGTAAATCCCAACATAAAGGAAGTCGTAAAGAAGGAAGTCATTAAGCTCCTAGATGCAGGACTAATTTACCCGATTTCGAACAGTCCATGGGTAAGTCCTGTACAGGTTGTACCAAAAAAGGGAGGAATGACGGTGGTGAAGAACGATAAGGATGAGTTAGTACCTCAACGAACAGTAACTGGATGGCGTGTGTGCATCGATTATAGGAAGTTGAATGATGCAACCCGAAAAGATCATTTCCCTCTCCCATTTATCGACCAAATGTTGGAAAGGTTAGCAGGGCATGAGTACTACTGCTTCCTAGATGGGTTCTCAGGGTATTTCCAAATCCCTATCGCTCCTGAGGACCAAGAAAAGACCACGTTTACATGCCCGTATGGCACCTTCGCCTACAAGCGAATGCCCTTTGGACTATGTAACGCCCCCGCCACTTTCCAGCGCTGCATGACGGCAATCTTCCATGAGTTAATGGAAGACAGCATGGAGGTCTTTATGGATGATTTTTCAGTCTTTGGGAACTCTTTTGATCGTTGTCATGCTAACCTTGAGAAAATGCTCAAACGTTGTGAGGAGACCAACTTGGTACTAAACTGGGAAAAGTGCCACTTTATGGTAAAAGAAGGGATTGTGCTGGGGCACAAAATTTCAGGAAGTGGAATCGAAGTAGACCGGGCAAAAATTGAAGCTATATCCAAACTTCCCTATCCAACAACTGTCAAGGCAATCCGTAGTTTTTTGGGTCATGCAGGCTTCTATAGGAGATTCATTAAGGATTTCTCAAAGGTAGCTAAACCAATGACTCAGTTACTCATGAAGGATGCCCCGTTCGACTTCTCTCAAGAGTGCAAGGACGCATTCGATCTATTGAAGCAGGAACTTACCCAAGCTCCAATTATGGTTACCCCTAACTGGGAGTTACCCTTTGAAATCATGTGCGATGCTAGTGATTATGCTGTTGGAGCAGTATTAGGCCAAAGGCTTAACAAACACTTTCAGCCAATATACTACGCTAGCAAAACCATGAATCCTGCTCAAGAAAACTACACTACCACTGAAAAGGAATTACTAGCCGTGGTATTCGCTTTTGATAAATTTCGCCAGTATCTTGTCCTTTCTAAAACGGTTGTTTTTACGGATCATTCAGCTATTCGATATCTTTTCGCTAAACAGGATGCTAAACCACGGTTACTTCGTTGGATCCTACTATTGCAAGAGTTCGATGTTGAAATTCGTGATAAGAAAGGAGCAGAGAATCTTGCGGCTGATCATCTCTCTCGTCTCGAAAACCCCAGCCTCGCTGAATCTGACAAGAGTGAGATTCGGGAAACATTTTCTGAAGAGCAGCTCATGTTAATAAATGATTCTGAACCTTGGTATGCGGATTATGCTAACTACCTGGCAAGTAGAGTCATCCCTGAGCATATGAGCAGGCATAAAAAAAGGAGGTTCTTTAATCAATTAAAGTACTACTTTTGGGATGAACCCTTCTTATTTCGAAGATGTCCAGATCAGGTAATCAGGCGTTGTGTTTCGGAAAGAGAGGCTGTCAGAATTATGAAAGAGTGTCATGCAGGTCCGTCTGGAGGACATCACGGAATAAGCACTACTGCACGAAAGGTCTTCGACGCGGGATTCTATTGGCCTACAATATTTCGTGATGTGAAGGGAATGATACAAACTTGTGACGCATGTCAAAGAGCTGGGAATATCTCTAGGAGGGATGAAGCCCCACAGAATTATATACAAGTTTGTGAGGTTTTTGATGTCTGGGGAATTGATTTCATGGGACCATTCCCATCTTCTGGAGGGAATGAATACATCTTGGTGGCCATTGATTATGTTTCGAAATGGGTGGAAGCACAAGCCCTTAGGACTAACGACGCTAGGGTAGTCATTCATTTCTTAAAAAAATTGTTCGCTAGGTTCGGAATTCCGAAGGCTCTTATTAGTGACAGGGGAACCCATTTTTGCAATTCACAAATGGAGAAAGTCATGAAAAGATATGGAGTCTCTCACCGATTCTCCACCGCTTACCATCCTCAAACAAACGGTCAAGTCGAGAACACTAATAGAGCCATAAAGAGAATTTTAGAGAAAACGGTTAATCAAAACAGAAAAGATTGGTCTTTTAAGCTCGACGAGGCTTTGTGGGCATTTCGAACCGCCTATAAGACACCAATCGGGACAACCCCGTTCCGTATGGTATATGGCAAGGCATGCCACCTTCCAGTAGAACTGGAACACAAAGCATATTGGGCACTTAAGGCTTGTAATTTGGATTATACAGTTGCGGGAACAAATAGATTCTTACAGCTCCAAGAGCTTGATGAATTGAGATTAGAGGCTTATGAATCTTCCATCACATACAAAGAGAGGGCGAAAAGATGGCATGACCAACGGATTAAGAGACCCAAGGAGTTTTCAGAAGGAGACAAGGTCTTATTATATAATTCTCGCTTAAGGCTATTTCCTGGGAAACTTAAATCTAGATGGTATGGACCTTTTACCGTAAGGAGCTCCTCTAAAACCGGAGCCGTTGTATTAATTGACGACGAGGATAGAGAATTCACTGTGAATATTCAACGAGTCTAGCATTATCAAGAGAATGGTAATGAAATGATCAATGAGGAAGACATAACTTTCGATGAAGAAGTCACGTAATGTACGTGACTTTGAGTCTAGCTACAAGACTCGTTAATAAAGAAAAGCGCTTCTTGGGAGGCAACCCAAGCTTTATTTATTTGCTTTGTGTGTTTGTTTATTTGTTTGTTTGATTTTATTTTCCGTATGTGTGTGTAATTTTTATTCTTATTGATTCATGTTCAAAAGTAATTTGTGAAAATGCTTTATGTTGTTTTTAACTTCGTCTTAACTACATATAAAGGTATTTTGCAAAAGATAAGTGTAAGGGAAATCTAAATCGGTTTATTAGAACACATATGAACATGAATCGTAATAATAATAAATTAACATACATATTAGTATTTGTTTGAGTCAAATGCTTGTATCGAGTCATAATGATGTTTTGCAGGATTTCCAGGAAGTAAGGTAAAGGTTTTTCCAGAAATTTTCCGGAAACTAAAAATGAAAATTTTTGTCAGGTCATTTCTGACGGCGTCAGGGGTTATAACCTGACGGCGTCAGATTTAATTTTCAGAAATTTTTGAAAGTTTTGTTTTTAGAAAAGTTTTTATTAAAATCTCCAACTTATAATCTCCAGGAATCTGCAAAATTATCATTTCACAAGCATTATATCCTTATATATAGATTTTATCCCGCCGATGTTATGCAGGTTTTCGTGTTTGTTTTCTCAGGTTTAACAGGTTATTTTGGACAAGGAAATGTTTTTGGATCAAGCTTGTGGCGATGCATTAGTCATGGAGCTTCAACATTCTCTTTGAAGGAAGATTTAACCGTGTAATTTCATTATCCACCGAGCGAATCAGGGGAGTATTTGATTTCATTCTTTTACTTTTTGCTTTTACATCTTATTATTTGAACATTGGGGACAATGTTCATCTTAAGTGTAAGGGGAGGGTAAAAGTACGATTTTAGAGAATACAATTGCGCTTGATTTTTGTTTGTTTGATGGTAGATGTGTAATAAAACTGAGAGAAATACTTGTTAAGGTAATTTTAGTGCCAAATTTAAATTTTTTTACAACATATAGGAGTGAAACTTTGATCTTAATGAGCGTCTCATGGATAGGAGTTATATAACTAGCACAAAAACCGTACCACTAAAAAATTTTCCACCCCAAATATGTGAGGTTCGCCCCTAGAATTGGTAGGAAAAGCATTTATGCTATGATGTGTGTACCGGTAGCACTTAGATTCTAGAACTTGCGTTAGGACCATTCCAAGGCCACAAGTGAGACTACATTCGTGTAGTTAGATTTACTACATGATAAGAGGCATTAGGATTAACCCATTGTTTTACACCTGTGTTTTTGTTATAATTACATTGGCTACATTAGTCAAGTAATTCTCCCACACCCTTTGCGTTGTACTCATTTTTAGTACACGATACCCCTAGTACACCCCTCAGAGCCTATCTTTTCGTTTCGACCTTTAAGCATTTTACTTAAAGGAAGAATTTGTTACACCCCACTAAAATGTACACCCAAATCGCCTTAGCCTACCTTGTATGCACTCATTTTTAGTGCATTATTGTGACAACATTTGTTTAAACCCAAGTTAATTATCTAGTTGATTACATGGTTGCTAAGTCGAGTCATATCCTTGTACATATTGTTTTGGGACGATTGGGACTCATGGGTAAAGTACTAGTGTAATGGAGTAATGGGGAAGAACATCATTTATTACCCCCATATGTGCTAAATGTTTTAAAAGTACTCCAAGTTTTTCAATTATCTTAATTCGAGTCATTAGATTAGTTAATTGTAAAGTTATGTAAAAGTTCAAGTGTAAGGGGAATGCAACGCCCCTAGGATGTATTATTTTGGATGGTAGGGCAAGAGTGTATGCAAAAAAAAAAAAAAAAAAAAAAAAAAAAAAAAAAAAAAAAAAAAAAAAAATCAAGAAAAACACAAAAAAAATGAGAAAAAGAAAAGTAGAAAAAACATACGGACTACCATCCCGTTTCATTTTATGTTTGTTTTATATTTTTGTTATTTTGTTATTTCGTTTCTAGCTTAAGATCGAGTCTAGTCTTGGCTTAGCAACATTGTATAGTACATGTAATTGATTAAGATTTTTAACTCGCCACCAGTAAAATATCCTTTATCCAACAAAACCGTGTTTTCCTTTTCCCTACACCTAACGTTATAACCCATTTAAAAGCCCTCTTTGATAGTTTATCTTTGGTGCTTACGCCTAGTGGAGGAGGTTTTCGATCCTTTCCCAAGCCTATGGTAATCTATTTGCTATGACAGGTAGTGAGAGATATTATCCGTTTTCATTTATGAGATTTATTTTGATGACACTTGAGAGATGTGAGTATCAAAACACTACTTGTGAGGTGCTAGTATGTAATCTCCGTGCTTATTATGATTGAAGTGGAACGATTATTTGTTGTAATTACTTTTATGTTAGCATTAAATGACCCCTAACTTGTATTTTGATTAGAATAAAAGCGCATTTGCTTGAGGACAAGCAAATCTCAAGTGTAAGGGTATTTGATGAAGCGAAAAGTGTACCGCTTTTAAGGGGTCATTTAAGCCCTAAATCGTATTTATTTGATCAAATATTGCCCTAAATCGTTCCTTTTGTCATTTTAGGTACTTTTGAGGAGAAATCTGGAAAAGGAGGCATTTTGGACGTTTTTGGAGCATAAAAGTGAAGAAAACGGCAAAGTCTCAAAAATCGGCTAAAAGTTACTCTTGACGGCGTCAGACTTTACTCTGGACGGCGTCATGCCTTGGCAAGAAAAGTTGGACGTGAAATTTACTCATGACGGGCCAGTGAAAATAGCATGTGAATTCTGACGGCGTCACGCTTTAACTTGATCGAGGGCGTCACGGCTTAAATCATAAGGGGACGGCGTCACGTTCATGGTTAGACGGCGTCAAGCCTTGATAAGCCAGAATGGATTTTTGAAGAGCTAAAGAGGGACGGCGTCAAGAAGGTCATCCGGGAACCCTAAAAGCGGCGAGGTGACGGCGTCACACTCCATAAGGTGACGCCGTCAGATCCAAAAATCTATATATAGTTTTCTAATTTTTTGTCATTAGAGAGAGCTTAGTGTGTGGAATTTTGGGAGAAAACCCTAAGACGATTTTAGCTACTTTTTCAGGGCTTTTTGCCTTGAGATCTTCCATGTTTCATTGAAAGATAAGTTATCAATTAATCATTCAATATGTCTATGTGTTGTTTGATTCTATCTTATTCTTGTCTTTTGTTTAACATGTTAGGCTAATTTTATCTTGTGTTTGCTTAGATCTAATGAAACCTAGCTATTGATTATTGGTTGTTAGTGTGTTGTTAGTTGTATTGGATGATTGTTTATCTATGTTAGGCTTAAGAAAACTGGCTAACTTCCTATTCGGTAACTTGCTTGAACGTCTTAAGAAACATGAACCAAACGCGTACTAAAGGTTTTTATGGTTGTATTTAATGCACAAGCGAATTCTAGTGATCCCATGTTAGGAGCTTCCTAGCCGGCTCGACATAGGAGTGAAGTAGGAGCTTGTAGAGTTGGGGAAGTAAGTACGCCACCCCACGAATGGTATTAAGGAATACACCCGTCATCCACGCGACTAATACACACTAATTAACCGGTAAAAGATAGTTAGGGAGTAAGGAAATCTAAGTAAACACATTTCTCTACACATAAGTTTCTCACCACATTTTATTTTCAGTTATTTATTTTATTTGCATTCGTAGTAATTTGGGTTAGTTGACTAGCAACTAATTCCGCCCACTCCTTCAAAACCGAGATTTTACTTGCTTTCATAAAAAAATATAAAAACATAAAAAAGAATCTTCCTCGACCCTTAGACCTAATTAGAGTAGCCTTTCACACCTAACGAACACTATTCCCTGTGGAGAACGATCAATCCCCCGTACTTACCACTACACTATACTACATCGGTCAGGTACACTGCCTGGTGGGGTTGTAAGCCTCTTGAGATCCCTCGAGAGGTAAAACTTGTTGTAAGGTTACAAAACCACGCAATCAAGAGGATCTTCAGATATCTTAAGGGTCAACCTAGGTTGGGTCTGTGGTATCCTAGGGAATCACCTTTTGACTTGGTGGCATATTCAGATAGTGAATATGCTGGTGCAAGCCTGGACAGAAAATCAACAACTGGTGGATGTCAATTCCTTGGTTGCAGATTTATATCATGGCAGTGTAAGAAGCAGACAATTGTGGCAACTTCTACAACTGAAGCTGAGTATGTAGCTACTGCAAGTTGTTGTGGTCAAGTGCTCTGGATTCAAAATCAACTGCTTGACTATGGGTATAATTTTATGAACACCATGATATATATTGACAATAGCAGTACAATTTGTATAATTAAAAATCCAGTGCAGCATTCTAAAACAAAACACATAGAAATTAGGCATCATTTTATTAGAAACTGCAATGAGAAAAAGTTAATTCAAGTGGTTAAAATTGATTCTGATCAAAACTTTGCAGATCTTCTCACAAAAGCCTTTGATGTAGGAAGGTTTCAATACTTGGTAGCAAGTATTGGAATGCTTAACCCTTAAAGTTTTTCAAACTGTGTGTTTTTGTACATAAAATGGATTTGTACTGCTAGGTTTGTCATTAGTACTGTTCAGTATAATTTGTACTGCCAGTACAAATTTGGACTCTTTTGTTAGAACTGTTAGTCAAATGTTTATACTGCTATGAAGCAAGTGCTTTGCACCTTGCTTTCTTTGTTTTAGACTAACAATTGCAGGTGATGAAGTTGATAATGACAAAACCATATGGAAGATGTCATTGTGTGAGCAGCATGTGGTGGATTAGTTGCTGATATAATAGGTTGATGATGGACAGAGTTTGGGGATCCATTCACTGAGGTTTATACATAAGTTAATTGATTCTTTAAAACTTCTTTCTTGAAACTTTATTATGATGTTTTGTATTGGAATTGATGGCTTAGTTAGTCAGATAGTAACTGACCTAACTCACTTTCTACTATTTTATACTTTTGTATAATGAGTCAGTCCAAGGACTTGTGGTAGAAAGAACAACGAGCAAACGTGAATCTAACACTTCTGTTAGAGGCAACAACTGCCACGAGCTGGAAACCCTGTCAAGAAAGCTCTTTGAATGAGTTTATCTGATCATAGAAAGTTATTTATAACTGAAAACATTGGTTCTCACACAACCAGAGGTTGCATTAAACTGAAATTATGATTAAGTGTCTGTCCTTACACTTAATCCCTTCAAAATGGTGTTAGCAGTATGGTTTTTAATCAAACTTAAGTTCATACTGCTGAGTCAAATTTTTCCAAAGAGTTTGTACTGCCAGGCTTAAAGTTAGTACTGGTAGGCATAGTTTGTACTATTAGATAGTCGTTAGTACTGGTGCGAAATAACAACTTTTTGAAAATAGCCGTTGAGAGTTTGTTGGGATTTTTACTGATCATTTCCTTGTTTTAAGGGTTTCCCTTTTGGATATTTTTACTTTTATATTATTATCTTAACCTTATTTTCAATTAAAAGTTATCTTTTGATTAAAGTCGGTCCAATTGAAACCCTAACAAGCCACTCATAATATCTCAATTCACTTTCTTCTTCTACTTTCTACCCTAAATTTACACTATTCACAGCAGTCAAATCACTTTTTACTGAAAAATAAATGGCTTCTTTATCCTTTGTTGACAAACACAACGAGGTCGCTTTCTTGGAAAAAGCAAAGGATGATGCTACTTTTCATCAGATAGTGGATTTTTTTAAATGGTACTCACATAAGGTATTATTTACTCTTAAATCCCACTATCTATGTCTCCCACATCAAACAGTTTTGGCAGACTACTACTGTCAAAACATTTGAAAATGGTGACAAAGAAATAAATGCTAAAGTGGATGGCAAATCCATCACTATTACTGAATCATCACTCAGGAGGCATCTCCACTTGAATGATGACAATGGTATTAGTGCTATGCCAAACACTGAGATTTTTGAAAATTTAACCAGGATGGGGTACAACACTCAATCACAAGCTTTAACTTTTCAAAAGAGTCATTTTTCCCCTCAATGGAGATTTTTAATCCACACCATTCTTCACTGTCTTAGTCCCAAGAAAACCTCATGGGAACAGTTCAGTAGCAATATTGCAACTGCTCTCATCTGCTTGGCTACTAACAGAACTTTCAATTTTTCAAAACTTATTTTTGAAGGCATGATTAAAAATGTTGATTGCAAGACAAATTTTTTGATGTATCCCAGGTTCATTCAAACTATTTTGAACATAAGGAAACATAAACTTCTTCCACACAAAACTGTTTATCAAACACCCAAACTTACCCACTAACTTTTTAGTAACATGAAAATTGCTTCAAGAGGCTATAGTGGGGAAGAAGTTCCTCTTTTTGATTCAATGCTGCAAGCTCAGGGTGAAGGATCAAAAAGCCCAGTTGACTCCCATCACACACCCACAACATCAGAACAATCACCATCACAACCAACCTCATCACCAGATAGGAGTTTATCCATACAGGACTCTGATGTACCTCAACACAGAGTTCCTACCCCTCCCAATGTAGCAGATGAGGCTGACAATGTCAATATGGAAAGGGCTACTTCTACTGTCTCTGGCTTAGAAGCTGGGCAGGCCAGAAGTAACATACTTAAGACCCAATCCATGGCAACACCAACAATAACTAGTACTCTTGGTGAAATCCCAAGACACATGGAAACTATGTGTGGCTCAGAAACTCACCATATGGTGGATTATGAGTCTTTGCCCCATGATGCACCTCTCCCTGAAGGTAACACATCAGGAAGTGCTAATGGCAGTTAGAAATTAAAAGAATTGATGGAAACTTGTACAAAATTGTCTGAGAAGGTGAACACTTTAGAGGCTGAGCTCAAAAGTCACAAGAAGACCTTTGGAATTGTCTACACTAAGATGGTTTTAAAAGTGAAGAAATTGGAGAAAACAGTCAAGACACTTCAAAGAAAAAGATCAGCACAAGTGGTGGAATCCTCTAGTTCATCTTCTTCATCAAGCTCCTCAGATGATCTGGGTACAGATAAAGGTGAGGAATCTTCCAAACAGGGGAGGAAGATTGCCTAGATAGATCAAGATCCAGATGTTTCTTTGGTTCATGAAGAGTATGTTGGGAATTATGATGCGTATCAAGAGCAGACAACTTAGGTCTGGTAGTTTACTAAGTTAGGTCTGTTTGTGATTTAGGTCTGGTTATGTAAAGTTAAGTCTGGTAGTACATGTTAAGTCTGGTTGACTTATAAAGTTAAGTCTGTTCGTGAAGATAGGAAAGTTTGTTAGAGTTATGTTAGGAAAAGATACAATACGTGTATGTATCTTTATAGAAGATTTGTGTATATCTTCTGTGTCGTCTAGGGTTTCCTTGTGTTATAAAAGGATCCCTAAAGTTTGTTAGTTCGTGGGTGTGAGTTGTACGAATTGATCATAGTGAATATCAATATACGAAGTTAGTGATATCCCTGCTTGTGTTCTTAATTGTTCTTGTTAAGATTCCGCATTAACATTAACAATCACTTAGGGTTTCTCACTTAGATTGGTTCGGATTTATCCTAACCATCTACTAGGTATTCAAGACTACTTAGTGATCCATATACAATTTGTGGACCAACAAGTGGTATCAGAGCTTGGGAGAGACTCTGAATTCGTAGAACACTAAAACCTAATTCTCACTCAAATCACCCTTCACAATGTCTGAACTCGATAAGCCTGAAACTTTCTCAATCCATAACAGTGAGGATGAGCAATCAAACCATGAAGATGAAGGAAAAACCGAAACCAGTAACTCCCAAACACAACAACAACCCATCCCTTCCACAACCACAATCTCAAACATAAAACTTCCACTACTGAAGAGAGAAGAGTATGATATATGGGCCATGGAGATGGAACATTATCTGGAATACATTGATAGTGATGTATGGAAGGTGATTCAAAAGGGAAATTCTAAGAAGAGAATTTCACAAGGGAATGATGGGCAGCTCAGAATAATGCCACCAGTATCTGCTGAGGAGATTAGGGCTGTGGAGAAGGAAAAGAAGGCCAGAACCTTGCTTCTTATGGCTATTCCTAAGGAGCATCTACAAAGGTTTCATGGCATTCTTGATGCTAAGGAGATGTGGGAAGCTATCTGTGTTTCAAAGACTGAAGGTTTGGAGAAGGGCTATGACAGATTTCAACATCTGTTAACACAACTGGAAGTTCATGGTGCAGCAGTCTCAAATGAGGATGCAAATCACAAATTCCTTAGATCTTTACCATCAGAATGGGGCAATGTATCTGTGGCGATGAGGATTAAGGAGGAAGTAGATTCTATGACACCTGATGACCTATACAATAATCTCAGGATGTTTGAAAGGGACATCAGTAACAACACTCAGGGTTCAACCAGTTCATCAAATGTTGCTTTTGTGTCTCAAAACAAAAGCAGTACTTACAAGGTTAGATCTGGTGTTAGGTCTGGTAACTATGAAACTCCTTCAAGTGAAAGGTCTGCTTCAAGTTTCACTGATGAGGTGATACATTCTTTCTTTGCCAATCAAACGGAAGATGAAAGCTTTATTAGTGAAGACCTTGAACAAATTAATGATGCTGAAGTTGAGGAGATGGATATAAAATGGCACATTGCCATGGTTGCTTTAAGGGTCAAACGATTTCAGAAGCAATATGGTAGGACTATCAACTTCAACAACAAATCACCAGTGGGATACACAAAGAGGACTGTTGAATGCTACAACTGTCACAAGCATGGGCATTTTTCAAGAGATTGTCCAGAGAAGAAGTCTGCTGATGAGAAAAGAGTTGAAGATGGGAAGATGGAAAAGAATCAGATGAGCCTGCTGACAATGGAAGCTGGAGGAGTCAATTAGAGTGAGCATCCAAGAGTAAATGAGGAGTCTGATCATGCTCTCATGGCCATTGGTAATGAGGTATCATTATGCTCTAAATTATGTACTGACTCATATAATCATGTTAAGGCTTTGTGTGATGAGCAGCAAGAACAAATAGGTGATCTAGAAGTAAATTTATTAGCACATAAAAATGCTGTAAAAACTTTAGAGGCACAAAAGGTCACCCTTCAAAATCAACATGCTGCTTTAAATGAAAAACTATACTTTCAAGCTAATAAGATATATGAACAAGATGAGAAGCTTAAAAGGTATAGACAATTAGGGCTTAAAATTCAGAAGGAGAGGGATGAGCTGAGAAAAAGGGTAGATCAATGGAACAATTCAAATAAAAACCTGTTTAAGTGTTGGGATTCTCAAATTAAGTCAAATAAAAAATGTGGCTTAGGATATGAGAAAAATGAGAATAGGGATATATTTAAGAATAGAGAAGAGGACTATGCTGATAAACCTTTGTACAATAGGTTTGTTAAGACTGGTGACTTTAAGGGAGTACCACCACCTTTGAGTGATGACTATACTCCTCTTGAAAAAGAAGAGTTAGATGATTCACTCTTTGTGTATGGTAAGAAAGGTCCTCAAGCGCCTGAACCAACTACCTCAGAGGACAAATCTAGTAGATATTCTTCTTGTCAATCCAATGACTCTGAAGGATCTATTGATGGTTCCTCTGATCACTCTAAGACTGAGTCAAACAATGAGGAAAAAGAGAATCCTGAACCTAAGGTTGTTAAGAAGTGTGAACCTGTTGTTACTAAACCTTTAGTGACTGAACAAAAGGCTGAGACAGTTAAACCTAGTTGTGTCAATCACATAAAAACTCCTAGGGAATCTGTTAAATTGAATGAGTCACCTAGAAGCAATAGTGTTCACAGAGAAAGTAGGAGTAGTTACAATTATGCTCCTAAAAGATGCTTTGTGTGTGGAAGTTTGAGTCATTTAATAAGAGATTGTGACTTCCATGAAAAGAGAATGAAAAGAGAGGCTGAGCAAAAGAGAATGAATGTTAATAAGGTTCATAGTTCAAATACACCAGTTTGGAACAATGCTAATAGAGTTAACCATGCCAACCAGTTTGTCCCCAGACCTGTTCAACTAAATAACACTACCAGACCTAACTCTTTTGTTAATTCTGGTAGACCAAATTTTGGGTCTGGCTACAGAAACTTTAATGTGAATAGGCAAAATGTTAACTTTATGAGGCCTAAAGTGAATACTGGTTATGTTAACTCTGTGAGACCTAATGTGAACACTGGTTTTGTAAGACCCAAGCAACCTTTTCAAAAACCTCAGGTGAATGCAAATTTTAAAAGAAATAATTTTTACAAAGCTCATTCACCTGTAAGGAGACAAACAGCAAAACCTTTAAAGGGAAATGGGGATTCTGCTGTTAAGACCTCAGCATGTATGTCTTGGGATTCAAACAAAAATAAATCCATGTATAAATCCCAAAACAACAGTGGATCAGGTTCAATTAAGAAATTCAAGCATATTGATCCACAAGGCGGACCCAAGCCTACTCAGGCCTGGGTTCCTAAGAGAAACTAATTTCTCTTCTTTTTGTGCAGGATCATCCACTTTGCTATATGGAAGATAGAGGAATACTTGACAGTGGATGCTCTGGGCACATGACTGGTAACAAGAACTATCTTAATGATTTTCACGAATTCGAGGGAGGTTCTGTTACTTTTGGAGGAAGCAAGGGACAGATAACTGGTAAAGGAAGAATTATTGTGGGCAACATAGAATTTGACAATGTATCTTTTGTGAAAGAACTTGGGCAGTTCAACCTTTTCTCAATATCACAGATTTGTGATACTCAGCATAAGGTGCTTTTTACTGAAACTGATTGTCTTGTGTTGACTCCGGACTTTAAAATGCCTGAAGAACATCAAATTCTTCTTAAAGTTCCCAGACAACACAAAATGTACAGTTTTGATATGAAAGCATCTTATCCTGCAAAAGGTGCTACCTGTTTAATTGCAAAAGCTACATTGGATGAATCTAAGTTGTGGCACAGAAGGTTAGGCCATGTGAATTTCAAAAACATGAATAAACTTGTGAAGAATAACCTTGTGAGAGGTTTGCCTTCAAAATTGTTTAAAAATGATCATACCTGTGTGGCTTGCAACAAGGGAAAACAACATAGGGCATCCTGTAAGGTTAAATTAGAAAGATTAATCACTGAACCTTTGCATACCTTACATATGGATCTTTTTGGCCCTACATCTGTCCATAGCATTAATCATGCATGCTATTGCCTTGTCATTACAGATGATTGTACTAGATATTGTTGGGTGTTCTTTATGTCTAGGAAGGATGAAGCTACCCCTTTGATTCAAAATTTCATTAGACAGATTGAAAACCTTATTGATAAACGAGTCAAAATCATTAGGAGTGATAATGGCACTGAATTTAAAAACAAGAGCATGCTAGATTTTTGTGGTAATAAAGGAATTAAGCAACAATTCAGTAATGCAAGAACTCCTCAGCAAAATGGAGTTGCTGAGAGAATGAACAGGACACTTATTGAGGCAGCTAGGACTATGCTTGCAGATTCACTTTTACCTACTACATTTTGGGCTGAAGCAGTCAGCAATGCCTGCTACATCTTTAATAGGGTTAGAGTGACCAAGCCTCAAAATAGAACTCCTTATGAGCTTATGTTTGGCCACAAACCAGTTGTTAGCCATATAAGACCTTTTGGGTGTCATGTTACCATTCTTGATACTCTAAGTGTTCTTGGAAAATTTGAAGGAAAGTCTAATGAAGGGTTTTTACTTGGGTATGCATTAAACAGTAAAGCCTTTAGGGTTTACAATTTAGTATCCAAGAAAGTAGAAGAAAATCTGCATGTAAACTTTCTTGAGGAAAAACCCAATGTCAAGGGAATTGGTCATAGGTGGATGTTTGATATTGATTATTTGACTGATTCTATGAATTATGTTCCTGTCTCCAAGGAGAATCAAATTAACCCTATTGCAGGTACCCAAGAAGCTACTAACATTGCAGGTACCAAAGATTCCTCAAATTCAGGGAACATTGATGATATGGCTGAGCTTGTTGTGATTCCATCTACAAAGAACAAGTCTGATGCAGCTGAAGCAGTAATCAAGGATTCTTCCCCTCAGAAAACAGACTCTGAAGTTAAGTCCGGCAAAGTCAAATCCCCTAGCATTACCAGTACTTCACTTTTTAAGTCTGGTAGTGATGTTCTACCAGACCTTTCTTCAAATACTGAATGTGCTGATTCTGAGATGCCAGAACTTGAAGTATTTCCTAATCCTAATGAAGGTGTTTTTGATGGGGCTTCCTATGATGAAGGAGGTATTATTACTGATTTCAACAACTTACCCACTGAAGTGGAAGTAAGTCCAACCCCCACTCTCAGGATCCACACCATTCATCCCAAAAGCCAAATAATTGGTAACCCCAAGTCTGCTGTTCAAACAAGAAGTAGAGTGCAACATCAGTCTGCTTCTCTTGCACTCATTAGCCTGATCAAGCAACAACAAAGGGTCAACCATAAGGACCAGCAACATTGCTTATTTGCTTGCTTTCTTTCTCAAAGTGAACCCACTACAGTTTCTGAAGCTTTAGGGGAGGAAAGTTGGGTAGAAGCCATGCAAGAAGAGTTGTTGCAGTTCAAGCTACAGAAAGTATGGGTTCTTGTAGACCTACCTAATGGAGCTAAAGTTATTGGTACTAAATGGGTCTTCAGGAATAAAAGGGATGAAAGAGGGGTAGTTGTAAGGAACAAAGCAAGGTTGGTAGCTCAAGGATACAAACAGGAGGAGGGCATAGATTATGATGAGGTTTTTGCTCCTGTAGCAAGGATTGAAGCTATCAGGTTATTCTTGGCCTATGCATCATACATGGGATTCAAGGTATATCAGATGGATGTCAAAAGTGCTTTCCTTTATGGCACTATTGAAGAAGATGTGTATGTACATCAACCTCCTGGCTTTGAGGATCCTGCTAATCCCAATCAAGTGTATAAGGTTATTAAAGCTCTATATGGTCTTCATCAGGCTCCTAGAGCTTGGTATGAAACTCTTTCACAGTTTCTTGAAGAACATGGATACATCAGGGGTGTAATTGACAAGACATTATTTATCAAGAGAGATCAGAAGGATATTATTCTTGTCCAAATTTATGTGGATGATATCATTTTTGGATCCACAAGAAAGTCTTGGTGTGATGAATTTGAAGGTTTAATGAAGAGCAGGTTTGAAATGAGTTCAATGGGAGAACTTACATTTTTCTTGGGATTGCAAGTTAAGCAAAAGGATGATGGACTTTTTATTTCTCAAGACAAGTATGTTGCAGAAATTTTGAAAAAGTTTGAATTCTCAAATGTGAAGGCAGCAGTCACTCCCATGGAGAACAAAGTGCCTTTAACAAAGGATGAAGATGCTGCTGATGTAAATGTGCATCTTTACAGATCCATGATAGGTTCCCTCATGTATCTTACTGCTTCTAGACCTGATATTATGTATGCAGTTTGTATTTGTTCACGTTTTCAGGTTCAACCAAAGACTTCACATCTTCATGCTGTGAAGAGAATCTTTAGGTACTTAAAGGGCAAACCAAATTTGGGCCTTTGGTATCCTAAGGAGTCAGCTTTTGACCTGACAGCTTATTCAGACAGTGACTATGCTGGTGCAAGTCTGGATAGGAAATCAACAACAGGAGGTTGTCAGTTCCTTGGAAGGAGGTTAATATCTTGGCAATGCAAGAAGCAGACGATTGTGGCTAATTCAACTACTGAGGCTGAGTATGTAGCAGCTGCTCATTGTTGTGGACAAGTTTTGTGGATTCAGAATCAGATGCTGGACTATGGTTTGAATTTTATGAATACTGTTATCCACATAGATAATAAGAGTACTATATGTATTGTTAAGAATCCAGTATATCACTCTAAAACTAAGCATATAGAAATAAGGCATCACTTCATTAGGGATTGCTTTGAAAAGAAGTTGATTAGAGTGGAGAAAATACATACAGATTTTAATGTTGCTGACCTGTTAACTAAGGCATTTGATGGTCCTAGGTTCAATTATCTGGTAGTTAACATTGGTATGATGAACCCCTAGTTTGAATTAAGGGGAGGTTTGGCCTAAGGGGAGGTCAAACTATGAAGTATGTAAGGTATGAATACTTACCAGCATTTAGGTTATTTTTAAGTTTTGTAGTTTTGATTTTAGTTCTGTTAATGATGTGATAAAAAAAAAAAAAAAAAAAAAAAAAAAAAAAAAAAAAAAAAAAAATTTGGTTTGTTTTATCTATGTCTTTTATTTCTTTATAGGCAATGCTGGATTAAGTATATTTTCACAAGTTGTTGAGTGAGATTATTGGAACTTCTCACTTGGTGGAGGTGCTTTGCACTAACACATCAAAAGGTTATCAGTCCACCTTGTCTCATCAACATAAGGACTGGCTAATCCTGAGCAAACGGCTAACAGGTAAAGATTGCTCAAATCCGTTTATGGCTGACAATTTGCCAAAAATTGTATGGTATTCAACTCACCATATCTAAGATAATTGAAGAGTTGGCTAGCCCACAAGGTTATGGCTTGTGGTAAAGGCTGTGGAAAACCATAAATGGTAATCAATTCACCATGATGAGGTGCTTTTCCATCAAAGAATTGACTAGTCCAGAAGCAAACGGCTTTTGGTAAAGACTTAACAAATCCGTTGATAAGCAGATGATTTGCTTAAAATCATATGGTTATCAGTGTACCATGGTCTTACACACCAAAACATTTGGCTACTCCAGTAGTAATGGCTATTGGTAAAGAGACATCAAATCCATTAATTTTCAATGATTCACCTCTCACAGGTGTTAACACACTTGGAAGTGATGAGAATAGATATGAAACTTAATATGAATTGATGTACATATAGTCAATGTTGCTGCAAAGACCATATCAGAAGAGCTTATCAAGATTCAAGCTGCTAGAAAGAAACAAGACCTAAATACATTTCAAAGTATTCAAGATTCAATCCTCAGAAGGCTAAATCAGAAGAACTTGAAGTTCATGAAGCATGAAGATCAAGTTAGGGGAGGATTGTTGGGAATTATGATGCGTATCAAGAGCAGACAACTTAGGTCTGGTAGTTTACTAAGTTAGGTCTGTTTGTGATTTAGGTCTGGTTATGTAAAGTTAAGTCTGGTAGTACATGTTAAGTCTGGTTGACTTATAAAGTTAAGTCTGGTCGTGAAGATAGGAAAGTTTGTTAGAGTTATGTTAGGAAAAGATACAATACGTGTATGTATCTTTATAGAAGATTTGTGTATATCTTCTGTGTCGTCTAGGGTTTCCTTGTGTTATAAAAGGATCCCTAAAGTTTGTTAGTTCGTGGGTGTGAGTTGTACGAATTGATCATAGTGAATATCAATATACGAAGTTAGTGATATCCCTGCTTGTGTTCTTAATTGTTCTTGTTAAGATTCCGCATTAACATTAACAATCACTTAGGGTTTCTCACTTAGATTGGTTCGGATTTATCCTAACCATCTACTAGGTATTCAAGACTACTTAGTGATCCATATACAATTTGTGGACCAACAGAGTATGATACTCAGGGGAGGCAAACAGAACAGATGGAACAAGGTACTGGTGGTTTTACAGAAGGTACTGGTAGTGCATTAGAAGGTACTGCTAGTATTCCGGATCAAGGTACTGCTAGAGCAGTATATACAAGGAGACCAAAGATTTCAAGAGCAGTGTTAGGAATATAAATATTCATGTGAAGACTCGGTCACCTCGAGTATCTATTTAGCATCTGTGTAGCTCGTAGGCTTATTAGAATTATTAGTATTAATGTATTATTAGTATTATTAGTTTAGTTAGTGTAGTATTCGTGGAGTGGGTCGGGTCTTTACCCACTGTCAGCTCACTCCACAGCCCACTCAGGGCACTTATGTCTTGTACTATAAATACCCCTTCCCACACTTGGGAAGGGTTGGAGGTTCTAATCATTCAACACATATTTCTTTCACTCTCTCTCTCTCTAGATCTCCCAACTCTCTCATCTCTCTCTCTCTCTAGAATTCTTCCAACATTGAATCCAAGTATGCAAATCTTACAATTGGTATCAAGAGCCATGGTTAGGTTCGATTGATTGTGTGTGCTTGGATTCGTGGTTTCTACTTTCTCGATTTTATTTACTTTGGTTCGAATGGTTTCTACTTTCTAGTTTAATTTCTTTCTGTTCTTGGTGGTCTCCACTTGCTAATTTATTTCTTTTTGTTTAAACGTTATCTTATTTTCTTGGTTTACAATTATCTTGGGCCTTAACAGTTGTTAGGTGTTAGTTTTGCTCACATATCAGTTTTGGGCTTGCTTGCTTAATGACTTGACCTTATCTTTATGAACATTTTTTCTTACTTTTGTTCAAATTGAAAAATACATAAAACCAAGATTGGAGTACATCTTATTCACTGTGTTCTGTCACTTGGTGTATTTCTTGGCCTATTGGTTGTAAACAGCTTTGCTTGCTATTGTTTTCTTTTGGTTCGTATACACAAGACAAGATACACAGGATTTGAGCTCGTGTTGGTTTGTGTTGATTAAATTCGGTTTTCTTGCTGTGTTGTGGCTTATGTGAGTGGTTAAAAGTGAATCTGTAAAAGGTGTTCTAGTTGTTCTTGGTAGTGGTTAGTCAAAAGAAGCTAATTGTTGTTCTTGGTAGCGGTTCGTCAAAAGGTGCTAATTCTTATCAGCTGTTTGTACTCAAAAGGAAAACAAAGACATTGTGGTCTATGACTGGCAGTTTGTTTTTTAACTAAAACCGGAAAGAAGACAAATTGTGTGAAAGTGACTGTTGGGTCAAGAATTTAACCCAAGTACCCTGACAAGATTTGAACATAAAATAGCCTAACTCACTGATAAAATAGTGGGTTACTCACTGATAAAGAAATCAGTGAGTGTTGTAAAAAGCCCGTTGTTGAAGAAACACTTTACTTACTGATACAGTGTCAGTGAGTAAAGTATACGAGCTACAAACAACACCAGTATCACTGAGAATTGACAAATGTCTCAGTGACCCTGAAGATGCTATCTCTACAAAGCAGACTGAAAATATGGGCGGGAACTTCCAAAAAGGAAGTCAGACAAGGTACATCAAAAGGAGTGTTGGTGCCTTTCAATAAAGAAAGGTGATGGGACTTTTCAATAAAGAAAAGTAATGGGGACCACCAACCCATGTGCACTTGTTGTATTAGCTGTATATATTTTTTGCATTGTAATAGAGATAGTATGTGTCCTAAACAAACAAAACAATACAAAATGTATTAGTTGATAAGATCATCCTCTCATTGAATCATCAAGCATAGCTTGGATCAATGAGAGTTTATTTGTCACCCAAAGGGGATGATTTACCGGAATTATCCCCTTGAAGAAGCTGAAGATGTTATCATGTAATCTAATAGGTTTTGAGTAATCTTGTGACAATTTATTCACTATCAATGAATCTGTTCTTGTTTTACTCAAATTTCATGGACCAACAAGTGGTATCAGAGCCAGGTTCATTCTTATGAGCCAGATCCATGCATGATTACTGATAACATTCTTCAAAAAATAAATAAATGTGATCTTCAAAAACTGCTACTGTTATAGAAATTTTTGAGGGGAGAAACACATTTATTTTGGTGACTGACAAACACCATCCCCTCCCTGAACCCCACAAAACACATACCCACCACACAAATCTTATCCCCACCAAACCCTATCCCACCACACACAAAAAACCCAGATCTTATCCAACCAAATAAACCTCACACACTCAATCCAAAAAAACCTCACACACTCGATCCATCACCTCACAAAAAAAAAAAAAAAAAAAAAAAAAAAAACCCTCACCACTACAAAATACCAGATCTGTTATTAAAACAAAAAAACAGATCTCGAAAATCCTATTACCCAAATAAATCCGATCTATTACCTAAACCAGATTTTGCAAATGAGTAAAATCACCTCATCTCATACACAAACAAACGACCAACAGATCTCAAATAAAAAAAAAAGGGAGATCGAACTCAAAGAGTTCATCAGTATCCAACCACAACTCTAACAGCAAACTGCTACAACAATCCTCACCCAATCAACAAACCCAAAAAATATCATGAAACTCGAGTAATGAGCTGTGATAACAAAGAAGGGGCGGCGGCAGTAATGGTGTTAACCCAAATCCTAATTACAACTCAGTGTGTTTTGTTATGGTGACAACAAACTGAGTTATGGGTGCCGGAGATCCAAATGGGGTTATCTTTCGGTGTGTAACTATAAGACTGATAATAAATAGGGTTGGTCTTATTGTTGTGTTTTGGGATTACAGCCGTTAAGTGGATGAGGACAGAGTGTGTGTAGGTTAATGATTATGGTCACTGATGTTGTGTAAATCTTGAGGTAGTAGAGTACTGATCATCTGATGATGGGTCCTCAGGATGGGTAATTATCCTGAACCTCACATACCAGAGGTTGGTATTTTTTTTCGGGAAGTCTGATGGGGTGTTAGGATTTTTAAAGGTGTATTGCGGGTTGAACCTGAATCGAGGCTGTGGTAAAACCCAAGGGAACTGAGTAGTGTCACTTGAGTCTGGAAAAAAATTTTATCAGACGATAAAGTGGTAAAAGGGTGTGTTGTGCTTGATTGGATAGAGGCATGGAGCCATCAGGCTACTGATCAAACTCAGGGAGTTGGGAGGATTAAAGATGTGACTTCACTGAAGAAGAGTTGAGGTGGAAAGATTGAAAAAAAAATTTCTCACCAGGGACTCAAATATGATTCAGTGTGCTATAGGGTGAGATGACTGAGGATAAATCTCAGTACTTAAACAAAACTCAAACCTCAGTCACTGAACTTTAAACCTGAACCCACATTCTTACTCACTCAAAACAACAAACCTGAACCCTCAGATCATACCAGGTGACTGAACCCTCAGTGACTAAAACCCAGGTCACTGAAGTCAAACCCAGTCATTGAACCCCCTGAACCCCCTTGGTGACTGAACTAGTCACTGAACCCTGAACCCTGGTGACTGAACCCCGATCACTGAACACCTGAACCCTCTCAGTGAAACCAGTCACTGAACCCCTGAACCCTTGAACCTTCAGGCCCCTGAACCCTTGAACCTTCAGGTCCCTGAACCTTTGAACCTCAGGAACTAAACCCAAGTCCCTGATCAACCAGAACCTCATTTACCCAGGCTATTTGTATATTCAAATAGGGGGAGATTGTTGGGTCAAGAATTTGACCCAAGTACCCTGACAAGATTTGAACATAAAATAGCCTAACTCACTGATAAAATAGTGGGTTACTCACTGATAAAGAAATCAGTGAGTGTTGTAAAAAGCCCGTTGTTGAAGAAACACTTTACTTACTGATACGGTGTCAGTGAGTAAAGTATACGAGCTACAAACAACACCAGTATCACTGAGAATTGACAAATGTCTCAGTGACCCTGAAGATGCTATCTCTACAAAGCAGACTGAAAATATGGGCGGGAACTTCCAAAAAGGAAGTCAGACAAGGTACATCAAAAGGAGTGTTGGTGCCTTTCAATAAAGAAAGGTGATGGGACTTTTCAATAAAGAAAAGTAATGGGGACCACCAACCCATGTGCACTTGTTGTATTAGCTGTATATATTTTTTGCATTGTAATAGAGATAGTATGTGTCCTAAACAAACAAAACAATACAAAATGTATTAGTTGATAAGATCATCCTCTCATTGAATCATCAAGCATAGCTTGGATCAATGAGAGTTTATTTGTCACCCAAAGGGGATGATTTACCGGAATTATCCCCTTGAAGAAGCTGAAGATGTTATCATGTAATCTAATAGGTTTTGAGTAATCTTGTGACAATTTATTCACTATCAATGAATCTGTTCTTGTTTTACTCAAATTTCATGGACCAACAAGTGGTATCAGAGCCAGGTTCATTCTTATGAGCCAGATCCATGCATGATTACTGATAACATTCTTCAAAAAATAAATAAATGTGATCTTCAAAAACTGCTACTGTTATAGAAATTTTTGAGGGGGAGAAACACATTTATTTTGGTGACTGACAAACACCATCCCCTCCCTGAACCCCACAAAACACATACCCACCACACAAATCTTATCCCCACCAAACCCTATCCCACCACACACAAAAAACCCAGATCTTATCCAACCAAATAAACCTCACACACTCAATCCAAAAAAACCTCACACACTCGATCCATCACCTCACAAAAAAAAAAAAAAAAAAAAAAAAAAAAAAACCCTCACCACTACAAAATCCCAGATCTGTTATTAAAACAAAAAAACAGATCTCGAAAATCCTATTACCCAAATAAATCCGATCTATTACCTAAACCAGATTTTGCAAATGAGTAAAATCACCTCATCTCATACACAAACAAACGACCAACAGATCTCAAATAAAAAAAAGGGAGATCGAACTCAAAGAGTTCATCAGTATCCAACCACAACTCTAACAGCAAACTGCTACAACAATCCTCACCCAATCAACAAACCCAAAAAATATCATGAAACTCGAGTAATGAGCTGTGATAACAAAGAAGGGGCGGCGGTAGTAATGGTGTTAACCCAAATCCTAATTACAACTCAGTGTGTTTTGTTATGGTGACAACAAACTGAGTTATGGGTGCCGGAGATCCAAATGGGGTTATCTTTCGGTGTGTAACTATAAGACTGATAATAAATAGGGTTGGTCTTATTGTTGTGTTTTGGGATTACAGCCGTTAAGTGGATGAGGACAGAGTGTGTGTAGGTTAATGATTATGGTCACTGATGTTGTGTAAATCTTGAGGTAGTAGAGTACTGATCATCTGATGATGGGTCCTCAGGATGGGTAATTATCCTGAACCTCACATACCAGAGGTTGGTATTTTTTTTCGGGAAGTCTGATGGGGTGTTAGGATTTTTAAAGGTGTATTGCGGGTTGAACCTGAATCGAGGCTGTGGTAAAACCCAAGGGAACTGAGTAGTGTCACTTGAGTCTGGAAAAAATTTTATCAGACGATAAAGTGGTAAAAGGGTGTGTTGTGCTTGATTGGATAGAGGCATGGAGCCATCAGGCTACTGATCAAACTCAGGGAGTTGGGAGGATTAAAGATGTGACTTCACTGAAGAAGAGTTGAGGTGGAAAGATTGAAAAAAAAATTTCTCACCAGGGACTCAAATATGATTCAGTGTGCTATAGGGTGAGATGACTGAGGATAAATCTCAGTACTTAAACAAAACTCAAACCTCAGTCACTGAACTTTAAACCTGAACCCACATTCTTACTCACTCAAAACAACAAACCTGAACCCTCAGATCATACCAGGTGACTGAACCCTCAGTGACTAAAACCCAGGTCACTGAAGTCAAACCCAGTCATTGAACCCCCTGAACCCCCTTGGTGACTGAACTAGTCACTGAACCCTGAACCCTGGTGACTGAACCCCGATCACTGAACACCTGAACCCTCTCAGTGAAACCAGTCACTGAACCCCTGAACCCTTGAACCTTCAGGCCCCTGAACCCTTGAACCTTCAGGTCCCTGAACCTTTGAACCTCAGGAACTAAACCCAAGTCCCTGATCAACCAGAACCTCATTTACCCAGGCTATTTGTATATTCAAATAGGGGGAGATTGTTGGGTCAAGAATTTGACCCAAGTACCCTGACAAGATTTGAACATAAAATAGCCTAACTCACTGATAAAATAGTGGGTTACTCACTGATAAAGAAATCAGTGAGTGTTGTAAAAAGCCCGTTGTTGAAGAAACACTTTACTTACTGATACGGTGTCAGTGAGTAAAGTATACGAGCTACAAACAACACCAGTATCACTGAGAATTGACAAATGTCTCAGTGACCCTGAAGATGCTATCTCTACAAAGCAGACTGAAAATATGGGCGGGAACTTCCAAAAAGGAAGTCAGACAAGGTACATCAAAAGGAGTGTTGGTGCCTTTCAATAAAGAAAGGTGATGGGACTTTTCAATAAAGAAAAGTAATGGGGACCACCAACCCATGTGCACTTGTTGTATTAGCTGTATATATTTTTTGCATTGTAATAGAGATAGTATGTGTCCTAAACAAACAAAACAATACAAAATGTATTAGTTGATAAGATCATCCTCTCATTGAATCATCAAGCATAGCTTGGATCAATGAGAGTTTATTTGTCACCCAAAGGGGATGATTTACCGGAATTATCCCCTTGAAGAAGCTGAAGATGTTATCATGTAATCTAATAGGTTTTGAGTAATCTTGTGACAATTTATTCACTATCAATGAATCTGTTCTTGTTTTACTCAAATTTCATGGACCAACAAGTGGTATCAGAGCCAGGTTCATTCTTATGAGCCAGATCCATGCATGATTACTGATAACATTCTTCAAAAAATAAATAAATGTGATCTTCAAAAACTGCTACTGTTATAGAAATTTTTGAGGGGGAGAAACACATTTATTTTGGTGACTGACAAACACCATCCCCTCCCTGAACCCCACAAAACACATACCCACCACACAAATCTTATCCCCACCAAACCCTATCCCACCACACACAAAAAACCCAGATCTTATCCAACCAAATAAACCTCACACACTCAATCCAAAAAAACCTCACACACTCGATCCATCACCTCACAAAAAAAAAAAAAAAAAAAAAAAAACCCTCACCACTACAAAATCCCAGATCTGTTATTAAAACAAAAAAACAGATCTCGAAAATCCTATTACCCAAATAAATCCGATCTATTACCTAAACCAGATTTTGCAAATGAGTAAAATCACCTCATCTCATACACAAACAAACGACCAACAGATCTCAAATAAAAAAAAAAGGGAGATCGAACTCAAAGAGTTCATCAGTATCCAACCACAACTCTAACAGCAAACTGCTACAACAATCCTCACCCAATCAACAAACCCAAAAAATATCATGAAACTCGAGTAATGAGCTGTGATAACAAAGAAGGGGCGGCGGCAGTAATGGTGTTAACCCAAATCCTAATTACAACTCAGTGTGTTTTGTTATGGTGACAACAAACTGAGTTATGGGTGCCGGAGATCCAAATGGGGTTATCTTTCGGTGTGTAACTATAAGACTGATAATAAATAGGGTTGGTCTTATTGTTGTGTTTTGGGATTACAGCCGTTAAGTGGATGAGGACAGAGTGTGTGTAGGTTAATGATTATGGTCACTGATGTTGTGTAAATCTTGAGGTAGTAGAGTACTGATCATCTGATGATGGGTCCTCAGGATGGGTAATTATCCTGAACCTCACATACCAGAGGTTGGTATTTTTTTTTCGGGAAGTCTGATGGGGTGTTAGGATTTTTAAAGGTGTATTGCGGGTTGAACCTGAATCGAGGCTGTGGTAAAACCCAAGGGAACTGAGTAGTGTCACTTGAGTCTGGAAAAAATTTTATCAGACGATAAAGTGGTAAAAGGGTGTGTTGTGCTTGATTGGATAGAGGCATGGAGCCATCAGGCTACTGATCAAACTCAGGGAGTTGGGAGGATTAAAGATGTGACTTCACTGAAGAAGAGTTGAGGTGGAAAGATTGAAAAAAAAATTTCTCACCAGGGACTCAAATATGATTCAGTGTGCTATAGGGTGAGATGACTGAGGATAAATCTCAGTACTTAAACAAAACTCAAACCTCAGTCACTGAACTTTAAACCTGAACCCACATTCTTACTCACTCAAAACAACAAACCTGAACCCTCAGATCATACCAGGTGACTGAACCCTCAGTGACTAAAACCCAGGTCACTGAAGTCAAACCCAGTCATTGAACCCCCTGAACCCCCTTGGTGACTGAACTGGTCACTGAACCCTGAACCCTGGTGACTGAACCCCGATCACTGAACACCTGAACCCTCTCAGTGAAACCAGTCACTGAACCCCTGAACCCTTGAACCTTCAGGCCCCTGAACCCTTGAACCTTCAGGTCCCTGAACCTTTGAACCTCAGGAACTAAACCCAAGTCCCTGATCAACCAGAACCTCATTTACCCAGGCTATTTGTATATTCAAATAGGGGGAGATTGTTGGGTCAAGAATTTGACCCAAGTACCCTGACAAGATTTGAACATAAAATAGCCTAACTCACTGATAAAATAGTGGGTTACTCACTGATAAAGAAATCAGTGAGTGTTGTAAAAAGCCCGTTGTTGAAGAAACACTTTACTTACTGATACGGTGTCAGTGAGTAAAGTATACGAGCTACAAACAACACCAGTATCACTGAGAATTGACAAATGTCTCAGTGACCCTGAAGATGCTATCTCTACAAAGCAGACTGAAAATATGGGCGGGAACTTCCAAAAAGGAAGTCAGACAAGGTACATCAAAAGGAGTGTTGGTGCCTTTCAATAAAGAAAGGTGATGGGACTTTTCAATAAAGAAAAGTAATGGGGACCACCAACCCATGTGCACTTGTTGTATTAGCTGTATATATTCTTTGTATTGTAATAGAGATAGTATGTGCCCTAAACAAACAAAATAATACAAAATGTATTAGTTGATAGGATCATCCTCTCATTGAATCATCAAGCATAGCTTGGATCAATGAGAGTTTATTTGTCACCAAAAGGGGATGATTTATCGGAATTATCCTCTTGAAGAAGCTGAAGATGTTATCATGTAATCTAATAGGTTTTGAGTAATCTTGTAACAATTTATTCACTATCAATGAATATGTTCTTGTTTTACTCAAATTTCATGGACCAACAGTGACTATACAAGTTGCGGTTTGACTGTCGCGGTTTGTGACTCTAGCGGTTTGAGACTCTAGCGGTTTGTGACTGTGGCGGTTTGTGACTGTAGCGGTTTGTGACTGTAGCGGTTTGTAACTGTAGTGGTTTGTGATTGCAGCGGTTTGATCTAACTGGTGTGCAGCGGTTTGGGTCTATTCTTGGTGGCGGTTTGAACTTAAAAGGAGATAAAAGGTGTAGCGGTTTGACCATTGGTGTAGCGGTTTGACCATTGGTTTGACAAGTGGTGTAGCGGATTCATGATAGAAGAAGCATAGATAATCAGAAAAATCAAATCCAATCCAAAAAAACATCATCTAACCACTGGTAAAATACAGTCGACTATTACAACAAATCAAAAGCTTCAAATTACAAGAACAACAAAATCACTTTCTTTTATTTAAAACGAATCTCCAACATCAAATCTGTTCGAATCATTTTCGCAACAACAAAATCCAAATCCAAACTAACAACTCACAAGAAACGAAATCCAAATCCAAATCTATTCGAAACAACAATATCTAATTACAACACAATTACTCACGGCCTTTCCTAACAAATCACTCACCTACCTAGTGTGTTATCTCCGGTCGGTTCACTCGATCAACAAAAAACCGTGGAACAAGAAAACCAAACCTTCCTTACATCTTTAATCTTCAAAAGGATCTTGAAGCCAGTCTTGTGGGTTTAATTGTCTTTATGCGTTTGGTTTGAGATTAAGGTGGAACAGATAAGGGGGCTGTGTATGAAACAACTTTAGGGATACTGTGTTGCTCGGATTAACAAGAGAAGAAAGGATAGGTGAGTGATTTTTTTTTAGGTGTGACTGCGTTTTTGTGTGTGTGGGAAATTAGGGTTATTAGCATTTAGGGATAAGTGGGATTAGAAGTCTTTTATTTCCAAAGGATTAGGGTTATGCCGGATTTGGAGTGAAGTGGGCCAAGACAAATTGGATCAATGGTTTGTGGACTGTGATCACAAGGACGATTTTGTGTATTTTGATTGGACTGAATATTATTTCACAAGGACTTTGGACTTTGGAGTAAGTATCACAAGGACGATTTTTTTAAGTTGGTTGGTTTTGGATAAATATTTGGGGTATAATTTTGGTCAACAATTAGGATTGAGCTTCAATTATCCGAGATTAATTTTAATCGTGGGTGAAATTTTTCGGGTTCGTTGGATATAACTACTGTGCTAGTTGTTAGATATTTTCGAGTTTATTGGATAAAACTACGGTGGTTATTTGAATTCACTCAAACCATTTCAACCAAAATCAAACAAACAGTTCACATTATCATCATCATTTCACGGTCTATTCTTGATTTTTGTAAAATCCCGCGAAAGAATTTATTTCTCGGTTTAAATCATAGAATTGTAAAATCCCGTGCACGTTTACATCATGTCTACTACTTCAGATTCGTTCATAACTGAGGTACTCAAGTTGTACGACACGTACGATAAACAAATAAACGTGTTTGATCCTGATAATTCTAATGTGGAATCTTCAAGCCCGAATTCGCAAGAGAGAGAATTGCTTCAGTCACTAATGGTTCCTAATGCAAAGGAAAGTTGCATTGAATGTTTTCGATTACTTCATTCACATATCAAGGTTCTCTTCGAACAGCCCGGATACTTGGGAGGATACAGGCGTGCATTCGCATCACTCTTTGGTCAAGATGTTCAGACTTTCACAGTCAAAATGATTCTGTATTTGGATCAACTTGAACAACAACTTGATAAAGGAGATTTTTCTGAAGATAGATCCATGGCTGCTTTGGGTGTGATCAACAACCAATTCCAAGTGTTCATTGATTCGCAATACACTGAAGATTATGATGATGATAGTCAAATGGCGAAAAAGTGTTTTGCTAATTACACTGGAACTGAGGTTGACTTGTTCAGAAGGACATTACTTCAATTTATGAGTAATGTTACGGGGTTCATTAATGAAAGGGCTCAACATGTGGGAAATGGAACAGAATCAGACAAGCATGATGCAAGCAGCAGCTATGTGACTCATATCATACATGTTGTGGATGCTGATATCAGACCAGTAAATGACCAAGAGCCATTTGCTGAGGTACATGTAACTGTTCAACATAATGTCCTTGCTAATGAACATCAACACACTGATCAAATTAAACCTACTTATGACACAAATCTGGTGGAAAAGACTGATAGCAATATCACCTTTGATTCATCAAATATGAGTCATAAGGGGGGAGAGATTGATCAGGATGCTGAACATGATGATGCGTCAAGTTCTTTGCCTATAGCTGAGCTTTTCAAATCAAACAATATGGTTGAAAAAGAAGTTTATAATGAACTTTCTAAAAGATTTTTACAGCTTGAAAAACATTGTATTTCTCTTGAAATCGCAATGCAACACAAGGAAGAAAGTTTTCAAACTAAGCTACCATGTAAAAATCCGGAACTCCCTGAATTCCGTGAATTCTTTATAATAAATGATTTGAAAGCTCAGCTAGAAGCCAAAAACTTAACGATCAAAAACCTGAAAAACAGTTTGGCAGAGATGCGTGATATGTGCAATGAAGTTAAGGATATACATGACAATAATGCTGACTTAGAACATAAAGTGACTGAATTGTTTAAGGAAAATGAGACATTGAAAATTCATTGCAAAGAACTGTGTGATACAATCAAAGAAACGAAAACTAAGACTGTAGAGCAAATAACCTCTTTGATTGCCAAAAATGATGAATTCAAAGCTCAACTTCAGGAAAAAGGTTTTGCAATTGCAGCATTGAAAAACGAGTTGAGAAAATCGACAGGAAATAGTGTGAACACTAAGTTTGCAAAAGCATCAATCTTGGGGAAACTACCAATTAGAAAACAATCAGTTGTTAGACAACCAACTGCGTTTAAATCTGAACGACCAAAATTTTCAAAAACACGGTTTGCCTCCCAAGTTGATGTGAAACAAGTTTTGCCAAAACCAGTCACTTCACAACCTAGATCTAATGATAAGGAATGTACGCTTGCAAAACCTCATCATATGAGTGCATTTAGTTCTTCTAGGATTAGTTCAACGCGTGTGTCATTTGTGACACCAAAGGAACATGTTAGACATAAAAACAGTGTTCAGAATCACAACCTAGAGGATGCTAAGAAAAACACACATGAAAAGATTAGGAAGTTGCCTGTTCTTAAGAGTAGTTGCGTATCGACTAATGCGATTCCCATAGTAGATCACTCTAAGAATCCTAGATCTTTCTCTGACTCCAAACATTTTGTTTGCTCAACTTGTCAGAAATGTGTTTTTAATGCAACCCATGATGATTGTATAACAAAATTCCTGAAGGAAGTGAATGCTCGTGCTAAGGTTCAGACCCTCTAAGACTAGAAACAACAACAAGCCCATAGAACCAAAGAGGTATACTCAGAAACCTTGTAGGCAGATTGCCGTAGGACAAAGGTCTTCTCTAAACAAGTCTTCCGCTATTCAGGAGAAACCAAACACTCCTAGATCTTGCCTTAGGTGGATTCCGACGGGTAGAATTTTTAAGATTGTTGGTCTTAGATGGATACCTACTAGTAACAATTTTATCAAACCCAATAAGCATCAACATTCAAAATCATAGCAATAAAAAAAATCAAAATTGGTTAAAAGTTTGAAAACAACCTTTGGTGACCATTGATGACTGTTGGAGCGATGTAGATATGACGATGGTGGTGGCCGACGACGGATATACAACATTGTTGATGATCGACGACGGCTGGAGAGACGCCGGTGATGGTGGTGATGGCTGATGTCGACGGTGGTGATTGTGGTGTTAGGGTTTGGGTGGTTGTTATAAAGGAAATGCATTGAGAAATGGATGGGTGGGTGCTATAATAATAATAATAATAATAATAATAATAATAATAATAATAATAATAATAATAATAATAATAATAATAATAATAATAATAATAATAATAATAATAATAATAATAATAATAATAATAATACGTTTTGTAATTATTAAATAAGAGAACATACAAAATGTGAAATCGAATCTTTCAAAGGGTTTCAGTTAGACCAATAGTGTAGCCCAATTTTGCCACGTAGGAAAAATGGAGTAATCTCATTAGACAATAGAACGTTAAAATGAAACAATTTGTTCAAACTCACTTAAATTTAATCCAACAAAAACAATATGTTTAAGAAAATATGTGTTGAATTTGTATAAAAAATAAAAAATAATAATAAATAAAATGAGAGGTAATTAATAAAACTTCAATTGTTAAATTTAAATCCATTATATGAACTTAAGTAAACTTAATCAGTTTCTATTTATTTTAATAACTTTATAATAACTCCTACACTTTATACCTCATATACTTTTATTTTTTTTCATAGAACATATATGTTGTTTCTTTTTATAACTTTCAAAATCAAAACCACGAGTTACTGTGATATGCAAATAAATACACGAGATTGTACATATACGAGCGACTCATGTTATTCCTATTTATGAGATATCCTCCGAGTCAATAATAACATAAATATGAAGAGAAAAAAAAACACGAATAAGGTGCTTCATTGTCCATGTTATTTCATGCTCATCATCAAACCAAAGTGTAACTAGTGATTTTTAAAAATAAATTATTTGTCACGAGATTTGGCCGTAATCATATTATACAACAAGTTAACTATTGTTTAGGTGTTAATCATTTTTTTGAGTAAATTATAAGTTAATTGCAAAATGGGCAGGAAAACACGACCACTCTGTTCCCGAGTTCTTATTTGGAGAGAAGAGAAGAGAAGTGGAGAGAAAACTGAAAAAAAAATCACGCTCCCGAGTTTTTTTTGGAGAGAAGAGAAGAGAAGATGAGAGGAAATTATGCCAAAACTTCTCTCCTAATCTTCTTCCCAAATTGGGATGATTTGGAGAGAAAGAGGTTTTAAAGCCATTTTTTTCTTACATGCCCTTTCTTTTCTCTCCAACTAGAGAGCACAAAATTAAAAATCATTTTTTTTTGCCTCTCATTTTCTTTTCTTTCTTGTTTTCTCTCTTCATTTCTCTTCTTTCCGTTTTATACTCGGGAACAGAGTTGACATGCCATTCTGTTTTCAATTTGTTTGGACTCCTAAATAAAAACCATAAAACAAAACGTAACTTGCATAAAGAAGTAGGAGACTACAACATTCCATGCTATGTCGATCCCATTTCGTCTCAATTCCTAATAACATCTAACAAAACAAGGACCACAATAAATTACCCGTACAGAATGCATTGTCGACAAAAAATTTACAAAGAGAATTCCACACAATAATTTGGCAAGATAACTTGTCCAATCAAATAAATTTCTTCTTTTTTTTTTCAAAATTGTTTTGATTGAACAAATGATCTAGCCACATCATTATGTAGAACTTTTTTGTAATTTCTTTTGTGTACATAGCATAAACACAAGTGTATAGTAACACGATGTTAATACAAATATCGTCCTAAAAATGTTATTTATATTTTACGATCTTTGCTATATTTTGTTAATGACAATTATAAAGTTTATTATTAGCAAAGCATAAATATAAGTTAAAGTCTTTTACATTTATAGTAATAAGCTTTTAAAACCCATCATATACATGCTACATGATCACTAGGATACATGTTACATACATATATACATTTTCATGTTTTACATTTTAATTCCTAAAATGTAAATATATACATGACATCATGGCATACATCATTTAGATAGCTTAGTTGACTTAACATAATATTTTGGAAAGATTTACAAGCAATGAGTTGGATTGTGTAAGATCTTGTAAGAGCTAGCTGTCATGTCCCGGCGGACCCAAACAGCAGTATGGGCGGAACCAAATATTTGGGTCCGCCAAATCCGTCCTCTGTCTGCTCAGTTTTGCCTATAAATAGCAAGCTGATCATTCAAGGACAATCATCACTCACATAGCATACATTGCATATACATTCTTTCTTACTTTACTAACCCATTCATTCATTCATTTCATTTGTAGAGATCTTTCTTTTGTAGCAAAGAGATCAAGCATCAAGGTTCAACACAGTGTTGTAAACCTTTAGTTTAGTTACTGTGTGATATTGTATTAGTTCACACATCATTGTTTATACCAAACATTCAGTAGTGATCGGTTAGTGTTTTAGTCCTCAAAACACATAGAGTGTCGGGAGTGGTTGTACCCTTGTAAAGAACTCGGTATTTAGCTTAGTACCAGAAAAAGGTTAAGCGACGTTGGGAGTGGTTGTACCCTTGTAAAGAACTCGGTATCTAGCTTAGTACCGGAAAAAGAGTAAGCGACGTGTAAAGGTTTTCTCCGCCTAGAAGGGAGCTTGTTTCTTAGTGAAGAAAAACTCTCGAGTTAGAGGCTTGAGGAGTGGAGTAGGGCAAGGAAGAGAGTCCTTGTAGACCGAACCACTATAAACATACGTGTTGTGGTTTGATTGTTCTTTCCTTACTTTCTTTACTTATATTGCTTGATTATTTGCATTAGTTTGAAATCACGTTAAGTACTCAAAGCGAATAAATTTAAAAAGCGGTAAAAACTATTCAACCCCTCTTCTAGTTTTCCACACACGACTAAATCCAAACTTCTACTATATCTTCGGGGTTCAATGATAAGAATTGGTAATAACAACTGTCAAGATTAAAATCCCACTAATTAACGATTGTTTTGATCTTCGCAAAATTGGACATAATACACTTTCCTTTTACCAATTACATTATTAACTTTGTGACAAAGTTTCAAAATAATCCTGCATAGATGATCATAAAATTTGAGTGCGGGTACCTTATATTATTGATCTTAATCAATCCTATGACAATCTATCTGTTTTTGTGATGGTAGATGTCTAATTTTATGCATAAAATTAGATAATAATTCGTTTATATACAAACTACAGTAATAAACTATGAGAAATGCTAGACTTACATAAGAATTAGACAAAAAAATCCACACACTGATATGTCAAAGAGTGATTGGTATATTTTGTTATACTTTCTCTCTCTGATTAGACCAATCACTACCTGAAACATCAACATGTGGATTTTTATTTTATTTATTTATTTATTTATTTTTTGTAATTCTTATGTGGGTTTACCATTCCTCATAATCTATTACTAGTACTGTACCACACAACTTTTAGTTATACAGTTAGATACTCTATCCGTCTTAAAATCATTGTTCACCAATAAAAACACACAGTTTAAGAAAAACATCATTATTATACATATTATATTATTATATTATTTATTATTATTATTATATATTATTATTATTTATTATTATTATTATTATTATTATTATTTTTTTATTATTATTATTTTTACTTTTTGCAGAATGACAATTTTACTCATAACTAATTAGTTTATAACTTTTCTTAAGTTTGTAATAATAACCTTATGTTCCTTATCTATTTTTGAAAGTGAATAATTAATCATGAACAACTAAAAGAAAATGTGGACAATAAATTTGGATCGAAAAGACTATGGTTGCGTTTAGTTGGAAAACATTTTCCTTCATTTCCTATTTCTTGTTTTGTAAAAAAAGGGAGGGGAGTTTTATCTCCACAAAACAATTGAAAATTTAGAAAACGCGTTTAGTTAGAGAAACATGTGTTTGTGTTTTCCATTTTGCAAAACTAGAAAACATGTTCAAGTAGTGTTGTTTTCTATCTCCATTCTCTATTCATATTTGTAATATTATAAAGACATATTTGAAACACAAAAACAAATATTATAAACTAAAGATTTTTTCATTCATTTGCACCCAATCATTTTTTTATAAATTGGTGTCCCGTTAGCATCCCTAGTAACTCTTTCTGCCAAAAGTTCAAGAAAATATTTCTCACGCTCTTCGCTCCACTCCATAGTTTCCCCATGAGTATCATCACTTTTACTCATCTAAATACAATCCAACTATAAACGTTAACAGCACCTTGTTTACATAACACGAAAGTTGCACTTAAAAAGCTTAATACAACACTCAAATTTCTTAAAACGGCTCTCAAATAGCCTAAATCAGCACTCAAATAGCTTAAAAGCAACCCTTAAATAACTCAAATCAACATTAATATAGCTAGAAAAAAATACTTGAAAAACATCCAACAATTCATGAACCGCATTTGAATAACCCAAATAAGCACTTAAATAGCTTAAATCAGCGAAAAAAGCTTAAAAACCACACAAACTAGACATGAAAAGCTCAAATAAGCACCTAAATAACTCAAATAAGCACTTAAATAACTCAAATAAGCACTAAAAAGCTGAAAATTCAATAAAACCTATAACCAGCCCTCAAATAGCTCAAATAAACACTCAAAAAAGCTTTAAAATGCACATAGACTACACCTAAAATAACTCGAATAAGCACTAAAAAGCTTAACACAACACTCAAATCAGCCCTAAATAACTAAAAACAATGCCAGTATAAATTTTTTATTAAACCCAATAAGCATCAACAATCAAACTCGGTTAGAGGTTTGAAAATAACCTTTGGTGACGATGAGTGACTGCCGGCGACGGCTGGAACGACGATGGTGATGGCCGGCGACAGCTGGAACGACGATGGTGATGGCCGGCGACGGCTGGAGCGATGCCAGCGAGGGTGGTGATGGCTGATGTGGGCTGTGGCGAGGGTGGTGTTTGGGTTAGGGTTTGTTTATTAGAGTGGAAATAGGAAATAAAGGTTTAAAGGAAAACGGGGAAAAAAAATAAAATAAAATGTTTTGTGATTTTGCTTATTAAAGTTGGAAATAGAAATTTTGTGTTTTGGAAAATATTTTATTAAAAAACGCTAATTTAAACGTGATATCTTTTTCCTTATTTTTCTACCAAACATGAAAGGTGTTTTCCTCCACCTAACGGCACCCTACTTATTTCTTCATCAATCTATTTGTTTTCATCTTTTGTACAAGCACAAACATGTTGGTAAAAAAAAGTTTCTCCGAACTTAAAATGACGAAAATGACCTCATTTAAATTGTTTCAAACAGAGATACAACACCTCAATCAAATTGTTGTGTTTTTATTTTGTTTTTTGCACTTGAATTATTATCATTCATTAAATTCTTTCAAATAATTCAACTTCATCATTTTGATAAGGTTAGTTACTTCAATTATGTGACTTAATTATGTTTAGTTTTCAGTTAATGGTGCTTTGTTATTATATATTTCCAAATTGTTCTGTTTTATATATTTGGAATTTTGGATGTTAATATTGAAATGTGATGGTCAGTTTTACAAGTTGTTTGATAATTTGGATGTTAACATTTCAAGTTGGTGTGCAAATGAGTTAGGTTGTTTATTTAAGTAGATCGATATCGAGATCCGAGGGTAAGTTCTAGAATTCGTTCTACTTCGATGAATTGAATGTTGGTATCGGGATTATAATTCATTTTTTTAGTGCGAAAAGCGGCTTTAAATTAAATTGATGTGTAAATGATACATCTGCTTGGATTGGTTTATTTCCAGTCTTTGCTAAAGGTATAAACTACACATGACTAACCGATAGTGAGTTCTGGTCATGTTTAGTTGGTCGAAAGTTATAGTTACTCTAATGATAGTATAGGCGTGTTTTGTATTGAAACAAAACATTTGCACCCTGTTCATGTTTGTAGCCTGAAACTGACCGAGGTTTCAGTTGACATTGACACATCTACTTAATTGGTTTATTACGAGTCTTTTGAATTAAATACATATCAAGATCTGAGAATTCTACAACGTGTGGGATTCTTCGTTGAAAAAAAAAAATCTCTTATCGGTGATAACCTTCGGATCAGAATTAATGTTTTGGCCCAAAACAGAGAGACTGTTTCAACTGAAAATTAGCGTTTAAAATGTTTCTTCCACTTCAGTTGGTTTAATTCAAGTTCTTTCCTTTTTAAGTTTATATTGAGTTCTGAGAATAAGTTCTAGAAGATATCAGATTCATTCTTCGATGAGTTTTGTTTTTGGTTAAATTGGTGGCTAAAGTTTTGAGTTACTCTGATTATGGTATGCGCCGCACTTTGTGTTCAAAGTGATCGTGTCTATGTCTTAGACAAGGATTTATGTCTTGACCCAAAAACAGACCAAAGTTTTCAACTTAATTAAAGTATCGAGATTGCAGAGTAAGCTCTTGACGATCTTGGATTCGTTCTTTCACGATTTCCACATTTAGTTGCCCTAAATCTTTTAGTTACTCTAGACGTATTCTAGTTATAGTATAAGCCTGCTTTGTAATGTAAGAGTTCGTGTATATGAATGTCAAAACTTGGGATCCGGTATCATGATTTTAGCCTGAAACAGACCAAGGTTTCAACTAACCTTGGTATGTAATTGAGTCATATACTTGAAACAGTTGTCTTGATATTCTGTTTTAACTACACATTGAGACCCGAGAGTGATAGAAAGGATGGAGTTAATTCTTTGATGATTGGTTAAAGTTTTGAGTTTCACATGTGATTAAAAAATACGATGAAAGACATAGCTCGTGACTTGGGAAGAATGGCAGATCGCATATATGATTAGGATTTTAGAACCATTAATTAGGGAAATAGGATTTTATGCTGATATATATATATGTCTTTTTTATTTCTAGCAGTATCTATTGTATGGTTATCCCTTAAATGTAGCTTTTGTAACCATCTAAATTAGGAGTATATAATGTTTGGTATTATAATCTTATTTTATTATTTCATTTTATTTCTTTATGTTCAAGTTTCTTCCATCTATTGCTTCGTGAACCAGAAAATCGTGTGTTTTTTGTCTGCATTAAACCTGTTCATAATATTTGCTGTGAACAAAACGTTCTACTCCAGAAGATTTGTATGTTTCTTATGTGATTTCTATGTTCGCTTGCTTAAAACTTCGCATAAATTCCATGTCTACTATTTGTATTCAGTTTTCATCATTGATCGATACTCGTACAACATAATACTATTAGTTTCCTGAAGTTATCACTATGTGCAAGTGCAACTCCTATATTACTCATGGGATTAATAAAGATTGGTATGTTTTATAGGATAAATCATGTGATGTTTATCTCGGAACCAAATTCATGCAACAGACATGTGAAACGTACGTATCCTGGAATCAATTAAGAAATGGAGAATACGACTTCAGTGGCAACAATTAGTTAAGAATCTATAGAATTTAGAAACAAGATTCGCAACTGAATTGTTAGTGTGATTGATGAACAACAAGTTTGTTATTATCATAAAAGGAAGAATTACAGGAAAGAGATATTTGGTTTACAAAGCTTTTTTTGGAAAATGAAGTGTAAATCTCTATTTATAGCCGGTTAGAGCTTGGTCAACTGTGGTCAAAGTTTGTTATAAGTCTCCCACCCAATTTGAAATGCAGTTAGATTTTGGCTCGTATCAATCCATCCCTCTTAGAGAACCTTGACCACAAGGTTGCATCAACAAAACTGAGTTAACCATTTCTTGACCCATCTCCTCAAATATAGCCAAAATACAACCAATCAGCCTTTGGTGCATAACCATCACATTCGAACACCCACAAACATTATCCATGACTTCTTCTGAATAGAACCCTTCTTCTACATTTTGAATGCTAAAGTTATTGCTCTTTCTACCATATATCAATCCATTTCCCTTCAAGTGATACTTGTCCTCAAGTATCAGCTTGTGGTTCCAAGTAGTATCTGCACGCTGCCATTTTACCCTCTGAATCTCAACATTCACATCACCCTTATTGCCCTTCCTTGTTATTCTTCTTTCTAGCATATTTTGTGATTCCACAACAGTCAAAACAACTTTGTCACAATTAGTCGCTTCACCAATGCACTTCAACCTTCTTCCTTTTTTCCTCCTTGGCCATTTCCACATGTCAAAATTCAAACGAGCCACTAGCTGCTTACTCGGGTTAGTATGACACCACTTGTGAACCCACTTCCCAGCTCGACCAACACCATAATGTTCAAACCATTTTTTAGAACCAGTTTCTGCATCAAGTGCCTCCACAACAGATTCTTCGGAATCAAACTGAACATACCCAAAACTCTTACTCTTTCCGTCATCACTTTTAGCAATCTTACAAGAAATGATCCTCCCAAACACCCCAAAAACATCTTTTAATTCACCAATTTCAATATCTACAGCAAGATTTTTCACAAACAAATTTCCTATTCCCGTATGTTTTACTAAACAACCTACAAATGGCTTTTTCCTTTTGGGCCATTTGCATATATCTATTTTCTCAATATGCAAACACCCTTCGACCTGTGATAAAGGAGCTGATACCTTCTCACTCTCGACCTTAGCTTTTATCATATTACCAACACAATTTAGTTCAGCTTCTATATTAGCCTCTGACTTACCTTTTGGCTCCATAACAAGTGTAGCTGAATCTACTTCCTCTATATGACTACCACTAGTTTCTGACTCGCCAACTGATACTACAGATTCCTGGTTGTCAACTGCACCATCAATAGACTCGGACACGTCTACTAAAACTTCACTTTCATCTACCCTGATAGGATTTTCACATTTTTCTGGCCATATGTCTGCAACTCGACTTGCCAAATCTTCAGATGGTTTATCAGACTTGTCAACTATCACTTGAAATTCTGTCTCGTTAATCACAATACTCGTAAGTAGCTCATCTGTTTTTGTAACCCCATCAGTCGCCACTTTTACTTCTGACTCGTCGGATAGTTTTTCTGTCTCATCAACCGAAGTGCTAGTATAATCAGAATCGCCCACATTTACAGAAACAATACCATTCTTCTTGTCAACTTCAACAGTGCGTATTTCATGTTTATCAACCAAAGACTTCTCATTGCCTTTATTCATTTCACATCTGTTATCACCATCAATTTCCACTCCTAAATCACTACTAAACGTTTCCTCCAGCCCACTCTCTTCATCTTCTATTAAATGTGTTAATGGCGTTTTGTTATCTTTTCCATCTTCTTTATACAAGACCCCATCACCTATCAAACCATGGCCGATATTAGTCATTCTATTTACACCATTTGATTTATTACAGTTATCTTCTTCAAATCCATCAATATCACTCAACCCATTACACTTAGTTTCTTCAAATTCATCAATATCCTCAACATTCTTTTCACAAAGTTCATCAAGAACAATCAACTCCCCACGATCCGTTGCTTCACCATTTACATTTTCTTCCACACAATCAGTTTCTTGACCAATTGTATCACAATTTCCTACAACCTTCTCAACATCTTTCTTTCGTTCCCCTTTTCCAGATTCATTATCAACAACAATACTATTGAAATCATTATTTTCTTTTCTCCCTATTTCTTTACCATCTGTATAACAAAATTTACCCATAGCAACTTCAACACTTTCGACTGTCTTTGAATGATTACTCTTCCAGATCGTATAAGCCCACAAGTATGCATCATGAAGCGTTCTTGGTTTGACAAAACTAACCCTTCTTTCAATTTCTGGTTGTAAGCCCCAAATAAAGATACGAACAGCAAGCAATTCATCCCAACTCTCTCTACTAGCGAAAGAAACAAAGGCATCATAATACTCAGTAATCGAACCTTCTTGTTTAGGAAGTTTTTCTGGTGGCTTTTTGTCGAACACTTTGTATGCACTAGTTTTACCATTACCAATGCCACTATTTCGTCCTATCACTATTACCAATTAAGAATTGAGAATTTTGATGATTACCGCGGTTTGTTCCTTTAACTTGTAGCAATTCCCTATGCAAGTATTCTTGATTCTTCGCATATATCTTCATACCCTCTTTCAAGTGCTCAAGCGAATCCTTCATATTCATAAGTGTGTGATGTAAATCTGAGATCCCCATCAAAACCATTACTGAATTTCACCAGAAACAAAATACTCGCCGGAAACTGATCGGAACAATGAAAGAGTTGCCAGGAAAGGCCTCTCTGATACCAATTGAAACGTACGTATCCTGGAATCAATTAAGAAATGGAGAATACGACTTCAATGGCAACAATTAGTTAAGAATCTATAGAATTTAGAAACAAGATTCGCAACTGAATTGTTAGTGTGATTGATGAACAACAAGTTCGTTATTATCATAAAAGGAAGAATTACAGGAAAGAGATATTTGGTTTACAAAGCTTTTTTTGGAAAATGAAGTGTAAATCTCTATTTATAGCCGGTTAGAGCTTGGTCAACTGTGGTCAAAGTTTGTTATAAGTCTCCCACCCAATTTGAAATGCAGTTAGATTTTGGCTCGTATCAACATGTTCTGTAATCTGTATACTTAACCACTCGTGTGATTAAAGTAGATACGTATGTGACATGATAAATAGTGTAATGTTTTCCCGATAAGTCATGCAACACCCTTTTGTAATTTTGTTCTTCATAGGTCATTATAAGAAGATTAGTATGTTTGACATGATACACATGTGATATGTATCTCGATACCAATTCATGTGAATAAAGAAAATTTAGCATGTTTTTACATAAATACATGGTGAAACATGTGATGTTTATTTCCGACCAATTTATGCAACATCCGTATGTTCCACATAGGTATATTCATGTGATTCAAGAATATTAGTATGTTTGACTTAATAAATCATGTGATATTTGTCTCCAAAGCATATTTCTGTAATACAGAACATTCTCAAGCTCATGTTCATGACGAGATTTGAACCATACTAATATATATGTTTGCTGAACAAAATTAGTACTTGGTAGTATAGCAGTATTTTCTCTGATTTTTTATAACTATTGTATCTGAGATTTTCTGATGAAGTATTGTTTCACTTTAAACAGATACAGTTCAATTGCTCCTATCATAAAGTGATTTGCGAACTTTATATTATAACAGCAATAGGAAATGGTCAAAAGGTTATTTCTATCCTTTGAGTAGTCGCTACAATTTTTGCATATATTGCCTTTAGTTATAAGGCGTTTGACATTTTTTTTTTTACTTTATTCAGGATCAAGTATGGATTATTTTAATGTGCAACAAATAACATGACTCAGTGCTTAGAGGGGATCAGGCATTTACTTGCTTCCATATTGCGCTGCTGTGATCTTGAATTGTACAAACAATCAAGAGGCCTTGACGATCCTGAAATTTTAGCTAGAGAGACAGTGTGTATGTGACTAGTCTAACATATTACATTCCAGAATTTGATAGTTTTGCAATATTGTACTTTTAACATATAAACCACTGATTAGATCGATGAAGTTTAAACTAATTCTCTTTTTAGAAACACATTTTTTTGTTGTGTACAAATATTTTTACACATTTTCTTTGTAAACCTTTTTAGTTGTATATACATTCTCTGTACCAACTAATTGTGTGAGGGTCTTAGATGTAGCCAGACACTCATATTTGTTGATGATCTACGATGTCATTTTCTAAAAAAGTTATGCAATGCTTTATCTTTAAAATAATTTATGAAAAGAAGTTGACGTCATACTGAAAAAGGCTATGTTTTGCTCAATGCAGTTAGTGTAAGTGAAATTGAGGCACTTTATGAGTTATTTAAGAAGATTAGCAGCGCAGTTATTGATGATGGTTTAATAAATAAGGTCCATACTTTTTCTTTTCTTTTTACTCATCCTTTAAATCCATGCAATATCAGCCCTGTGAAATTACCATTGATGTTCATCTTACGTTGATACACTTTGTAGGAAGAGTTCCAGTTGGCGTTGTTTAAGACTAATAAAAAAGAAAGTTTGTTTGCTGATCGGGTATGTCCTCTTTAAGATAAGTAAAACAGTACCGTTGATGTACGACTGTGCTAAATTAACAATTTAGCCTTATAAATAGGTGTTTGACCTATTTGACACAAAGCATAATGGAATCCTGGGCTTTGAGGAGTTTGCTCGTGCACTATCGGTATTTCATCCTAATGCCCCAATTGATGATAAGATTGAATGCGAGTTAAATTTTATTTCTTCTGGTACTAGATATAGTCATGTTAAAAGTACAATATGCACTGTTATCCTTTTGTGCAAACTTCTAAGCTAATGTTAAAACTTGCCGGCAATATGTTATTGATTTTGGTCCACAAAATTTACTTTAGTTTGAAAAATACTGAAGGTATTTTAGACATTTGGCCAATTGTTTAACACTTGCATAAGTGATTGCTGCAAATTTCGAGTTCTGATGGAGTATATGTGTGTCAGTGTGTGTAATCAAGAATCTCTTATTTTTTTCTTCTTTATTTGCAGTTTCCTTTCAACTATATGATCTTAAGCAACAAGGTTTCATAGAGAGGCAAGAGGTAAATTCATTTGTTCATTTGTACATGCAACATAAACCGTTTTTCAGTTGGCTTTTCTTGTGTTAAGATTTGCTCTGTCTCTAGAGAAAGAGTCCCCATACAGTCAAAGATTATATAAGAAAATAGAATTTTAAAATCATCTAGGATAATATTTTCAGAGTATGAACACTATATCGAGTTCTTGCCAATTTGACATGTCTAATTGTTTTCATATCTGAGTAATAGGCAACACACTCGTCATTCTGTCAACATGTAGGTGAAGCAAATGGTGGTAGCTACCCTTGCCGAGTCTGGCATGAATCTTTCAGACGATGTTATAGAGAGCATCATTGACAAGGTACTATAGCTGATCAGTTTTTCTGGTTCTAACGGCAACACATATGTTTATTCCCTCTTATGGCTTATTTCCCAAATGTGTACAGTTATTATTCGAGACATCGTATAAGGGAGGTCAATTCACCAACGCTATTTGTCTATCCATTTTATTGATTTAGCACACCAAATGAATGTATACAAACCAAAACAGGACAAAAATGATAGTATTTTTTTGCTGACGTGATTTCAAAACAAATAAAATGTTACCCGTTTGACACCGTGATCAATGACATATAACCCCTTTTCAGATAACTGGGATGAATTTGTCCTCTCTAGGTTTCAAGACAATTGAGATGAATCTTGTAGATATAACCTAGTTTTTGTTTCAGAAATATACATTTCGCACAGAATAACCAATGGTTTTTACTTTGTTTAGACGTTTGAGGAAGCTGATACAAAACATGATGGGAAGATTGACAAGGAAGAATGGAGGAGTCTTGTATTGCGACATCCGTCCCTTTCGCACAGAATAACCAATGGTTTTTACTTTGTTGGCAAACGAACGAAATGGACTAGTTCTTGTTTCTTACCCCTTTTAGCTAAAGAATAAGAAAGTTGTTAAAGTCTTCTATCTTGTAAAATATGAATTTTGATGGACTACACTCATTTAAGTTTTGTAATTATCTGCAGGGATATCACGACGACATTTCCAAGCTTTGTTTTTCACTCGAGAGTTGAGGATACATAATCCAGAATTCGCGCTTGAAGTTGGAGATTAAGATATGAGTAACTGCATGTAAAAAATAGGACGGGCGGTGCTTTGTATACTAGTTTATCTTAGTTGTTAAACTATGGTTTATGGTATGATCTTCAGATCATGCGATGTTAGCTTGTTATGCCATTTACTTACTAAGCATCATTGATTATGTGTTTAGTTGACTATGTTTTGTAGGTTCAAGTTCACAGGTTAAAGGTAAAGAGAATGATTAAGGAGCTTAAACAGTTAAAATAGTTTTAGGCCAAATGACCCCCCTGCAGCAAGGTGTGGTTAGGGGGTTGTGTTTTTATTGGAAAAAAGTGCAGAAGGCCATAAATTGTAAGTTTTCAAATTTCAATTGCCTTCTTTTTCTTTGCTGCATGTAATAACCCGGCGGTTTGCAACATATATAAGAAGGTATGAGCACAACATCATTTGATCCATTAAACAATCAAATCAGCAAGACATTTAGCGGTGACTAAGAACATCTACCCCTGTAAACACATCTCGTCGTCACCTTTTCTCTCTTCGTGCAGTAACTACAGTTTTAAAGGACTGGCCTGACAACAACCGAGCTTGAACACACACATCTGTAACAAAATCAAGGAAAAAAGCCAAGACCCGACCTTATATAAAATCAAGGAACACACACATCCTATCCACCTGTTTAAGACAGGTCTATACTACGGGTTTTCAACATCATGATTACCACAAAGAAATAGTTTAACAAAACAATATCACTTCAATAAACACAACATAACAAACGTATAACGATGCAGAGTCAAACATATTTTAGAGACTTGATACTTGTGTTCCAGTCACTATAGACCAAATGTTGGCCACATATTACAACCTTTAGACACGGTCTTAAACATATCTCGAAAGATCTACACAACTAACACCATTTTCATAGCGGTTCCCCGCTGTTCACGGCGGAGTACATAGCAATAGTTTATAAATACAACACAAAGCCACTACAACAAACAAACAAACTACAGCAAAACTGTTACATCAAAGAAAACTAAACAAGATTATTCTGAAACCACAACAAACTAAATATAGTAGTATCTAAACCAAGGTACAATAATAGATCGGTTTTGAATTAAACACCGAAAGCCACAAAACACATTGAAAATGACCAAGAACACAATAAACTAAACAAATTACCAACGGATCTTGACATCAAACGGTGAATCTCGAATATAAGTACATGTTTTCTGCTGGAGGTTCACATTTGCTAAGCTCAAAAGAGATCAAAACTTTAATACACCTTCTCTCCAAAAGTAAATCTAACTCCATACTCATCACATATCTATCTAAACACAATTTTAACATCAAGTTTAAGGGCAATGAACCCACAGAGTCATACATGACCACGCGCGTGGTGTCTGTAAGTTAACTCATATGTGCCTCTTTGAATATCAAGTTTGAGTATGAACTTGATATTCAAAGAGGCAAATATGAGTTAACTTACAGACACCACGCGCATGGTCGCTGTTCACTCAAGAGCCTCTCTCGATGGCATTAGGCATGTGATTATTTCTAGAGAATGTATGACTCTGTGGGGTTCATTGCCCTTAAACTTGATGTTAAAATTACTCTTCCAAATTCAGTGAAGCGTGCGTCTGCCCAGGCTAATCTGCTGGCGAATCATGTTGCTGCTCAGGATGGTAATCAAGTGTAGGGGTAAATTGGTTGAGAGGAGTGTATAATTTTAATGAATTCTTTATTTTGCAGCGTGATTGGTGGTGCGGCCGGTGGTTCGACCATCTGTCAATTAGGTAGGCGGCTATTTTGTGGTGAATGTGGTGTTTTGGTGAATGTGGTAGGCGGAATAGGGTTATGCTTGGGCTTGGATTGGATGGGCCAAACAAGGGCTTATTACGGACTGTTGTTACGAATTTTTGGACTTCAAGGGTTTTTTTTTACTAATTTTTGTTAGTCAAATTAATATGATTTTATATCATTTACATACCAACTTTTATTAACACTAGGCGAGTACTCGTGCATAACAACGAAAATTTCTAGCGGCAAACAATTTACAATATGTGATATTCTGGTAAGTGTTTCATGTAACTTTCAAAATATGACATAAAAAGATCAAAATGTAATTGCAAAATAGTTTAATGAAGGGAGTAATGATAAAAATGAAGAAGAAATTATAGATCAAAATAGATATTTTTTTATGGAAAAGCTTCTTGTGAAAGAATTATTATTATTAAAAAAAAAAAAAAAATGAAGAAGAAATTATAGATCAAAACTGATGTTTTAACAATAATGACCCGAAATTTATGCATTTTCCTCAATAAGCTTTGAGTATTTAATTGATTACTTTTAAATAAAATTTAGTTCAAATTTTTAACTCAAATCATAAAACATAAACCGAAATTCATGAAGAATCAATCAATGTAGAAAATAAAAAGATCAAAACTACCATGTCAAAATAAACAAACAAAAAATTGTATATAAATGTTACACTTGAAATCACACGCTTTGTATCTAACCGTAACTTCCATCTGTCGACATAAAAAAAATTAAAAAAAAAAAAAAAAAAGGAAAAAAAAAAGATACATAATATTAGAAAAGCGTGAAACTTAATAATTAAATAGGTGCGTAAAAATAGAGAAAATGATACAAATTTCGCAACATTATTGCTTATTGAGATATTTATGCAAACCCGTCCGTCCGTCCATTACGATGAGTTACATGTTGATAATTTTGGGTTTAATTAAGCGACTGCATCGAAGCCCTAACACGTTACGATATTTTCTTTTATTACAACACTGAGATCCAAGATGAATCAGTTGTCAAACCTAACACCCATTTGGTTATTGATGAAAAAAAGGCAAGTAGTATTAGATGAATGGTGACATAATGTATTTATAACAATCCCCGAAAATAAGGTTATGTTTCATTAAGAGCAGATAAGCTAAATCATGTAAGAAATCCAAAGTATTACGAGATTTTATATTTTCAATCAGATTTTAAATACTTTGTTATTGCTATTTCTTTTATATAAAATTATTAAGTATTTGTTAAATATTTAATTGAAAAGTGTTTATATGGAATGAGAATGATAAATTCTGTGAGAATGATTTTTTTCTTTTCCAAGTTAATAAATTAGACAACTTTTTATGAATTTTTGTTAGAAACAAATTCGAAAAAGATGTTTAATGTATAATCATGCAATGTACCTAATAAATTATAAAACAACCACAAATTTATAATATGAGAGAAAAAAAAAAAAAAAAAAAAAAAAAAAAAAAAAAAAAAAACTAGAAAAAGTAAAATTTAACATCACCTAACATGAAAAACCCTATGTTAAAATCCATACTCAAATTAGGTGTGGAATAAGATAAAAGCCTATGTTCAAATGCTATTCGTGCTAAATATATGGAGTGATTTAGTGGCTATTTTAATCCTAGTTTCGGCCAAACGTTAGGCTTGGATTGTGGTGGCTAAAATTGTGCTTGCTTGGAGTTTTTTGTTTTTTTTTTTTTGTTTTTTTTTTTTTAAGGCAGCAGATATTTATAAGAACCAAAGAAAAACAATATACAAAAGAAATGGCCAACCACCTTCTTAACAAGACAATTAAAAGGATGAGCCCCAAACACAAGAAAACATAATACAAAAACCGCTAAAGACTTGCAACAAAGACTAATATGAGTACTGATAAAATGCATGTCCAAACATATGACATCCGACTAAGATACCAACACATAACAAGTCAATGATCACTAAGCTTGGCCCACTATAACTTTGACCAGCCAAAAGTGCATCAATGGCAGAAAGGAACACAACACTTGCCACACTCATTGTAGCTCACTCAAACTAATATTTGCTTCAGCCATTGTGTCAGATTTCGTAGCAGACACTATACCAAACATTCCTTTAGCAGACTTTTGCAGCAGACACTATACCAAACATTCCTGTAGCAGACATTTGCATCAGGCACTGCAGTGGAAAAACAAACTTGCTTGGAGTGTCTACATATGACAAGAAAGAAACAATAGGATTTTAGAAGGAATCGAGGATGGTGGACCAATTGTTTAACATTATTTTCCATACTGTTAGATCAAAAATGTTTTCCATCACGTCCAAGACATCTTCTCACGTAGCTAGCGTGAAAGTTGCATTGGAAATATTACCATATATGAAGGTTCCATGTCTCTAAAACTGTGACTTGTTTTGTTTGTCCACAGGATCAAATGGTAGTTTAGTTGTTGTTAAGGTTGTTTAGCCGATAGGTTTTGTGTTTTCGTCCCAAGGAATGTCTTTGGTCGAGCTTTTTGTTGCATTGTAACTCTTTTTTCTAATATGTTAATGAGAAATTTACCTAAAACCTAAAAAAAAAAAAAAAAAAAAAAAAAAAAAAAAAAAAAAAAAAAATCTTCAAATGACTAAAAAATTCAACATAAAAACAAAATATTCATCTCTGAACACACCCACCCATGACCATATCTATTTTAAGAGCACCCACGAGCAGCATGGCGATTCATATATTTATCTCACAAGCCATTAGCAATTGTATTTCTCACTTGAACCATCTCATCGTTATTGGACATGTCTAATGGGATTCCTTCTTCAACTATGTTGGAACATTATGTTGAAACTTCGAGACAATATTCACTTTGTAAGTAGTGCATCCTAAGTAAATACGTTTTTTCATGAGATTACTTTTCACCAAATTTACCTTTCTTGTCATTTAATTTTCTTGTCTTTAGGTTGATGTCATTTTAAAATCCAAATCTCCAAAACTCTTATATTTACTTTCTTTCTAAAATATACAATAATACCAAAAAGAATCTCCTTTCGTCCCTTAGATCGTTTTGTCCTACTTCACGAGCCTACCTCACTATTTCCTGGAGAATGATCAATCCTCCGAACTTACCTTTACTACACTAGGCAGTGGTGGAGCTAGAAAAATTTCCGTGAGAGGGCCGAAACAAATTTTTTTGGGGAAATACATTAGATGGGAGGGCCAAAATAATTTTTTTTCCGGAAATACAGATGAAATCGCAAATAAATACACTAACGGACTTAGACCTAGGGGGCCGGGACCCTTCCCGGTCCTCATGTAGATCCGCCTTTGACACTAGGTACACTGCCTAAAGGGTTTTAAAGCTTTTGAAAATACACATGCATTACTAATCTTAATGGTAACAAACGCTATAGCACCCCAAAACCAATTTGAAATTGGCAATCTTCACATCATTACAACCCCAATCCCTTTAAATTTGGACTTATTGCTCCCAAGACAAATTAATATAGATTAATTAAAAGTTTTTAATGCCCTCACATTATCTTAAACCAATATGAATTATTCCAGTAGAATGTTGAAATCGACCCGACACCATTCTTTGTCTTGTCCCATGACATAAAATATGCAAAATCATCACCAAACCTTCATCTATACTAACAATCCTATAATCTTTCAATAAACCTAATTACTTCATTTTATCACAAGGTTAAAAAAAAATACACGAGGCTTCATTCTAAAGGACTCATAATACTAGATAGGATTCCCGCATACAACTTATCGAATATATTCTTATCAACAAAAATGTTTGTGTGCTCTTTTAAGAATATCAACATCATCATATCATTGTCACCATCTTCATCGGAGCTCGAGCTACTACTTGAAATTGACATTTTTTATCCTACAAAATTGATCTTATATCTTAATCAAATGTAAAATAAAACAACTTAACACACCCATTTGAGCACTCAATTCAGCACCCAAACATACCCATTTCAGCATCGAAACACACTCAGTTCAATACCCAAACCACCCATTTCAGCACTCATTTCAACAATCAGTTTTGATAAACTAATATGAACTAATCATTCAAAAAGTTTCATACAATAAAAAGGAAACAAACACAAGTTCCATATCAACAAATCATTCAAACAATCAAATTACTAGTCCAAATTGTCACACAATAGAAAAACTAGTATGAACTAATCATTCAAATCTCAAGCCAAGCCTTCCTCCTAACATCGGGCATTAGCACAAACATTCTTCTCCAACCAACATCAAAGAAGTGTGTAAGTGCATTGTTGTAAGATGTTGTACTAATGTCAGATATAGCTTATAGGAGAATCATGCAATCATTAATAGATGACCCCTCTCGCACCCAGCTTGCACCTTCACTAGATTGTGTCTTGTATCTCTCGGCTTTCGCTAAATCCTTATCCTATCTAGTAATCATCGACTCTGACCATACATTGAAGAGGTTGTTAAAGCTCTCTTTTCTAGCACGCTTTTTCTCTCTTCTCATTCCAGGAACTGACTCTTTTTGCATCAGACTTTTGCATTTTTGTATAAGGTCGAAGCGCTTGCACCTTCGCCTGAATAATTATCTTCTAGTCTATGTTCTTTTGGTGAAGTTTGAGGAGCTGTTAAAGCATTGTGAAAAGTACCCTTAGCAGTAGACTTACTAAAGACCAATTCCGTTAATGAATAAAGTTTATGCCCCTTGTTCTTGAATGTGGTAAGAATTTTGTCTGGCTATAGTTTATTACAAATACACACCTTGTTAAAATCTTAGGTCAATCTCAACAAACTTTCATAAAGGCTAAAAGAGTCGCACATGTAAATATCCACACCAAATGAATATTTTTTTGCTGACGTGATTTCAAAACAAATAAAATGTAACCCGTTTGACACCATGATCAATGATATATAACCCCTTTTCAGATAACTGGGATGAATTTGTCCTCTCTAGGTTTCAAGACAATTGAGATGAATCTTGTAGATATAACATAGTTTTTGTTTCAGAAATATACATTTCGCACAGAATAACCAATGGTTTTTACTTTGTTTAGACGTTTGAGGAAGCTGATACAAAACATGATGGGAAGATTGACAAGGAAGAATGGAGGAGTCTTGTATTGCGACATCCGTCCCTTTTGAAGAATATGACGCTTCAGCCTGAAGAAAGTTCCATTTCTTATTAAAATATTGATTTTTACTCTGTAATGTTTGGCAGTTCACGCATACTTTTGTTGTCCTATAAAGAATTTCAGTACTTCCATTTATCGGCTTCATCGAAGGATAATTAGTGTTCAGCTATAATAAACTGTTTTTTTGTTTTTTTTTTTTTTTTTTTTTTTTTTTTCAGCTATAATCAACTTTTTTTTTTTTTTTTTTTTTTAAAGACCTACATGTGAAATAACCTCGAGATAATCAAAAGGATAAAATCAGTTCTGTTGCAACTACTCCTAAAAGATTATCCGAAACAGAATAGTTCTCTAAGTAATCAGATAACCATAATCAGCTTGACTGTAACCAAACACCAGAAATTCATTATCTGCACCCCCGTGAAAGCTGCTATGATCATAATCATAATCACTTTCAGTACACACTGCCTTCGTTTAAAAAAAAAAAAAAAAAAAAAAAAAAACCGCAATGCCAAACAGCCCTGAACCCTAAAGTCATAAACTCACATTCATTTATTATTAGTGAGTCGATTGGACTCATCCGGCAACACAGCCATTTGAATGCTGCAAAAAGGGCACTTGGCCTAATAAGTAGTTAGCATTAGCATTTGAAGCCATTATATGTTTTACCTCACCGAACATACAACGTATTTGCATAAAGGAAAGAGTTGCTTCTGTTGGCAAACGAACGAAACAGACTAGTTCTTGTTTCTTACCCCTTTTAGCTAAAGAAAGTTGTCAAGTCTTCGATCTTACTTGTGAAATATGAATTTTGATGGACTACACTCATTTAAGTTTTGTAATTGCCTGCAGGGATATCACGACGACATTTACAAGCTTTGTTTTTCACTCGAGAGTTGAGGATACATAATCCAGAATTCGCGCTTGAACTTGGAGATTAATTTGGGTTTTTGCTATGGTGTGAATGTGGATGAAGGCCTCCCTGAGGATGCATTTAATTTGTTTATTATGGTTTTGATTCTGATGTCTGGTTTTTGCTGTCACAAGAGGTGACTTTGTGGATAAACTTTGGTTTATGGATGTTTTTTGTTATGGAACTCGAGACCTTCAATTATTGTTTATAAACACATTTGTTAGACTATAAAATATAAATATTCAGTAAGAAATTTGTTGGCTTCATGTACTTGTATTATTTGCCAACTTTAGCTCAATACAGTATGTGATTTATTTTTCTCCTCTTTTTGGGGGCCGGATGGAGGATGAATGAAGAAGTTCGTTGATGTCTATCGATGGTAGACAACGGGGATATCGTTTTTATGTTACTTGTGAACCCACATTAATCTACCACACATGGTGTACGCAGTCCTGGTCTTTATCATCAGTTTGATTATGCTTAAATGAGCAACCGGTATTTCCATTTGGTAGTTCTATTCTTAGATTACGACTCACTGGGTTCATTTCAGTCCCTGATCTATTATCTCGACGTATGTGCGATTAAACAGTTTCAATAACTATCGATAATCTTTATTCTTTTATTGAGTAATTGCTGCATGTAAAACCACTAGATTAAGATATGAGTGACTGACATGAGAAGTAGTAGTATACAAGCATTAGAACAATAGGACCAGCGGTGCTTCCTATACTAGTTTATCAGCTTATAGTTTAAAATGAAATAATTTTAAACTACACACCTATTAAAGAAGTAAAAATAATATAACAAAAATCTTAATCGAGTTATACGGTGCGGATATTGTTGACATCAAGTATCATATGGAAATACAATTTCGCACATATTGCATTAAAAGTTTCCTTCATAGTTCATACCAATAAAATAGTTTCCTTCATATCGTAAGTTTTAGTTTTTTAAGTTAAGTTTACAGGTCATAGTTCTCATAGTTTCATTTATTAGTTTTTTAAGTTTTTTCACTTTCTTAACTTTTCACTTTTTCACTTTGGCTATTTTTGTTTTAAATAGTTTAGATTGGAGCTTTCACTCATAACTAGTTTTATTTTTATTTATTTATTTATTTATTTATTTTTTTGTATATAGACGTCTTGCAATTATACTTTATACAGTTGAAAATAATTTGAAATTCTGATATTCGGGTTTTTCGGTGTAAAACTTACCTAAACCAAAATCAATTTAAGCCCATCTTTGAAGTTTGTTATGTTCGGTTTAGGTTACAAATTTCAAAACCGAATAACTTGAATCGAACAATTGAAAACCAAATCGGTGAAAACTCTTGCTATATTTGACACATTTTGGCATTGGGTTAGGACTGATGGTAGATAATTGATGTTTGGAATAGGCAATTTGTGGTCTAATAGATGCTAACAAAAAAATTCATCATAATCAACATCTGGCTTATCTTGACCAATTGAATTAAGTACAACAACAATTCTATATGGGCTAAACTTTGGCGTGGCTAGCTTCACAAGCCCAACAGATATCAAAGTTAGACCAATTAGCAAAGTATTACGCACCATAACAGACTAACAGTTATATAGGGTAACTTAGGGTTTCATCTCCATTTATTATAAACACCAAACCCTATCTCATTGCTTCCCAGCCGCCACCCAAATTTCTTTTGCAGTTGACAGATGGCCGGACCCCCACCCCCCCTACCAATCACGCTGCAAAATGTCCTGGCTATAAGCCATGGTTTTCATACTCTCCAGAATGCTGCTGACCATTTCAATGGTTTGTTTCCGTATTTTTTCAATATGTATATGTTTTTATATTTATTTATTTTTTAATATGTATATATATTTTAAAAAATGTACAGTTACAATACCAGAACTCGTACGAGAGTTCATTGTGCGAGCCATATTTCTCTTAAACATCCCTGGTTTCGGTACAATCAGGACAGCAGGTTATGCCGGTAGGCGAATAAATATAATTCTCCAACAGCGCAATGATAGATATCGCATGCTCTTTAGTATACCTGAAAGCAACACGTTAATTGATTTACTTAATTTGGTTGAGTATTCGCTTAATATACAAAGAGGCACATACGAGTTAACTTACACACGCCACATGCGTGTTGCTCCCGCTGTACTCAACACCCTCTTACAATGGGATCGTGCATGTGACTATTACTTTAGAATGTATGAATCTGTGGGGTTCATTGCCCTTAAACTTAACATTGAAATTCCTAATCCAAATTCAGATTGGTTTGGGGATGCCCAGGATGCTGCTGATGCCCTGCAGGATGAGGTTAATGCTCAGGGTGGTAATCAAGTGTAGGAGTAAATTGGTTGAGAGGAGTGTATAATTTTAATGAATTGTTAATTTCGTCATTAAGTTTTCGACCATAGTTTGATGAAAGTTATTGTCAGTTTTAATGGACGATGGCTGAGCTAGTTTTATTTGTTTCCGGTTTGATATTGTTGCCGTGTGTTTCGGATGGATAAGAGATAACAAAAATGTGGTTTGTGATTTGTATTTGAGTAAATTAGTGTGTAGATCTTTCAAGATCTGTTTTATTTGTAGATCTTTCGAGATCTATTTAAGGCTGCATTTTGATCTCTTTTGAGCTTAGTAAATGTGAACCTCCGGCAGAAAACATGTGTTTAAATTTGAGATTCACCGTTTGGTGTCAAGGTCCGTTGGTAATTAGCGATCTATTATTGTACCTTGGTTTAGATACTACTATATTTAGTTTGTGTGGTTTCAGAATAATATTGGTTAGTTTTCTTTGATGTAACAGGTTTGCTGTAGTTTGTAACTTTGTATGTTTGCTGTAGTGGCTTTGTGTTGTATTTATAAACTATCGCTATGTACTCCGCCGTGAACAGCGGGGAACCGCCATGAAAATGGCGTTAGTTGTGTAGATCTTTCGAGATAGGGTATACGTTATTACCCTCTCTAAAGCACACAACCTTTGGTAACTCATTTTCATGGCGGTTCCCCGCTGTTCACGGCGGAGTACATAGCGATAGTTTATAAATACAACACAAAGCCACTACAACAAACATACAAACTACAGCAAACCTGTTACATCAAAGAAAACTAACCAATATTATTCTGAAACCACACAAACTAAATATAGTAGTATCTAAACCAAGGTACAATAATAGATCGCTAATTACCAACGGACCTTGACACCAAACGGTGAATCTCAAATTTAAACACATGTTTTCTGCTGGAGGTTCACATTTACTTAGCTCAAAAGAGATCAAAATGCAGCCTGAAATAGATCTCGAAAGATCTACAAATAAAACAGATCTTGAAAGATCTACACTAATTTACTCAAATACAAATCACAAACCGCATTTTTGTTATCTCTTATCCATCCAAAACACACGGCAACAATATCAAACCGGAAACAAATAAAACTAGCTCAGCCATCGTCCATTAAAACTGACAATAACTTTCATCAAACTATGGTCGAAAACTTAATGACGAAATTAACAATTCATTAAAATTATACACTCCTCTCAACCAATTTACTCCTACACTTGATTACCACCCTGAGCATTAACCTCATCCTGCAGGGCATCAGCAGCATCCCCAAACCATTCTGAATTTGGATTAGGAATTTCAATGTTAAGTTTAAGGGCAATGAACCCCACAGATTCATACATTCTAAAGTAATAGTCACATGCACGATCCCATTGTAAGAGGGTGTTGAGTACAGCGGGAGCAACACGCATGTGGCGTGTGTAAGTTAACTCATATGGGTGTCAATTAATTGGTTCCATCCAAAAAAATGTCCGAACCAAAAGATATTGGGTGAATTGGGTTTGGGTTATTCGGATTTGGTTTGTATTTTTGGTTATACCCGAAATCAATAATGGTAACTGGATTGGATTTGGGTATAAATATTTTAATTCGGGTCTCACACAAGTTTGTACCCGAAATCAATAATGGTAACTGTATTTTTGGTTGTGTTATGTTGGGCTTTATTTTGATATTGTAGAACTTAATACTTCGGATCAAACAAGTTTGTACATATATGGTTGATTTTGATATTGCAGAACATATATGGTTGATTTAATATACATGGATTTGTGGTAAAATAATTTTATTGAATATGATTATTGGGCTTTGTAAAGGTGGGCGGAGGTGGTGATAATGGTGGTGGTGGATAAAGATGAAGATGGTGGGTTTTGATAGGTTGAAGAAGAAGATATATTAAAGAAGAAAAAGATATGTGAAATGACGTAAATACCCTTACAGGGGTATCATATAGGGTGAATTAACGAGCGTTAGTAACGGTCGTTAGAGGGAGGGACTAACGGTGCATAACGTTTCTGACTTAAGGACCACTGGCGCCAATCAACGCAAACCACAAGGACCAACGGTGTAATTTTAAAACAGCTAACGATACCTTGACATAAAGTGAGAGGCTATCCAATAGGGAAACATATGCAAGAAGAGTTAAATAACTTTGAAGCTTATCCTCAATCAACAAAAAGAAGTTTCTCCCAAAAGGCCAAAAGAACCAAGGTTTCAAGCTGTGAGAGCTGTATATTGAACTATTATATAATTTCTTCGAAGTATTACCAAAGTTGATCACATTCTATCTTTTTCGGATTATGGTCATGAAAGGTTAGGCATAAACAAACAAAATATTGTATATAAATGTTACACTTGAAATCACACGGTTTGTTTCTAACCGTAACTTCCATCTGTCGACATAAAAAAAAAGAAAAAAAAGATACATAATATTAGAAAAGCGTGAAACTTAATAATTAAATAGGTGTGTAAAAATAGAGAAGATGATACAAATTTCGCAACATTATTGCTTATTGAGATATTTATGCAAACCCGTCAGTCCGTCCATTACGATGAGTTACATGTTGATAATTTTGGGTTTAATTAAGCGACTGCATCGAAGCCCTAACACTTTATGATATTTTCTTTTATTACAACACTGAGATCCAAGATGAATCGGTTGTCAAACCTAACACTTATTTGGTTATTGATGAAAAAGAAGGCAAGTATTGATAGATTGATAGATATGTAATATGTAGATGAATGGTGACATAATGTATTTATAACAATCCCAGAAAATAAGGTTATGTTTCGTTAACAGCAGATAAGCTAAATCATGTAAGAAATCCAAAGTATTACGAGATTTTATATTTTCAATTAGATTTTAAATACTTTGTTATTGCTATTTCTTTTATATAAATTAAGTATTTGTTAAATATTTAATTGAAAAGTGTTTATATGGAATGAGAATGATAAATTATGTGAGAATGATTTTTTTCTTTTCCAAGTTAATAAACTAGACAACTTTTTATGAATTTTTGTTAGAAACAAATTCGAAAAAGATGTTTAATGTAAAATCATGCAATGTACCTAATAAATTATAAAACAACCAAAAATTTATAATATGAGAAAGAAAGAAAAAAAGAACTAGAAAAAGTAAAACTTAACATTATTTTCCATACTGTTAGATCAAAAATGTTTTCCATCACGTCCAAGACATCTTCTCAGGTAGATAGCGTGAAAGTTGCATTGGAAATACTACCACATATGAAGGTTCCATGTCTCTAAAACTGTGATTTGTTTTGTTTGGCCACAGGATCAAATGGTAGTTTAGTTGTTGTTCCGGTTGTTTAGCCGATAGGTTTTGTGTTTTCGTCCCAAGGAATGTCTTTGGTCGAGCTTTTTGTTGCATTGTAACTATTTTTCTAATCTGTTAATGAGAAATTTACCTAAAACCTAAAAAAAAAAAAAAAAAAAAAAAAAAAAAAAAAAAAAAAAAAAATCTTCAAATGACTAAAATTCAACATAAAAACAAAATATACGTCTGTGAACACACCCACCCATGACCATATCTATTTTAAGAGCACCCACGAGTAGCATGGCGATTCATATATTTATCTCACAAGCCATTTGCAATTGTATTTCTCACTTGAACCATCTCATCGTTATTGGTCATGTCTAATGGGATTCCTTCTTCAACTATGTTGGAACATTATGTTGAAACTTCGAGACAAATTAACTTTGTAAGTAGTGCATCCTAAGTAAATACGTTTTTTCATGAGATAACTTTTCACCAAATTTACCTTTCTTGCCATTTAATTTTCTTGTCTTTGGATTTTTGTATAAGGTCGAAGCGCTTGCACCTTCGCCTGAATAATTATCTTCTAATCTATGTTCTTTTTGTGAAGTTTGAGGAGCAGCTGTTAAAGGATTGTGAAAAGTACCTTAAGCAGTAGACTTATTAAAGGCCAATTCCGTTAATGAATAAAGTTTATGCCCCTTGTTCTTGAATGTGGTAAGAATTTTGTCTGGCTATATTTTATTACAAATACATACCTTGTTAAAATCTTAGGTCAATCTCAACAAACTTTCATAAAGGCTAAAAGAGTCGCACATGTAAATATCCACCCCAAACAGCGGTATCAGCTTCTACTTTACCCGTCTCACAATTTCGAGTAACACCGTTGTGACTAATCAATTCACTAAACTTTGTATGCATAATTCTCAATCAAATTGTACTTACCTTTCAACTTAATTTGACTATATCTTAATCCACACATCAACAAGATTTTGTCACTCGTTTGCATCCTGCACTTGGTTTAAAGATTGGTATCCAACTAGGACCCCTATCAACCATTTTCTCCAAAATCTAAAGAAACTATCTCTCACGCTCTTCGTTCTACTCCACAGTTTCCCCATGATTATCATCACTCGTCTACATAAAATCCAACTTTTAACGTTAACATCACCCATAAAGAGGTTTACATAACACTAAAGTTGCACTTAAATAGCTTAACACAACACTCAAATTGCTTAAAACAATTCTCAAATAGCTTAAACCAACACTCAAATACCTATTAACAATACTCAAATATGTTAGTGCAAATATTACGATATTTAAACTAAATAGTTTCTTCGGTTTTAATAATGACAAACATGTAACTTGTAATGCATAACGTAAAATGTGCAAGTTACTTGTAAACACAAATCATCAATGCATACTTACGTCAACACCTCTCGACGTCTCAAGTATGCCTCAACAAAGTCGTAGATTTCCATCCCGATGTAAATCACTCAAGGTATGGACAAACAAATCTACTACTTGACAAATGATCAAAGGATTATATTTTTCTCTAAACTTCACATTTTTAATGTGACAAAAAAATTCTTTTAAAAATATATTTTTTACAAATTATTTTTGAATTAAAAAAGAAATGTTTTATTTTGAAAAATAAGTTTAAAAAATCCCAACAGTCATTTCCCCCCCCCTCCCCCAAACAGTTCCAAACATTCCCAAATAAACCTTCTCCACTAAAAACAAACGGAGGAGCGTCCACGGTACCACTAAAGTACCGAGGGCTCCACTAAATTTAGTGGAGCCGTGTGACAATTAGTGGAGCCGTGCCTCTGTAACGGCTAGTTTTCCCCTTGCCTATAAATAGTGGACCATTTTACACTTCCAACTTGATTTTTCCAGTCATTTTTCTCGGGTCTAATCCCTCCTCACTTTGATCACTTTCCTTGATCATTTAGAGAGTCTTAGTTTGTTTAAGAGTGATCATTTCCTCCCACCAAGTGATCCTCTTCATTCCTCTTCTAGTCCAAGAGAAGAACACAAGGTATCCAAGTAGATACAAAGTGTTGTCATTCCTCTTCTAGTGCAAGAGAAGAACATAAGGTATCCATGAAGATACAAAGTGTTGTAGTTGTAGGTAGAGCACTTGTAACATTTGTTACACACTTGATTGTATCATAGTATACATCAAGTCTAATTTTCTTTTGAGAGTTTGTGAGGAAGATCATTGTGATCTTATAGAGATATTGAATATCTCTAGTAGCCATTGGGCTTGTGTGTTGATCAAGTTGATCAAAGGTAGATAGGGTAGATTGAGTCAAGTGGGAGTTGATCATTGTGATCTTGTGAGATCTTGGAAATCTCTTGAAGCCATCGGGCTTGTGTGATTGATCAAGTGGATCATAGGTAGATCGGGTAGATCGAGTCTAGTGGGAGTAGATCATTGTGATCTTGGTGAGATCTTGGAGATCTCTTGTAGATTGTGTGATTGTATATTGATCAAGTGGATCAAGGGTAGATCGTAGGTAGATCATGTGGATCGTGGTAGATTGGTGCTAGCTAAGATTAGCACTCGACATTTAGCTTAGTGTCGGAAATTGGATAAGCGACGTTGTACGGTTTTCTCCGCCTGAAGGGAGCTTGTTGATTAGTGAAGTAACTCTCGAGTTGGGTACTCGGGGAGTGGAGTAGGGCGAAGAGGAGCTTCGTGACCGAACCACTATAAATCATCGTGTCCGGTTTGTGCCTTCTTACTTATCTCTTTACTTTCATTTTATCCTTTATCGCATTATATTTTATATTTGCATTGTGTTTATGTTTGTGTGGCTAGTTGCTTATGTTATGTTGATTATGTATGTGTCATGATTTGATTGTGCTTGAGATGTAGTTTAATTTATTCATCTCTAGATGTTATATGATCATGGTTAACACTTTTCATATTACGTCACACTTGATCGGGTGTTTGATACAAAAAGTTTTAAGTTTTTAAATGGAAACGTATTCACTCCCCCCTCTACGGTTTCCACAAAATAGTTTAAAACAACACATAAATAGCTCAAATTAGCACTAATATAGCAAGAAACAACACTAAAAAAACTTCAAACAACACATAAGTTGTACTAAAATAGCTCAAATTAACATTAAAAAGCTTTAAAGACAACATAAACTGCACCTAAATAGCTCAAATAAACACTTAAATAGCTCAAATAAGCACTAAAAAGTGAAAACAACACTAAAAACCTTTAAACAACACTCACATAGCTATAACAACTCTCAAATAACTATAAACCATGCTCCGATAGCTTAAAATACACATAAAGCCGAAAACCAATACCAATATAACAATTTTATCAAACCCAGTAAGCATCAACATTCAAAATCATAACAATAAAAACAATCAAAATTGGTTAGAAGTTTGAAAAACAACCTTTGGTGACCATTGATGACTGTTGGAGCGATGTAGATATGACGATGGTGGTGGCCGACGACGGATATACAACATTGGTGATGGTCGACGACGGCTGGAGAGACGCCGGTGATGGTGGTGAGGGCTAATGTCGACGGTGGTGATTGTGGTGTTAGGGTTTGGGTGGTTGTTATAAAGGAAATGCATTGAGAAATGGATGAGTGGGTGCTATAAAAGAAAATAATAATAATAATAATAATAATAAATATATGTTTTGTAATTATTAAATAAGAGAACATACAAAATGTGAAATCGAATCTTTCAAAGGGTTTCAGTTAGACCAATAGTGTAGCCCAATTTTGCCACGTAATGGAGTAATCTCATTAGACAATAGAACGTTAAAATGAAACAATTTGTTCAAACTCATTTAAATTTAATCCAACAAAAACAATATGTTTAAGAAAATATGTGTCGAATTTGTATAAAAAATAAAAAATAATAATAAATAAAATGAGAGGTAATTAATAAAACTTCAATTGTTAAATTTAAATCCATTATATAAACTTAAGTAAACTTATCAGTTTCTATTTATTTTAATAACTTTATAATAACTCCTACACTTTATACCTCATATACTTTTATTATTTTTCATAGAACATATATGTTGTTTCTTTTTATAACTTTCAAAATCAAAACCACGAGTTACTGTGATATGCAAATAAATACACGAGATTGTACATATACGAGCGACTCATGTTATTCCTATTTATGAGATATCCTCCGAGTCAATAATAACATAAATATTAAAAAAAAAAAAAAAAAAAAAAAAAAAAAAAAAAAAAAAAAACCCACTAATAAGGTGCTTCATTGTTATTTCATGCTCATCATCAAACCAAAGTGTAACTAGTGATTTTTAAAAATAAATTATTTGTTACGAGATTTGCCCGTAATCATATTATACAACAAGTTTAACTATTGTTTAGGTGTTAATATTTTTTTGAGTAAATTATAAATTAATTGCAAAATGGGCAGGAAAACACGACCACTCTGTTCCCGAGTTCTTATTTGGAGAGAAGAGAAGAGAAGTGGAGAGAAAACTGGAAAAAAAATCACGTTCCCGAGTTTTTTTTTTTGAGAGAAGAGAAGATGAGAGGAAATTATGCCAAAACTTCTCTCCTAATCTTCTTCCCAAATTGGGATGATTTGGAGAGAAGGAGGTTTTAAAGCCATTTTTTTTTACATGCCATTTCTTTTCTCTCCAACTAGAGAACACAAAATTAAAAATCACTTTTTTTGCCTTTTTTTTTTTTTTTTTTTTCATTTCTCTTCTTTCCATTTTATAATCGGGAACAGAGTGGACATGCCACTCTGTTTTCAATTTGTTTGGACTCCTAAATAAAAACCATAAAACAAAACGTAACTTACATAAAGAAGTAGGAGACTACAACATTCCATGCTATGTCGATCCCATTTCGTCTCAATTCCTAATAACATCTCTCAATTCCTAATAACATCTAACAAAACAAGGACCACAATAAATTACCCGTACAGAATGCATTGTCGACAAAAAATTTACAAAGAGAATTCCACACAATAATTTGGCAGGATAACTTGACCAATCAAATAAATTTCTTATTTTTTTTTCAAAATTGTTTTGATTGAACAAATGATCTAGCCACATCATTATGTAGAACTTTTTTGTAATTTCTTTTGTGTACATAGCATAAACACAAGTGTATAGTAACACGACTAAAGCCAAACTTTTACTATATCTTCAAGGTTCAATGATAAGAATTGGTAATAACAACTATCAAGATTAAAATCCCACTAATTAACGATTGTTTTGATCTTCGCAGAATTGGACGTAATACACTTTCCTTTTACCAATTACATTACTAACTTTGTGACAAAATTTCAAAATAATCGTGCATAGATGATCTTAAAATTTGAGTGCGGGTACCTTATATTATTGATCTTAATCAATCCTATGACAATCTATCTGTTTTTGTGATGGTAGATGTCTAATTTTATGCATAAAATTAGATAAGAATTCGTTTATATACAACCTACAGTAATAAACTATGAGAAATGCTAGACTTACATAAGAATTAGACAAAAAAAATCAACACGCTGATATGTCAAGGAGTGATTGGTATATTTTGTTATACTTTCTCTCTCTTCTCTCTGATTAGACCAATCACTACCTGAAACATCAACATGTGGAACTTTTTTTCTTTTTTTCTTTTTTGTGGGTTTACCATTCCTCATAATCTATTACTAGTATTGTACCACACAACTTTTAGTTATACAGTTAGATACTCTATTCGTCTTAAAATCATTGTTCACCAATAAAAACACACAGTTTAAGAAAAACATCATTATTATACCATTATTATTATTTATTTTTTTACTTTTTACAGAATGACAATTTTACTCCTAACTAATTAGTTTATAACTTTTCTTAAGTTTGTAATAATAACCTTATGTTCGTTATCTATTTTTGAAAGTGAATAATTAATCATTAACAACTAAAAGAAAATGTGGACAATAAATTTGGATCGAAAAGACTATGGTTGCGTTTAGTTGTAAAACATTTTCCTTCATTTCCTATTTCTTGTTTTGTAAAAAAAGGGAGGGGAGTTTTATCTCCACAAAACAATTGAAAATTTAGAAAACGCGTTTAGTTAGAGAAACATGTGTTTGTGTTTTCCATTTTACAATTCTAGAAAACATGTTCAAGTAGTGTTATTTTCTATCTCCATTCTCTATTCACATTTGTAATATTATAAAAACATATTTGAAACACAAAAAATAATAATATTATAAACTAAAGATTTTTTCATTCATTTGCACCCAATCATTTTTTTATAAATTGGTGTCCCGTTAGCATCCCTAGTAACTCTTTCTGCCAAAAGCTCAAGAAAATATTTCTCACTCTCTTCACTCCACTCCATAGTTTCTGTAGCAACCCGTAGAATTCCATAGTCATTAGTGAAAGTTAATCTAGTATTAACCCGTCATTACTATTCACTTAACCATTTTCCGAGCAAAATTTAAAAATTTTGTTTATTACATTTCTATCAAAAAACGTCGTTACATTATACACGATACTTTGGAACGAGCTCACACACGCACCTCGACAGCCCAACACACGAATAAACACTAAAGGATCACAAATTCTTATTTAAACCCAACACTATTCAAGCCCATTTAAGTTTTTAGCCCAATTTCATTTTTCTTTCTTTTATTCCATTCGACTCAAACTCAATTTACTTGGCATCCTTTATTTGAAATTTCGACACACAATATATTTTAGACTTTTCACCATTCAATTCTTTACATTACAAATAATCAAGAATGATAATTTGCAAGGTCCAAATCGAACGTTTTCCATGTAATCAGGATCTAAAGCTAACACGACACGAAACATATACAACTCTCCCAAAAATCTACCAAATTCTAATCCAACATATTTCTTTTATGCGATTCGTATTGTACTGAGCTTAAATGTTTTCTAAAAATCCTTACACCCATTCTTATTCATTTTGGCACGTTAAATATGTCGTATGGACTATGTATGTGTCGAATTTAGTTTGCCACTTGCCACATGGTCTCTAAGCCGAAACCTACACCTAAGTTGCCTATGCATGATCTTCTAAACCTTATCTAAAATCTGCCACAATCGAATCTATGATCAACTTGTGATTAAAGAACATTATAACTCAACATCCATGCACCTACATGTGCATATATACGAGTACACATTCACACACATTTACATTTAAAAGCATATCACACACAACATATTCTAAGTCCTTATCTTCCCTACTCGATCCTCTCAAAGAACCAGAAGCAAATCCCTAGCCATTTAAAGTCCATTTCGAATCGTTCAAGGCCCGTTCGAATCCTTAGTGATTGTTCTAACGTGTAAAATCCATGCATATCAATTCCTAGATCATTCCAACGATTGCTCACCACCTTAAAAGGTGTTGTAAGTCTTTTAAGCACTTTTTCTATACATTCTTATCGATTTATAACATATCATGCATCGTACTATTCTCATTCGATCACATTTACTTTCTATACATTTTATTTCTTTCTTTTATTTATTTTACGTATGCATTTTGACCTCCTAATCATGGATGGCTAGATAAATCAAGATACGTAATTATTCGACATTTATATTCACGTTATAAGACATATCGAATCTCATTTTTTTTTATCTATTGTTGCATCGTATATGTTTCTCATAATTTATATGTCACTTTATATATATATATATATATATATATATATATATATATATATATATATATATATATATATATATATATATATATATATATATATATAATACTCGACTAAGAAACAACCATATTAAATCGAATTCATATACACACCATATTGTTTTTATTGCTCATCTTGATTGTCCATATACTCAACAAATAAGCTGTAACAAGAAACTCTCTTAATAAGCTCTTGAAAGACCTTTTTAAACCTCAAAGTGAAGCTAGATCGAAACAGTTTTAAAAAGAAATAGTTATCGAGTGGGCTTCTAAAAAGCCCAATAAGCACATGTGATAAGCTAAGGTTATAAGCAGTTTGAATACATTTTTAAGACCATAAAAATAGCCCAAAACCAGGCCCAAACTCACTTGAAACCCAACGGATCGAAAACTCTTATTGGGCTTTGATTTAATTTCGATAAAAAGCCCAATAAGCTATATAAAACTACCATGTCAAAATAAACAAACAAAAAATTGTAGTTTTATTTCTAAGGAGTTTTGGTATAAGAATCCTTATTTAATTTCTATGTAATTTTTCTAGCGCCTTGCTAGTTTTTAATAAAAGTTGCCGTTCAAAAAAAAAATTGTATATAAATGTTACACTTGAAATCACACGCTTTGTATCTAACCGTAACTTCCAACTGTCGACGTAAATAAAAGAAAAAAAAAAAAAAAAAAAACATAATATTAGAAAAGCGTGAAACTTAATAATTAAATAGGTGCGTAAAAATAGAGAAGACGATACAAATTTCGCAACATTATTGCTTATTGAGATATTTATGCAAACCCGTCCGTCCGTCCATTACGATGAGTTACATGTTGATAATTTTGTGTTTAATTAAGCGACTGCGTCGACGCCCTAACACGTTACGATATTTTCTTTTATTACAAAACTGAGATCCAAGATGAATCGGTTGTCAAACCTAACACCCATTTGGTTATTGATGAAAAAAGAAGGCAAGTATTGATAGATTGATAGATATGTAATATGTAGATGAATGGTGACATAATGTATTTATAACAATCCCCGAAAATAAGGTTATGTTTCATTAACAGCAGATAAGCTAAATCATGTAAGAAATCCAAAGTATTACGAGATTTTATATTTTCAATCAGATTTTAAATACTTTGTTATTGCTATTTCTTTTATATAAAATTATTAAGTATTTGTTAAATATTTAATTGAAAAGTGTTTATATGGAATGAGAATGATAAATTCTGTGAGAATGTGAGAATGATTTTTTTCTTTTCCAAGTTAATAAACTAGACAACTTTTTATGAATATTTGTTAGAAACAAATTCGAAAAAGATATTTAATGTAAAATCATGCAATGTACCTAATAAATTATAAAACAACGAAAAATTTATAATATGAGAAAGAAAGAAAGAAAAAAAAAAGAACTAGAAAAAATGAAAAACCCTATGTTAAAATCCATACTCAAATTAGGTGTGGAATAAGATAAAAACCTATGTTCAAATGCTATCGTGCTGAATATATGGAGTGATTTAGTGGCTATTTTAATCCTAGTTTCGGCCAAACGTTAGGCTTGGATTGTGGTGGCTAAAATTGTGCTTGCTTGGAGTTTTTTTTTTTTTTTTTTTTTTTTTTTTTTTAATTTTTTTTATAAAGGCAGCATATATTTATAAGAACCAAACAAAAACAATATACAAAAGAAATGGCCACCCACCTTCTTAACAAGACAATTAAAAGGATGAGCCCCAAACACAAGAAAACATAATACATAAACCCTAAAGACTTGCAACAAAAACTAATATGAGTACTGATAAAATGCATGTCCAAACATATGACATGCGACTAAGATACCAACACATAACAAGTCAATGATCACTAAGCTTGGCCCACTATAACTTTGACCAGCCAAAAGTGCATCAAAATGGCAGAAAGGAACACAACACTTGCCACACTCATTGTAGCTCACTCAAACTAATATTTGCATCAGCCACTATGTCAGATTTAGTAGCAGACACTGTACCAAACATTCCTTTAGCAGACTTTTGCAGCGGACACTGTACCAAACATTCCTGTAGCATACATTTGCATCAGGCACTGCAAGTTATGCTGCCAGTGGAAAAACAAACTTGCTTGGAGTGTCTACATATGACAAGAAAGAAACAATAGGATTTTAGAAGGGATCAAGGATGGTGGACCAATTGTTTAACATTATTTTCCATACTGTTAGATCAAAAATGTTTTCCATCACGTCCAAGACATCTTCTCAGGTAGCTAGCATGAAAGTTGCATTGGAAATACTACCACATATGAAGGTTCCATGTCTCTAAAACTGTGATTTGTTTTGTTTGGCCACAGGATCAAATGGTAGTTTAGTTGTTGTTCCGGTTGTTTAGCCGATAGGTTTTGTGTTTTCGTCCCAAGGAATGTCTTTGGTCGAGCTTTTTTTTTGCATTGTAACTCTTTTTTCTAATATGTTAATGAGAAATTTACCTAAAACCTTTTAGCAAAAAAATAAATAAATAAATAAATAAAAAAAAAAAAAAAAAAAAAAAAAATTCAAATGACTAAAATTCAACATAAAAACAAAATATTCGTCTCTGAACACACCCACCCATGACCATATCTATTTTAAGAGCACCCACGAGCAGCATGGCGATTCATATATTTATCTCACAAGCCATTTGTAATTGTATTTCTCACTTGAACCATCTCATCGTTATTGGACATGTCTAATGGGATTCCTTCTTCAACTATGTTGGAACATTATGTTGAAACTTCGAGACAATATTCACTTTGTAAGTAGCGCATCCTAAGTAAATACATTTTTTCATGAGATTACTTTTCACCAAATTTACCTTTCTTGTCATTTAATTTTCTTGTCTTTAGGTTGATATCATTTTAAAATCCAAATCTCAAAACTCTGATATTTACTTTCTTTCTAAAATATACAATAATACCAAAAAGAATCTCCTTTCGTCCCTTAGATCATTTTTTCATACTTCACGAGCCTACCTCACTATTTCCTAAAGAATGATCAATCCTCCAAACTTACCTTTGCTACACTAGGCAGTGGCGGAGCTAGAAAAATTTCCGTGAGAGGATCAAAACAATTTTTTTTCGGGAAATACATTAGATGGGAGGGCCAAAATAAATTTTTTTCCGGAAATACACATGAAATCGCAAATAAATACACAAACGGGCTTAGAACTAGGGGGTCGGGACCCTTCCTGGTCCTCATGTAGATCCGCCTTTGACACTAGGTACACTGCCTAAAGGGTTTTAAAGCTTTCTTTGAAAACCACACATCATTGAATTTCAGGTTGAACTACACCCCTCTTAATTGGCTTAACAATTATAAGATTAAAAGTTTTTAATGCCCTCACACTATCTTAAACAAATATGAACTATTCCAGTAGAATGTTGAAATCGACCAGACACCATTCTTTGTCTTGTCCCATGACATAAAATATGCAAACTCATCACTAAACCTTCATCTATACTAACAATCCTATAATCTTTCAATAAACCTAATTACTTCATTTTATCACAAGGTTAAAAAAAATACATGAGGCTTCATTCTAAAGGATTCATAATACTAGATGGGATTCCCGCATACAACTTATCGAATATATTCTTATCAACAAAAATGTTCTTGTGCTCTTTTAAGAATATCAACATCATCATATCATTGTCACCATCTTCATCGGAGCTCGAGCTACTACTTGAAATTGACATTTTTCATCCTACAAAATTGATCTTATATCTTAATCAAATGTAAAATAAAACAACTTAACACACTCATTTGAGCACTCAATTCAGCACCCAAACATACCCATTTCAGCACCGAAACACACTTAGTTCAATACCCAAACACACCCATTTCAGCACTCATTTCAACAATCAGTTTTGATAAACTAATATGAACTAATCATTCAAAAAGTTTCATACAATAAAAAGGAAACAAACACAAGTTCCATATCAACAAATCATTCAAACAATCAAATTACTAGTCCAAATTGTCACACAATAGAAAAACTAGTATGAACTAATCATTCAAATCTCAAGCCAAGCCTTCCTCCTAACATCGGGCATTAGCACAAACATTCTTCTCCAACCAACATCAAAGAAGTGCGTAAGTGCATTGTTGTAAGATGTTGTACTAATGTCAGATATAGCTTATAGGAGAATCATGCAATCATTAATAGATGACCCCTCTCGCACCCAGCTTGCACCTTCACTAGATTATGTCTTGTATCTCTCGGCTTTCGCTAAATCCTTATCCTATCTAGTAATCATCGACTCTGACCATACATTGAAGAGGTTGTTAAAGCTCTCTTTTCTAGCACGCTTTTTCTCTCTTCTCATTCCAGGAACTGACTATTTTTGTATCAGACTTTTGCATTTTTGTATAAGGTCGAAGCGCTTGCACCTTCGCCTGAATAATTATCTTCTAGTCTATGTTCTTTTTGTGAAGTTTGAGGAGCAGCTGTTAAAGCATTATGAAAAGTACCCTTAGTAGTAGACTTACTAAAGACCAATTCCGTTAATGAATAAAGTTTATGCCCCTTGTTCTAGAATGTGGTAAGTGTGGAAAACTAGAAGGGGGGTTGAATAGTTTTTACCGTTTTAAAATTAATTCGCTTTGAATCCTTAACGTGATTTCAACTTAAAGCAAATAATCAAACAATATAAGTAAAGAAAGTAAGGAAAGAAACAATCAAACCACAACACGGATGTTTATAGTGGTTCGGTCTACAAGGACTCTCTTCCTTGCCCTACTCCACTCCTCGAGCCTCTAACTCGAGAGTTTTTCTTCGCTAAGAAACAAGCTCCCTTCTAGGCGGAGAAAACCTTTATACGTCGCTTACTCTTTTTCCGGTACAAAGCTAAATACCGAGTTCTTTACAAGGGTACAACCACTCCCGACGTCGCTTACATTTTTTCGGGTACTAAGCTAGATACCGAGTTCTTTCCAAGGGTACAACCACTCCCGACACTCTATGTGTTTTGAGGACTAAAACACTAACCGATCACTACTGAATGTTTGGTATAACAATGATATGTGAACTACTACTAAATCACACAGTGACTATACTAACAGGTTTACAACAGTGTGTTGAACCTTGATGCTTGATCTCTTTGCTACAAAAGAAAGACCTCTACAAATGAAATGAATGAATGAATGGGTTAGTAAAGTAAGAAAGAATGTATATGCAATTTATGCTATATGAGTGATGAGTGAATTTGAATGATCAGCTTGCTATTTATAGGCAAACTGATCAGACAAGGCACGGATTTGGCGGACCCAAATCCAGGGTTCCGCCCTTTATGTTGTTTGGGTCCGCCGGGACATGACAGCTAGATCTTACCATATCTTACCAAGATCTTACACAATCCAACTCATTGCTTGAAGATCTTTCCAAAATATTTTACTAAATCTACAAGTTATCTAAATGATGTATACCATGATGTCATGTATATATTTACATTTTAAGAATTAAAATGTAAATAATGTAAATGTATATATGTATGTAACATGTATCCTAGTGATCATGTAGCATGTATATGATGAGTTTTAAAAGCTTATTACTATAAATGTAAAAGACTTTAACTTATATTTATGCTTTGCTAAAGATAAACTTTATAATTGTCATTAACAAAATATAGTAAAGATCGTAAAATATAAATAACGTTTTTAGGACGATATTTGTATTAACAATAAGAATTTTGTCTGGCGATAGTTTATTACAAATGCATACCTTGTTAAAATCTTAGGTTAATCTCAACAAACTTTCATAAAGGCTAAAAGAGTCGCACATGTAAATATCCACCCCAAATAGCGGTATCAGCTTCTACTTTACCCGTCTCACAATTCCGAGTAACACCGTTGTGACTAATCAATTCACTAAACTTTGTATGCATAATTCTCGATCAAATTGTACTTACCTTTCAACTTAATTTGACTATATCTTAAACCAAACATCAACATGATTTTGTCACTCATTTGCATCCTGCACTTGGTTTAAAGATTGGTATCCAGTTAGGATCCCTATCCACCATTTTCTCCAAAATCTAAAGAAACTATCTCTCACGCTCTTCATTCTACTCCACAGTTTCCCCATGATTATCATCACTCATCTACATAAAATCCAACTTTTAACGTTAACATCACCCAAAAAGAGGTTTACATAACACTAAAGCTGCACTTAAATAGCTTAACACAACACTCAAATTACTTAAAACAATTCTCAAATAGCTTAAACCAGCACTCAAATACCTATTAACAATACTCAAATAGTTTAAAACAACACATAAATAGCTCAAATTAGCACTAATATAGCTAGAAACAACACTAAAAAAACTTCAAACAACACATAAGTTGTACTTAAATAGCTCAAATTAACATTAAAAAGCTTTAAAAACGGCATAAACTGCACTTAAATAGCTCAAATAAACACTTAAATAGCTCAAATAAGAACTAAAAAGTGAAAACAACACTAAAAACCTTTAAACAACACTCACATAGCTATAACAACTCTCAAGTAACTATAAACCATGCTCCGATAGCTTAAAATACACATAAAGCCGAAAACCAATACCAATATAACAATTTTATCAAACCCAATAAGCATCAACATTCAAAATCATAACAATAAAAACAATCAAAATTGGTTGAAAGTTTGAAAACAACCTTTGGTGACCATTGATGACTGTTGGAGCGATGTAGATATGACGATGGTGGTGGCCGACGATGGATATACAACATTGGTGATGGTCGACGACGGCTGGAGAGACGCCAGTGATGGATATACAACATTGGTGATGGTTGATGTCGACGGTGGTGATTGTGGTGTTAGGGTTTGGGTGGTTGTTATAAAGGAAATGCATTGAGAAATGGATGGGTGGGTGCTATAAAAGAAAATATGAAATAATAATAATAATAATAATAATAATAATAATAATAATAATAATAATAATAATAATAATAATAATAATAATAATAATAATAATAATAATAATAATAATAATAATAATAATAAATATACGTTTTGTAATTATTAAATAAGAGAACATACAAAATGGGAAATTGAATCTTTCAAAGGGTTTCAGTTAGACCAATAATGTAGCCTAATTTTGCCACTTAAGAAAAATGAGTAATCTCATTAGACAATAGAACATTAAAATGAAACAATTTGTTCAAACTCATTTAAATTTAATCCAACAAAAACAATATGTTTAAGAAAATATGTGTCGAATTTGTATTAAAAATAATAATAATAAATAAATAAAATGAGAGGTAATTAATAAAACTATAATTATTGTTAAATTTAAATCCATTATATGAACTTAAGTAAACTTATCAGTTTCTATTTATTTTAATAACTTTATAATAACTCCTACACTTTATACCTCATATACTTTTATTTTTTTTCATAGAACATATATGTTGTTTCTTTTTATAACTTTCAAAATAAAAACCACGAGTTAATGTGATATGCAAATAAATACACGAGATTGTACATATACGAGCGACTCATGTTATTCCTATTTATGAGATATCCTCCGAGTCAATAATAACACAAATATGAAGAAAAAAAAAAAAAAAAAAAAAAAAAAAAAAAAAAAAACAACGAATAACGTGCTTCATTGTCCATGTTATTTCATGCTCATCATCAAACCAAAGTGTAACTAGTGATTTTTAAAAATAAATTATTTGTTACGAGATTTGGCCGTAATCATATTATACAACAAGTTAACTATTGTTTAGGTGTTAATCATTTTTTTGAGTAAATTATAAGCTAATTGCAAAATGGGCAGGAAAACACGACCACTCTGTTCCCGAGTTCTTATTTGGAGAGAAGAGAAGAGAAGTGGAGAGAAAACTGGAAAAAAAAATCACGTTCCTGAGTTTTTTTTTGGAGAGAAAAGAAGAGAAGAGGAGAGGAAATTATGCAAAAACTTCTCTCCTAATCTTCTTCCCAAATTGGGATGATTCGGAGAGAAGGAGGTTTTAAAGCCATTTTTTTTCTTATATGCCTTTTCTTTTCTCTCCAACTAGAGAACACAAAATAAAAAATCATTTTTTTTTGCCTCTCCTTTTCTTTTCTTTCTTGTTTCCTCTCTTTATTTCTCTTCTTTCCGTTTTATATTCGGGAACAGAGTGGACATGCCATTCTGTTTTCAATTTGTTTGGACTCCTAAATAAAAACCATAAAACAAAACGTAACTTGCATAAAGAAGTAGGAGACTACAACATTCCATGCTATGTCGATCCCATTTCGTCTCAATTCCTAATAACATCTCTCAATTCCTAATAACATCTAACAAAACAAGGACCACAATAAATCACCCGTACAGAATGCATTGTCGACAAAAAATTTACAAAGAGAATTCCACACAATAATTTGGCAAGATAACTTGTCCAATCAAATAATATTTTTTTTTTTTCCTTTTTTTTTTTTTTTTTTTTTTTTTTTTTTTTTTTTTCAAAATTGTTTTGATTGAACAAATGATCTAGCCACATCATTATGTAGAACTTTTTTTGTAATTTCTTTTGTGTACACAGCATAAACACAAGTGTATAGTAACATGACTAAAGCCAAACTTCTACTATATCTTCGGGGTTCAATGATAAGAATTGGTAATAACAACTGTCAAGATTAAAATCCCACTAATTAACGATTGTTTTGATCTTCGCAGAACTGGACGTAATACACTTTCCTTTTACCAATTACATTATTAACTTTGTGACAAAGTTTCAAAATAATTCTGCATAGATGATCTTAAAATTTGAGTGCGGGTACCTTATATTATTGATCTTAATCAATCCTATGACAATCTATCTGTTTTTGTGATGGTAGATGTCTAATTTTATGCATAAAATTAGATAAGAATTCGTTTATATACAAACTACAATAATAAACTATGAGAAATGCTAGACTTACATAAGAATTAGACAAAAAAATCCACACGCTGATATGTCAAGGAGTGATTGGTATATTTTGTAATACTTTCTCTCTCTTCTCTCTGATTTGACCAATCACTGCCTCCTGAAACATCAACATGTGGATTTTTATTTATTTATTTATTTATTTTTAATTTTTTTTGTAATTCTTATGTGAGTTTACCATTCCTCATAATCTATTACTAGTACTATACCACACAACTTTTAGTTATACAGTTAGATACTCTATCCGTCTTAAAATCATTGTTCATCAATAAAAACACACAGTTTAGTTTACCATTCCTCATAATCTATTACTAGTACTATACCACACAACTTTTAGTTATACAGTTAGATACTCTATCCGTCTTAAAATCATTGTTCATCAATAAAAACACACAGTTTAAGAAAAACATCATTATATACCATTATTATTATTATTATTATTATTATTATTATTATTATTATTATTATTATTATTATTATTATTATTATTATTATTATTATTATTATCAGGGCCGGTTTAGGGGTGGGACGAAGTGGGCGACCGGCCGAGGCCTAATTTTTTAGGGGGCCCGATTTTTAATTTTTTTTTAATGTATATATATATAAATTGTATATGTAATTAACTAAGCTCATTACAAATCTTAACAATCATTCAAAAATTAAACCATATAACTTAGCCCACATAAAAAATCCCACTTACATATCTTTTTAGGGGGCCTCATTTTGTATATTTTTTTAACGATAACTTTTGCTATGTTTATTGATGTAACATTTATCATCGTTTTTATATTTTAGTTTATATTATATAATTTGTTGCACCTAGCCTTCGGGCCCTTTTTTTTTGCTCGGCCTAGGTCCATAAATCCTCAGAGACGGCCCTGATTATTATTATTATTATTATTTTACTTTTTGCAGAATGACAATTTTACTCCTAACTAATTAGTTTATAACTTTTCTTAAGTTTGTAATAATAACCTTATGTTCCTTATCTATTTTTGAAAGTGAATAATTAATCATGAACAACTAAAAGAAAATGTGGACGATAAATTTGGATCGAAAAGACTATGATTGCGTTTAGTTGGAAAACATTTTCCTTCATTTCCTATTTCTTGTTTTGTAAAAAAAGGAAGGGGAGTTTTATCTCCACAAAACATTTGAAAATTTAGAAAACGTGTTTAGTTAGAGAAACACATGTTTGTGTTTTCCATTTTGCAAAACTAGAAAACATGTTCAAGTAATGTTGTTTTCTATCTCCATTCTCTATTCACATTTGTAATATTATAAAGACATATTTGAAACACAAAAACAAATATTATAAACTAAAGATTTTTTTCATTCATTTGCACCCAATCATTTTTTTTTTATTATAAAGACATATTTGAAACACAAAAACAAATATTATAAACTAAAAAATATTTTGTGGTTTTGTTTATTAGAGTTGGAAATAGAAATTTTGTGTTTTGGAAAACATTTTTTGAAAAACGCTAATTTGAACATGATATATGTTTTTCTTGTTTTCCACAAAACATTTTATGAAAAACAAGAGAGTTTTCTCCAACTAAATGCACCCTATGTATTTCTTCATCCAAATCTATTTGTTTTCATCTTTTGTACAAGCACAAACATGTTGGTAAAAAAAAGTTTCTCCGAACATAAAATGACGAAAATGACCTCATTTAAGTGATAGACTCCCCTATCACCGTCACATTGTTTCAAACAGAGACACAACATCTCAATCAAATTGTTGTGTTTTTATTTTGTTTTTTGCACTTGAATTATTATCATTCATTAAATTCTTTCAAATAATTCAACTTCATCATTTTGATAAGGTTAGTTATTAAATCTGAGAATCCGTTATGTGACTTAATTATGTTTAGTTTTGAGTTAATTGTTATATATATATTCCAAATTGTTCTGTTTTATATATTTGGAATTTTGGATGTTAATATTGAAATGTGATGGTCAGTTGTTTGATAATTTGGATGTTAACATTTGAGTTGCGTTTAACGTTTGGTTGATTCAAGTTGGTGTGCAAATGAGTTAGGTTGTTTATTTAAGTAGATCGATATCATGTGATGTTTTATAGGATAAATCATGTGATGTTTATCTCGAAACCAAATTCATGCAACAGACATGTTCTGCAATCTGTATACTTAACCACTCGTGTGATTAAAGTAGATACGTATGTGACATGATAAATAGTGTAATGTTTTCCCGACAAGTCATGCAACACCCTTTTGTAATTTTGTTCTTCATAACATGATACACATGTGATATGTATCTCGAAACCAAATTCATGTGAATAAAGAAAATTTAGCATGTTTTTACATAAATACATGGTGAAACATGTGATGTTTATTTCCGACCAATTTATGCAACATCCGTATGTTCCACATAGGTATATTCATGTGATTCAAGAATATTAGTATGTTTGACTTAACTAGGCGAGTACCCGTGCATAGCAACGGAAATTTCTAGCGGCAGACAATTAACGATATGCGATATTGTGGTAATTGTTTCGTGTAACGTTCAAAATAGAACGTGAAAAGATGAAAATGTAATTGCAAATGGTTGTAACATGCGATAATTCATAGAAGTAAATGACGCATTATTAGACAAAAATATAAAAATGAAGAAGCATTTGAAAAAGGTAAATATAAATTTGAGTCGAGTATGTACTTGGTTCGGCATGCACGAGCTTAACACGGGTTATGTATATGACTCCCTTCTCTTTGATAACCCGTGCGAGCCTTGCAGGTACTTTTCGTAATGTATGAAACGCTGTGAACTTAATTTCCGCCCCTCTATCGGAATTGAATAAATGTCAGCTCGTGAACACAAAAAAGTAAATGTTAAACATTATTTTTAGACACACTTACATCACATCTCTAACAAACAACTCGCACATGGCATAACCTGCGTGTCCTTTTAGGTATCCCTTAATTACTTTTCTAATAGAGTATAAATAAATAAAAAAATATGATTAGGAACACGTAATATATACGCATTATAGTTGAAGAAAAGTGATTGATCTTTTCTTTTCTTTTTTTTCTTTTTTTTTTTTTTTTGTGCATGATATGTATAAATCATTGTCTAGCTTAGAATGATATATGACAACTATACTTGATATATTTACTACACAAGTTTCGATTAGCATATCAAATTACAATCTATTTAAAAAATATATTATCATTAAAGCAAGGTTGTCATTTGCTACACGAGTTAATGGCCATATATATCCCAAAATTAGATGTGACAATTGTTTTGGCAAGTAGTTAAGTTACTAAAAGCTAGCATTAGTTAATGGCCATATTAATCATTTTATTATTTACGTTCACACCATGCATATATGGACATTATTTCAACTTAATTAGCCAATTTTGTGATGATTAAAGAAAATCATTGAAGTTTTGTAACAAACAACCAAAACAATGTGAACATTAATCTTACATAAGAAGCTTTGCATGATATGTATAAATAATTGCCTAATTTTCACATAATTTTTTATATTGATCAAGTAGTTTACGCTCTCAAATATTTTTAAGAAGTTTTTAAAAAATTAAAGTCGAAAAGATTTGAAACTTTCTTTAACTTTTACATTTCAAAATATTGTACTTCAAATTAAATTTTTTTACACTTTTATGATTTCAAATATTTAAAGTTTAGAAAAGATATCTCAAAAATTCAAATTTTAAAATTTTTAAATACTTTTACATTCAAAATTTTAAAAAGTTTCAAGATATTTCAAATTTCATACTCCATCCGTCCCAAATTAAAAGTCCACTTCCACTTTGCACAAAGTTTAAAAAATTTCCACTAACTACTCTACTAACCAATCAAATATCATCTATCTCCACTAAAGTCGCTTTTGATTGGTTGGAATATGAAAGAGGACAAATATTTTGAGACAACAAAAAATAGCAATATGGACTTAAAATTTAAGACGGAGAAAGTAACTTTTAACATATTTTAAATTTCATAAGTCTGCCAACTTTACGATTTGAAATTTTAGAATATATAAAATTTCAAAACTTCGAAAATATTACAAAATTCGAATTATAAAACCTTTAAACTACCAAACATTTAAGAAGTTTCAAAATATTACAAAATTCTAAACTCAAACCTACAAAATGTTCCGAATCTCAAAAAGTTTACATTTTTGAGATATGAGACATTTTCGAGATATTTCAAATTTCATGACATTTATAATTTCAAAAATATTCCAAATCTCAAAAAGTTTACAATTTCTAGATACTCCATATATCAAAGAATTCGTAACTCTCAAAATATTCCCAAAAGTCAAAAGTAAACTCAATTTAAAAATATTATCAATTACAAAATCAATCAACTAACATAACATCAATAATTTACATAAAAAAAATTTAACAACAAATTAAACAAAATTACAAATAATATTTACAAATAAACTTATGAAAAATAATTACACACCAAAAAAAATATACCTAAACAAAAATACATAAACATATACAAAAAATTACACAATAAAATTCTCAATAAAACTTAACCAAAATATACATAACCCACTTTTTCCGTCTATCGATGAAGTTTTCATCGGTGGCATCAGTCACACAATCATATTCCGGCGGCAGCAGCAGTCACATAAGGATATTCCGGCGGTAGCATCGGCTATTTTCGGCGACCACAGCGGTGGCTGTAAAAAAAATAAAAAAGTTATAAAACTTTCGATCTACATATAAAATCTGCAGTGGCCGCAGCTTTGGAACCAAAGGCGGTAGCATGGTTCCCGGTGGCGGCGGCAACTTTAATCCGACGGAAACTATTTTTTTCGGCTGCAACAGTATTTCCGGCGGCTTTAACAAAAAATACCAAAGAAAGGTTAATATGCATAGATCTATATAAAAAAACCTATAGATCTACAAATAAAATGTATAGATCTACAAATAAAATGTATAGATTCTATAAAAAAAAATATTGAAAACTTGATTAATGAACATAGATATATTGAAAGACTTAAAAAAAAATACTTTGATACTTGAAAAAACCCTCTTAATGGTCGGTCTTGGTGGTGAAGTCCGATGGTGGTTGGGTGGTTATAAAGTTTCCTTCATCGTGGGGTTGTGTGGTGGACGACCGGTGCTTATGAAGTCCGGCGATGGTGATGACAGGTGGTGGAGGTTCACGGTGGTGGTGGTGGGAGTATTTTTTGTTAGTTGAGAGGGGTTTTTTATGTGTGTGTTTTTTTGTGTGAGATGAGTGTGGTTTGTGTGTGTTTTATTTTTATGGTGAAAGGAATAGTTGTTGTGTATACATTTCTCTCAAATTAAGTTTTAAGTTTTAAGGGTAATTTGGGGAATACATTAATTTCAAGTTTTCACTTATTGACTTGTTGACCATTTTTCCATTATAAGTAGTATAGAAGTTTACACTCTCAAATATTTTTAAGAAGTTTTTAAAAAATTAAAGTCGAAAAGATTTGAAACTTTCTTTAACTTTTACATTTCAAAATATTGTACTTCAAATTAAATTTTTTACACTTTTATGATTTCAAATATTTAAAGTTTAGAAAAGATATCTCAAAAATTCAAATTTTAAAATTTTTAAATACTTTTACATTCAAAATTTTAAAAAGTTTCAAGATATTTCAAATTTCATACTCCATCCGTCCCAAATTAAAAGTCCACTTCCACTTTGCACAAAGTTTAAAAAATTTCCACTAATTACTCTACTAACCAATCAAATATCATCTATCTCTACTAAAGTCGCTTTTGATTGGTTGGAATATGAAAGATGACAAATATTTTGAGACAACCAAAAATAGCAATATGGACTTATAATTTAAGACGGAGAAAGTAACTTTTAACATATTTTAAATTTCATAAGTCTGCCAACTTTACGATTTGAAATTTTAGAATATATAAAATTTCAAAACTTTGAAAATATTACAAAATTCGAATTATAAAACTTTTAAACTACCAAACATTTAAGAAGTTTCAAAATATTACAAAATTCTGAACTCAAACCTACAAAATGTTCCGAATCTCAAAAAGTTTACATTTTCGAGATATGAGACATTTTCGAGATATTTCAAATTTCATGACATTTATAATTTCAAAAAATTCCAAATCTCAAAAAGTTTACAATTTCTAGATACTCCATATATCAAAGAATTCGTAACTCTCAAAATATTCCCAAAAGTCAAAAGTAAACTCAATTTAAAAATATTGTCAATTACAAAATCAATCAACTAACATAACATCAATAATTTACATAAAAAAATTTAACAACAAATTAAACAAAATTACAAATAATATTTACAAATAAACTTATGAAAAATAATTACACACCAAAAAAATCTACCTAAACAAAAATACATAAACATATACAAAAAATTACACAATAAAATTCTCAATAAAACTTTACCAAAATATACATAACCCACTTTTTCCGTCTATCGATGAAGTTTTCATCGGTGGCATCAGTCACACAATCATATTCCGGCGGCAGCAGCAGTCACATAAGGATATTCTGGCGGTAGCATCGGCTATTTCCGGCGACCACAGCGGTGGCTGTAAAAAAAATAAAAAAGTTATAAAACTTTCGATCTACATATAAAATCTGCAGTGGCTGCAGCTTTGGAACCAAAGGCGGTAGCTTGGTTCCCGGCGGTGGCGGCAACTTTAATCCGACGGCAACTATTTTTTTCGGCTGCAACAGTATTTCCGGCGGCTTTAACAAAAAATACCAAAGAAAGGTTAATATGCATAGATCTATATAAAAAAACCTATAGATCTACAAATAAAATGTATAGATCTACAAATAAAATGTATAGATTCTATAAAAAAAATATTGAAAACTTGATTAATGAACATAGATATATTGAAAGACTTAAAAAAAAATACTTTGATACTTGAAAAAACCCTCTTAATGGTCGGTCTTGGTGGTGAAGTCCGATGGTGGTTGGGTGGTTATAAAGTTTCCTTGATCGTGGGGTTGTGTGGTGGACGACCGGTGCTTATGAAGTCCGACGATGGTGATGACAGGTGGTGGAGGTTCACGGTGGTGGTGGTGGGAGTATTTTTTGTTAGTTGAGAGGGGTTTTTTATGTGTGTGTTTTTTTGTGTGAGATGAGAGTGGTTTGTGTGTGTTTTATTTTTATGGCGAAAGGAATAGTTGTTGTGTATACATTTCTCTCAAATTAAGTTTTAAGTTTCAAGGGTAATTTGGGGAATATATTAATTTCAAGTTTTCACTTTTTGACATGTTGACCATTTTTCCATTATAAGTAGTATAGATAAATCATGTGATATTTGTCTCCAAAGCATATTTCTGTAATACAGAACATTCTCAAGCTCATATTCATGACGAGATTTGAACCATACTAATATTTATGTTTGCTGGACAAAATTAGTACTTGGTAGTATAGCAGTATTTTTTCTGATTTTTTATAAGAGCCAATTCTCAAAAAGGTACTTTAAAAAAACTTTTTTCAAAAAATAGTAGGAAAATAATGCCTTTTCCCAAAAAGGTCATGTGCGAATGTGCGACTCCATCCAATGTGCGACACGTGTCCACTTATTTAATATTAAAGTACAGTGGGGTAGGTGGGACTTTGACTTTGAGTTTATGCTTAAATGACTAATATACCATTCTCTTAAATATAAATATACCCTTCAATCCTTATCTTATCTCTTTCATCATCTCCTTCTCCCTCATTCACCACCCCCTGGCCACCAAAAATTCCGGCCAGCCAGCCACCAAAAATTCCGGCCAGCCAAATAAATATTCAAAATCACCTTCAAAACTTCCAAATAAATATTCAAAACTCTAAATAATATGTGTAGATCTATAAAAAAAATCGTATAATATATATGATGTTGACTGGTTCGGAGTTCAAGTTTATCTATGATGTTGACTGGTTGATTTTCATCTTTTTAAAGTTTTATAAAACAATTAAACTAATAAATACATAAGATTCAGATTAAAGATTCAAATCTAATTTGTATATGGAAACTTGTAATTTGTATAAGGATATATTCTGAAAAAACATAATAACAATTTGATCTTGTTTCATTGATTTTGTTAGATCTGTTGGCCGGAATAAATGGGTGTTGCCGGAATAAATGATGATGGTAAAAAAAATAGGACTCGCACATTCGCACATTTAAAAGAGGGTATTTTGGTCATGTGCGAATGTGCAAATGTGCGAATTTGCGAATGTGCGAATGTGCAAATGTGCAAATGTGCACATTCGCACATTCACACATTTGCACATTCGCACATGACCAAAATACCCTCTTTTAAATGTGCGAATGTGCGAATCCTATTTTTTTTACCATCATCATTTATTTCGGAAACACCCATTTATTCCGGCCAACAGATCTAACAAAATAATTACCACACCATGCTAGTTATTTTCAAAGTAATAATTGATCAAACTCATAAACAGTAAGGTGTGATCAATTTTAACCACATCTGACAAATGCATAGCTCACACTTATAACATTCTAAGCTTTCTTTCATCATCACAACCTCTAGTAATTATTATTCTTGTTAAGTTAAAGAAAGATTGCTCCAGATCCATACATCAAACTTCTCAACTCTCACAATCAATCAAACTTCTAAAACTTAAATGAAAAACATCAAACGATCTCAGCTTATTATTTCGTGGTTATCAAAGTAACATCAAAACCTTTCAAGGTCAAACAAACGAAATAACAATCTCATCATGGATCAATTTCTGAAGACTACACTTCATATATATCCGATTACAAAAGATAAGAATATAACAATCTTGTTATCTTCTTTCTTTAAATCGTTCAAAACCAACATAAATACGAAAACAAATTATGATACACCTTACCTGAGACCTCACTTAGAGATCTAGAAGCCGTTATTGTCATCTTTTGATGTGACAATGGATCTATTGTTTTAGATCCGGATCTTAGTTTTTGTTTGTAGAGTGATAGAATTTAGGCTTATCATCTTTTGATGGTTTTTGAATGTGACGATTTTGTGAAGATGATGGATCGATTATAATTTTTGTGAGATGGTATAGATCTGGGTTTTTCTTTTGGAATGAAGATAGAGTTTGTGATGGTGATGGTTTTGTGTGGTGATAAGGAGATGGGTATATTAGTCATTTAAGCATAAACTCAAAGTCAAAGCCCCACTTACCCCACCACTCATTGTACTTTAATATTAAATAAGTGGACACGTGTCGCACATTGGATGCACATTCGCACATGACGTTTTTGAGAAAAGACATTATTTTCTTACTATTTTTTTAAAAAAGTTATTTTAAAGTACCATTCAGAGAATTAGCTCTTTTTATAACTATTGTATCTGAGATTTTCAATTGCTACTATCATAAAGTGATTTGCGAACTTTATATTATAACAGCAATAGGAAATGGTCAAAAGGTTATTTCTATCCTTCGAGTAGTCGCTACAATTTTTGCATATATTGCCTTTAGTTATATGGCGTTTGACATTTTTTTTTTTACTTTATTCAGGATCAAGTATGGATTATTTTAATGTGCAACAAATAACATGACTCAGTGCTTAGAGGGGATCAGGCATTTACTTGCTTCCATATTGCGCTGCTGTGATCTTGAATTGTACAAACAATCAAGAGGCCTTGACAATCCTGAAATTTTAGCTAGAGAGACAGTGTGTATGTGACTAGTCTAACATATTACATTCCAGAATTTGATAGTTTTGCAATATTGTACTTTTAACATATAAACCACTGATTAGATCGATGAAGTTTAAACTAATTCTCTTTCTAGAAACACATTTTTTTGTTGTGTACAAATATTTTTACACATTTTCTTTGTAAACCTTTTTAGTTGTATATACATTCGCTGTACCAACTAATTGTGTGAGGGTCTTAGATGTAGCCAGACACTCATATTTGTTGATGATCTACGATGTCATTTTCTAAAAAAGTTATGCAATGCTTTATCTTTAAAATAATTTATGAAAAGAAGTTGACGACATACTGAAAAAGGCTATGTTTTGCTGAATGCAGTTAGCGTAAGTGAAATTGAGGCACTTTATGAGTTATTTAAGAAGATTAGCAGCGCAGTTATTGATGATGATTTAATAAATAAGGTCCATACTTTTTCTTTTCTTTTTACTCATCCTTTAAATCCATGCAATATCAGCCCTGTGAAATTACCATTGATGTTCATCTTACGTTGATACACTTTGTAGGAAGAGTTCCAGTTGGCGTTGTTTAAGACTAATAAAAAAGAAAGTTTGTTTGCTGATCGGGTATGTCGTCTTTAAGATAAGTAAAACAGTACCGTTGATGTACGACTGTGCTAAATTAACAATTTAGCCTTATAAATAGGTGTTTGACCTATTTGACACAAAGCATAATGGAATCCTTGGCTTTGAGGAGTTTGCTCGTGCACTATCAGTATTTCATCCTAATGCCCCAATTGATGATAAGATTGAATGTGAGTTAAATTTGATTTCTTCTGGTACTAGATATAGTCATGTTAAAAGTACAATATTGCACTGTTATCCTTTTGTTGGCAAACTTCTAAGCTAATGTTAAAACTTGCCGGCAATATGTTATTGATTTTGGTCCACAAAATTTATTTTAGTTTGAAAAATACAGAAGGTATTTTAGACATTTGGCCAATTGTTTAACACTTGCATAAGTGATTGCTGCAAATTTCGAGTTCTGATGGAGTATATGTGTGTCAGTGTGTGTAATCATTATTTTTTTCTTCTTTATTTGCAGTTTCCTTTCAACTATATGATCTTAAGCAACAAGGTTTCATAGAGAGGCAAGAGGTAAATTCATTTGTTCATTTGTACATGCAACATAAACCGTTTTTCAGTTGGCTTTTCTTGTGTTAAGATTTGCTCTGTCTCTAGAGAAAGAGTCCCCTTGCAGTCAAAGATTATATAAGAAAATAGAATTTTAAAATCATCTAGGATAATATTTTCAGAGTATGAACACTATATCGAGTTCAATTGCCAATTTGACATGTCTAATTGTTTTCATATCTGAGTAATAGGCAACACACTCATCATTCTGTCAACATGTAGGTGAAGCAAATGGTGGTAGCTACCCTTGCCGAGTCTGGCATGAATCTTTCAGACGATGTTATAGAGAGCATCATTGACAAGGTACCATAGCTGATCAGTTTTTCTGGTTCTAACGGCAACACACTCATCATTCTGTCAACATGTAAAATGACCTCTTGATAATCAAAAGAGCAGAATCAGTTCTGTTGCAACTACTCATAAAAAGATTATCCGAAACAGACTTTCTCTGAGCATTCACATAATCATAATCAGCTTCACTGTACCCAAACACAAGAAACTCATTATCTGCACGACTGCACCCCCCTTGAAACCTGCAATGATCAGAAAATCACTTTCAATACGCAATGCCAAACAGCCCAGAACCATAAAGTCATAAATCCCCATTCATTCATTTTTAGTGAGTCGACTGGATTCATCCCGTAACACAGCCACATGAATGCTGCAAAAGGAGCATTTGGCCTAATAAGTAGTTAGCCATTAGCATTTGAAGCCATTATATGTTTTTCCTCACCAAACATACAACGTATTTGCATAAAGGAAACAGTTGCTTCTGTTGGCAAACGAACGAAACAGACTAGTTCTTGTTTCTTACCCCTTTTAGCTAAAGAATAAGAAAGTTGTTAAGTCTTCTATCTTGTAAAATATGAATTTTGATGGACTACACTCATTTAAGTTTTGTAATTATCTGCAGGGATATCACGACGACATTTCCAAGCTTTGTTTTTCACTCGAGAGTTGAGGATACATAATCCAGAATTCGCGCTTGAAGTTGGAGATTAATTTGGGGTTTTGCTATGGTGTAAATGTGGATGAAGATGAAGGCCTCCGTGAGGATGTATTAAATTTGTTTATTATGGTTTTGATTCTGATGTCTGGTTTTTGCTGTCACAAGCAGAGGTGACTTTGTGGATAAACTTTGGTTTATAAACACGTACATTTGTTAGACTATTAACATTCAGTTAGAAATTTGTTGGCTCCATGTACTTGTATTATTTGCCAACTTTAGCTCAATACAGTATGTGATTTCTTTTTGTTCTCTTTTTGGGGGATAGAGGATGAAGGAAGGAGTTTCCTTGGATGTCGGTTTTATGATGGTTGATAACGGAAATTTCGTTTTTTGTTACTTGTGAACCAACATTAATCTACTATGTATGGTGTATGCAGTGCTGGGCGTTGTCATCATTGGGTTGATTATGTTTAAAAGAGCAACCGGTCCATTGTTGGTAGTTCTATAATCAAATGACAGTTAATTGAGTTCGTTTGAGTCCCTGATCTATTATCTCGTTGTATGCATGATTACAGTTTCAATAACTATTGATAAATATTTATTCTTTTATTGAATAATTGCTGCATGTAAAACCACTAGATTAAGATATGAGTAACTGGCATGAGAAGTAATATACAGGCATTGGAAATTTAAAACAATAGGACGGGTGGTGCTTCGTATACTAGTTTATCTTGGCTGTTAAACTATGGTTTATGGTATGATCTTCAGATCATGCGATGTTAGCTTGTTATGCCATTCACTTACTAAGCATCATTGATTATGTGTTTAGTTGACTATGTTTTGTAGGTTCAAGTTCAAAGGTTAAAGGTAAAGAGAATGACCCCCCTGCAGCAAGGTATGGTGGTTAGGGGGTTGTGTTTTTATTGGAAAAAAGTGTAGAAGGCCATAAATTGTAAGTTTTCAAATTTCAATTGCCTTCTTTTTCTTTGCTGCATGTAATAACCCTGCGGTTTGCAACATATATAAGAAGGTATGAGCACAACATCATTTGATCCATTAAACAATCAAATCAGCAAGACATTTAGCGGTGACTAAGAACATCTCACCCCTGTAAACACATCTCTTCGTCACCTTTTCTCTCTTCTAGTGCAGTAACTACAGTTTTAAAGGACTGGCCTGACAACAACCGAGCTTGAACACACACCTGTTACAAAATCAAGGAAAAAAGCCAAGACCCGACCTTATATAAAATCAAGGAACACACACATCCTATCCACCTGTCTAAAACATCCTAGTCTATACTACGGGTTTTCAACATCATGATTACCACAAAGAAACAGTTTAACAAAACAACACCACTCCAATAAACACAACATAACAAACTTATAATGATGCACAGAGTCAAACATATTTTAGAGACTTGATACTTGTGTTCCAGTCACTATAGACCAAATGTTGGCCACATATTACAACCTTTAGACACGGTCTTAAACATATCTCGAAAGATCTACACAACTAACACCATTTTCATGTCGGTTCCCCGCTGTTCGTTGGAGTACATAGCAATAGTTTATAAATACAACACAAAGCCACTACAACAAACAAACAAACTACAGCAAAACTGTTACATCAAAGAAAACTAAACAAGATTATTCTGAAACCACAACAAACTAAATATAGTAGTATCTAAACCAAGGTACAATAATAGATCGGTTTGGAATTAAACACCGAAAGCCACAAAACACATTGAAAATGACCAAGAACACAATAAACAAATTACCAACTGATCTTGACACCAAAACAGTGAATCTCGAATATAAATACATGTTTTCTGCTGGAGGTTCACATTTACTAAGCTCAAAACTTTAATACACCTTCCGCCTACCTCAGCCACCAAAACACCACAAAATAGCCACCTACCTAATTGACAGATGGCCGAACCACCAATCACTCTGCAAAATGTCCTGCTTATAAGCGATGGTCATCATACTATCCAGAATGCTGCTGACCATTTCCATGGTATGTTTCCGTATTTTTTTTAATATGTACGAGTATATGTTTTTATATTTATTTATTTTTTAATATGTATATATATTTTTAAAATGTATAGTTACCATACCACAACTCGTACAAGTGTTCATTGCGCAAAGCATATATCACTTCAACATCACCATTAGGATAGCAGGCACTTTACTATAAGTACATGTTTTCTGCTGGAGGTTCACATTTACTAAGCTCAAAAGAGATCAAAACTTTAATACACCTTCTCTCCAAAAGTAAATCTATCTCCATATTCATCACATATCTATCAAAACACAACTTAACTCTTCATTCCAGCTATAACAAAATAAAGAATTCATTAAAATTATACAATCCTCTCAACCAATTTACCCCTACACTTGATTACCACCCTGAACAGCAACATGATTCGCCAGCAGACTAGCAGCAGCCTGGGCAGACGCACGCTTCACTGAATTTGGAAGAGTAATTTTAACATCAAATTTAAGGGCAATGAACCCCACAGTCATACATGCCTCATGTTGAGTGAACAGCGACCACGCGCGTTGTGTCTGTAAGTTAACTCATATGTGCCTCTTTGAATATCAAGTACATACTCAACCAAAGCATGTAGATCAATTAAGGTGTTACTTTCATTTATAGTAAAGTGCCTGCGATATGTAACTCTAGTCTCTTGGAGGATTATATTAGAGTTATACATCGGAGGCACTTTACTATAAATGAAAGCAACACCTTAATTGATCTGCATACATGGGCGGAGCTATGTACAAGCCAGGGGTAGCGGTCGCTACCCCTGAACTTTTACCCGGTAGTGTAATTTTTGGCATTTTTTATGTTTTTTTGGCGATTTTTGGCATTTTTTGGCGATTTCGCTACCCCTGAAACAAATTTTCGCTACCCCTGAACTTGGCTCCTAGCTCCGCCACTGTCTGCATACTTTGGTTGAGTATGAACTTGATATTCAAAGAGGCACATATGAGTTAACTTATAGACACCACGCGCGTGGTCGCTGTTCACTCAACAGCCTCTCTCGATGGCATGAGGCATATGATTATTTCTGGAGAATGGAGAATGTATGACTCTGTGGGGTTCATTGCCCTTAAACTTGATGTTAAAATTACTCTTCCAAATTCAGTGAAGCGTGCGTCTGCCCAGGCTGCTACTAATCTGCTTCGATTCATGTTGGTGCTTAGGGTGGTAATCAAGTGTAGGGGTAAATTGGTTGAGAGGAGTGTATAATTTTAATGAATTCTTTATTTTGTTATAGCTGGAATGGAATGAGGAGTTAAGTTGTGTTTAGATAGATATGTGATGAAGATGAGCATGGAGTTAGATTTACTTTTGGAGAGAAGGTGTATTAAAGTTTTGATCTCTTTTGAGCTTAGTAAATGTAAACCTCCAGCAGAAAACATGTACTTATAGTAAAGTGCATGCTGTCCTAATGGTGCCGCCGCAACCAGGGATGTTGAAGTGATATATGCTTTGCGCAATGAACACTTGTACGAGTTGTGGTATGGTAATTATAAATTTTAAAAATATATATACATATTAAAAAATAAATAAATATAAAAACATATACTCGTACATATTAAAAAAAATACGGAAACATACCATGGAAATGGTCAGCAGCATTCTGGATAGTATGATGACCATCGCTTATAAGAAGGACATTTTGCAGAGTGATTGGTGGTTCGGCCATCTGTCAATTAGGTAGGCGGCTATTTTGTGGTGTTTTGGTGGCTCAGGTAGGCGGAAGGTGTATTAAAGTTTTGAGCTTAGTAAATGTGAACCTCCAGCAGAAAACATGTACTTATATTCGAGATTCACTGTTTTATTTAACCGGTTATAAATCCGGTTTTATCCAGTTTTTTCAAATAACCGGTTTTATTTATTTTTTAGCCGATTCCCCGGGGCTGCTTCGAGTAATCTTCTATCTTTTTCTTGAACCGTTTAGCACACAAGATCTACAATAAATATTACAAGATCTAAAATAAAAAAGAAGAATAATAAGCAACCAAAAACACTTGAGAAAACCTTAAATAAACTAAAAGAACTCAAAACTTACGTGACTTGAATAAAAACCAAAACAAAAACTAATGGTTGTTTTGAGATTCAGTTACTACCAAAGGAGACAAGCAAAGGGCTGCTTTGATTTGTGTTTTTGTGCGAGTTTGTTATCAAGAAACAACAAGGGTCTTGTGGATTATCTTTCGTGTAAGTGATAAGAGAAATAACGCTTTTTGATTTGTGCTTGTGTTTCGGTTTAGCATAAATTAGATAAGGGTTTGTAGATGATTTTTGAGGTGGTGTGAAATGAAAGTGGTGGCTGTGAAACTGAAATGATTTAGGTTTAGGGTTAGGTTTAATTGGACTATAAGAGTAGTACAAGTGGGCCGGTTATGGGCCGAAATTGGTTGGTCTTTACTGATGTAATGGAAAAAAAACGGAATCCGAAAATTTATAACCGAAAATTTATAACCGAAAAAAACCGATTTTAGAAAAACCGAAAAAACCGGTTTTTAGGAAAACCGGCTTTTATTAAAACCGGTTTTCCTAAAACCGAAAACCGGTTTTAACCGATTTATGTGGTGTTTTGGTGGCTGAGGTAGGCGGTTGGTGGATGTGTAAGAGATGCTAGGGTTAACAAATGGTGTTGACTTAGGGTGAGTATATAGGGTTATGCTTGTGCTTGGATTGGATGGGCCAAACAAGGGCTTATTACCGGACTGTTGTTAATTATTGGATTTATTGCTATACGAATTTTTGGACTTCAAGGTTTTTTTTACTAATTTTTGTTAGTCAAATTAATATGATTTAATATCATTTATATACCAAATTTTATTAACACTAGGCGAGTATCCGTGCATAGCAACGAAAATTTTTAGTGGCAAACAATTAACGATATGTGATATTCTGGTAAGTGTTTCATGTAACTTTCAAAATATGACATAAAAAGATCAAAATGTAATTACAAAATAGTTTAATGAAGGGAGTAATGATAAAAATGAAGAAATTATAGATCAAAATAGATATTTTTTATGGAAAAGCTTCTTGTAAAAGAATTATTATTATTAAAAAAAAATTATAGATCAAAACTGATGTTTTAACAATAATGACCCGAAATTAATGCATCTTTCTCGATAAGCTTTGAGTATTTAATTGATTACTTTTAAATAAAATTTAGTTCAAATTTTTAAGTCAAATCATAAAACATATACCGAAATTCATGAAGAATCAATCAATGTAAGAAAATAAAAAGATCAAAACTACCATGTCAAAATAAACAAACAAAAAATTGTATATAAATGTTACACTTGAAATCACACACTTTGTATCTAACCGTAACTTCCATCTGTCGACATAAATAAATTAAAAAAAAAAAAAAAAAAAAAAAAAAAAAAAAAAAAAAAAAAAGATACATAATATTAGAAAAGCGTGAAACTTAATAATAAAATAGGTGCGTAAAAATAGAGAAGATGATACAAATTTAGCAACATTATTGCTTATTAAGATATTTATGCAAACCCGTCCGTCCATCCATTATGATGAGTTACATGTTGATAATTTTGGGTTTAATTAAGCGACTGCATCGACGCCCTAACACGTTAAGATATTTTCTTTTATTACAACAATGAGATCCAAGATGAATCGGTTGTCAAACCTAACACCCATTTGGTTATTGATGAAAAAGAAGGCAAGTATTGATAGATTGATAGATATGTAATATGTAGATGAATGGTGACATAATGTATTTGTGAAAACGTAGAGGGGGGGGGGGGTGAATACGTTACCGTTTTAAATCTTTAAACTTGTTGTATCAAATTTCCAATTTGGCTTGTTCTAATATGAAAGCTGTCTGTTGTAGTTTATGTCTACCAAGTTGTCACACAAATATTATCAACTAATCACAACACAAGCAATCACATAATGCAAACATAAAAGTAAAGAGATATGTAAAACCCTAAAATCTGAAAAGCATGTAAAATTACCAAAATGCCCCTGAAATTTTAAAATTTAATTAAAGCTTGATGAAAGTTCCGAATCGATCCCAAACTTCTGGTAATGAACAAGATATGATCCCAAATAAATTTGACAACACCATTTAATATTTTTGCAAGTGACAAATTACGAAAATACCCTTTGGGGCGCCAAGTATAATTTTAAGTATTTATATTATGGTTATAAATGGAATTAAAGTATATTTAAGGTGAAAATTAAAGGCCCATCAATTCCTAAACAAAAATTCCGAAAATTCCAGCCTAACCCTCCCCCAATTTCGGCCCTATCATCATTACTTAGTTACCATTCCTTTTATTTCCTAAAAACCTAAGCCGATAATATCAAAACACACACCATAAATCACCCACAACACATACGAAATTCTGGAGGTGAAATAGTATTTTTATGGTGTTCTTCGACATCCAAGGAGGCTAGGAAAAATCAGCTTAGGGTCGTGGAGTTGCTAGTTTGATCGTGGAACATTTCTTTGCCGATTTTCTCATCCGATAGGTATAATTCGTGAACCTTGTTTCCATACGTTCTAAAATTAATCTAATATTTTTCACAGGTTACTTACATCATATAAGACTTAGGAAAATTGTTTTATTCGAATCATGCAAAGTTTTTAAGTCGCTTTGAATTATATGGGTTAAAACACACGTAAATTCCAAAATATGTATTACAAATTTTCTGGGTGCCATGTTTATTTTATTTAGACCTAATATGATGTGTATGATCTGGGAAAAATGATGGAATGATTTATTGAGGCCTAGATGAGTCGTTGTAATTATTGGGGTTTAAAACGTACCTAAAATCAAATATATGCTATGCGATTTTTCTGGGTTGGTTTTATAATTTTTATGAGTTCTTTATACATCTAATAACATGGGAAAAATATTGGTTTGATGTTTAGAAGCTTAAATGAATCATTGAGAAATTAATTTAAAACCGGGTCTTGTGAAAAGTGAAGAATAAATCAAATAAAATGGATTTCGATCTAGGGTTTGGATTTAGGGTTTTTTTTGGTTAATTAATGATGTTATAATGATGATATAATTATTGGGTAATGATTAGTATTTTTAGGGTTAGGGTTTTATAAATAAAAAGTATATACGGATGTTTTTTTTTTTAATTACAAGGGGGTGTTTTGTAACTTTTGAAACTCGTGGGTTATTTTTAAAATGTTATTTAGGTCTGTTACAATGTGGGAAAATATAACTTGAGGGTCCTAAGTGTAAATATTTCAAGATAATGAATTAATGATAATTAAAGGGTATGATTTGTAATTAATTAAACTAGAGGGACTAAAAGTGTAAATTCTGGAAAGTTGAGGTTGTCCTGAGTAAATAATGATATTAAAAGTGTTTTGGGTAAATTTGAGTATTTATGGGCTTAATGTGTAATTAATATGGAATTATGATTTAATTAATAAGTTTTGTAAACTTAAGGGACTAATTATGTAAATTCTGAAATCTGAGGAGCTGAATTCGTACAATAGATATTTCTGAGGTAACATTCTGTAATTTGGTAACTTATGAGGCTTGGTTGGTAAATATGGATACTATGGGGGTGAAATCATGAATTAGGTAAGTATGAGGTTTGTTTTGTAAATATTATAACTAAGGGGTGTAAATTGTAAACATTGGAACATGAAGGATCAAATGTGTCATTCTGAATAAATTAAGTGTTTAAATCAGCAACATGTGATATTTTTCATATTAGACCCTTAAACTTGGTGAATTTGCATTTGAAACCCTAAATTCTGAAAACTTGTCATAAGTAACCCTGAATTTTCGTAACGTGTTAAAATGTACCCTATGTTCAGAATATGTGTAATGAAGACTCAACCTAATCTGTAATACTAGTGTCTAACTAAATATGGGAAGTTACTAATTCTGGAAACCTGCTAAAAGTAGAAAGTTTCTAAATCTGGGAAGTTACTAAATCTGGAAAATACTTTAAAATGGAAGGTGAACCAAAATAGAAATCTGACTTAGAATCTTCTGTGATTCCGTCTTCTATTCCTTTAGGTGTGAAGAAGGAGAGATCTTGATCTGTCTTGTGCTCTATTTTCTGTCTTTGCTTTCGTAATAAGGTACAGATATTCTGACCTTCTCTGTAAGGTTTCCTATGATTCTTTTCTGATCTGTTAAATCTCTGATTTGATACTCTGTTACGATCTTTTGCTATGGTACCTTTGCTTCGACCTTTGATCTCTGATTTTGGACCTATGATATGAAGATCTTTTTGATATGAGATGGAAATGTTTAAATAAAGTATTTTGAAAGGGTTTTTCAAGCATGATATATTGACTTTAAGAAAACTATTTTTGAAGTTCATTTTATGAAAACTATTTGAAAGACCATTTATGAAAACTATTTCGAAGGATTGTTTTAAATAAACCTTAAGAGAAAACCTTTTGAAAAGTACTTTTGATATTGAACCTTTTGAAGATTTGACCATCTGATACGTTGACCCTTTTGGATATTGACCTGGGATATTTGATCTTCTGATATGAACCTTTTGATATTGAACCTTCTGATATGACCTTTCTGATGTGACACCCTGATTATAATAGGCACCTTTTACCTTTGACCTTTGACCTTTGACTCCCAGTTTGATACCCGAGCCAAAATGTGTTCCCTAGCCATGAAGGTAACATGGCCGTGTCTGTGATGCACCACTGGCATGACTCTTGTGTGGTCAGAGTGATTAACCACACCGTCCCTGTTCTGTTCTGATATGTGCACACTATATGATTATGGCCGAGATTTCTGTTTTGGGGGCGTATGGATGCATCCTAGATTTGTTCTGTTTTGTGAAGATCTGATATATCTGATATTTGGTGACTGATGATGGGTGCAATCCACGTCTTTCATGTTCTGGGAGCTAGCTACTCCATATATATCTGTTTGATACATGAGGTCACCCTCATATTATCTGGTTACTTGAGAGGCATCCCCTCTGGATTTCTGATATGGTTACATGGTATGACATTTCTGTTTCTGGGCTCGTGGTGGATTACTGTCCTAAACCTTTACTCTCTCTCTGTACCTTTACTTATCTACTTCGTTATACTATATCTGTTCGTTTCCTTTTACTTTCATTGCTTTTGCTTTCGTTTCCGTTTATTATATATCTGTTCACTGGGCTTTGTAAGCTCAGCCGTACGTTTTCTTTCATGTACGGCAGGTTTTAGTTGAAAGCTGGGTTGTTATTAGAGAGGACCTTGGACTTAGAAGACCTTGCTAGCTAAATTGGATTAGAGATGATTTGAAAAGTTATATTCAGACTTAGTGATTATTGTATACCTCATTTGTAACCTTGTAATATCAGATTTTCAGTTGTAACCCTTGGAATCCTATTGTATTATGTATGTCATATGCTTGTGTTTGTTCTGATAAGAATCCGTATCTGTGACACCTTTGCCCTTGGCGGGTTGAGGTGTTACAATTATGGTTTCAGAGAAACAGGCTGCGATTTCGTAATACAATTACCCTTGACCTGTGTAAGTTAGGGCCACTAAGCTTTTCCCTGTAGGCGCTCGTAAAACAACCTTTGAAAATTTGCTTTAAGATTTCCCTATAGGAGCTTAAGTTCTGACCGGTGAGGAATGGGTAGACTATAAGGCATTTGTTTAGGTATCATTGCTTCCGCATCACTCTGATTCGTACCTTACTCTTGGTTTAAACCTCTTGAGATCCCTCTTGGAAATTGAAAGCTTATGCCTTGCACCCCCCTAAGTTTTGAAACCTAAATGAATCTTGAAAGCATTAAGAATTGCATAGTAATTTCCTGACACTATTTAATCCTTACCTTCAGATTCCGACTCTGACCTCTGATCTTTGTTAATCATTTCGATGCCTCTTGGGTATTTTGAGAATCTCCATGGCGAGTAGTTTGGTTTTCCCTCTTGATTATGACATTTGTTTTTGTTGTCCTCTGAGACTGTAGAAGTACTAGGTGGATGAAGATAGATTGTTTTGTTTACGACTCGAGATAAAGTATGATCATCATGAAGGCATATATATGTGGTGCTGGTATTATTAACGTGATAATACTTACACCATCTAACGTGCCCTCATTGTGGCCATAGGATATCTTGGGAAGTACCAAAGAAGTTTAGAACTTGATTTCCGATGGATTATCTGTGATTAGTGAGACTTTAGGTTCATTCTACCTATGCGTATACTCTGTCTTCGTTCATTAAATATCTGAATAAGTTGAACTCTCGTTTTGCATTTCTGTTGACCCCGGCTATAATCTTGAACCCTTGAAGAACTCTCTGCTATAGATAAAATTAGTTCGATCTAAAATTTTGTTCGTATGTGAGCCTTTCTGAAGATTCACCTATCATTATGTTTCATGGTCTTTTGATTGGAAACGACCTAATTTGTCTCTGTCTGAGGAAAATTGAACCCACTTCGCCTTGTTTCGACTCATGAGAAATTATTTGATCCGAAGATCCTTTCTGAAAGAACCTCCCCGGCATGAAAACGTTTGTGACGATCTTTTGCGATTTGCTACGACTTCGTTTAGCTTTGCGACTTCAATTTTCGAGGACGAAATTTTTTTTTTAGGGGGGAAGAGTTGTAAAACCCTAAAATCTGAAAAGCATGTAAAATTACCAAAATGCCCCTGAAATTTTAAAATTTAATTAAAGCTTGATGAAAGTTCCGAATCGATCCCAAACTTCTGGTAATGAACAAGATATGATCCCAAATAAATTTGACAACACCATTTAATATTTTTGCAAGTGGCAAATTACGAAAATACCCTTTGGGGCGCCAAGTATAATTTTAAGTATTTATATTATGGTTATAAATGGAATTAAAGTATATTTAAGGTGAAAATTAAAGGCCCATCAATTCCTAAACAAAAATTCCGAAAATTCCAGCCTAACCCTCCCCCAATTTCGGCCCTATCATCATTACTTAGTTACCATTCCTTTTATTTCCTAAAAACCTAAGCCGATAATATCAAAACACACACCATAAATCACCCACAACACATACGAAATTCTGGAGGTGAAATAGTATTTTTATGGTGTTCTTCGACATCCAAGGAGGCTAGGAAAAATCAGCTTAGGGTCGTGGAGTTGCTAGTTTGATCGTGGAACATTTCTTTGCCGATTTTTCTCATCCGATAGGTATAATTCGTGAACCTTGTTTCCATACGTTCTAAAATTAATCTAATATTTTTCACAGGTTACTTACATCATATAAGACTTAGGAAAATTGTTTTATTCGAATCATGCAAAGTTTTTAAGTCGCTTTGAATTATATGGGTTAAAACACACGTAAATTCCAAAATATGTATTACAAATTTTCTGGGTGCCATGTTTATTTTATTTAGACCTAATATGATGTGTATGATCTGGGAAAAATGATGGAATGATTTATTGAGGCCTAGATGAGTCGTTGTAATTATTGGGGTTTAAAACGTACCTAAAATCAAATATATGCTATGCGATTTTTCTGGGTTGGTTTTATAATTTTTATGAGTTCTTTATACATCTAATAACATGGGAAAAATATTGGTTTGATGTTTAGAAGCTTAAATGAATCATTGGAGAATTAATTTAAAACCGGGTCTTGTGAAAAGTGAAGAATAAATCAAATAAAATGGATTTCGATCTAGGGTTTGGATTTAGGGTTTGTTTTTGGTTAATTAATGATGTTATAATGATGATATAATTATTGGGTAATGATTAGTATTTTTAGGGTTAGGGTTTTATAAATAAAAAGTATATACGGATGTTTTTTTTAATTACGAGGGGGTGTTTTGTAACTTTTGAAACTCGTGGGTTATTTTTAAAATGTTATTTAGGTCTGTTACAATGTGGGAAAAATATAACTTGAGGGTCCTAAGTGTAAATATTTCAAGATAATGAATTAATGATAATTAAAGGGTATGATTTGTAATTAATTAAACTAGAGGGACTAAAAGTGTAAATTCTGGAAAGTTGAGGTTGTCCTGAGTAAATAATGATATTAAAAGTGTTTTGGGTAAATTTGAGTATTTATGGGCTTAATGTGTAATTAATATGGAATTATGATTTAATTAATAAGTTTTGTAAACTTAAGGGACTAATTATGTAAATTCTGAAATCTGAGGAGCTGAATTCGTACAATAGATATTTCTGAGGTAACATTCTGTAATTTGGTAACTTATGAGGCTTGGTTGGTAAATATGGATACTATGGGGGTGAAATCATGAATTAGGTAAGTATGAGGTTTGTTTTGTAAATATTATAACTAAGGGGTGTAAATTGTAAACATTGGAACATGAAGGATCAAATGTGTCATTCTGAATAAATTAAGTGTTTAAATCAGCAACATGTGATATTTTTCATATTAGACCCTTAAACTTGGTGAATTTGCATTTGAAACCCTAAATTCTGAAAACTTGTCATAAGTAACCCTGAATTTTCGTAACGTGTTAAAATGTACCCTATGTTCAGAATATGTGTAATGAAGACTCAACCTAATCTGTAATACTAGTGTCTAACTAAATATGGGAAGTTACTAATTCTGGAAACCTGCTAAAAGTAGAAAGTTTCTAAATCTGGGAAGTTACTAAATCTGGAAAATACTTTAAAATGGAAGGTGAACCAAAATAGAAATCTGACTTAGAATCTTCTGTGATTCCGTCTTCTATTCCTTTAGGTGTGAAGAAGGAGAGATCTTGATCTGTCTTGTGCTCTATTTTCTGTCTTTGCTTTCGTAATAAGGTACAGATATTCTGACCTTCTCTGTAAGGTTTCCTATGATTCTTTTTTGATCTGTTAAATCTCTGATTTGATACTCTGTTACGATCTTTTGCTATGGTACCTTTGCTTCGACCTTTGATCTCTGATTTTGGACCTATGATATGAAGATCTTTTTGATATGAGATGGAAATGTTTAAATAAAGTATTTTGAAAGGGTTTTTCAAGCATGATATATTGACTTTAAGAAAACTATTTTTGAAGTTCATTTTATGAAAACTATTTGAAAGACCATTTATGAAAACTAGTAAAACCCTAAAATCTGAAAAGCATGTAAAATTACCAAAATGCCCCTGAAATTTTAAAATTTAATTAAAGCTTGATGAAAGTTCCGAATCGATCCCAAACTTCTGGTAATGAACAAGATATGATCCCAAATAAATTTGACAACACCATTTAATATTTTTGCAAGTGATAAATTACGAAAATACCCTTTGGGGCGCCAAGTATAATTTTAAGTATTTATATTATGGTTATAAATGGAATTAAAGTATATTTAAGGTGAAAATTAAAGGCCCATCAATTCCTAAACAAAAATTCCGAAAATTCCAGCCTAACCCTCCCCCAATTTCGGCCCTATCATCATTACTTAGTTACCATTCCTTTTATTTCCTAAAAACCTAAGCCGATAATATCAAAACACACACCATAAATCACCCACAACACATACGAAATTCTGGAGGTGAAATAGTATTTTTCTGGTGTTCTTCGACATCCAAGGAGGCTAGGAAAAATCAGCTTAGGGTCGTGGAGTTGCTAGTTTGATCGTGGAACATTTCTTTGCCGATTTTCTCATCCGATAGGTATAATTCGTGAACCTTGTTTCCATACGTTCTAAAATTAATCTAATATTTTTCACAGGTTACTTACATCATATAAGACTTAGGAAAATTGTTTTATTCGAATCATGCAAAGTTTTTAAGTCGCTTTGAATTATATGGGTTAAAACACACGTAAATTCCAAAATATGTATTACAAATTTTCTGGGTGCTATGTTTATTTTATTTAGACCTAATATGATGTGTATGATCAGGGAAAAATGATGGAATGATTTATTGAGGCCTAGATGAGTCGTTGTAATTATTAGGGTTTAAAACGTACCTAAAATCAAATATATGCTATGCGATTTTTCTGGGTTGGTTTTATAATTTTTATGAGTTCTTTATACATCTAATAACATGGGAAAAATATTGGTTTGATGTTTAGAAGCTTAAATGAATCATTGGAGAATTAATTTAAAACCGGGTCTTGTGAAAAGTGAAGAATAAATCAAATAAAATGGATTTCGATCTAGGGTTTGGATTTAGGGTTTGTTTTTGGTTAATTAATGATGTTATAATGATGATATAATTATTGGGTAATGATTAGTATTTTTAGGGTTAGGGTTTTATAAATAAAAAGTATATACGGATGTTTTTTTTTAATTACAAGGGGGTGTTTTGTAACTTTTGAAACTCGTGGGTTATTTTTAAAATGTTATTTAGGTCTGTTACAATGTGGGAAAAATATAACTTGAGGGTCCTAAGTGTAAATATTTCAAGATAATGAATTAATGATAATTAAAGGGTATGATTTGTAATTAATTAAACTAGAGGGACTAAAAGTGTAAATTCTGGAAAGTTGAGGTTGTCCTGAGTAAATAATGATATTAAAAGTGTTTTGGGTAAATTTGAGTATTTATGGGCTTAATGTGTAATTAATATGGAATTATGATTTAATTAATAAGTTTTGTAAACTTAAGGGACTAATTATGTAAATTCTGAAATCTGAGGAGCTGAATTCGTACAATAGATATTTCTAAGGTAACATTCTGTAATTTGGTAACTTATGAGGCTTGGTTGGTAAATATGGATACTATGGGGGTGAAATCATGAATTAGGTAAGTATGAGGTTTGTTTTGTAAATATTATAACTAAGGGGTGTAAATTGTAAACATTGGAACATGAAGGATCAAATGTGTCATTCTGAATAAATTAAGTGTTTAAATCAGCAACATGTGATATTTTTCATATTAGACCCTTAAACTTGGTGAATTTGCATTTGAAACTCTAAATTCTGAAAACTTGTCATAAGTAACCCTGAATTTTCGTAACGTGTTAAAATGTACCCTATGTTCAGAATATGTGTAATGAAGACTCAACCTAATCTGTAATACTAGTGTCTAACTAAATATGGGAAGTTACTAATTCTGGAAACCTGCTAAAAGTAGAAAGTTTCTAAATCTGGGAAGTTACTAAATCTGGAAAATACTTTAAAATGGAAGGTGAACCAAAATAGAAATCTGACTTAGAATCTTCTGTGATTCCGTCTTCTATTCCTTTAGGTGTGAAGAAGGAGAGATCTTGATCTGTCTTGTGCTCTATTTTCTGTCTTTGCTTTCGTAATAAGGTACAGATATTCTGACCTTCTCTGTAAGGTTTCCTATGATTCTTTTCTGATCTGTTAAATCTCTGATTTGATACTCTGTTACGATCTTTTGCTATGGTACCTTTGCTTCGACCTTTGATCTCTGATTTTGGACCTATGATATGAAGATCTTTTTGATATGAGATGGAAATGTTTAAATAAAGTATTTTGAAGGGGTTTTTCAAGCATGATATATTGACTTTAAGAAAACTATTTTTGAAGTTCATTTTATGAAAACTATTTGAAAGACCATTTATGAAAACTATTTCGAAGGATTGTTTTAAATAAACCTTAAGAGAAAACCTTTTGAAAAGTACTTTTGATATTGAACCTTTTGAAGATTTGACCATCTGATACGTTGACCCTTTTGGATATTGACCTGGGATATTTGATCTTCTGATATGAACCTTCTGATATTGAACCTTCTGATATGACCTTTCTGATGTGACACCCTGATTATAATAGGCACCTTTTACCTTTGACCTTTGACCTTTGACTCCCAGTTTGATACCCGAGCCAAAATGTGTTCCCTAGCCATGAAGGTAACATGGCCGTGTCTGTGATGCACCACTGGCATGACTCTTGTGTGGTCAGAGTGATTAACCACACCGTCCCTGTTCTGTTCTGATATGTGCACACTATATGATTATGGCCGAGATTTCTGTTTTGGGGGCGTATGGATGCATCCTAGATTTGTTCTGTTTTGTGAAGATCTGATATATCTGATATTTGGTGACTGATGATGGGTGCAATCCACGTCTTTCATGTTCTGGGAGCTAGCTACTCCATATATATCTGTTTGATACATGAGGTCACCCCTCATATTATCTGGTTACTTGAGAGGCATCCCCTCTGGATTTCTGATATGGTTACATGGTATGACATTTCTGTTTCTGGGCTCGTGGTGGATTACTGTCCTAAACCTTTACTCTCTCTCTGTACCTTTACTTATCTACTTCGTTATACTATATCTGTTCGTTTCCTTTTACTTTCATTGCTTTTGCTTTCGTTTCCGTTTATTATATATCTGTTCACTGGGCTTTGTAAGCTCAGCCGTACGTTTTCTTTCATGTACGGCAGGTTTTAGTTGAAAGCTGGGTTGTTATTAGAGAGGACCTTGGACTTAGAAGACCTTGCTAGCTAAATTGGATTAGAGATGATTTGAAAAGTTATATTCAGACTTAGTGATTATTGTATACCTCATTTGTAACCTTGTAATATCAGATTTTCAGTTGTAACCCTTGGAATCCTATTGTATTATGTATGTCATATGCTTGTGTTTGTTCTGATAAGAATCCGTATCTGTGACACCTTTGCCCTTGGCGGGTTGGGGTGTTACAATTATGGTTTCAGAGAAACAGGCTGCGATTTCGTAATACAATTACCCTTGACCTGTGTAAGTTAGGGCCACTAAGCTTTTCCCTGTAGGCGCTCGTAAAACAACCTTTGAAAATTTGCTTTAAGATTTCCCTATAAGAGCTTAAGTTCTGACCGGTGAGGAATGGGTAGACTATAAGGCATTTGTTTAGGTATCATTGCTTCCGCATCACTCTGATTCGTACCTTACTCTTGGTTTAAACCTCTTGAGATCCCTCTTGGAAATTGAAAGCTTATGCCTTGCACCCCCCTAAGTTTTGAAACCTAAATGAATCTTGAAAGCATTAAGAATTGCATAGTAATTTCCTGACACTATTTAATCCTTACCTTCAGATTCCGACTCTGACCTCTGATCTTTGTTAATCATTTCGATGCCTCTTGGGTATTTTGAGAATCTCCATGGCGAGTAGTTTGGTTTTCCCTCTTGATTATGACATTTGTTTTTGTTGTCCTCTGAGACTGTAGAAGTATTAGGTGGATGAAGATAGATTGTTTTGTTTACGACTCGAGATAAAGTATGATCATCATGAAGGCATATTTATGTGGTGCTGGTATTATTAACGTGATAATACTTACACCATCTAACGTGCCCTCATTGTGGCCATATGATATCTTGGGAAGTACCAAAGAAGTTTAGAACTTGATTTCCGATGGATTATCTGTGATTAGTGAGACTTTAGGTTCATTCTACCTATGCGTATACTCTGTCTTCGTTCATTAAATATCTGAATAAGTTGAACTCTCGTTTTGCATTTCTGTTGACCCCGGCTATAATCTGGAACCCTTGAAGAACTCTCTGCTATAGATAAAATTAGTTCGATCTATAGTGGTTCGGTCACGGAGCTCCTCTCCGCCGTACTCCACTCCCCGAATACCCAACTCGAGAGTTACTTCACTAGATCAACAAGCTCCCTTTCTTAGGTGGAGAAAACCTGTACACGTTGCTTACTTCCTTTTCCGGTACTAAGCTAAACACCGGGTTCTTTACAAGGGTACAACCACTCCCATCGTCGCTTACTTCTTTTTCCGGTACTAAGCTAAACACCGGGTTCTTTACAAGGGTACAACCACTCCCGACACTCTTTGCATTTTAAGTACTAAAATACTAACCACACTCTACCGATCTAAATGATACAATGATGGTTACAACAATGATCCATGACATAAGTGTATCATGGATATGAATGCCTACTCTATATGAACTTCCATTTATCAGAAGCCTTCAATGTATGAAGATCACAAGCTCCCCAAACTTGTTGTGATGGATCTTCATGTATGCAAGTAAGATCTTCTTGGTGGATCATGAAGTATGCTATTGATGATGTCTCATGATCTTGAGCTTGCTTCACAGGATCATTAACAATGTATGCTTACAACATAATGAAAGTTAGTAACATTATGATCATTATGTAAAGGGTGATTAATGTATGAATCTACATGGTTTGCTACTAATCTAAGTGTGTGAAATAATAAAGGGAATGTGTGTTCTAGTTGGATGAAACTATGGGTAAACAATGGGCTGCTATTTATAGCCAACAAGAATTATGCCCAGCGGATCTGGCGGATCCCATATATTGGATCTGTCCTTTGTATCATTTGGATCCGCGGGTGTCAGACAGAAAAGCTTTTCACAAATCTTTCCATATCTTGCCATATCTTTCTATATCTACCATATCTTTCCATATCTACCAAATCTTTCCATATCTACCAAAGTCAACTTTGTTACTTAAAAATCTTTCCAAAATATATTTGAAATCTTCCTAAGATTTTCTAATGAGGTATGCCATGATGTCATGTATATATTTCCATTTTAAGATTTTTAAAATGTAAATAATGTAAATGTATATATGTATGTATCCTAGTGATCATGTAACATGTATATGATAGCTTAACTAATATATGTTCAATATGTATCATGTTAGTTTGACACCTAAAGTGTACTTATCCTATTAAACTTAGGAAACATGATAATGAAGTTCTAAGTAGAATGATTAACCTTTTAATATACTTAATGACCTAGCCGTATTTTAAACATTCTAAATGGTTTGTTAAGGGTTTGATCATAATGCCACATAACAAACATGTACGAACATGTGTTGTATCATACGAGGACTCGAGAGGTGTTGAATGTATATTGAGACAAGATATGATTACAAGTAACTTGTACATTTTACGTTATGTACCAAGTTACATGTTTGTCATCAATCAAAACAAACGAGACTGCTTACACTAACAATCTCCCCAACGAGACTGTTTGCACTAACAATCTCCCCCTTTTTGATGATGACAAAATATGTAAACGTGATAGAAAGTAAAATGTAAAAAGTTACTTGTGTTCGTATTACCTTTAATATTACCTTCTTCGTTTACACCTTTCTCCACTCTTCTAGCCTATTACTTTCTCCGTTTACACATTTCTCCCCCTTTTGTCGAAGCAAAAAGGGTGTGTCCTTGGATTTGACTTCATTTCTCCCCGAAATGGCGAGCTTGCATCATCCCTAGTGAAGTTAAAAAGACTACTCTAATCTCCTATGGTTGTTGCGTCCCCTAGGTTTTTAGCAAATCCATGGATCAAACTAGACTCTTAACCTACATCAAGGTTAGTGATGTGCAACATAAAAAGAATATATATGAAAAATGCATGATGAATGAAATGCATATAGCCAACGATACATGTAGGTAAGCAATGTTGGACTATGTTGACCTATCTCCTCATTTTTTGTCGAAACAAAAAGAAGATATGCGTAGCGGAATGCGATTATAAGAAATTTAAAGCGCCCCTTTGATTTATACTCCCCCTAATTGGAGTAACAAGGATATGATGTATGAACCTACAAAATTAATTGTTAGAATATGATATGCTCCCCCTTGATGTATACTCCTCATTGCTAGAGTACCAACGTATACAATTCAAGAGTATGATATGATGCATGATCCTACAAAACAAATAGTTAGACTATGACATGCTCCCCCTTGATGTATACTCCTCATTGCTAGAGTACCAACGTATACGGTTCAAGGATGAGAAATGCCAAAAATGATGAGTTAGTATATGATTCACTCCCCCTCGTTCTATACTCCCCGCTGCTAGGGTACCGACGTATATGATCCAAGCATGAAGAATCCTACAAAATAAAGGTTAGTATAAAACAATATTTGTCCAAGGACAAGTATGTGATATACACCAATGCGTATATATGATGCATCCTAAAAAATGCTTGACAAAAACTCCCCCTTACTCTAGGGCGTCAAGATGAACCTATAAAAGAAGAAAAATAATTGATGCAAACTTCATCCTATGATGAGTAAGCTATATACGATCGAGCGTATATGATGATGAACCTACAATGAAATGGTTAGTGCAATATATTTTATCTCAAAGAAAAATATTATGCAACATATCAATAATCTAATCACAAACAACTTACCATTTGTGATTGTCTAATAAAAAAAATGATGCAGCATACCAATAGTGATATCAATCGTGATTATCTAGTAAATCATGTTACAAATAGTGTAATCTTCTAATAAGAATTACAAGAATATATTCCTACAAAACAATGCCTATGATGAGGATATGAGTGATCCTAGTGTTGGTGTTAGTTTACTAGTGATAACTTGATAACTAAAGATTGATGCAAGTAAGTTTTTCGCTAATCCATGGGGTTGATGATTAGTGAAAGAGGTGACGGAAGGTGGTGGTTATAATGAATTCAGAAACTGTATAGCAAGTGCTATAAGAGTATTGAAGACGGTTAAGGTTATGATATTATCATCTACCAAAGATGATAAATGCTCAAATGATGAGATCCTATGGTGGTGTTCCTAGACAATGAAGGAGTTCTAGATAATGAAGTTATTCTAGACAATGAAGATGTGAAAGTAAATCCTAGACTTGGTTGTGAGAGGGTTGTCTTTAAAAGGTTGAAAACTGAGCCTAGTACCCGCGGATTGGGCGGAACCAAATTTTTGGTTCCGTCCGTCTTATCCAAGGGTTCCGTGAGACCAGAATAGATTTGGTCATGTTTTGTCGTTTTTGATCAAACGAAGGTTCAAGCTAAGGTCTATTTCCTTATAACTACGGATTTGATTTCACTAATCCTAGTCAAAGTCTAAGGAGACTTAATGGTTCACGTTTAAGAGGTTTGTCAAACACATGATGTGTTTTTCACTTGACGAGGTATTGGTACAAGACTGTGATGTTGGGTTTGACACACTTGTGATTGTGTGAACTGATTTCAAATGAATGGTGTGAACCTACATGTCGGTATTTGAGGATCTAAGAGATATGTGTACTGTATTGACTTACGAATGACAATGCAAGCGATGAGCTTAACAATGTTTTTGCGGATGTTGTTTAGCATACTAAGAACTTTATCCTCGAAGTTATGTAGCTCTTCTCTATCAATGCAAGATAATCACATGACGAGGCATGTGGTTTCCTCATGGAAGGTGTATTGTTATAACTAAAGGATGATGGAGATGTTGTTAGGAAAGCGGAAGCAACAATATGATTTGGAGAGAGGTATGTTGAAGGATATCAAAACACAAATTTCAAATCTCTAAAACTTAATCCTATTAGCTTTTAAAGCTATATGCAAGAAAATAGATCCCATAAACATATTACTAATCTAAGTAGCAATAATGAGACAGCAATTATGCAAGATGAGCATAACAAAGAGAAATAACAAATAGTTTGTTATCAACACAAAAGTCTTAATGACAAAAGATGTGAATATTATAAGACAACATCTTATAAAAACAAATAATCTACTACTAGACACAAAGTTACCACATAGCATCAAGACAAATAATCATAGCATGACATTGTTTAAGATACTACATAGTGATATTGTTTTGAAGTTAGGCTTAGTCACTTAAGCATACTTACCCATTAATTAACACAATGATCTGTGTGTAAAATAAAATGGCTTCTAAATGTTCATCATACCAAAACCACTTTGATAAAGTGCACACATGGCAAACACGTAGTGTGACAAAGAAGTGAGACTACATATTCATGCAAACCATTATAACATTTAGGAAGCATACATCATTTAGACTATCCTACGAAAAAGCTCAATGAATGTCAACTAAAGACAAGAGTTATCTTACATCATGTATTAAAAATGACATATCGTGAGTTAACAAGAACCATGTTAATCTTGTGAAATATCATATAACAAGTATCATGCAAATCATTTTAACATGAAGCATATAGGCATGCAGACAAAACCTTTCCAAGGTTTACACATTTGACTATCAATCAAATAACGTCAAGACATTTAAACACATAACATGTAATCAACACATATATGTGTAATGCAAGTAATTCTAAAGAAAAATCATATTTACTCTTTGTTTGATTAATATTCCTAAGACAAGATAAAATATCATCTTTTAATACTTATTTTAGGCAAGTATAGGAATAAAGATTTTTCAAGTTGGAGATTGAATATGAGACTATTACTAGTGGTGCTCAATTCAGGCTGAACACGATCATTTTTACGGGTGATTCCACATACCCAACTTCTCTGCTGGAAGCAATTTAACCGTTAGGTTAAATTAAGTTTCTAGTGCAATAAATTCTCTAGTAGTCATTCTCATGTCTGAAAGATAGGAATTCCTATTTTTGCCTAACAAAGTATATAAAATATGATAGCTTACTAATTACTTGGCTTAATGAGACTCAATTATTTCTATTAGAACTAATGTGATGAAGATGTCATGTTATACGTAAATTTGACAAATATGTGTCAACAGATTTTAATCTTTGTGTTTGGGATCTAAGGTTGAATGATCTAAAGGTTGACATCTTTTATGTTGAGTGTTGTACAAGTGATTTAATCATCTAAGACCAAGAGATGTGTTTGAGATGATGGACTATGTTAAGAACGTTCTCAAGAAAGTTCTTTGGAATAGTTATCTAAATAAAGTTACCAACTTTAATAGATCTTGTGTGTTCGCAAGATCTGAGCAAGGCTTGGTTATGACATACGCTTGAAAGGAGATAGATACATAAAGTATCTTTCAACAAGTAAGATTATCATACTTATGAAAACAAGTATGACACGGTGAGGGGGAAGCTCTAGTTCATAGAACTTACAGATGTTTGTTTAAGATCATTTACCCAATGAGGTGTAATGAAATCTCTTGTAACACAACCGTTCATGTTGCAAGGAGAGAATGATAGGATATATATTATCCTTCTAACAAGATGAAAACTAAACGCATGATTTCTTAAGCATAATGTTTTCCTAAACATCATCTTTTCCTAAAGGAAGATATTAAGCCTAAGTGTTTGGATAGACCTATCCTAAATAAACTTGGTTTTCAATATTATGATAACTAGATGATGATAAGATAAACTCACTTGAGTTTCTTATGTATACATCTCACGATTCATTGTTACTTGGGGTGCATGAGGTTGTATTTGAGATTTTGTATTTTAACATATGTTGTTAAAATGTTGATTTAAGGTTTAATGAAACTTATGCAGATGTTTGATTACAAGGTATTACTAATACTTTGATGACTTGTGAAAGTTGTACTACTTAAACCTAGTGGACAATGATAAACATTGAATGTGAACATCATACTCATTTGAAGGTTCTAATCCTATAGGTGGTAAACTATGGTTGAATATGTTTAACGCATACTTGATTTGATATGAGTGTTTGGACTAAGGGCTTTTTAAGCAATGCACTCAATGATGTTAAGGATCATGGTGTTGTAGGGGTTTGTTCAATTATGGATGTTGAAGACAACAAGGATGAAGACTAACTCTTATGATCCATTGGTTGGTATAACTAGTGGTTGTTTGTTTCGGATATGACTTTTAATAACTACAATCGTAAGTCAAATTTACTTGAATATTTCGGATGAAATACTTAAGTTGTCAATCCTACTTTGTTGAGATAAGACTTGATAATATATCTATAACCTAAGTGTGAGTTATGACTCAATGTAAATCTTAATCGTCTTGAAGAATGACTTGTTAACCAAGTAAGGCAACATATGTGGAAACTGGACAATATCCACAGTCATGAGTTGGGTTTGTAATCTATGATATATTTGCAAACAGTGAGTCTGGATTAGTTTGGAAGTTGTCAATTTACAAATCAAGCTAGTGAATGAGTAAAGGACGGGAGGATGCAGTGAATGTGTACAAATACTCAGTGGTTTACCGAAAAGGTACCTTGGAGCATTTTCATGAAATTTGAAATTGTGATTAGATATGATTATCCTATTTTGTGTTTGGTGAGATGTCCTAATCCTAATTTGAGTGAACATCAGTGATAAGAATCCTAAGAACTAGAATCAATAATCTAAGGATCGGGATTAGTCGGGAATTTTGAAAAAGTTACTATTGAGACTGACGGATCCAATCGACAACAAGTGCGGATCCCATATTTGGGTTCCGCAGAATCCGCAGGGTGAGGAATGGTGGAGCCAAAGTGTACAACAGGCGGAACCAAAATTTGGGATCCGTCATATCCGCCATGTGGAAGTCCTAATTCTTAACAGAGAGATATGCATATTTTGCGTTACCCGCTCAAATCCCGGAAATTCTCCTAAAACATATGTAACTACTAACATGTGATAGAGTAAAACTCAAAACACATATTCTAACACACGTTTGCACATAGATCAATTTGATGATAGTAACTTACCATAAATGGATGTTAAGCTAAACAGTGGCTTAAACATGGAAACTTGATAACATCAAAGTGTTATCGTCCTGCATGACATGGTTAGTTCATATGATCATTCAAAGATAAGTTTCTATCCTATGACAATATAAATACATCAAACATCATTGTTGAAAGCAATTATACCAAACACCTTTTTCAAAGATACTGTTAGATAAACTCTTAAGGTAGTGACATATTTCAATGTTTGAACCATTAGGTGAGATCATGTGCTAATTAACAATTTTCAAGATACTTAACTAGTTTTACTTAGATCATATTCCTAAGTAAGTTATGCAAAGATTTCACATAACATATGCAAACAAAAATATCCAAGTCTATAAGTGAAACAAACACAGTTTATCAATTTATTGCACAATATCTAGCAAATGTTCTTTTATGCATAAAACAAGCAAATAATTGTCATGGCAAAACACTTATGTATTTCCTATCAACAAATTCAATCACAATTACCAAAAGGCAAATCACATGTATGCAAATAACTTAGAACAGATAGTCACATAGCATAGTATAAATGAAAAGATACTTTTCGTCATTTTGCGTTTAAATATGACGATGTATGCCAAGCTTGATTTGTTTCCTTTATATTACCAAATTCTTTAGTTTCAAAAGAAATCATATCAATGTTCAAAGAATACTAACTTACATTGCCTGACGTAAAAGTTTAAGTTACTGTGTCAAAATGAAACTTAATATATTGAACAGGTTGTAGTATTTGATTTGTTTTTACCTACTTCAATTTAGATTTAGGACTTGAGATTATTTTTAAATGAAAGTATACTTAATTCACTTCAAAATGATAGGTGGCACGACTTCTATGGACTTACGGTTAATTAGTTATGATTTTTTCAAAGTTTGACAAAAACTGTACACTGAACAGACGGATCTGGCGGATCCTTTTTGAGGGATCCGCCCTTTGTGTGATTTGGATCCGCCGGGACCTGTACCAGATTCACCTAAACTCGTATTTTGACATAAGGAAAACGTGTAGGACTTGCTAGACTTAATATTAAAATATATTACACATATTTAACAACATTTCTAATTATGTGACTTATCTAAACATTTATGAAGAGATTTTTCAACTACATTAATAGCTATTCCAAACGCTCCTTTAAAACCCGTATTTTTCATAAATTAGCTTTACGCACACAATTTGACCCTTAATCTTTTTAAGAAATATTTTCTCTGGATTTTCCAAAGATATTTTCAAGCTTGTATATAAAGTAGCATTTAACAACAAAATTTCTAAGTATACTTAGCGAAACATTTTTCATATTACATTCTGCTTCAAAGGTAATTTGATACATGGATTGTACTCTATTTTAAAAATATTTGTTTTGAAAATAAGTGCCACGTGGCTCTGATACCAATTGTGAAAACGTAGAGGGGGGGGGGGTGAATACGTTACCGTTTTAAAGCTTTAAACTTGTTGTATCAAATTTCCAATTTGGCTTATTCTAATATGAAAGCTGTCTGTTGTAGTTTATGTCTACCAAGTTGTCACACAAATATTATCAACTAATCACAACACAAGCAATCACATAATGCAAACATAAAAGTAAAGAGATAAGTAAAAGAAAGCGCAAACCGAACACGATGATTTATAGTGGTTCGGTCACAGAGCTCCTCTCCGCCGTACTCCACTCCCCGAATACCCAACTCGAGAGTTACTTCACTAGATCAACAAGCTCCCTTTCTTAGGTGGAGAAAACCTGTACACGTTGCTTACTTCCTTTTCCGGTACTAAGCTAAACACCGGGTTCTTTACAAGGGTACAACCACTCCCATCGTCGCTTACTTCTTTTTCCGGTACTAAGCTAAACACCGGGTTCTTTACAAGGGTACAACCACTCCCGACACTCTTTGCATTTTAAGTACTAAAATACTAACCTCACTCTACCGATCTAAATGATACAATGATGGTTACAACAATGATCCATGACATAAGTGTATCATGGATATGAATGCCTACTCTATATGAACTTCCATTGATCGGAAGCCTTCAATGTATGAAGATCACAAGCTCCCCAAACTTGTTGTGATGGATCTTCATGTATGCAAGTAAGATCTTCTTGGTGGATCATGAAGTATGCTATGGATGATGTCTCACGATCTTGAGCTTGCTTCACAGGATCATTAACAATGTATGCTTACAACATAATGAAAGTTAGTAACATTATGATCACTATGTAAAGGGTGATTAATGTATGAATCTACATGGTTTGCTACTGATCTAAGTGTGTGAAATAATAAAGGGAATGTGTGTTCTAGTTGGATGAAACAATGGGTAAACAATGGGCTGCTATTTATAGCCAACAAGAATTATGCCAAGCGGATCTGGCGGATCCCATAAATTGGATCTGTCCTTTGTATCATTTGGATCCGCGGGTGTCAGACAGAAAAGCTTTTCACAAATGTTACCATATCTTGCCATATCTTTCTATATCTACCAAATCTTTCCATATCTACCAAATCTTTCCATATCTACCAAAGTCAACTTTGTTACTTAAAAATCTTTCCAAAATATATTTGAAATCTTCCTAAGATTTTCTAATGAGGTATGCCATGATGTCATGTATATATTTCCATTTTAAGATTTAAAATGTAAATAATGTAAATGTATATATGTATGTATCCTAGTGATCATGTAACATGTATATGCTAGCTTAACTAATATATGTTCAATATGTATCATGTTAGTTTGACACCTAAAGTGTACTTATCCTATTAAACTTAGTAAACATGATAATGAGGTTCTAAGTAGAATGATTAACCTTTTAATATACTTAATGACCTAGCCGTATTTTAAACATTCTAAATGGTTTGTTAAGGGTTTGATCATAATGCCACATAACAAACATGTACGAACATGTGTTGTATCATACGAGGACTCGAGAGGTGTTGAATGTATATTGAGACAAGATATGATTACAAGTAACTTGTACATTTTACGTTATGTACCAAGTTACATGTTTGTCATCAATCAAAACAAACGAGACTGCTTACACTAACAATCTCTTCAACGAGACTGTTTGCACTAACAATCTCCCCCTTTTTGATGATGAAAAAATATGTAAACGTGATAGAAAGTAAAATGTAAAAAGTTACTTGTGTTCGTATTACCTTTAATATTACCTTCTCCGTTTACACCTTTCTCTACTCTTCTAGCCTATTATTTCTCCGTTTACACCTTTCTCCCCCTTTTGTCGAAGCAAAAAGGGTGTGTCCTTGGAGTTGACTTCATTTCTCCCCGAAATGGCGAGCTTGCATCATCCCTAGTGAAGTTAAAAAAACTACTCCAATCTCCTATGGTTGTTGCGTCCCCTAGGTTTTTAGCGGATCCATGGATCAAACTAGACTCTTAACCTACATCAAGGTTAGTGATGTGCAACATAAAAAGAATATATATGAAAAATACATGATGAATGAAATGCATATAGCCAACGATACATGTGGGTAAGCAATGTTGGACTATGTTGACCTAGCTCCTCTTTTTTGTCGAAACAAAAAGAAGATATGCGTAGCGGAATGCGATTATAAGAAATTTAAAGCGCCCCTTTGATTTATACTCCCCCTAATTGGAGTAACAAGGATATGATGTATGAACCTATAAAATTAATTGTTAGAATATGATATGCTCCCCCTTGATGTATACTCCTCATTGCTAGAGTACCAACGTATACAATTCAAGAGTATGATATGATGCATGATCCTACAAAACAAATAGTTAGACTATGATATGCTCCCCCGTGATGTATACTCCTCATTGCTTGAGTACCAACGTATACGGTTCAAGGATGAGAAATGCCAAAAATGATGAGTTAGTATATGATATACTCCCCCTCGTTCTATACTCCCCGTTGCTAGGGTACCGACATATATGATCCAAGGATGAAGAATCCTACAAAATAAAGGTTAGTATAAAACAATATTTGTCCAAGGACAAGTATGTGATATACACCAATGCGTATATATAATGCATCCTAAAAAATGCTTGACGAAAACTCCCCCTTGCTCTAGGGCGTCAAGATGAACCTATAAAAGAAGAAAAATAATTGATGCATACTTCATCCTATGATGAGTAAGCTATATACGATCGAGCGTATATGATGATGAACCTACAATGAAATGGTTAGTGCAATATATTTTATCTCAAAGAAAAATATTATGCAACATATCAATAATCTAATCACAAACAACTTACCATTTGTGATTGTCTAATAAAAAAAATGATGCAGCATACCAATAGTGATATCAATCGTGATTATCTAGTAAATCATGTTACAAAGAGTGTAATCTTCTAATAAGAATTACAAGAATATATTCCTACAAAACAATGCCTATGATGAGGATATGAGTTATCCTAGTGTTGGTGTTAGTTTACTAGTGATAACTTGATAACTAAAGATTGATGCAAGTAAGTTTTTCGCTAATCCATGGGGTTGATGATTAGTGAAAGAGGTGACGGAAGGTGGTGGTTATAATGAATTCAGAAACTGTATAGCAAGTGCTATAAGAGTATTGAAGATGGTTAAGGTTATGATATTATCATCTACCAAAGATGATAAATGCTCAAATGATGAGATCCTATGGTGGTGTTCCTAGACAATGAAGGAGTTCTAGATAATGAAGTTATTCTAGACAATGAAGATGTGAAAGTAAATCCTAGACTTGGTTGTGAGAGGGTTGTCTTTAAAAGGTTGAAAACTGAGCCTAGTACCCGCGGATTGGGCGGAACCAAATTTTTGGTTCCGTCCGTCTTATCCAAGGGTTCCGTGAGACCAGAATAGATTTGGTCATGTTTTGTCGTTTTTGATCAAACGAAGGTTCAAGCTAAGGTCTATTTACTTATAACTACGGATTTGATTTCACTAATCCTAGTCAAAGTCTAAGGAGATTTAATGGTTCACGTTTAAGAGGTTTGTCAAACACATGATGTGTTTTTCACTTGACGAGGTATTGGTACAAGACTGTGATGTTGGGTTTGACACACTTGTGATTGTGTGAACTGATTTCAAATGAATGGTGTGAACCTACATGTCGGTATTTGAGGATCTAAGAGATATGTGTACTGTATTGACTTACGAATGACAATGCAAGCGATGAGCTTAACAATGTTTTTGCGGATGTTGTTTAGCATACTAAGAACTTTATCCTCGAAGTTATGTAGCTCTTCTCTATCAATGCAAGATAATCACATGACGAGGCATGTGGTTTCCTCATGGAAGGTGTATTGTTATAACTAAAGGATGATGGAGATGTTGTTAGGAAAGCGAAGCAACAATATGATTTGGAGAGAGGTATGTTGAAGGATATCAAAACACAAATTTCAAATCTCTAAAACTTAATCCTATTAGCTTTTAAAGCTATATGCAAGAAAATGGATCCAATAAACATATTACTAATCTAAGTAGCAATAATGAGACAACAATTATGCAAGATGAGCATAACAAAGGGAAATAACAAATAGTTTGTTATCAAGACAAAAGTCTTAATGACAAAAGATGTGAATATTATAAGACAGCATCTTATAAAAACAAATAATCTACTACTAGACACAAAGTTACCACATAGCATCAAGACAAATAATCATAGCATGACATTGTTTAAGATACTACATAGTGATATTGCTTTGAAGTTAGGCTTAGTCACTTAAGCATACTTACCCATTAATTAACACTACCCATTAATTAACACAATGATCTATGTGTAAAATAAAATAATTTCTAAATGTTCATCATACCAAAACCACTTTGATAAAGTGCATACATGGCAAACACATAGTGTGACAAAGAAGTGAGACTACAGATTCATGCAAACAATTATACCATTTAGGAAGCATACATCATTTAGACTATCCTACGAAAAAGCTCAATGAATGTCAACTAAAGACAAGAGTTATCTTACATCATGTATTAAAAATGACATATCGTGAGTTAACAAGAACCATGTTAATCTTGTGAAATATCATATAACAAGTATCATGCAAATCATTTTAACATGAAGCATATAGGCATGCAGACAAAACCTTTCCAAGGTTTACACATTTGACTATCAATCAAATAACGTCAAGACATTTAAACACATAACATGTAATCAACACATATATGTGTAATGCAAGTAATTCTAAAGAAAAATCATATTTACTCTTTGTTTGATTAATATTCCTAAGACAAGATAAAATATCATCTTTTAATACTTATTTTAGGCAAGTATAGGAATAAAGATTTTTCAAGTTGGAGAATGAATATGAGACTATTACTAGTGGTGCTCAATTCAGGCTGAACACGACCATTTTTACGGGTGATTCCACATACCCAACTTCTCTGCTGGAAGCAATTTAACCGTTAGGTTAAATTGAGTTTCTAGTGCAATAAATTCTCCAGTAGTCATTCTCATGTCTGAAAGATAGGAATTCCTATTTTTGCCTAACAAAGTATATAAAATATGATAGCTTACTAATTACTTGGCTTAATGAGACTCAATTATTTCTATTAGAACTAATGTGATGAAGATGTCATGTTATACGTAAATTTGACAAATATGTGTCAACAGATTTTAATCTTTGTGTTTGAGATCTAAGGTTGAATGATCTAAAGGTTGACATCTTTTATGTTGAGTGTTGTACAAGTGATTTGATCATCTAAGACCAAGAGATGTGTTTGAGATGATGGACTATGTTATGAACGTTCTCAAGAAAGTTATTTGGAACAAGTATCTAAATAAAGTTACCAACTTTAATAGATCTTGTGTGTTCGCAAGATCTGAGCAAGGCTTGGTTATGACATACGCTTGAAAGGAGATAGATACACAAAGTATCTTTCAACAAGTAAGATTATCATACTTATGAAAACAAGTATGACACGGTGAGGGGGAAGCTCTAGTTCATAGAACTTACAGATGTTTGTTTAAGATTATTTACCCAATGAGGTGTAATGAAATCTCTTGTAACACAACCGTTCATGTTGCAAGGAGAGAATGATAGGATATATATTATCCTTCTAACAAGATGAAAACTAAACGCATTATTTCTTAAGCATAATGTTTTCCTAAACATCATCTTTTCCTAAAAGAAGATATTAAGCCTAAGTGTTTGGATAGACCTATCATAAATAAACTTGTTTTTGAATATTATGATAACTAGATGATGATAAGATAAACTCACTTGAGTTTCTTATGTATACATCTCACGATTCATTGTTACTTGGGGTGCATGAGGTTGTATTTGAGATTTTGTATTTTAACATATGTTGTTAAAATGTTGATTTAAGGTTTAATGAAACTTATGCAGAGGTTTGATTACAAGGTATTACTAATACTTTGATGACTTGTGAAAGTTGTACTACTTAAACCTAGTGGACAATGATAAACATTGAATGTGAACATCATACTCATTTGAAGGTTCTAATCCTATAGGTGGTAAACTATGGTTGAATATGTTTAACGCATACTTGATTTGATATGAGTGTTTGGACTAAGGGCTTTTTAAGCAATGCACTCAATGATGTTAAGGATCGTGGTGTTGTAGGGGTTTGTTCAATTATGGATGTTGAAGACAACAAGGATGAAGACTAACTCTTATGATCCATTGGTTGGTATAACTAGTGGTTGATTGTTTCGGATATGACTTTTAATAACTACAATCGTAAGTCAAATTTACTTGAATATTTCGGATGAAATACTTAAGTTGTCAATCCTACTTTGTTGAGATAAGACTTGATAATATATCTATAACCTAAGTGTGAGTTATGACTCAATGTAAATCTTAATCGTCTTGAAGAATGACTTGTTAACCAAGTAAGGCAACATATGTGGAAACTGGACAATATCCACAGTCATGAGTTGGGTTTGTAATCTATGATATATTTGCAAACAGTGAGTCTGGATTAGTTTGGAAGTTGTCAATTTACAAATCAAGCTAGTGAATGAGTAAATGACGGGAGGATGCAGTGAATGTATACAAATACTCAGTGGTTTACCGAAAAGGTACCTTGGAGCATTTTCATGAAATTTGAAACTGTGATTAGATATGATTATCCTATTTTATGTTTGGTGAGATGTCCTAATCCTAATTTGAGTGAACATCAGTGATAAGAATCCTAAGAACTAGAATCAATAATCTAAGGATCGAGATTAGTCGGGAATTTTGAAAAAGTTACTATTGAGACTGACGGATCCAATCGACAACAAGTGCGGATCCCATATTTTGGTTCTGCAGAATCCGCAGGGTGAGGAATGGCGGAGCCAAAGTGTACAACAGGCGGAACCAAAATTTGGGATCCGTCATATCCGCCATGTGGAAGTCCTAATTCTTAACAGAGAGATATGCATATTTTGCGTTACCCGCTCAAATCCCAGAAATTCTCCTAAAACATATGTAACTACTAACATGTGATAGAGTAAAACTCAAAACACATATTCTAACACACGTTTGCACATAGATCAATTTGATGATAGTAACTTACCTTAAATGGATGTTAAGCCAAACAGTGGCTTAAACATGGAAACTTGATAACATCAAAGTGTTATCGTCCTGCATGACATGGTTAGTTCATATGATAATTCAAAGATAAGTTTCTATCCTATGACAATATAAATACATCAAACATCATTGTTGAAAGCAATTATACCAAACACCTTTTTCAAAGATACAGTTAGATATACTCTTAAGGTAGTGACATATTTCAATGTTTGAACCATTAGGTGAGATCATGTGCTATTTAACAATTTTCAAGATACTTAACTAGTTTTACTTAGATCATATTCCTAAGTAAGTTATGCAAAGATTTCACATAACATATGCAAACAAAAATATCCAAGTCTATAAGTGAAACAAACACAGTTTATCAATTTATTGCACAATATCTAGCAAATGTTCTTTTATGCATAAAACAAGCAATTGATAAACAAGCAAATAATTGTCATGGCAAAACACTTATGTATTTCCTATCAACAAATTCAATCACAATTACCAACAGGCAAATCACATGTATGCAAATAACTTAGAACAGATAGTCACATAGCATAGTATAAATGAAAAGATACTTTTCGTCACTTTGCGTTTAAATATGACGATGTGTGCCAAGCTTGATTTGTTTCCTCTATATTACCAAATTCTTTAGTTTCAAAAGAAATCATATCAATGTTCAAAGAATACTAACTTACATTGCCTGACGTAAAAGTTTAAGTTACTGTGTCAAAATGAAACTTAATATATTGAACAGGTTGTAGTATTTGATTTGTTTTTATCTACTTCATTTTAGATTTAGGACTTGAGATTATTTTTAAATGAAAGTAGACTTAATTCCCTTCAAAATGATAGGTAGCACGACTTCTACAGACTTACGGTTAATTAGTTTTGATTTTTTGAAGTTTGACAAAAACTGTACACTGAACAGACGGATATGGCGGATCCTTTTTGAGGGATCCGCCCTTTGTGTGATTTGGATCCGCCGGGACCTGTACCAGATTCACCTAAACTCGTATTTTGACATAAGGAAAACGTGTGGGACTTGCTAGACTTAATATTAAAATATATTACACATATTTAACAACATTTCTAATTATGTGACTTATCTAAACATTTACGAAGAGATTTTTCAACTACATTAATAGCTATTCCAAATGCTCCTTTAAAACCCGTATTTTTCGTAAATTAGCTTTACACACACAATTTGACACTTAATCTTTTTAACAAATCTTTTCTCTTGATTTTCCAAAGATATCTTCAAGCTTGTATACAAAGTAGCATTTAACAACAAAATTTCTAAGTATACTTTGCGAAACATTTTTCATATTACATTCTGCTTCAAAGGTAATTTGATACATGGATCGTACTCTATTTTAAAAACTATTTGTTTTGAAAATAAGAGCCATGTGGCTCTGATACCTATTGTGAAAACGTAGGGGGGGGGGGAGTGAATACGTTACTGTTTTAAATCTTTAAACTTGTTGTATCAAATTTCCAATTTGGCTTGTTCTAATATGAAAGCTGTCTGTTGTAGTTTATGTCTACCAAGTTGTCACACAAATATTATCAACTAATCACAACACAAGCAATCACATAATGCAAACATAAAAGTAAAGAGATAAGTAAAAGAAAGCGCAAACCGAACACGATGATTTATAGTGGTTCGGTCACGGAGCTCCTCTCCGCCCTACTCCACTCCCCGAGTACCCAACTCGAGAGTTACTTCACTAGATCAACAAGCTCCCTTTCTTAGTTGGAGAAAACCTTTACACGTTGCTTACTTCCTTTTCCGGTACTAAGCTAAACACAGGGTTCTTTACAAGGGTACAACCACTCCCATCGTCGCTTACTTCTTTTTCCGGTACTAAGCTAAACACCGGGTTCTTTACAAGGGTACAACCACTCTTGACACTCTTTGTATTTTAAGGACTAAAATACTAACCTCACTCTACTGATCTAAATGATACAATGATGGTTACAACAATGATCCATGACATAAGTGTATCATGGATATGAATGCCTACTCTATATGAACTTCCATTGATCGAAAGCCTTCAATGTATGAAGATCACAAGCTCCCCAAACTTGTTGTGATGGATCTTCATATATGCAAGTAAGATCTTCTTGGTGGATCATGAAGTATGCTATGGATGATGTCTCATGATCTTGAGCTTGCTTCACAGGATCATTAACAATGTATGCTTACAACATAATGAAAGTTAGTAACATTATGATCATTATGTAAAGGGTGATTAATGTATGAATCTACATGGTTTGCTATTGATCTAAGTGTGTGAAATAATAAAGGGAATGTGTGTTCTAGTTGGATGAAACTATGGGTAAACAACGGGCTACTATTTATAGCCAACAAGAATTATGCCCGGCGGATCTGGCGGATCCCATAAATTGGATCCGTCCTTTGTATCATTTGGATCCGCGGGTGTCAGACAGAAAAGCTTTTCACAAATCTTACCATATCTTGCCATATCTTTCTATATCTACCATATCTTTCCATATCTACCAAATCTTTTCATATCTACCAAAGTCAACTTTGTTACTTAAAAATCTTTCCAAAATATATTTGAAATCTTCCTAAGATTTTCTAATGAGGTATGCCATGATGTCATGTATATATTTCCATTTTAAGATTTAAAAGGTAAATAATGTAAATGTATATATGTATGTATCCTAGTGATCATGTAACATGTATATGCTAGCTTAACTAATATATGTTCAATATGTATCATGTTAGTT